>OX376080.1:1904055-3104055 GCA_947361185.1 Charanyca ferruginea
ACCTCCTGACAATGCGGGCCGTGTCCAGAAGTACTGCCTTCTGAATCAAGCCCTTGATCCAGCCGTCTAACGAGAGCCTCCTTAGATGTTGGTCGAGGCTCTTGGCAATTAAGCCATTGGCTGTAACAATTATCGGCACAATGATCGCTGAGTCCACATTCCACATGTCGACAACCTCATGGGCCAAGTCAAGATACTTTATCTGCTTGTCTTTCTCGGCCTTCATGAGGTTCTCGTTATTATTATTATTCACATTCATTTATTTTATATACATATTAAATTACATTTTTAAATATTCATATAAAAACAAAAACATTTAAAAATATAAAAAAATAGTACCTCACCGGTATCGGGAACAGGGTCCAAGCTACCGGCGGTCAGGGCTCCAGAGAGAGGAACCTCCTGACAATGCGGGCCGTGTCCAGAAGTACTGCCTTCTGAATCAAGCCCTTGATCCAGCCGTCTAACGAGAGCCTCCTTAGATGTTGGTCGAGGCTCTTGGCAATTAAGCCATTGGCTGTAACAATTATCGGCACAATGATCGCTGAGTCCACATTCCACATGTCGACAACCTCATGGGCCAAGTCAAGATACTTTATCTGCTTGTCTTTCTCGGCCTTCATGAGGTTCTCGTCATGAGGAACAGCTATGTCAATAATCATTGCGCGCCTCTCCAATCGATCCACCACCACTATATCAGGCTTATTAGCTACAATAGTCCTGTCAGTGATGATGGATCGATCCCAGTACAATGTGACATTGCCATTTTCAAGAACTGGATCGGGCACATACCTGTAGTATGGAACTTCTGATTCCACGAGGTTGTAATTCAGAGCAAGTTGCTGATGGATAATCCTGGCCACAAGGTTGTGCCTGTGCAAGTACTCTTCGTTAGCAAGACGAGAACATCCAGAGATAATATGACGGATTGATTCACCCGGCCGGTGACATGCCCGACAAATGTCAACCGTGCCATCCTTCACAATAAATCTCCGGTAATTATTCGTCAAAATAACTTCGTCCATAATTGCACACACAAAACCTTCGGTTTCTCCAAATAGATCACCGAATCGTAGCCAGGATACGGACGCTAAGAAATCCACATCGGGCCGGTGTAGGGCCCGGAAAAAGCGTCCGTGAAGCTCCTTACTCTTCCACACCTCCTCGCGATCATTAGTCTCAAGCACTACAGGCTTGCACCAGTTCTCTTTAGCCAAGGAGAGCGGGGTGAGGCCTTTGTCCACTGCAACTACATCTCGGTGCATCCCCACGTCGGCTCCAAGGAAATATTCCCTGAGACTGTATATCTCACGGTTGTGCAGAGTCTTAGCATTTAAGAAGCCACGACCTCCGCACTTCCGTGGGATATACAGTCTCATTACCGATGACCGTGGGTGATGCATCCGATACGCTGTCAACAATGTACGGACTTTTCTATCCAGGGCATCGAGTTCCGTTTGAGTCCATTTGAGTATGCCGAAAGAGTACATCAAGACTGGCATGACCCACCCGTTGAAAGCGCGCACCTTATTTCCGCCTGACAAAAGACTATTTAATACTTTCTTCAGGCGGCCAAAGAAGCGCTCCTTCAACGATTGCTTCATGTCAGCAGCATTGATGCCCAACGCTTCCGCCATACCCAAATATTTGTAGGTCTCAATTGAAGAGAGGGATCTAAGGTTTATGGAATCCGAAAGCTGAACTCCCTCAGATTCCACAATCTCCCCTCGCTTGACATGCATGACCGCACATTTGTCCACGCCAAATTCCATCCTGATGGCGCTACTGAAAGTTTCTGTTACTTTCAGTAGCTCCATCAGCTGTGAACTGTTTGTGGCAAAGAGTTTTAGGTCATCCATGTAAAGGAGGTGAGATATTACCTGACCTCCTCTCTTCAATCTATAGCCTAGACTTGAATTCTCCAGCAGTGTGCTTAGAGGATTCAAGGCTAAGCAGAACCAAAGTGGACTCAAACTGTCGCCCTGAAATATACCCCGCTCAATCCTTATCGGTTCACTATTCCGCTGGATATGTCGACATCCTGGATAGCGAAGGACCGTCCTCCACTGCCCCATACATGACATCAGGAAGGTGCGCAGAGTGGTATCTATCTTATACAACTCTAGCACCCTCATGAGCCATGTATGCGGCACAGAGTCATAGGCCTTCTTGTAATCTATCCAACATGTCGACAGATTCTTTCGGGATCGGCGAACCTGTTGACTAATGGCCATGTCAATCAGGAGCAGCTCCTTAGTACCGCGGGACCCATTCCTACATCCATTTTGAGAGGGAGACATGATAGCGTTACTGTCTATGTGTTGGTTAATTTTCGCTCTCAAAATAGATGTAAAAACTTTATAGACCGTCGACAAACATGTGATCGGTCTATAATTTGCAGGCTCCGCAGTACTACCTGATTTATGGAGCAGGTGGGTTATTCCTGTCGTCAAGAACTGGGGTAACGATCCTGATTCCAAGGCTGACTGGAACCGAGACGCTAAACAAACGTGCGACCTTCTAAACCATTTTATCCAGAAGTTGTGCAGCCCGTCCGGCCCTGGAGACTTCCAATTAGGCAATGGACGGACTGCACGAGCTACATCATGGGGGCTGATAATGATTGCCCCCATTTCTGGTATCGGGTCGCACGCTCGTTCGACTTCCAGAGTCCAATCACCCTCAGTGTGACTGACAGGCACCGACCAGATGTTGCGCCAGAACAAACACATGGCGTCATCATCCGGCAGGTACGTATCAGTCACACTTTGAATCGGTCGCTCCCAAGTCCTATAAACCCACCTTTCATCGCTCTGGAATGTGCGATTCTGAGTGTAGCGTTCCACCCGCCGCTTATACCTTCGAATACGGTTTGCCCATACACCTTCTGCTTCAGGAAGTCGATGCGCTCTGTGACCCAGGGCATATAGTCTCGAGGACTGATATCAGTCCCCGAGAATGCCCGCCTCACAAAGCGCATCACTCTAGGGCGAGTATTGCCCTCCCTAAAGCAGATAAGTTTGCCGATGAGCACTGTGGCCTCACTAATACGCTGCTCAATTCTGCACTGCCACGCCGGTACGGCAGGTTTTGGTCGTGTAGCTCTATCATCATTAGGAAATTTGACGTGAGCCACACGACATGCCGCAACAGCTGCGCAATACAGAATCGAATGCGCATCAGTGAGGTCTTCACAACCATCAAAATAATTTGATAACTGCGAATCCAGAGCACACACCAGCACCCTATTTTTTTTATGCATGGGCAAACGAGGTAAACGTGGTCTAAGCTCAGGCGCAATGAATCGATATTCACGAATCGCACCCTCCAAAGCGCTCCTCAATTCATCATTGCACTGAGTACTTACTTGTGTAACCATGTCATCACTCCCATCAGTAACATGGCTTCGTGTTGCGGTCGGCTGTGGTTGTGCCACTTCCACAATCTGCGGCAGGGGAGCAGTAACATGGTTTCTCTGCATTTCAATTCGGAGGCGATCAAGTACAATGTCATCCAACATACGATTGCGCTGGATGACCCGCACCTGATCCGATAATCGTTGTGCCGAAACGTTGACAGCTGGCTCAAGCACCTGAAACAGAGAGAGCATCCGAACACGGTACGCGGTCAGATTACTTCCCCCCTCTGTAGCCCCATAGTATGCGCGCATGACATTTTCATTGATGGCTTGTGTCCATCTCATGCGCTGCACACTTCCGCCGGAAGCGGGGACCCTATCAGAGACCGGTGGGTCTCGGGGCTCCAAACTATCCGGCGGCCGGCGTCTTCCCCGCCGGCGCACAGGTGGTGGCGTCGTCGGCGGAGAGAAATACTCGTCGCTCGAGCTCGACGCAACTGCCGAGGCCGGTGTCACATTACTCACGATGGGGCTGGGTTCCGGCGGCGGCGAGGCGGAGCTGAGCGACGAGTCCGGTGGTGGTGGGCGTGCTCTTCGCGTTGCTGACCTTGTTATCATCCTTTATGTTACGTTTCATCATCCATATACTGTAAACGTGTTTTCATTGTGAACACTGACATCATGACAGATGTCAGTGAATTTAAAAATGATTTTCAATTACTATTGCTTGCTTAAAAATGGTCCATTTCGTTTTTAATATATTTGGGGTGACTTAATAGCTGTTTATTATGGTATAATTCGTTTGTTGATCCAAATTTATGTTGATTTTATAATTTATGTAACGGAGTGAAGAAAAATTGCAAATTATTATTATTATTATTAATTTCGACCTAAACAGCTCTATTCGTATTCCTACTACCTCTGACAGATTATGCACAGTGTTGTAATACTGTGGATTATGAAACAAAAGGCAGATAGACTGCGCGGAACACTGAGAGTGAAGCCAATAAAGCAAATACAAATTCAAAAGCGAATACAATCACGTTTGTCAATTACAAACGTGATTGTATTCGCTTTTTTTAACGATGCGGCGTTTCGTGCTTTGTTGACTCGTGTCAGTACAGCACGAGGCGCGTTGTAGGTATTCGCTTTTGAATTTGTATTTACTTTTTTGCCACTGATGTTTTGAGGCACGGAGGGAACTCGGTATGAAAATGATGGTCTCCCATCCACTGACCGACCGCGGCAAACGTAGCTTAACCTTCGACCGATCGATCTGTACGGCTTTAACTTAGCCACGAGCCCTGAGCTGTAATTTGTGTAAGGAAATAAAATCGTTAATTTTTTCATAGTATTCTATAGCCATCTTAAAATATTGGTTGTCCGTAAAGCCGGTTTACGGACGATAGTTTTACGTGATAACGTCATAAAGAAACATAATGGCTAACATATATAACATAAGCAAATAATGGCTTCCGTCGAGGTGGGCGGAGCTTATTGCTTGGGCCGATCGTGCCTCTCTATCGGTTGTTCCGCGCTCTCGCTTGCAGGCTCAAACCTTGGCCAGACCGTTGTAAACATTACAACAGTGTAAACACCTGTTTGCAACAAAAAATCGTTTGACCTTTTACAACCTCTGTGGACGGACGCGCGTTGTAAACCGCGTGTGGATACCGCCGTTGTAAACAAAGAGTCGACAACACACTGAGGTGGGAGCCTTGTTGTAAACCAGTGTGGACGCAAACACCAACCGTGGGCTCCACAAGCCTCCCACCAAGGTGACCCCTGTTGGAAGCTTGCTTATCCATTCATACTTAGTATAAATATGTACATATATATATTTGACTCTTTTTTATACACTGCTCAGGCTCACATACTGATTCATTGTTTGTTAAAATATAAGGAGTGGTCGTCTTCTGTTTCAACATTTGTAATAATATGTGAACACTGTGTATCTATGTACATATAACTTAGTCTGTCATTCCTTAATCTGTGATACTTTGTACACACTTTCAAATACCCAGTGTTTTTATGCAAGGTACATCGTATTCACGTATAATTATATAATTCCTGTAAATGCAAATATTGTTAACATCGTTTTTAAAAGAGTAAGTATGGAGTTTCTTGCCCATTCTTCTCCATACAAAACTGCCTTTTGGAATGGGCACCTAGAATCATTTTTTTTTGCTCATTTGACATTCAAAAGTGCCTTATAATGGTCTAATTGAAATAAATGATTTGACTTTGACTTTGGCCCGGCCTTCAGGCGGAACGTGACACTTTTTCGTGCGTGCAGCCGGTGTGCATCGATTTATAATACGTTATCACGTCAAAAGTGCATGTTTCGTCGCATCACGTTGGACCCTGATGCTATAAAACAGCATTGATTACAGAGGGAGACAGCGGTGCCTTTGTGCAGAGGAAATGTAACGTTGATGGGTTTTTTTTGTTTCGTTTTAAACCCGGACGCTTTATTATCACACATGGGATTTAGAAAGGGACCGCATAGGTATGAGTGAGTTAGAAAAGCTCATAAGTGTTAATGAAAATATGACGTTTACGATCTTTTCTAACTTGGCGAGTTATGTTGATAATTTTAATTACATAATATTATAATAGGGTATTTTACCAAAAAAAAATCTAATAAGTCCGTCAGTGAGATTAGGTATCAAAAAATATCGGATACGAATTTTTTGTTCTATTAAATCAATAAAAACTGACGAAGATAAAACGCATCAAAGGTCATGAGTGGGGGTTTGTGACGTCACTTCGCCAGTAAAAGTGTACTGACATAGTGATGTCACACGAGTTTTCGACGCACTGTATCGTCTTCATTTTTTGGTAACATGAAAAAGGAAAAAACATGTTTCCAATATTTTTTGGAAATCTATCTGATGGACTAATTAGATTTTTTTTTGGTAAAATACCCTATTCTGTAAACGCATATTTGTTGTCTGCGATTTTTTTTTAATACAATACAACCTGATGCTATGCTGCAAATTGCAACCACTGTCCGATTCTGCAGTTTCGTTAATTGGACGCTAGCTACGTTTTCCCTAGTTAAATAAATAAAATAAAATAAATAAAAACAGCCTTTAATTCTTACTACTATACGAACTTCCATAAAATCTATCAAGTTAAAAATAGTATAAGTCGGTACTTTAGCGTTACTATTGTGTATTTATACATATTATTATTAACTTATATTAGTAGTAGTCGCCTCTGCGGCGTAGGCCTCTCCTAAACCGTTCCACACATCTCTTTGCCGCGCTTCTCGCATCCATAAAGGTCCACACCTTTCGTTAAAGATGTCTCTCCACCTTTTATTTGGTCTACCCTTTCCTCTTTTCCTGTCTCTTGGAATCCATTCCGTTAAACGTTTTGCCCATTTGTTAAAGTTATCTTTTATTGATAAAAACTCGTCATTCGTAGTCTTTAACGGTCGGTTAGTCAGAAACCAGAAAGTCGGACATGCAGTCTTACCGCGTGGTATCGTGTTACCCAGTATCTGGGTTGTGGAGGTCAGATAGGCAGTGTCTCCATGTAAAACAGATTGGTTGAGGTTGGTCATCTCTTAACTACCTTTGGCTTTTATATTAATTTATTTTTAATTAGAATGTTTTGGTTTTCTCTTCACTTCATTGTTTTCACATAGAGAAGCAACAAGAATAATGTAACCAAGATTTTGTAAAGGCTTGATCGAAAAGAGTGTCCTTGGAGTTTCTTGCTCGTTCTTCTCCATGGAGACCTACCTACTTTCTGAAACGAGCAACTAGCTTCAACTTTCTAACTGACTCTTTGACAATTCATATGTGCTTGCAAATGGTTTAATTGAAATAAATGCTTTGACTTTGAACACTGAAATTCAGCTGTTTCCGGTTAGACTGGAAGTCAACCTAATATAGTAAATAAGGCTAAGCTGCCATCATTATCTGATGGTTTATTTCTAAACAACAGGCACAATAAATCTCACCCATTGATAAGAATGAAACATTTTTAGTACCTACCTAGTTTTAAGGAGTTAATTGCAATTATATATATTACTGGAACGAAGTTTTGGAACGAAGTTCCTAAACGCGGCTTACGGGTAGTACGAATTAGTAGAAATCGTCACGTAACGAAATGCGTGTGTGTAGGTATGTGTGCGTGTATCGAGCCTACTACAAACAAATAGCACACGAGTGTGTACAGACACGTATGTAAAGAATTTAGTTCCTTACGGGGGTCCACTGACCGCACAAGTATTTTGTCTTTCTTTCTAAATGTACATCCGCATCATCGTCATTATTTTGTAAATATGTGTATCATTTTGTAATACTATGTATCTGTACGTACATAACTTAGCTGTCATTTCTTAACTTTTATAATAGATACTTACAATATTTAAATTTCGCGGGGCGTCACAGCTCAATTGTTTACAGGTGAACAACATAATCCCCTCCCACCGCCCTCTCTTCCTAGCCAACACAAAAATTCGTTAAAAAAAAGACTGAAATAAAGTGTGCAGCCTAAAGCTACGGAACTGCACAAGCAATAAACGTAATATTGATTGCGACAGCGCGGCGTCGCCGTCGCGCCGGTATAAACGTAGACTACAATACAAATTGTAGATGCGACACTTCGTTAAGTATTGTGCACAAAGTTCTACCAAAAAAGACACCACTGTCGTCTCCATTGACCAATTTTGTGAAGTATCGTGCGTGACATACAAAGTGTTTTGTCTCTGCATCACCCTAAGGTAGACTGGTAGAAAATGCCCAAGGCATTAAGTCCGCTTTTGTACATTGTTTATTACATTTTGTGCATAACGTTTTAATAAATAAATAAGAAACAAAAGGACGCTTTTCTGTCAACGTGTGTACGGGCGGTCCACCAGTACCTAAATAAACCGGGTTTCATGATGGAACTTACACTCTATTAAAACAACTAAATGTACACACATGAATGCAATAAAGAGATTTGATTTGATTTAATAAAAAAGATCTGGGGCTGAAAGTTTTTTTTATTGTAGGAAGCAGCAGTTATTTTTAACCCCCGACGAAAAAGAGGGGTGTTATAAGTTTGACGTGTCTGTGTGTCTGTGTGTCTGTGTGTCTGTTTGTCTGTGTGTCTGTCTGTGGCACTGTAGCTCTTTAACGGGTTAACCGATTTGAATGCGGTTTTTTTTATTTGAAAGCAGGTTCTCTAGCGATGGTTCTTAGACATGTTTCATCAAAATGGGTTCAGCCGTTTTAAAGTTATCAGCTCTTTTGTTAGCTGCGGTAGGGATCTTAGACGCATACCGGATGTTTACTATGCTTGCAAACATCTAAATTACGTTTAAAAAATTTAAAATAAAAATTAAATTAAAAATTTAAAAAACCCCCAACGCAAAACATAAAAGCGATTATGTAAAAAGTCAAAAATAATACCTTTTGTTGAGCCATCAAATGTTTGTTCGTTGAAATGGCGCTATAATGTCGCGGCGGGGTACCGCTAAGTTTAAAGCAATAACTAAATAGCTAAACTAAACTAAAAAATAGCGAACTGATAGTAACTAGATTTGCAACAAGATTAACAACTAGATTAGCAACAAAAATTTGATAATATCGAAGCAAATTGGTCAGAAATGCTGGTAAATTAATAGACAGTGACTGAAATTAAGGGACTGACTTACTTAAGCGGTACCCCGCCGCGACATTATAGCGCCATTTCAACGAACAAACATTTGATGGCTCAACAAAAGGTATTATTTTTGACTTTTTACATAATCGCTTTTATGTTTTGCGTTGGGGGTTTTTTAAATTTTTAATTTAATTTTTTTTCATATTTCATAGTTGGGCCCGTTAAAATGACACAATGGCATTGAGTTTTAGAACAGAACAACACCTTTGTAGAGCGCCGTTTCTTTCACTCATGCCTCTATCTCTTTCTTAAACTCGATTCGACTGATGTTTATTTAGTTTTTTTGTTTTGAAAAGTACCTTGACAGACGACATACTTACCTATGATTCAAGAAAATCTTTTCAACCGTTGAAGATTATCAGCTTTTTTTCTAATCGATTTTGATGTGAGCATTTTCCACAGGTCTGATTGAGTTTCGTTTGGTTGTCCCATCTCTTTCCAATATAATCTTTGACATTCCCCTAACGAGGCTTGAAAGTCACCAAGTTGTAATTGCAGTGAGGGGTAAGGGTATGAATAACATTTATATAGCGCGCTACCGGGTGCAACTACCCTCTCTTTAGTAATGGTGGCAGAAGTGGGAAGTGCGGTGCAATTAGTGGGTTTCAAGTTTGTCTGGAGTTGGAGAAGTGTGAAAATGATGTTTTTGTTAAGGGTAGTCTAGCCTACGAGTGTGCCAACGTAACAGAGAAAATATTTTGTGGTTTGTAATCGAAAAACTCGACGAAAACGAGGAAATTCCCCAAAGAACAAAGGTCACCGACATAATTCTCAGAATATGCAAGTTGAAGTGGCAATGGGCAGGCCACATCGCTCGAAGAACCGATAACCGATGGGGAAGAAAGATTCTCGAGTGGCGACCACTGCCCGGAAGACGCAGCGTTGGTAGGCCTCCCACCAGATTGACCGACGACATTGTCAAGGTCTTGGGTGACGTGTGGATGCAAGCGGCAGGTTGCCGCTCGTTGTGGCGTTCTATGGGGGAGGCCTATGTTCAACAGTGGACGTCTTTTGGCTGATGATGATGATGAATCGAAAAACTCAAAAAAATCCTTAATTGATTTTAAAAATTATTTCGCCTATTAAAAGTTGTATATTATATCAGCGAGTAACATGGCGTTTATTATAAACAAAATTAATTAAAAAAAAAAAACACAAAGTAAATGGTATTTTTTCACACATGTGTGGTACCGTCAAGTCAGTCAAGTGCAATGGCACAGTCAGCCAGTCAGAATATTGAAGCTAGTTGCTCGTTCCAAACAGTAAGTTTCTATGGAGAAGGAGAATTAAATTTTCAAATTGGAAATACAACTATCTTTTAGCATTTTGGTTCTTTTTTATATACGACACTACGACTTTGCCCGCGACGCCCGCGTAAAATTTTTAGAGATCCCTAATGCTTGATATCCCGTATGTTTATTGTTTATGCTCTATTTAAATCGCATTATTTGACCCTCGCAAGGCAATCAAAATCATTAGAGTACGACCCGTAGACCTAGAATCATGAATTTTGGCACGAAGTAATGACATGTAGCACAAGGAAAGGAAAAACATTGATAACTAATTTTTGTTTTTTTAAACAAGTTTGTACGGAACCCTCGATGCGCGAATCCGACTCGCGCTTGACTGGATTTTATTTTATAATAAGTTCAGGAGTGTGACCCGGTTTTTAGCTATAGTAGTAGCACAATTTATTTAAATACATCCTGTACATGCTCACAGTTGAACTGAGACCCGAGCCCTAAATATTTGACTCTGGTGTATCGTACTATCAGCATTATTATCATCGCACAAGAGGATCAGCTGTCCATCTCCTTGACACGAAATACAATCAATGAAATTCAAAATAATAAACAATAATAAATAATGTATTAATTAACTTGCATAACACAATCATCGACAGACATAATAATGTCATAATCATAAAATAAATTACAGTCGTTAAATGTTTATAATAAGCGCATTTAAACTTAATTGCTGACATAAAGACGTCCGCCCGCTACGGACGGCGATCGATGAATGTTGAATTGTGTTCGTCATTCAAAATTCGTATTACAAATTACCCATTTAATTCGTAAATAGAACACATCGTGTTCTATTTTTGAGTTTTATTCGTTATTTTGTGATGGCGTGTTTGGTGGAACGTTTTAGCCGGTTCAAGAGGTTACTTGTTATGTTTTAGCGGATATTAGTAACCAACTATTGGAGATTATTTGCCCAACCTGGACAGTCAGTCTCGCTACCACTTTTCCCACCTATCTCAAAATCAAATTAAAAATGCGACTATTTCATAGATAGAGCTTTTGGTTTAATTTTATACGATATACACAATTTGTATTACTTTTTGTTATGAAAAAAAAGCTTTTTTTACAAAAAAAACAACCGCCTTCAAAATCTAAAATGTGATAAATAACACATGACTTTAGATTTGGAAGTCGGTGGCTTTGTTCTGTTTGTTGTCTTTAATTGCCACCGACTTCCAAATCTAGTCATGTGTGTACTGTGTTAAAGTTAAATACTTTTTAGATTTTGAAGGCGGTTGTCTTTTTTGTAAAAAAGCTTTTCAATTATCACTTTTAGTACCTTCTTATCATTCAAATCCGCTAAGAACCGGCAACACAGTTAAAACAGAGGTACTCCAAAGATTGAAGAAACTATTAAAACATCGTCTATGTAGATTTTTTTAGGATTTAATCGATTTTTCAAAAAGTGCAGGATCAATTTCGATAAAATTTATATGGGAGCATCCCTGAGGCATATCCTATCCATAAGAAAAGAATTTTCAAAATCGATTTAAAGTTGCCGGAGAAACGCTTAACAAATATACAAAAAAAAAACAATACAGTCGAATTGAGAACGTCCTTCTTTTTTGAAGTCGGTTGAAAACCCTTTTAACTAAAGCAATATTTCGACGCTTCTTCATCGGGAGCATTCGCCTTTAAGGGGCTATTAACCGACTTTTACAGATTTTAAACTGACAATCACGTCAAAATGTGCAGTGTAAATAATTTGAAAAAAATATATGTTAAACTAGAACATTCTCTTAATCACTTAGTAAGTGAATATTTTTAATTATATTCATATTATATAGTTTAATTAATACGTGAAGTTGTGTCTGACGCGGACAAAACATTGACAATCACACAAAATCTACCAGGTATAATTAAACGAAACTTACACCATCTTACAGACAATTTTATTATCTATCTTTTACTGATGCAGAACGGACGCAATCTGCGTCCAAAACTTTCAAAATTTAGTCGAAAAAATTAAATAAAAGTAGTATTCTTTCAAAATTAAAAAAAAAGGCGTATACTAAAAGATAGATAATAAAATTGTCTGTAAGATAGTGTAAGTTTCGGATAATTATACCTGGTAGATTTTGTGTGATTGTCAATGTTTTGTCCGCGTCAGACACAACTTCACGAGTTAATTAAACTATTTAATATGAACTTCATCAAAAATATTCACTTTCTATATGATTAAGAGAATGTTCTAGTTTAACATATATTTTTTTCAAATCATTTACACTGCACATTTTGACGTGATTGTCAGTTTAAAATCTGTAAAAGTCGTATATCGTCGCCTTAAGAGCAGTTGCAGTAGGTGTTATGGTACTCAGAAGGACGCTGCTGCCGATCCTCTGTTCAGTATCTCTCTGTCGCCTTCTACGACATCTACGGGGGTGGTGCTATTCGCGACAACTTACCAGTTATCAGAACTGACAATATTACAAGCCGATAAACATAGACCAAAGCACCAACAGTCTACACCATGGTGCTACCCCACATTCAGTGCCGCGCGGATGCCCCCGCGCGGAAGCCCCCCCCGCGCGGAAGCCCTCCCCGCGCGCCTCACATCCGCGCGTAATTGACCACGTCCTGCCTCGACAGAGCTTCCTGCACACCGTTCCAGTATTACGCGTGAATATATCATGTGTGTATTGCATAATAGTACGTACTCACGGTATTTAGAACGGGAGAGCAGCTGAGTAGGTTGTAAAATGTGGTTATGTATGTTTCCGACTTTGTACTGTAAACGTTGCATGCGTTTAGCATGCTGGTTGAAACCTTTAACTTTATGGCATCGTCTAAACACTGCAACCTTCTAGAATGATTAGAAGTCGTTTGAATTGAAGCTAGTTGCTCGTTCCAAAACGTAGGTAGGTCTGTAGGGAGAAAAACGAGCAAGAAACTCCACGGACACTCTTTAACAAAATCCTGGTTATATTTTTGTCACTGAATTGGTTTAAAATGTATTCGTGCAGCCCAGTATCTGACCTGCTAACTGAACCGGCTCGCGAACCGGTTTTTAGTAATAAGTAGATACTGAACGAAATCTATGATTGACATGTGTCATGTTGTTGTTAACAGTTCCACTCTTTTCGGATGATCTATTGTGACAGAAACTGAATACAGTATGTATACAGTTTTGTATTAGTTGTTTGTTGTATTAGTTTACTTGTGCAAGGGATAAATTCATTTTTCAATCGGGGATTCATCTTTTATTTTCCTTCTCAACCGACTTAAAAAAAAAGCGGCCAAGTGCGAGTCGGACTCGCCCATGCAGGGTTCCGTAGCAGCAAGTAACAGAATATAAAAGTTTTATTAATTTTGAGTTGATTGAATGAAACGTAAGTTGCGGTTTATGATTTATGACGTATTAAAAAAAACTACTTACTAGATCTCGTTCAAACCAATTTTCGGTGGAAGTTTACATGGTAATGTACATCATATATTTTTTTTAGTTTTATCAATCTCTTATTTTAGAAGTTACAGGGGGGGGGGGGGACAAACATTTACCACTTTGGAAGTGTCTCTCGCGCAAACTATTCAGTTTAGAAAAAAATGATATTAGAAACCTCAATATCATTTTTCCACACGTATGGGTTTGAGGACAAAAAATGAGTTTCAGTTTTAAGTATGGGGAACCCCCAAAATTTATTGTTTTTTTTTTCTACTTTTGTGCGAAAATCTTAATGCGGTTCACAGAATACATCTACTTACCAAGTTTCAACAGTATAGTTCTTATAGTTTCAGAAAAAAGTGGCTGTGACATACGGACGGACAGACAGACAGACAGACATGACGAATCCATAAGGGTTCCGTTTTTTGCCATTTGGCTACGGAATCCTAAAAAGGAGTTTCTCTCTCAATTCGACACTTATATTTTTTTTTATGTTTGACCACGCATAACTTTTTTCCGTTTAGTCCGATTTCGATGATTCTTTTTTTTATTGATACCGAAGTACCTCAAAGTTGGTCCTACCAATTTTTATCAAAATATTCCATCTCTTAGGGTGAAAACTTAAGTTATGACTGCAATTTTTTGGTGCCACCGTTTCGTAATTAATTTGTATGATAAGAGGTAGGCACTAAAAAGCGAATAACAAAATCTCTTTTACAAAAAAGACAACCGCCTTCAAAAAGTAAAAAAATACTTTAAATTCGCAAGTCGGTGGCAATACAAAACATTTTTATTTTTCTCTTTTTAGTGTTGCCTTAACATCCAAATCCATTAAGAAACGGCAACACACTTAAAAGAGATTGTAAGGCCTCCAGTGATTAAAGAAACTAAAACGTCGTCTAAGTAAGTTTTTTTGGAAATTCGTTGATTTTCTCAAAAAGGGCTGTACCAATTTTGATAAAATTTATATGGGACCTTTTCGTGGAATAAACCCCTTTCGAACAAAAAAAGAATTTTGCAAATCCGTCTAATATGACAGAGTTATGCCCGAACAAACATAAAAAAAAAAAAAATAATATAAACATTCGAATTGATAACCTCCTCCTTTTTGAATTCGGTTAAAAACAAAACCAATGTCGCTGACTTGCGAATTTAAAGTTATATTTTACTTTTTGAAGGCCACCGGTGTTTATCCAACACCGGTCTCGTGTCCCGAACCCATAAGACTATATGGGAAGAATCCGAAGGATCCTAGTGGTTTCTTTTACGATGTCCTTATAAAAAGGTTTGTTTACTTATTAAGGAAAAGGGTGTACATGTAGAAAGTGTTATAAATAAATTACAATAGATTATAGTCAACCCTGTCCGTGTCTTCTGGTTATCTCATGAATATGTTAATTTGTTGTCACTTGGTAAGGGCGTGGGCTCAGTGTCAGCGGGTAGCGACACGCTCCACATGAAAATACATAACAAGTTTTGCTTTGAATTTTCTTTTCTCTTTGTGATAATACACTCGGGGGTAATTTAATGTAGCTTCCTATTAGTAAAATAATTTTCAGAATCGAACTAATAGTTCCGTAGATTAGCACGTTTAAAGAAAACAACAAAAACTTAAGCAATTATATCATACTAGACTTCGCCCGCGTGAATGTCGGTTATCGCGGATGCAGACGAAGTCGCAAATAAAAAAAAAATAGCCTATGTCCTTCTCCGGGGTTCAAGCTATTTTCATACCAAATTTCATCAAATTCGGTTCAGCCGTTTCATCGTGAAAGCGTAAGACAGAGTTACTTTCACATTTATCCATACTAATATTATAAATGCGAAAGTAACTCTGTCTGTTACGCTTTCACAATGAATCGGCTGAACCGATTTTGATGAAATTTGGCATGAAGATTGCTAATTACTTTTTAATGCGGGCCTTCGTCTGCATCCACTATAACCGACATTCACGCGGACGAAGTCGCGGGCAAAAGCTAGTAATATTATGAAGTATATAAAGTATGGAAGTATGGATAAGTACATAAATAAATAAGTAATATAAGTAAATGAGTATGGAAAGTATGAAATTAGTATGGTAGTTGGTATCTAGTTAGTTTCCTCATAAAAAAAATGAGTTTAAAAACTAAAACCCGACCACAACAAAAAGTGATCTAAAAAGTACGAAACAAGAAAATATTTCACACAGAAATCAAGACATAGGTACAAAATGGTCAAGGTAAGCCGGTGTTGCATGCCTGTATCCCATAAGAGTGCGATGAACATGAATTATAATTAAAATTATAATATTTAAACCATTTTGGAATCAGCTAAGTATTATATATTTAAAAGGTACATACTAGTGAACCCCTTTCTAATGATACTAAACACGGTATGCGTATCTTAATTTATTTGGTAATCTTTCCTTTTTTTAATTAATTTGTGACAAGTCACAACTAAATATTATATATTTGAATAGTACTAGTGAACCCCTTTCCAATGATACCAAACACGGTATGCTTGTCTTCATTTTTTTTTTTAAATCTTTGTTTTTTTGTCCGCCAGAGGGCGCCACATTGGATTCGGTGACACGTCATAAAGCCTACAACCAGCGGACAATCAAGACGCTTCTAACGATACCTCATTTGTTCAGTTCTGATAAGTGGTTTAGGAGCTATGAGCGGTCAGATGAACATACATACATACATAGCCTGTCAAAATCATAACCCTCCTTTGGCTTTGCCGTAGTCGGGTAAAAATGAAATTAATTTTAAATTCGTACGTGATTTTAGTTACGTATAATTTCAAAATGAATTTGAACAGGAAACTGACTTCGGAAAGTTGGTGATATGAGACCCTAGTGCTTCGAAAAGCACTTAAAGCGGTTAGTCTCGTTTTCATATCCGTACGTTGAAGCGTTTTTGCCATACCTATTATTTGAATCAAATATAACAACTCACACTTTAGAGCCCATTAATTACGCTCCTTTGTGTCTGTTGGCCTAAGTAGTTCTGTTCTGTCTTCTGTTTGATATTGAGGGAACTGAAAAATATGCTTTTTTTCTTACACGTTATCACTTCGTGAGACACGTGTGTTACTGAAATTACACTGTTCCCGCTGTCCGCGCCCCACGCTCTCCGCCGTCACTGGAACCACACCCCACGCTCTGTTAAACCTGACATTGGCATTAATTACGCTATGACATCACGGCTGCCATAAGATTAGTCAACAAATGTGACTATACCCACCGGTTTCTTGAACGAGAACATTGTGTTACAAAGTGTCAAGAGCGAGTAGGCTCCTGTGATTGGGAGTGGTCTGTGCTTATGCGTATCCCGCACCCCCGGCCATAGGCAGAGGTGGAACACTGCGGTGGTTTTAGCCGGTAAGATTCCGGTATGCACCTCCGCCATCCCCACAATGGAGGAAGACAATGAGGATTTCCACTGCGCACCAAAAAAAAAGGCTCCTGTGGTTAGTTTCACTTCATTATCTGTCAATTGAAAAAGTCACAGTCACATAATGCCGGACGCTTTAATTACTAGGCCATTACGACACTTACGATGTGCTATACTTGCATGCATATTTTAACCTTCAAAGCGCCACGCTCGGTAAATATTTTTTTATGGATAGTGACAAACCTTCCTCTTGAATCACTCTATCTATTGATAAATTCGCATTAAAATCCATAGCGCTGTTTAAAAGATTTTTTTTCGGTATGACATCTGCTTAAACGGACTCTTTACTGTGGTTAAAAGTTAATTGAAAGCCTCCAGTCAGGGCAAAAAACTTATAAACTAAAGCGACTACACGCTAAGGGCACCCCCTGTGGTGTGCAGGCCACGGCCTTAGAACGTCGCTGAGAGAGGGCAGCAAAGGGACAGGCTGGATCGGGTCTCGATCATTTAGAGACGAATTTAAAGCCTACCACGAGCATAGGTCGAGGAGGGACAGACGGCGGAGAGCAACTTTGTTTTATCTTTCTAGAGAAGGGTACTCAAACATATTCTATAACACGCGGCAATAGTATATGTTTCTGTCTAGGTCTTCCTCCAAATACTACAGGTAGCACTCACCGAATAATCCAACACCGAGGGCAGACAGCTGATTACAACGGCATTGACATTAATTGACACTTATGACATCATACATAATGTGATGTCAGGGATGTCTTGCACGTGGCGTAGAAATTATAAGTGGGAGAATTTAGACGAATAGTAGTAGAACCAGTATGGTTCTAGACATTTGGAAAACCAGAGTCCTCCCAGGAGTGTTGCTATCTGAGAGATAACTGAAATATGTCATGTGCCTTAATGCCATACCTATTATTGGAATCAAATATAACAGCTCACATTTTAAGGATCCATTAAGTAATGTTAATTGTAAACCGTGGTGTTTAGCAGCTGGACTTCCCCCAATTGCAAACGTCCCTTTGTGCCAATTTGGCCTAGTTCTGTTCTGTCTCCTGCTTGATACGGGTGGAAAATATGTATTTCTTTCTCCTCCGCTGTTCTATTCTGATTAGTTCCTTTGCGGTATCCAAGACAGTTGAATCGTTTCTCCGGGACTCGTCGGGCTTCATTGTTTCGACGCTTTTCTGGTGGTCGTAGGTTTGGGAATAGTGTGGCGGGCTTGGCACCACCACTGGTTGATAAAAATGTACGGTGGCATTACTTCCCCGGAAGAGTTCCTACTACACAAAGAGTTCTATATAAAGATATACCTGACTGGCGTATCAGTGCACAGCTGAAACTACTGCAAATCTGAACGTGATAATTAGTACACGGCTTCCCATTATGATGAAGGCGAACACTAAAAAATCAT
The DNA here is from genome assembly GCA_947361185.1 of Charanyca ferruginea. NCBI lineage: Eukaryota > Metazoa > Arthropoda > Insecta > Lepidoptera > Noctuidae > Charanyca > Charanyca ferruginea. The sequence continues at coordinate 1,922,567 of OX376080.1, forward strand.
TTTTGGAAATTCTATCCCTAAAGTGGTGAAAAAGATGTCCGATCTTATGAGAAATCTTATTTCTTGAGTTAAACAACTTTAAAGGCAAGAATGCAAACCTAAGTAAATATTTTGACGTTACTCGTTCGTTTAACTACCCCTCCCTAAGGGGTTTTGAGTTTGTAGAAGAGGTACAAAATCTAACCGGCGAAAACGCAGGCTGTGCTAGTTGAAATAAAATAGCAGTGTTCAATAATAGTGATCTAACAAGCAGGTAACCTTTAATAACATCGTGATAGGTCCACCACCATTCCATTCAACTCTGTTGATTTATTCTCGAAACTTCGTGACGTATGCTTCAAATGCTCAATTTTGCAACACACTCTGATTCACACGTTAATAGTTGCCAAGGTCTGTTATGATTGGTTACGGAAACAGAGGTGAGTGTGTGTGCTTAGACAGATTTAGGCCTTTAGCGGGCGGTGGTAAATTGAACATTATTGCCTTGTTAGCATTGTTTGCATGTTAGATAGACAACGTGACGGAACAAATGTCGATGGATAGAGAGGAATTTAAATAGGATGGGATGCGATGGGGAAAAAAGTTCTCGAGTGGCGACCACGAATCGGAAAACGCAGCGTTGGTAGGCCTCCCATCAGATGGACCTACGACATCGTTAAGGTCGCGGGTAACCGGTGGATGCAAGCGGCAGGTTTCCGCTCGTTATGCCGTTTTATGGGGGCGGCCTTTGTTCAACAGTGGATATCTTCCGGCTGATGATGAGAGGTATTGGAGAGTAAGGCCAAAGAAAAGATTGATGGATTGTGTCAAGAAAAAGGAAGGGAGTCAGTAATAGCATGACGGCTGAGAAGACGGAATGGAAGGAGAAAACGTGTTGTGCTGATCCCAAGTAACATGGAACAAGGGCAGAAAGATGATGATTACCTAACATCCCAATCAAGTTATAACCAACTTACGTAACCATAGTTTGCGCTTAGCATATTGCATCATCATAGAAATATTAGAACTATTGGTTTTAATGGGACTAGAGAGAACTGCCAAAGAAAAGTTGAGCGGATTGTGTAAAGAATAAGGAGCAAGAAATGGGAAGGGAGTCAGTGATAGCAAGACGGTTGACAGTAAAGAATGGAAGATTAAAACGTGTTGCGCCGACTTCGAATAACATGGAACCAGGGCAGGAAGATGGGTGTTAGATATAAAACAAACTGCTTATAGTACTTTTACTGAAGTTCAGCTCTCTGTGGACCCTTTGTGGACCCTGAGGAGCTCTAGTAACATGGGACAAAGGTAGGGAGATTATGATATTAGATAGAAAACATCCTGCTTATGGAACTTTTACTGTAGTTGCTCTCTGTGATCCCTGTGTGGACCCTGAGGAGCTCGAGTAACATGGGACAAGGCCATGAAGATTGGTGTTAGATAGAAAACATCCTGCTTATGGAACTTTTACTGTAGTTGCTCTCTTTGATCCCTGTGTGGTCCCTGAGGAGCTCGAGTAACATGGGACAAGGGCAGAAAGTTGGGTGTTAGATAGAAAACGTCCTGCTTATGGGACTTTTACTGTAGTTTAGCTCTCTGTCCCTGTCCACACAGAATCCACAGAGATCTCGAGTAACATGGCACAAGGGCATAAAGTTGGGTGTTAGATAGAAAACATCCTCCTTATGGGACTTTTACTGTAGTTTAGTTCTTTGTGGACCCTGTGTGAACCCTGAGGAGCTCGAGTAACATGGAACAAGGGCATGAAGATTGGTGTTAGATAGAAAACATCCTGCTTATGGAACTTTTACTGTAGTTGCTCTCTGTGATCCCTGTGTGAACCCTGAGGAGCTCGAGTAACATGGGACAAGGGCAGAAAGTTGGGTGTTAGACAGAAAACATCCTGCTTATGGGACTTTAACTGTAGTTTAGCTCTCTGTGATCCCTGTGTGGACCCTGAGGAGCTCGAGTAACATGGAACAAGGGCATGAAGATTGGTGTTAGATAGAAAACATCCTGCTTATGGAACTTTTACTGTAGTTGCTCTCTGTGATCCCTGTGTGAACCCTGAGGAGCTCGAGTAACATGGGACAAGGGCAGAAAGTTGGGTGTTAGACAGAAAACATCCTGCTTATGGGACTTTAACTGTAGTTTAGCTCTCTGTGATCCCTGTGTGGACCCTGAGGAGCTCGAGTAACATGGGACAAGGGCAGAAAGTTGGGTGTTAGACAGAAAACATCCTGCTTATGGGACTTTAACTGTAGTTTAGCTCTCTGTGGACCCTGTCCACACAGGATCCACAGAGATCTCGAGTAACATGGCACAAGGGCATAAAGTTGGGTGTTAGATAGAAAACATCCTCCTTATGGGACTTTTACTGTAGTTTAGTTCTTTGTGGACCCTGTGTGAACCCTGAGGAGCTCGAGTAACATGGGACAAGGACAGGGAGAGGATAATGACATAACAGTAAATCTAATAAAGTTATATCTAAGTTGTGCAACTTGTAACGTAACCATAGCTTGCGCAAAATATCAATTAATGATATTGCATCATCGTAGAAAATATTAGAACCATTGAATTTAATGGTGCACTCGTTAATTCTGTTAGATGTTATATTATTATGGTGCTCATTTTACAATGAGCGTTGGTACAAGTTGTAAACTTCTGGAGATTTTATTTTTAGCTCCTAAACAGTTGACTGGAGATTGAATACTACTGAAACATAGAGAGGAATTAACATCATTTTCATTATACTTCAAAAAAAGAAGAAGGCTCGCAATTTTTTTTTTATGTTTGACCACTCATAACTTTTTTCTGTGCAGTCCGATTTCGATGATTTTTTTAAATTGATAGTGTATACCTCAAGTTGGACCCATATAAATTTTTTTATTGATTTGATCAAATTCAAATATTCCACGCATAAGGGTGCAAAATTAAGGAACGACTGAAAATTTTAGAGTCTCCGTTTCGTAATTAATTTGTGTGATAAGTAGTAGATACTAACTACTGCTTAACAATAAAAAAAAAAACAAAAAAGACACGACTTGTAGTGGTCATCCATCGCCGTGTAATACTAGGCGGCCAAGTCTGCTATTTTTATAATTTCGTCATTCCAACACGATCCCATTGTCATTTTGCTAAAAGTTCGTAATCTGCTAAATTCATAATGGTCGATCATTGGTCGGTCGAATTAAAAGCAATGACTGCACAATGACGTTCTAACGGTAGGTCACTGATCAAAGGAACTGTCAAAATTTTAGCAGATTACCGCCTAAGTCAATCATTCAGTTGTCATTTTGTACGAGATTACCATTCTATATCATTTCTTTCAATGGCGTGTCAGTGGTTGACCATTGGAAAGTCATAATGACGCCATTATATTAGTAGATTACCAAATTTGTCAAAATCAACAATTATCAAATCAATGATAGACCATTCTGACACTATTGTAATATGTAGCAGACTTGAGGCCCAGAGGCATTGCAGATTTATATTCTGCCAATATTTCTTCCATCTCGCAGCCGCCGCTGTCTTTACCCACCTTCTCACGCCTCCGTTCTTTGAACGCAACAGCCTGAGAAAATAAGATGGTATCATTACGTCTTTTGTTTTAAAACTAACTCGTGAATGTATACTTTTGTTGGTTGACCCACTTTTATGATTAGGCTGTGGTTGCAGCTTTCGTTTTTGGATGGAAGTGACTCAGATGTTGCCTTTTAGCAGGAAATTACGTGTGAACTGGATTTTTGCAAAGTTTCAATTATTTCTTGTCTGTTCTCGTAACAGTTCTCAGTTTCTTGTCAAAATCGCCCAAGCGCGAATCGAAACGAAGGATGCTGATAATATTTAACATTTTTTTTTAATTCGTACACACTCGAGATCAATCGTAATATCATTTAATCATAGAAGGAGAACGTTAAGTAGTGTTGCAAACAAAAAAAAAACGATACTAAAAGTTTACTAAAAACCTAATAATAAGGTTGGATATTAATGGCTAAACCAGACAGTCTCTACAATACCTACTCAGCGCCAATACTTACAGTAAAGTCTCATTCATTAGTTTCATATTTCACCATTTGGACATCAATGCATCCTTATTCAAATTGCACCTTTCAGACAATAGTTCAATAATACAAAAGTACTCGCTTACATGTTTTAGGTATGCAGGTCTCATAATATTAGAGCATCGATTGTATAACGAGACGTCGTCGCAAGCGCAACGTGACCAGACACCATATGACCGAACACGGAGTAGTAAGTCAATGGAGTGACTTTTTTTCGGAATGGCATCTCACAGGTCCACCTAGGAGGTTGTCCGCTGCTTAACTGGACTTTCCTGTGATGCCTTAAAAGTGAATTAAATGGCCTCCAGCCAGGGCAAAAATCTTATAATCTAAGCGACTACACGCTACGGTCACCCCCTGTGGGGTACGGGCCTTGGCTTAGGTCGTCGCTGGAGAGGGCAGCAAAGGGACAGGTTGGATCGGATCTCGATTTTTTAGGGAAAATGAAGTGCTCAAATATTTTTATTTTATTAGCATTGCTAGATAAGGGCCTTCCATTTCTCCACTTCTAAACTTTCCGGTCTCGGCAAACATGTTCGTCACTCATAGGTAATGGCGTTTAAGAATACAAAAAATGTGTATCTTCTTGGACTAGCGTATATTTGTGGAGAACAGGGATGAAACTCATGAGATTAAAAGAGTTATGACTATCAATGTAATATAAATAAAAATGTGAAAGAAAAGGGATTGGCAGGACGAAATGGAAAAATAAAACGTGTTACTCCGATTCCGAGTAACATGGGACAAGGACAGGAAGAAGATAATCATTACTAACTTATGCTTATTTTCATAAGGATCCCAATTTTTTTCAAAATGTAGCCTATGTTACTCAGGGATAATGTAGCATTCTAATGGTGAAGGAATTTTTAAAATCGGACCAGTCGTTTTTAATTTAAATCGTAACAAACAAACAAGCAAATCTATCCTCTTTATAATATTAGTATACATTATGCTCTTTAATTATTGAGATTGAAATCAAAGTAGATGTGCCGTGTCGAGTTCTAACAGTTAATGCTCGACCGCAGCTGAGCCGTCGCATCATAAATACCATACGTCTATTTAGCATATATAGCTCCATTTACTACCTATTCCGTGACAATACGACTCGGTTTGTTGAAACTAGTAATACTATTTACGCGTGTAAAGATGGCGGCGTGTTAAATGGGTGTTTGAGCGAGTCCATGTGTTTTTAATGACATTCCATTGCATATGGCCGCCCGATGTCATTATCTTAGTTGAACTTGAATCTATAATACTTAGCACTTACAATTGTTGTTTAGATGTCCAACATTTTTGGTAGGTATTCTAAGCTCGATTAGCCGTGTGGTGCCGGCCGCGAATAGCACCACCCCATTTCTACCCGTGGGTGTCGTAGAAGACGACAGAGGGATATTGACCAGAGGATGGGCAGCAGCGTCCTTCTGAGTACCATAACACCTACTGCGATCGCCAATATGCATCGGCCTAGCATGGCGATTACGGCTGAACCCTCCTGTGGGGGAGACCTATGACCAGCAGTGGGCGTCTAAAGGTTGACATGATGATGATGATTCTAAGCACGGCGGGATCTTTCGTCCCGATGAATTTTATTACAGATTTTTTGACGTGATAACGTCTTATAAATCAATGAACACCGGCTGCACGCACGAAAAAGTGTCACGTTCCGCCTGAGACTGAACGTGTAAGCGAGAGCGCGTGACAAGCGATAGAGAGGCACGATCGGCCCAAGCAATAAGCTCCGTCCACCTCGCTTATGTTATATATGTTAGCCATTATGTTTCTTTATGACGTTATTACGTAAAACTATCGTCCGTAAACCGACTATACAGACACCCATTTTTTTTTTTAAATTGGTTGGATTATGCCTCATAGGTGGTCCCATAAAAGCTGTATTGATTTTTTTTTGGATTTTTTTGAAAGCCGAAAGCTAAAAATTATACACGAATGATGTTGTGGTTCCGTTCAGTAAAAGCATTGTTAAGGACTTTAATTCTCAGTTTTAACTGTGTTTATGTTTTGTAATGGATTTAGATAAAAAGGTACTAAAAAGTGAAAAAAAGCAACAACCTTCAAAAACGAAACATTGTTAGATAACTTCTACACAGAACAAAACACATATGACTTTAGTTTCGGAAGTCGGTTTCAATACAAAACAACAAACATAACAAAAACCTACGACTTCCAAAACTGAAGTCATAATAACTTTCCATTATTTTGCATTTCATAATAATTGTTGCTTACCGCCAAATCACTTTTGGCGGTCTTGTCTCTCGGCTTGTCTGAAACAAAAAACAAACTTACAATCGTCACCCATCCTAAAACTGACCGCAGCAAGCGCAGCTTAACCTCAAAAACCCATCAACTCACGCAGTTACTATCTCTACGGCATTTCTATAACATGCCAATAAACAAAACTACCCACATATCTCATACTCGTAAACCTACATATTCGCAGTAATATGGAAAGGTAATTTGAATTTTATGGACCATAATTTACGAGTGAGAATTGCGTGGCGGTATACAATTTATTGTACTGCCTTTGGATTTGTGCGTAATAAATGGGTCTTTTCAGGAAGACGCAAATCTATTTAGAGATCTTTATTCTAGTATATATGTATAGTTCTGTTTAGATAAGCAGGATTGTTTTGGTATCCTTACAGTGAGAAGCAGCATCAATTGATAGTGAATTTAAAAAAAAATAAAGTTTAAAAACTAAAACCCGACCACAACAAAAAGTGATCTAAAAAGTACGAAACAAAAAAATATTTCACACAGAAATCAAGACATAGGTACAAAATGGTCAAGGTAAAGCCGTGGTTGCATGCCTGTGTCTCATGGGTGCGATGAACATGAATTATAATGGCATGCAACCACGGCTTTACCTTGACCATTTTGTACCTATGTCTTGATTTCTGTGTGAAATATTTTCTTGTTTCGTACTTTTTAGATCACTTTTTGTTGTGATCGGGTTTTAGTTTTTAAACTTTATTTTTTTATTTAAACCATTTTGGAGTTTAAATACCAGTAGTAGTTTTTTTTTAATCATTTGTGACAAGTCACAGCTAAGTATTATATATTTAAAAGGTACTAGTGAACCCCTTTCCAATGATACCAAACACGGTATGCGTATCTTAATTTATTTTTTTTATCTTTCCTTTTTTTTAATAATTTGTGATAAGTCACAACTAAATATTATATATTTGAAAGGTACTAGTGAACCCCTTTCCAATGATACCAAACACGGTATGCTTGTCTTCATAATTTTTTTTATATTGGTTTTTTTGTCCGCCAGAGGGCGCTACATTGGATTCGGTGACACGTCATATAGCCTATAACCAGCGGACGATCAAGACGCTTCTAACGATACCTCATTTGTTCAGTTCTGATAAGTAGTTTAGGAGCTATGAGCGAACAGATGAACATACGTACATACATACATACATACATACATAGCCTGTCAAAATCATAACCCTCCTTTGGCTTTGCCGTAGTCGGGTAAATAGATCTCACATAGAGTTGAAATTTGCTTGCATGAGGTATGTCGCGCCATTTTATCATGCACATTATTTTCAACTGTTTTGTTCATTATCTATACAAGGTAGAGATATCGATACGCCAAAAAATTAAAACACTGGTAATACTAGTTCACTAGGTCTTTTATCGGGTACATTTCGGAGAGTGTGCTTTGGAATTGCACAACTTAATTCCCCAATCCCCATTCCATCACCGGACGAGCAGGGATACGGCGAAGCGTCACCGCTATACGGTTGAAGTTCCACGGTCTCGAACCAAGCGCTTTACTTCCACATTTATTGTGCGAACTGCCAGACTGTGGAATTCACTGCCCGCCTCTCTATTCCCCGATACATATAATCTGGGTATCTTCAAGGCACGAGTGAACCGGTTTATTCTAGGCAAGCGTACTCCACCTTAGGCCGCATCATCACTTAAGATCAGGTGAGTTGCGGTCAAACGCAAGCCTATAACAATATAAAAAAAAACAATATTTTGAAACTCAAAAACTTGTTTTAACGAGTAACTTATATCAAATTATTGGAACGAAGTTCCTTATCGCGCGTTGTGAAAGGGGGCTAGACGGAAAGTTGTCACGACACTTCTGTATATTTGATTTAAGAGCCATCTATTAACGTTATTGGCGCAACTGTGCTCTTTGAGATCGAATTACGAACGGCCAATAGATGGCGCAGAAATAATTTATTGGTCTTTCTATCTAAATAACTACGCATTGTACTAACATGTTAGAAAATGTTAATCTTTAAAATTACTTACTTACAATGTAAGCAGCCATAATAACTTTTCATTCCTCGCTTTTTTTTTGCCCTGGCTTAAAGCCACTTAAAGGAACTTCGTTCCATCCGGGTGTCCCTTGACACCTCTCAAGTTTTTTTCTAATGAATTAGTATCACCAGTGCAGTGCTTTAATTTTTTTTGCGTATTTTGGCGTATCGTTACCTCCATCCTGTATGCCAAAAAATAAAATTAAAGTGTCTGTTTGTAATGGCAAGTCATTTGCCGACTCAACTGGCTTAACTATTATTGGTTTTAAAAATAATAAGATTCTAATTTTAATGTTGTAGATTAATCGAGTTTTCTAAAATCAAGTGTTTCTTTAGAGAAACTTTCCACCTACGACACTCCATACAAACGAAACGATTTAATTACCTACACTACTACCAAAATAACAGACTGTACAAATACGTGCGTGTATGTGCGTGTCTACGCGCTGCGAGAACTAAAAGCAGTTTCGAGAGCACGTTCGACGCGGGAAGAGGTGAGGAGCAGTGTTTCGAAGGGAGGCGGGGCGTGTCGCTACTGTACGATAGTAATAATATTTATACTGTAACTACTTAGAAAATTAAGGGACGACTGATTTGTTGTTGGTGACAATATAAAACAACGAACAAAACCAAAGCCGCCGATTTACGAGTTTAAAGTTATTTTTTACTTTCCGAAGGCGGTTGTCTTTTTTGTAAAAAAGATTTTTGTTTCGCTTTCAATGCCTACTTCTATATCATACAAATTAATTCCGAAACGGTGACACCAAAAAAAAAAACAGTCAACCCTTAATTTTCTACCCTTAGGGGTGGAATATGTTCATGAAATTTAAATGGGACTAACTTAGAGGTATACACTATCAATTAAAAATATCATCTAAATCGAACTTCACAAAAAAAAATGTTTTTTTTTTAAGTCGGTTGAAAAATTAGAATCTTAACGCCATAACATTTGAAGGCAAACCTTAGAATAAGGTTAGGAGTAAACCAACTACCTACATTTGCATATTATTGTGCGTGACATCGCGGAGTCGAAACTACCCACCCAGTTTGAGGCGTGAGCCGGAAGTCACCCTTATTACGACATCCTATCATGCAATAACTAAGGTTTGACTTGTAAATTCGCGTTTGTACAGAGGCCAGCACATCAAACTACAACAATCTGTCAAATTTATTTGATAGATTTTCAACTTTATTGCAAAAGCATAAGGTTCATATTTAATTAGGAAAATTTGACAGATTGGTATGGCTTGATGTGCTGGCGTCTGTACTATGTTTGTAACTTTTATATTGTTACTAGCATCCTGCTCTGGCTTCGCACGTGTCCATGTGGATACTAATGTGGTGTCAGTGTAGGGGAAGTACAAAATCTACGCCAAATGTATCGTATTACTCTCCAGCAAAAGAAGACAACAGTCTTCAAAAACTAAAAAGTGATACTTGTGAAAAATTAACTTTAGCATAGATCACAGATGACTGTTTCGGAATTCGGTGAAAACGAAACCACAAACAGAATAAAAGCCGCCGTTTTGAAGGCGGTTCTATTTTGTAAAAATGTTTTTTATTTCTCTCTTTTTAGTACCAACTTGTTATCCATTGAAATCCATTAAAACCCCTCGCATGCCGTATTTACAGACACAATTTTAAAGCTATTGTGTCTTGCGTAGATATGCGAGGGGTTGACTGGTAGACTGGCTTGCCCGGTAGAGAATGCCTAAGGCATTAAGTCCGCCTTTGTACCTTTGCGCATGAAGTGTAAATAAATAAATAAAAAATAGCAACAATAAAAATAGAATTTTCGGAATCCATCCACACTTGCCATGAATATTGCGTCATAAAGTGGGTGAAAATCAATAAAATTAAGTCATCCCCTAACTCTCCACCCTTAGAAGTGAAATATTTTCATGAAATTCTTATGGGACTATCCCTGAGGCCTAACCTATCCATTCAAAGTATATATTGTTTAATTCGAGCCACATTTACCGGAGATATTACGTAACATACAGTACAATACGGTCAACGTAACTTGGCGCGTCTGAAGTTAGCTGTTTGGCTGCGCAATGGAACTTTTAGGAACGAAATTGTCTACTGCGCAGCTAATCGACTAACTTCAGGACCGCCAAGATACCTCGACCGTATTATACCAGCCTATAACTGTCCCACTGCAGGCAAAGGCCTCTTCTCATACAGAGAAGGCACGAGCATTGACCAACACGTGCGCTCAAGGAGGATTGGTGATTTCAGACTTATATTAATTACAAGTCCAGGTTTCATCACGATTTCTTTCCTTCACCGATGTCAATGATGTCCAGGAAAAACTAAGAAAGTACATATGAAATTGAAAAAGTCACATTGGCACTTGGCCGGTTATAAACCCACAAACTTCTGGATGAGGGCGGGCGCCTTAAGCTGAACCATCACGATACAACACACATAAACACAAAAAAAAAACAGACAAAACAACATACAACAAAAAATATAGTCGAATCGAGACCTCCTCCTTTTTTTGACATTGGTCAAAAACAATGCAGCAGGACAGGGCCTTAGCAATACAATAATGCGTTCAGGGTGTTGTTGAGTGTGCTGTGGCGGTGCAGTGCGTCTGGGATGTTTGCTGAAGCGCGCACTGATGGTTTCCTGGCCATCATGCGCAAAAAGCAGCTTCCCTGGTACGGGGTAGCAACAACAACATTCCCGACCCGAGTTATTATTATTTTTGGCACCCGGGCGGGTAGCAACACAAAAATACATCTACCCTCACGTTTCCTACGACACGACACTGCGCACATAACTGACCTATATTCCGCCGCTACGAATTGGGGTGAACGTGCCGCCCGTATCAGACAAAGCCTTTGTTTTGTCGTACTACCCACTTTTGGAGATTAAAACAGGGGTTACAGTTTTATGGTTGCAGGTAGGTGGTTTTATTTGTGAGGGTAGATTGATACGAGATTGTAATGAAGCAATAGGGTACACCGATCAATTGAGATATTTTTAATGAGCTATCGAAACGCGATTTTACCGAAGATTTTGTATGGCAATTTATACTTGTCACGTCAGTTCTAGTAAGTTACTAATTTCAAAGTGAATACAAATAATTATAGGGTTTTAATACTGTAATTGGTCATGTAGGACGACTAAATTATTTTTTTCGGATAGGCGACTGTATTGTTTACGTAACCTCTATCAAAACAATGGAGACGTCTTCATAATCTTTAAGCTTACGTTTAGTTCATTACCTACACAGTAACGAAGCATGTAGCGTTCTGGGGTTTCTACCATCCACTATGTATGTATAATAACAATTTAAAGAACCAACAAGAATAAAGTACCTAGATTTTGTTAAAAAATGATTAAAATGAGTGCCCGTGGAGTTTCCTGTTGCGTTCTCCTCCCTATGGAGAAGAACGCAACAGGAAACTAGACAGAAACAAGGAAACTAGACGAAGACCTAACGTTGTGGAACGAGCAAACTAGCTACAACTTTCTGATTAACTAACCGACTCGTTGACAACTCGAAAGAGCCTGTAAATTATTTAATTTAAATAAATGCTTTATCTACAATTTATAATCAACATAGAAGTGAAGCACGGAACTTCTGTGGTTTCTACCAACCACCTACTTCTGTATGTATAGTAATTCCAATAAAATGGATCACGACATAAAGAATCCAATTAGAACTACCATCGATGTAGCGATAGAACTTTATAACTTACGAACAAAAGAGTACGCTAAACGCACAGTAATAAAAAGACTCGGGCCCAGTCGGGCGCCACTAGCGAGCGTCGCGGCCCAAGCGGGCGCCAATAGCCTGTGCCCGGAAATCAATACGACACGCACGCAGCCCGGGCTCCCGCAACCAACGTGCCTTTGTTTGGCGACGTTTTTTATTTTATTCAAAACAAGTATTGTATGCTCATTTTATAGAAGCACAGTATTCCGAAAGTATCTACAGGTTGGTAGGGGAAAAACTAGAGACAATTTGCAAAAAAATCTTGCGTCGAGATGCTTTTAGCGAGCTGTTTTTACTTTCATGATATTATTAGTTTTAACGTATCGGTTTTTGGACGAATTCATTCGTTTATGAGTTATCAAAAAAGTACAAAAGATTTGCATCTGACATGACTTTAAGTACAAATAATGACATCTGTCATGCTGAAAATTTGTCTGTATATAAACTTAAGTTTGTAACAAATAAAATTATCTATATCTATCTGGAGTTGAATACATTTTAACAATTAGCCCCAAACGTGACCTTAATTACCTTGTCCCATGTTGGGCGCCAGTAGTTACACTAAAGGATCATTATTACGTAACATGCATAAACCCGCTGTCGTACTGTCGATGACACTTCCTATCTAAAGGTTGTCAGCTTACATTGTCACGTGTCACGGCAATACGGTGTACGATTGCAGTTGTATGAAAAAGGACTCAGGGGACGGAATTCTATTCATCATGTCAACCTTTAGACGCCCACTGCTGGCATACTGGCCATAGGTCGCCCCCAAGGGGTTTAGCCGTAATCGCCATGCTTGGCCGATGCATAGTACTCAGGAGGACGCTGCTGCCCATCCTCTAGTCAATATCCCTCTGTCGCCTTCTACGACACCCACAGGTAGCATGTAAGTGTATTTCTGTAATCAAAAATCAAGTAATTTAAATTCAAACCCCCCAACTTTGTTTCCAAGAAATTTCCAAACCAACTCAACCAAACTCAATTTATTCCAACACAAAGAAACATTAAAGAGTTTCTGAGAAACGCTCCCCTAAAAGGTGATGACGTCACGTTTCGAACTACCCTCCTTTATGATGGCTGGTCGATGCGAGGTCGGTGTACGCTGCGTCCACGGGAATTGTGTGTCATTTGTTACTGAAATGGTAGTAATTACGAAATTAATTTATCGTGGGATAGAAATGGGTATGTGACGCCATTTACCAATAATTACAAGACAGTTTCCCTAAAAAACTCCTTGATTTTAGCACTGAAAACTTGATTTATTTTATAAAAATCTGTGCGTGTGTGAGTGAACTCATCTCAAACGGCTGGACCGAGTTCGTTGATACATTTGGTGTGTTTTCCAGTAGCTTCGAGAATGGTTTATATTCACAATTGGACCCGATAGGTGGCGCTACAGTCGAGTTGTAGGTCATTTTTATTTTAAGGACAGGACAACGTTAGCCAGGCCTGCTAGTTTACTGAAAAAATGTAATTTAGTTGCTAAAATCAATAAATTAGTCAGTCCATTGAGTTGTCAAATGACTTAATAGAAATGAAATAAATAATTACCTCATAAAAAGAATGTAAGTGTGTTTAGAGGTATGAGGAACAGAGAGTAAAGTTCTTCGTCCTCTATTGAAAAGGGAGGATCCTCCGACCAGACGGGTGTCGTGTCTGGTGGGCTACTGCCCGACGGTTGTAGTCGGGATTTTGTATACATCCTAATGTCGCGGATAACTCTGCTTGCGCGATCTAGGAAACGTCGGTTGTAGTATGCTTCATGTGCGATAGATGTCGCTGCACGTGATTGGTAGTGTTATGTATGGTCATTGGAGCTTCTGGATGTGAAGAAAAAGTCAAATAATTTATTTATAAATTATGGCATTAAAAGGTCGTGCTTAAAATAAAAAATACGCGTCGACTTCCTCACACACTATTTTTTCCGTCGGCTAAAAAAATAATGGAATCTAATTGCCAGGTTGCATTTAGCTTACAATCCTTACAATACTCTCACATAGTCTGCTTAAACTATTAATCCTCCTTTTGACTTCAGGTAGAAACATAAAAGTATCAATACATCACACATAGAAGGCCGAACCCGTATCAACGCAATATGTCTGAATGGCCGGCCAGCCCATAGCTTCAATACGCGGCGCCCATGGCCGGTGACGTCATCGCACACTGCTATTGACAGGCCAGTCCGCCATTGAATGCTTTAATTAATTGGACAGCAATATGGGTTATTCCTGCCTTGGACGTGTGTGTATCTGATAATTTACAGTAATCTATACTTCTATACTCGCATTATGAAACAAAAGGCAGATAGACCGTGCGAAACACTGAGAGTGAAGCCAAAAAAGCAAATACAAATTCGGAAGCCATCTATTGCTCAGACCTCTCCGTGCCTTGGAAAGCTCGTAAAGCCGTTAGACCCAGCTGTCATTCGTGGATCTTTGACAGCTTTATAGCTTTGTTAGCGTCGTCTAACCAGATGCAGTTAAATACCAGAATTTTACATGGAGCGTGTCTGGACTCCACAACCCAGTTCCCTCCCTTCAAAATGGTTGAGCTGAATGGTGCTGATTCACGCGTCATGTTCGTGAACGGGCGCTGTCAGTAGAGATTGGTCAGCTCTTATCTGCCATGGACTTTATCTTGCTTCTTTTTTGTGTTTTGTATTGTTAGATTACCTTCATAGTTTTCACATATAGAAGCAACAAGTATCATGTAACCAGACTTTGTAAAAACTTGATTTAAAAGAGTGTCCGTGGAGTTTCTTGCTCGTTCTTCTTCATAGAGACCTACCTATGTTTTGAAACGAGCAACTAGCTTCAACTCTGACTAACTGACCGACTCCTTGACAATTCAAAAGTGCCTGTAAATGGTTTAATTGAAATAAATGCTTTGACTTTCTTACTACTGGGTTACACGACACCCCTTAGTAAGACTGTTTGTCAGTATTTTGGGCTAGACTGTCAATTTACAAATGACAGCCGTAACCAACTGTTTTACCTGATTTCGGCGACACTGAAGGGTGTCGGTTTTAAATTAATCGCCCTGCCTCTCACATATTCTATCAGTATGTCTATTCTGTTACAATCTCCCTCGGTGAACACCAAATTGAAGTGAACTGTCATCTGTCCCGATGCTGGGGAATTACAAAGCACTACAATCGAATGACAGCTCACTTCACCTAGGTGTTCCACCGAGGGAAATTGTAACAAAATAGCACTGCACTGCAAAGGGATTTTGTGAAAATCCCTTTTTAACCGACTTCAAAAAGGAGGAGGTTCTCAATTCGATTGGTATTTTTTTCAACCGACTTCAAAAAAGGACGAGGTTATCAATTAGTCTGTATTTTTTTTTTTTTTTTTATGTTTGTTACCTGATTTCTTTGGACTGGGTGAACCGATTTTAATGATTCTTGTTTTATTTGATAGCTAGTGCTTCCCGTGTGGTCCCATTTTAATTTGGTCCAGTTCTGACAATGGCATCCATGAGAAAACCGTATAAGTCTTATATTTGCATTAAGTATGTGCGCGATTTGTTACGCGATTTCTGCGGCAAACGTAAACCGATTTTGAAAAATTCTTTTTTTTTATGGATAGGGTATGCTTCAGGCGTGGTCCTATATAAATTTTATCGAAATTGATTCAGCACTTTTTGAAAAATCAACAAATACCCAAAAGTTTTACATAGACGACGTTTTAGTTTCATCAATCTTTGTAGTAGTTAGCTTTCAAGTAGTTAGCTTTTTTCTCTTCTTAATAGATTTGGATGAGAAGGAGGTACTAAATAGACTTGACTTGACTTTAGTTTCGGAAGTCGGTGGCAATACAAAACAACAAACAGAACATAGCCACTGAATTTCGAAACTAAAGTCAATGTGTGTTCTGTGCTAAAGTTATTTTTCACTTTTTAGTTTTTGAAGGCGGTTGTCTTTTTTGTAAAAAGCTTTTTTTGTATGTATGTACACCGACTACGCTGAGATTTATGATCCGATTTAAGTGATTCTTCTATAGTTTGAAAAAAAAAAACAAAAAAAAAATAACATAGTTTGACCCAGTAGTTTTCATTTTTCTGTTAGTAAAAGCCAACGAAACATCAAATTGTATGCAGTTGACATATTTACATCACGTGACATCTGGTAAGCAAACGTCAACTCCATACAATTTGATTTTTCCGTTGGCGTAAACGCTAACAGAAAAGAGATTTTGTCCACAGGCCCGATGTATTTCGCAAAGCTTTAAAAGCACTAAATCTTTCTCTTCAGTGAAACTCGCGAAACTACACTAGTTGGTTCTGCCAACATGGCTGCGTCGACGAATGAATGGTCTATTCAGCCTGACTCACCATGGCATGCAGCCAAATATTAACCTTATTATACTAATTAACGCTATGAAACACCCATTGTGGCGGGGTCATGAACCTTGGCAGTAGGTGGAGGATAATGTCTTGGATACACTACTATGGTGTTTAGTGGAGAGTACATCGTCTATCTATACAAATGAATGAAATTGAAGTGTCCGTTTGTAACAGCTTTTTACTAAATGCATATGAAAGTGTATTATGCTACTTATACCAAATAAAACCGGACAAGTGCGAGTCGGACTCGCCCATCGAGGGTTCCGTACATATTAGTAGGTACATATCCATACTTCTATACTAATCCATACCTACTATGCATACTTTAATCTACGTAATATTATAAATGCGTTTTTTGCGACATAAACGGCCGTATTCGTATCTTTTTTTCGCGTTAACATAGAGGGTTGTTTTTTTTACAGCATCAAGGGACCGTAGACTTGAGTATATGGTTTTAATTTCAACTCGATACCTCCACGCGTTCCCGAGATAAAGTGTCTCGACAGGCAGACAGACAGACAGATGGACAACAAAGTGATCCTATAAGGGTTCCGTTTTTCCTGTTGAGATACAGAACCCTAAAAACAATTTATAATATAAAAAACTAGCTTCTGCCCGCGCTTCGTCCGCGTGAACGTCGGTTATCGCGGATGCAGACGAAGCCGCGGATTAAAAAGTTCCCCTGGGTTAAAGCTTTTTTACCCGACTACGGCAAAGCCAAAGGAGGGTTATGATTTTGACAGGCTATGTATGTATGTATGTATGTATGTTCATCTGTTCGCTCATAGCTCCTAAACTACTTATCAGAACTGAACAAATGAGGTATTGTTAGAAGCGTCTTGATCGTCCGCTGGTTATAGGCTATATGACGTGTCACCGAATCCAATGTGGCGCCCTCTGGCGCACAAAAGAACCAAGATTTAAAAAAAAAATTACGTCAAGCATACCGTTTTTGGTATCATTGGAAAGGGGTTCACTAGTACCATTCAAATATATAATATTTAGTTGTGACTTGTCACAAATTATTTAAAAAAAGGAAAGATTACCAAATAAATTAAGATACGCATACCGTGTTTAGTATCATTAGAAAGGGGTTCACTAGTACCTTTTAAATATATAATACTTAGCTGTGACTCCAAAATGGTTTAAATAAAAAAAAATAGTTTAAAAACTAAAACCCGATTAAAACAAAAAGTGATCTAAAAAGTACGAAACAAGAAAATATTTTACACAGAAATCAAGACATAGTACAAAATGGTCAAGGTAAGCCGTGGTTGCATGCCATTATAATTCATGTGCATCGCACTCATATGGGACACAGGCATGCAACCACGGCTTACCTTGACCATTTTGTACTATGTCTTGATTTCTGTGTAAAATATTTTCTTGTTTCGTACTTTTTAGATCACTTTTTGTTTTAGTCGGGTTTTAGTTTTTTTCATACCAAATTTCATCAATACCGTGAAAGCGTAACAGACAGAGTTACTTTCACATTCATAATATTAATAGTATGGAAGTCATCATCATCATCATTTCAGCCGAAAAGACGTCCACTGCTGGACGGACATAGGCTTCCCCCAAGGGGAGGTTTTGCCATAATCGCCACGCTTGGCAGGCGGGTTGGCGATCACAGTATGGTTGTTACAAAGGCACAGAGAACGCTGCTGCCCATTCTCTGGTACGTCCCTTAGTCGGCTCTTATGACACCCACGGGAAGATATGGGATGGTGCTATTCTTTACGTCCGACACCATACGGACGAGTACGGAAGTACGAGTATGGAAGTATGGATTGTCAAACTGTCTGTTTGTGTCGACTAATCACACACTAAACGGCTGGACCGATTTTGACGGGAGTTTCACTGGCAGACAGCTGATGTTATAGGTTAGGTTTCAAGTAATTAATAGGGTATTTTACTCTATACGAGAAAAAATCTATAAATATGTTATTGAGACAGTTTAGGCATAAAGCAGTCGGAAAATGTAAGTTTTAGTTCATAAAATAACAAAACCAATTTTTAAATTCAATTCAAAGTTTTCAGTATTTTTAATCTGTTATAAAACACCGTGCAATAGTAGCGGCCATGTTATTACGCCATACGGCTGTGTAAACAAAAAATTGTCAACTGTCAGTCAACCGATTGGCGTAATATACGCTTTGTACTTTTATTATTTTCGTAACCAACGTATTTTTTCATTATTACACCTATTACAAAATATGCTTTTATTTATTTTTAAATAATATACAATTGTCATATTTAATATGAGCTCATTTGATACAAAACGAACTGACGTCATTTACGCTGAGCAATATGGCGTCCAGTAAGAGGCGTTTTCGTCAAACTACGCGCGAAATTTGAAAATTTAAAATTTAGATCCATTTTTATGGCACTTATCGATTGAATAAAAATGTTGTGTTTTTTTTGGTGGCATATTAGCACTACAGAATTTCATTGAGACACTTTTCAAAAATGGGTGTAATACCCTATTCTCAATAAAATTTGACATGTCACACTTACTTGAGAACAATACTAGAAAAATCCTACTTAAAATTACAAAAAGTTCGACATCATCCCATGGAGTAACTTAGGCGGCTTTCATTTTAGAAAAAAAAAATAGGGTTCCGCGCTAAATAATATAAAACCCCGCCTATAACTAACGACGAATTTCAAGAAAATAAATCTAATTTGAGATCTGTAACTTAGTCCTTATCTGTCGTCGTCCTTTTCTTCAGCTGCCTAGCAGTAAGAGATGCCAATTGTCTAATTCTAGTTTGTAAACAAGGCAATCGGCGTCAGTGACATACAATAAAAACTTGAGACATTAAAAACGAAATGTGTGTGTCACACTTCAGTCTGTCGTCATAGACCATCATCTCTCTCACTCGTACGTGCGTGACAGTTTCATTCTAAAACCCGATCTGCTATATTTACTACTGATTACTGAAGCTGTACTGCAAAAATTACGTAAACCGCTCAGACTTCCTTACTTCTTAAGCAAATGTACTTTACTCCTACACTACAAGTAAGGGCCTGTGACTCACAGGTCGATGACCAGACGTAGGCGCAAGCCGGCCAACCTTCTCACACTCAACAAAAGAGCGCAGAAGTACAATAGGTTGAGATTGGAGAGGAACGCTGTGAGCCAGGGATTCAAAAATTTGCGATACTAGCTTTTGCCCGCGGGTTCGTCCGCGTGATATTTGTTACGGATCCCAAATTATTTCTTAATAAAACTCAGGGATGATATGGCTTCCTATTAGAGAAAGAATTTTCAGAATAGGACGGTAGATTAGGGCATTAAAAAAAATACAAACTTATAAACGTAAACCGTTCAGCGACATCGTGGTAGACTCAGACGAAGATGGCGGGATGAGCTTGCCGTTTACATGAAGGATTGGTCCACATTAGCTCTGGGCAAAGAAATGGAGCAAAGGCCTCCCTTTCTCCTTCTTTTTCAGTGGGTTGAAAAGGCGAAAGGCATTTGCCCTGCAATGGGACAATACAGGCTGAAAATAAAAAGTTAGTAAATCCTTATCTTTACATAGTATAGGTACTGTGAGGGATCGGAACTAATTACGATAAATCAAACGTAAGTTAACTGATAGAACTCTATATTATGATCAGAATAACATGACCGTGCCTGACCGCGGGTGGTCTGACAGTCGCTGTCATAGTATAAAAACTATATTTAAATTATCGAATATTAATCAATGACAGTTACATTCTAGAAGGATGCATAGTGTTTATCCATAGAGCAAATAGTTACTGGCCTTCGTAAAGCCTCTACATCACCTAAAACAAAGCCACCGAAAATTTCTGTACGCGCATAACTTCCGAATGACTGCACCAAATTGGACATTCTTTTTTTTTTTGTGTTCTGTATTGCCAGGACAAGGAATGTATGAATGAAAATTTCGGAAATTCGAAAAAAAATTGCACGCGTGGCGCTGCAGCTGGGGCGGAACGCTAGTTTGATATAACTCGTACAGTACGGTCAACGTATCTTGGCGCGTCTGAAGTTAGCCGATTAGCTGCGCAGTAGACAATTTCGTTCCTAAAAGTTCCATTGCGCAGCCAAACAGCTAACTTCAGACGCGCCAAGTTACGTTGACCGTATTGTAAATGTCATAATTTCTTCTAGAGCTATGTTGATGATTTTAATTATTATTATCCTGTGAATGCATATTTGTTACTCTCGCGAATATTGTTTTTAAAGAAAGAAAATACCTAACACTTTATTTCGAAGAATACTTATAGTACAATAAGGTGTTGCGATTGGTCTCATGGTCTCATACATTCAACCTGACAACACACACACGCACACAACACTGACACACATTCACACACAACACTCACACACATTGACACACACGTCTTAGGTGACGATGAGGAGTGGGTCTTCTGTGCTTGCCACGTTCAGTGTTTCCGATATCGAACTGTTGGTCGATCACTGATAATCGAGGAGTACGGTGTACTGGGGTAAGCAGTGCTCTTGTTCCCGATTGTTTAACAATCGACTGTTGGTATGAAGAAATTAGCTATTGTTGGAACGAAGCTCTAGGGGGTCTAGATTATATGTACAGTATGTTAATTAACGGAAGGTGTTTAATTACTAATAAAAACAATATTCAAATCGAAAATAAAAAACTGGCCAAGTGCGAGTCGGGCTACCGCACGAAGGGTTCCGTACCATCTATACATCTATACAAATAAATAAAATTGAAGTGTCTGTTTGTAATGTCCAAATAACATCTTTATACTAAATGCATATGAAAGTAAGTATGGTACCTACCCCAAAAAAACAATTATAAAAATTTTTGTCTGTCTGTCTTTCTGTCTGTTCCGGCTAATCTCGGAAACGGCTGAACCGATTTTGATGGGACTTTCACTGGCAGATAGCTGATGTTATAAGGAGTAAGGTTAGGCTACTTTTATTTTAGAAAAAAATAGGGTTCCGTACAAAAAAAAAGTAAAACCCCGCAAATCCATGCAAAAATAATTAAACCCCTGCTGACAACCGACAATTACGCGGACGAAGTCGCGGGCATCAGCTAGTTATCTATACAACATTAGACATCGAGCAAGAAAACGGCTAAAAATCACGTTTGTTATATTGCCCGCTTAAATATTTATTTTATTCTGTTTTTAGTATTTGTTGTTATAGTGGCAACTGAAATACGTCATCTGTGAAAATTTCAACTGTCTAGTAATCATGGTTCATGAGATACAGCCTGGTGACAGACAGACAGACGGACAGTGGAGTCTTAGTAATGGGGTCCCGTTTTTACCCTTTGGGTACGGAACCCTTAAGGGCGCGTATTCGATTTAGCGCAACTCAAAATTTAAATTATTGCAAGAATGGCGTAGCAGCATTGACACACACTAGTACAACACAATGATCGGTTTGTGTGTATCAGAAAAAGAAATACGCACGAACTAAGCACGAATCATTGAATTTGTTCGGCAAACGACAGCGCGCGATGTTTTACAGGGCTTTTTAAAATAATTGTCTAAAATAAATGAGCTCGTATAACGGACTGAAAAATATTCTGTATATTAAGCAAAACATTTACTTTCATAAAATAAATATATCAGTTATGTTTTTATTCAAATACTGGTAAAAAAAAATTGTCAAAGTGAACCGATTTTCTACTTTTTCAATATTGTTTTGTAATACATAATAGTATTATTTTTGTAATGTTTGCTCTGTAGCTGTCTTTATGACTTTATATACTGTTGGAAAAACGCATAAAACAAAATATTTTGGCATATTGTAATGGTTGTATTCGTCCTGAAAGTTAACTCTGACGTCTATTTTCGTAAAACGATACGAAAGAATTGTCTTCGCTTTAAAAAACCATAATTAATAATTATACTTTTACTCTGTAGCTGTCTAAATCAAGACTTAATCTTTCTTAAACTGTCAATTGTCTTTAAATAATCTGCTCACATAATTACGATATTGCTCTGAGCAAAACGCAAAAACATGAAGTTTTCGTCACGAATCGAATACGCGCTCTTAATAGCGTTTATTTTTTTAATTTCATACATAATTGGATACGTAAAAGAAACACTATATTTTTGGACTTTTTTAAACTTATTTTTCATGCAGATGTAGTAGTTAACACTCACAGATATAGATAGACCTATATCTGTGGTATCACTACTTCACAGCGATCCCCAAGACGCCTGCCAAACGTGAGGATTATGGGAACCCCCAATCACCTATGGGGGAGTTCCCTTTGTTCAATTAGTGGACGTCTTCCCGCGGCTGATGATGATGAAGACCTTTGTTGACCCTTACAGCAATGTTTTAATTATATCAATCACGTATGCAGATATTAATTCACTCGTCGAACTTAGTACTTAGTCAATAAAATTTTAATCAAGACTTGTTTGTTTTCCTTGACTCACGAGACGATAATTTTTTGTCTTGACAAAATACACACCATTTTCACAAATGATTCTTTTTATTTAAGTCCAATGTTTCAAATTGTACAACACTACAAAATGAATGTTCACAAACGATTCGCAATGATCAGCGTCATCAGTCTGAAGACGTCCTCTGTTGAATATAGGCCTCCCCCATAGATCGCCACAAGTCTTGCAACCTGCCGCTTGCATCCACGTTTACCCGCGACCTTAAGAGGAAATACCACGGGCTAGAGAATTGAAAATGAGGTATTTGTAAAATCTATTGCTGTCGCGCGATGCCCGAACACGAACCGCAGAGAGCGATAGAGACAACTGCAGCTTTGACCGAAAATACCAATTAAAAGTACACAAAATCAATGATGAAAAATCACACAATGATTCGTAGTCCCCTGATTTCTTCTCCAAAACTTAACCGATTTAACTACTTTTTTCTTAAAAAAGTAAAGAAATGCTTTTGCCGTGTTCCTATGTTTTCTATTTTTTATATAATCAAGTCATATTTGTTTTCTGAATGTTTGAACACAGCGGAAAATCATGCCAATTTTTTAGGTTTTTGTATATTCATATCTCTTTTAATAATAAATTTATGAGAAAAAGGAAAACATAGGGACATGCCAATAGCAGCCATGGATATTTAAAAAAAAAATAATTGATCTACTGGCATTATCCAGGGAGGAAACAGGGGACTAAGTTTGTATGGAAAAACGGCCCTTGTGTTTCCTCTTAACGATGTCGTCGGTCCATCTGGTGGGAGGTCTACCGACGCTGATTCTCCCGGTTTATGGTCGCCACTCGAGAATCTTTCTTCCCCATCGGTTATCGGTTCTTCGAGCTGTGTGGCCTGCCCATTGCCACTTCAACTTACATATTCTGAGAGCTATGTAGGTGACCTTAGTTCTTCGGCGAATTTCCTTGTACCGGATTTTATCGCGCAAAGAAACTCCGAGCTTAGCTCTCTTCATGACCCGCAATCATTGCCGGAGATGTTGCGTCATAAAGTGGGAGAAAATCAATAAAATCCTTCCTGATCAGAAGGTCTAAGCAGCTAAACGTCCAACTGTGCGAAACGTCCAACTTGCTAAAGAGACGTTCTGTTATAAAGACCATCTGCTAGTTGGACGTTTTGCTACATGGGCATTTTGGTCATTAGACTTACTGCTCATTAGACGTTTCGCACTGTTGGACGTTTAGCTGCTTAGACCTTCTGATCAGGAAGGAATAAAATGAAGTCCTCCCTTAATTTTCCAGCCTTAAAGGTAAAATATTTTTAAATTAAATTCATTTGGGTGGTCCCATGAGAATTTTTGAAGTCGATCTACATTTGTCACAGATATTGCGTAACACAAATACAAATAAAAACATACATTCTAATTAAAAAAATACAGGCACATGTGGGCAAGGCACATTGCTCGCAGAACAGATGGCCGATGGGGCCGAAAAGTTCTAGAGTGGCGACCGCGAACCGGAAGACGTTGCGTTGGAAGGCCTCCCACTAGGTGGACCGATGACCTGGTAAAGGTTGGGGGGATCCGCTGGATGCGAGTCGCACGGGACCGGTCAATGTGGCGCCACTTGGGGGAGGCCTATGTCCAGCAGTGGACGTCTTTCGGCTGAAATGATTATGATGATGAGTTAAAAACCTCCTCCTTTTTGAAGACAGTTAAATAAAAACATTTTTGACAGATTAATGGCCAAATACTCAAACGCTACTCAATTTTAAGTTAGGTTAGGCTACAGTACGAGAACAGTACAGTACGAACTGTGACAGTACGAGAACTGTCACAGTCACTTTGACATTAAGTGATAGAGACAGCACGATACTAAACGGCATCTTAAAATGGAGTACCGTTTAAGTGTTTGGCCATAAGTCTCTCTTAAAAGTAAGTTGGTTAAATAGAAACATATTTGACATATTGAGTCTCATAAAAGTCACTAGAATAATTGTTCCTCTGACTGTACACAGGTACCTGACTGTGGAAACAAACCACATCAGCGCTTCCATAACCCCAACGAGCCAGACCCGTTGAAAACATGTTATTACAACGACAGCCACGCATTAACCAGCTGTCAAAACATAAAACTACACCCGATCCCTAAAAGGGATTTTTTATAATATAAAAAAAGTTTTTATTAGACCGAACAGTAGACGCGACCGAAATAGACGGCTGTCGGGCAAGGAATGCGCTTCCGCCAGTTCCAAATTTAAAATTTTCACCAATACTTCTTTTTGTTTACTTTTTTTTTCTTTAAGGGCGATGCGTTGGCGCGTATTTAAGGCTTAGGGTTGACAGTTAATAAAAAGTATGGTTATTGATGTGGTAAGGAATATGATATTCTTTTTCATGTTTAAATTAAGACTTGGAAATCTTAATGATTAATTATATTAATTATGTCTTGATCTATGAATGTTTTGGTTGTGGTATAAGTTAAAAAAAATGCGTGTTTCTTCTGTAACCATGTTATTATTTATATGCAGATCAATTTGTCATGGTTAAGCTACTAGATGGGTCACCATTCATTTCATACCGAGACCCCCTGTTCCTCGGATAGCATGTAAAAGCCGCTGGTCCTGGGGGCCAAGTCTGCTATTTGTATAATTTCGTAATTCCAACACGATCCCATTGTCATTTTGCTAAAAGTTCGTAATCTGCTAAATTCATAATGGTCGATCATTGGTCGCACAATGACGTTGTAATGGTAGATCACTGATCAAAGTAACTGTCAAAATTAGTAAGTAACAGTTGTCATTTTGTACGAGATTACCATTCTATATCATTTCTTTCAGTGGTTGACCATTGGAAAGTCATAGTGACGCCATTATATTAGTAGATTACCAAACTTGTCAAAATCAACAATTATGGATTCAATGATAGACCATTTTGACACTATTGTAATAGCAGACTTGAGGCCCTGGCTGTCAGTCGTAGATCTTTGACAGTCGTTATGGGTAGTCAGAAGTCATACATTCTGACAATCATAACTGGGACACT
Source organism: Charanyca ferruginea (assembly GCA_947361185.1). Taxonomy (NCBI): domain Eukaryota; kingdom Metazoa; phylum Arthropoda; class Insecta; order Lepidoptera; family Noctuidae; genus Charanyca; species Charanyca ferruginea. Next base: position 1,948,413 of record OX376080.1, read on the forward strand.
GGAAGCCGAATTCTAAGTAGTTGATAGAAAGTCTGTTGTCTGCGGGGGCTTTTAGTAAAAAACATGTTTCGGAGAAATCGACACGATCTGTCAAGTGTCAACAATACATAACACGTCTTTCGATATCCGTCAACAAATATGTGACAGTCATGGCCGTGTATCAGTTCAATGACCCCGGCGGCCATGTTTAATTTCACTACCAATTGTTAAGTGACGTGCGCCGCATTGATTTGTCCACTTCTATCAGTTTGGTCGCCTTATTGACCTGGGCTCGTATTAGGGGCCATCTATAAATTACGTCACATGAATTTAAAGACTTTGGTCTCCACCCCCCGTCCTTGTCACAGGTTGGCACATTTGTGAGACCTCCCCCCTTTGATGTGAAGTCACATTATTTGCAATTTCACATTAGAAATGATTAAATAAAACATATTTTTTTTCGCTAAAACGTAAGTACCTTTAAACAAATGCTACTCTTAGTTGACTGGCCGAGAATGCTTATGATATTAATTCCGCCTTCGTACCTTTTTGCATGAAGTATAAATAAACATACTGTAAGTTTTTACATGTGACGTCATCAAGCTTTTGACTCCTCTCACCCCTTGTTACACAATGTCACATTTCCCTCCCCTCTCCACCCCTCAAAGTGTTAGGAAGGCCTCCCAAATTGACTTTTTGCAGTGCATCAGTAGTGATACATTAGCAAAAACACCGCGGTATAGTCAATATGCTGTCGCAGGTTACATACAAAGATACACGACGGCGCGGGGCCGTCGTGTATCTTTGTATGTAACCACGATTCTGCATCACTTTTTTTTACCAGCTTTTTATAAGCTTCACCTGTATGTTTGTATGTTTGTTTGTAACCGACTTCTTTGGACGCGATTTTGACCCACTTTAAACGGCCAGATTTCGTTCAAACTTTGTAGATTTATCGAGGACCGATGACAATACACTAATTTGATAAAATTATTAAAAAAAAAAAAAACAAAAAAAAAAAAACATAAGTCGTTTAAAATTAGTTGCCGAAAAAACAGCTATTATACTAGGAAGATACTGCACAAGCGCCCCTGGTAGAATAAATGTACATAATATTTATAGATATAGATATAACCAAACTAAAAAGTAAAAAATAAATAATAGTTTAAAGAAACTAAAAACACGCTTTTTATAGAAAACCAAACTAAAAAACAGAAAATAAATTTTAATAAATTATTTTATTTTAAAAAAAGCGTGGGGTGCATGGTGGTTTTAAAATAAAATAATTTATTAAAATTTATTTTCTATTTTTTAGTTTGGTTTTCTATAAAAAGCGTGTTTTTAGTTTTTTTAAACTATTATTTTTCCTCTTGTATCGTGGGTGCATTTACAAATATATAAACTCACATACACACACAGTTAGACCCGGAACTACTACTATATATATATTTCAGCCTGGATTTTCCCACTGCTGGGCAAAGGCCTCTCCATTCTCCTTCCAACTCTCTCTGTTAAGGGCTAATTGGGGCCAGTCTTTTTCGAAGGAATCTAGATCATCCCGCCATCTCCGCCTGGGCCTGCCGCGATGTCGCTTGCCATGTAGAGGAACCCATTGGGTTGTACGTTTGGCCCAATGATCGTTTGACATGCGACAGATGTGTCCAGCCCAATTCCATTTCAGCATGACAGCTTTCCGAGTGACGTCAGTTATTTTTGTAATGGAACGGATGGTGGTATTCCTAACCCGGTCTTGCAGTTTTATACCCAGAATACTCCGTTCCATAGCTCTCTGGCAAACCGAAAGGGTGGACCCCTGTTGATTTGTCAAAGACCATGTTTGTGAACCATATGTGAGGATGGCAAGAATACACACGTCGATGAGCCTTCTCTTAAGGCACAGTGGAAGAGTGCCCTTCATGAGGTCTTTCATTGCCCAATAACTCTTCCAGGCATTTTCGGTGCGTCTAGCAACTTCTTTGTTTTGTCTTGCCTGGAATGAGACTAATTGACCAAGATAAAGATACTCATCGACGTATCTAACCTCCTCACCCGCCACTGTGATCCTGTGATTCGTGCTGTTCGTCATCGACTTGACACAACAACTACTACTATCTTTATTTTTTTTCTTTCTTTCGTTATGAAGTTTTACACACACACACGACACACACGACACATTGTCACGAACGACCTAAGGGACGACGTAGATATAGAGAGGGAACGCAGGGCGTTGTCTGTGAGGAGCAATATGCTTGCCCGCAGGTTCGCTCGTTGTACTACAGACGTCAAAATAACTCTTTTTAAGGCGTTCTGTCAATCGTTTTACACGAGCGGCCTCTGGGTGTAATATACGCGCCGAGCCTACAATGCCCTGCGTGTACAATTTAATAATGCATTCAGGATGCTGTTGGGACTGCCATGGCGCTGTAGCGCGTCGGGGATGTTCGCGGAGGCTCGCACAGATGGTTTTCATGCCATCATTCGGAAGAAAGCGGCCTCCTTACTGCGGCGCCTGCATGGTAGTGGCAACAGCATTCTGAAAATGATTGCTGCCAGACCGGACTGCCCTTTCCAGAGTCACTGGGTGGGGACAGTCTTAGGTCTGAAATAAAAATTAATTACGAAAACTAACAATACTAACATATTTATCTAAGTAATATTGTTACTAACACCAAAATACTAATACAACTATGGACTGTAGTCTGAAATAAAGGTTATTATTATTATTTTAAGGCCAATTTTGTGTGTATATCAAGTTTCCAGTGACTAAAACTTGTTCGTCCATGTCCTGCGGCACAGCCCCTTCGGCCGTGACCGCCCGTTCGATTGCGAAGCCCCGCGTGTCCCACTTTGTCTACGGTAATCTGTTATCGATCTTATATATTATGTCACAGCGTTTTTTCTTTGTTCCCTAGCGGGTTGTCAACGGTAGGAGCAACACCGCCATTGTTTTCACAGAAGCTACATGAATAATGTAACCAATATTTTGTAAAAACTTCATTAAAAAAACAATTGGTTGTTTGTAAAGTCGGTTTACTGACGATAGTTGAACGTGACAACGCGAAAGAATCAATACCTTCATCGCTGTAATTATCGTTGCTATAAACAATTGACACCACATTCACTTTTCACTTGGAACGCCTCAGAGCGAGGTAACGCCGCAGAGCGAGGTAACGCCGCATGACGTCATGTTTTTTCGTGCGTGCAGCCGGCTCTATCGAATTATAAGACGTTGTCACGTCAAAAAAGGCCGTGGAGTTTCTTGCTCGTTCTTCTCCATAGAGACCTACTTACGTTTTCGAACGAGCAACTAGCTTCAACTTTCTGTCTCCTTGACAATTCAAAAGTGCCTGTAAATGGTTTCATTGAGAAAAATGCTTTAACTTTGATTGTATGTTGTGTCGAGAAAAAATCATTGTCCAACGTTGGCCCTTGGCGTTGTTTGACCAACGTTGGCCAGGCCAATGTTTTTTTAGCTACGATAGTGTTGCGTTGTTCGGCCATTAAACTGGTTAGAATCACCATAGGCTTAGTGGGCGTAAGCGCAAGTTTTTTTGTCCCTCTACAGTCAACGTTTATGCGTATCTCTGTAGTCTATAATTATGAAGTATTATAATCATGGTTATGATACCCACAGCGATTCGAATAATAGTTTCCGCGTTTAAACTGTATAGGAAGGTATAAGTCATTACAAAAGTACCCTGACAAATGGAATCGTTAAGTTTCTGAGTTGTTCCACGGAATATTATCGACGGCGCGTTGATAAATGTAGCCTGGTCAGAGATCTAGTAAGGGAACAAATTACATATCAACTTTATACGCTTGTGGTCTAAAGATGGATGGCGTCCCCGAGATCGGTCGCGAGATGACCTAGACGCGTACTGCGAGAGCTGGTTCGAGGCGGCGCAAGAAAAGAATACCTGTAATGATTCCGGGAGGTCTTTGCCCAGCAGTGGGACATAACAGGCTAACAAAAAAACCCAATAAACGTAATAAAAAAGAGTTTTTGAATTACTGTATAACATTACGAAAATATGTCTTTTGACTTGAACCAATTACATTGCGGTCTTCGAGACAGGCTTCTTTGTTTTTGCAAAAGTTTAAAGGCGGTGGCGATCACTTAAAATCGCCTACCTGCAGTGCTAGTCTTTTACAATCTCCCTCGGTGAACACCTATGTGAAGTGAGCTGTCATCCGTCCCGATGCTAGGGATTGACAAAGCAGAGAGACTGAAGACAGCTCCCTTCACCCTGGGTGCTCACCGAGGGTTTGGATAGTAAAAGAAGAAGGTTTGTAAAAGAATAGACATCCATTGAAATAGGAATAAAAAACAAGAAACAGCGCTCTACAAAGCTGAACCTTTGCTAAAGTTAAAGTACAAAGCATTTATTTCAATTAAACCATTTACAGACACTTTTGAATTGTCAGAGTCGGTCAGTCAGGAAGTTGAAGCTAGTTGCTCGTTCCAAAACGTAGGTAGGTCTCTATGGAGAAAAACGAGCAAGAAACTCCCATTTTAATCAAGTTTTTACAAAATCCTGGTTACATTATTCTTGTTGCTTCTATATGCGAAAACAATGTAAGTAACTGAAGAGAAATCAAAAACATTAAATAATAATAAAAAATAAAAGCCATGTCAGTTAAGAGATGACCTGTAATGGAATGCATCCATTGTAATAAAGCAAATGTCAAATGATGACATTGACAGCTCCGGCCTCCTGTCACGAGAGACGTCAAGCCCCCTCTCTCTCGGGCTTGTGGACTGTCACTAAGCGGCTGACGTTTTCACTATTACGAAAACTAGTTTGTAGTATTAAATACCTAAGTATTTTATCTAAAATAAAAATATTAAAAGCAACAGTTACTTTTATTAAAACAAACGACATTACATGACCAATCTCAACTGACAGCGCCTGTTCACGAACATATCGCGCTGATCAGCACCATTTTGAAGGAAACCGAATGATCAAACTCAGTAATTCTCTCTGGAACGACAGTTATATGTAAATTCTCTGTAATCATTACATTTAAAAGCGCTATTGGCCTAGATGGCGAGAGGAAATTGAATGAGCCCCGTCCTATCCTATTGTTACTGCAGTTTGTTCGTAATAGTCAATTTGTGCCTGTTTGAGAGCATCCAGACTCCTACGACTGTCAGGCTTGTCAATGATTCGGTTATTCTTAAGTCACGGTTAAGTATTTCATCATTTTCGTTTCTTTGGTGGTTGGTTTAGGGATAGATACTAGATATATACAGGATGAAAGTGAATTCATTAGCAAATTTTTAAGAAGTGACTCAGACCACGAACCTGAACAACTTTTATTATGGAGCCAACTCAAACAGCGCGAAAAAAAAAACAGCTGTTCCATACAGAAGTGCAATAGGTACTCGGCCAAAATGTATGGAACGCATGTTTTTTTTTCGCGCTGTTTGAGTTGGCTCCATAATAAAAGTTGTTCAGGTTCATGGTCTGAGTCACTCCTTGAAATTGTGCTAATGAGTTCAATTTCATCTATACAGGATAAAACATTTATTTGGTGCACACAAAAGCCATCACAACACAAAAAAAAAAAAAAAAATATTAAGGATTAGGGCAGTGAGGTGTGTGTCTCAAGGTTGCACCAAATGGGAGTCCAGCTCAGCATGTGTCAGGCCATTGTACCTGACACTGATATTCTGCTGAATCCCTGCAGTGACATTGCAGAGGTCGAGCAGATGAGACATATTGGTGTCGACAGGTGCAGTTGTGGCAAAGTTTTTTGCGCGTACCTTATAGGGTACTCATGGTTAGGTTTAATATTGTGGTAGAGTGTTCACCAGGTCCCCAGCTGAACTAGAAAAATAAGCATAAGCAGCAAGGTATTTGTAACCATCAGGTGGGTCGTTTGTCGCCAATCTGACGCCGTAGGGTCAGTACCTACAAGCAAAGCAGCGATTTCCTCGAGCATTTTTTATCTGCCCAGCCATTTTCCAACAATAATGGGGTTTGGGGTCGGCTTCCTGTCTAACCGGATGCAACTGCATACCAGTGTGTCTTACTTGGACACGATACCCCTTAGCAAGACTTGTTGTCTGAATATGTAACGATTGTCAAAGTTCTACGAATGACAGTCGGGGCCAACGGTTTTTAATGCTTTCAGAGTCCATTATCAAAGTGAACTGCGTGAGCATTCAAAGTCAAAGCATTTATTTCAATTAAACCATTTACATGCACTTTTGAATTGTCAAATGATACTTAGAAAGTGAAGTCATTATTATCATATCAGCCTATGGCCGTCAATTGCTGAACTTAGAACTCTCCCAGAGATCGCCAACCACCCCGGACTTGGGCAGCCCACATCCATCCGCTGCCAGCCAGCTTCAAATCGTTGGTCTATCGTGGCGCAGGGTGTCCTATACTACGCTTGCTCAAACGCACTGCTCCACTCTAAAGCGTTTCTGCTCCATCTACCGTCTATCCGTCTGCAGACGAGGCCGGCCCACTCCCACTTCAGCGTGCTTCGATGCGCAATGTCGGTTGAGTTAGTTGCTTGTTCCAAAACGAAGATAGGTCTCTATGGAGAAGAACGAACATTTTCCCGCACTGTCTTCGATGACAGTGACACATTGATATAAATTAGTCGTTCATCATTATTACGGTCAGCTAAGTGGACCCTCGATTCGGTTCAATAGCCATTACAATACTAGATACAGTACAATGACTAATATCTAACTAGTTTGGGCAAAGACAATTGGGTCGGTCGATGCGTTATGACTTCCGAATTACGTTATTATCCTACTATATTTTTTTTAAGAATGGTAGGATGGATGTATGTTTGTTACTTACTAAAGCATTTATTTTAATTAAACTTTACAGCACAACATTACAGGAACTTTTGAATTGTCAAGGAGTCGGTCAGTTAGTCACAAAGTTGAAGCTAATTGCTCTTTCCAAAATGTAGGTAGGCCTCTATGGAGAAGAACGAGCAAGAAACTCCACGGACAAACTGTCAGTTGAGATTGGTCATCTCTTAACTGCCATGACTTTTATCTTGATTTTTCAACCCCCATGGAAATCTATGCTACACCCACATTGTTTTCACATACAGAAGCAACAAGAATAATGTAACCACTATTTTGTAAAAACTTGATTTAAAAGAGTGTCCGTGGAGTTTCTTGCTCGTTCATCTCCATATAGGCCTACCTACGTTTTGAAACGAGCAACTAGCTTCAACTTAGTGACTGACTTCTTGACAATAAGGGTAGATGACACCACCAATCAATTGACATACTTTTTATGTTCTGGCAAACGCGATTACCCTATAGATTTTGTATGCCAATTTATACTTATGACGTCACTTGTAGGTAATCATTTGCCGACTCAATTGACAAACTAAATTATTGATTTCAAAGCAACAAAAAATCATATTTGACAGTTAATTGAAAATTAATCGCGTTTTCTATTAATCAGTTTTTATTTAGAAAAGTTCTGTCTTAGCTGCAGCTTCAGGGTTGAATTTTCCCATGCCTTCCAGAACTTCCTCTTATTGGGACAATCCCGCCACACTATTCTGAAACTACTGCAATTTCTGAACGCCCGAATCAACATCAACGAACAAAATATTAACCATTATTCTCTGTTCTGTTACAGAAGCCCTCACCGTGCCGCCCACAATGGCAGACACAGACACGGAGCCGCTGCCCAACGGTACGGGAGCACTGTCCAACGAAGAGGAGGAGGAACGACTGAAGCAGCGACCCGCGGACATTGACGCTGTGAGTAATCCTGGTGCTTAGTACTGTGAGAGTTTGAAGCTCTCAACTGAGAGGAGGGATATTTCCCCAGGATATTTTAGGTCCTGTTCTCTAGTAGGATTAGATGGATGGACTGTGTGAAGAATGATATCGATATTTATTTATTTAAACTATCATTATACCCTGTCTATTGGGTTATTGGTTTTTTGACAGCTGCCTTAGAATGAAATTATTCCCGACTAGCGACCCGACCCAGCTCTGCATGGGCCTATAGTCTTCCTCGGTATATGGACTATCCAACATAAAAAAAAAATTCATTCGAACCAGTTGATCCTAAGATTAGCGCGTTCAACCAAACAAACAAACTCTTCAGCTTTTTAATATTAGTAAAGATAGTATAGATATTTATTTTGTAGATAAAAATGCTCCGTGTAACGTTTTCCAGTCGACTATATACGGCGGTGGCGTGTTGGGCTGTAAAACCACTTTATTAAGCCTTAATACTGGATGAATTTTTAATTAGTAGCAGTATTATTCGATTTTTATTGGCATTTAAAAACTATTTGAGAATAGCGACAGCTCATAAAAAGTATGTCAATTGATAAGAGGTACCAAATACCCTATTAAACTCCGATATTAAATCAAATTAATATGTATTTATTTGTCCATGTTCCAGGATGTCCGCGAGATGGAGCGTCGCAAGCGAGTGGAGGCGCTCATGTCCTCGAAGCTGTTCCGCGAGGAGCTGGAACGTGTTCTCGACCAGCAGATGCACGAAGGCAACGACGCGCCGCTTCTGCAGCGTATCCGCGAGATGGTCGGCGGTAGGCTGCACACAGGCAGTATGAGGGTGAGTGCACTCTCAGTGAAAATTAAACTATCATGCAGAGCCATCAATTTATGCTCGATGCCGACATAGACCTCTTGAGAGCTATTGTGTAGGGTTGCGGGAGGGGTGACAGTTGTCCGAAGTGGTGGCGCGTAGTGTTCCACGCGCGCCCCTCTTAGACGTCACAGGAGGAGTCAACCACCTCACTCCCCCCGTGACTGTGACCTGTGACTGTTGCCGAAGTATCCCCGCGACCCTCGACGTTAGGTGTGAGATTGAACACCATGGTGGTTTTAGCTGGTAAGAGTCCGGCACACCCCCTCGTCTTCCGCAGACTTGGGATAGTCCATGAGGATTTCCCCATAAGAAAAAAAAGGGGTGACAGTTGTCACAAGTGGTCGTATCAGTGAGCTCTCGCATCACGTCACCAAACACCCCTCCCGCACCGCCAGCTGCCTCAGGAACGGTCTCAGTTAAGCGGTCGGGATTTGTTTATCTATAAAGATGGTTTTATACCGGCGAGGCGTGGATGGGATGGGCGAGAATTGAAATCACGCTTACCTTTTTACACATAAAGATGTCCATCGCTATACCGCACCGTTCGCGATGACCAGCGCTGGCCGGTGCGATATTTGTAAATACGTTTCTTAGAGCAATATTGTACTAACCAATATTTCAATTCTCGCCTCGCAGATTCTCGCGCATGCAGACCTTTTACAACAAACATGAGCAGTGTTTGGATACAATTTTGCCATATACATTTCAATTCTCGCCCATCCCATCCACTCCTCTCCTCGCCGGTGCCGGTGCCTTTAATTTCCCTGCCTTTACATCGAAGCTGTGGCCGGCCGCGAATACCATCACCACGTTTCTACCCGTGGTTATCGTAGAAGGCGACAGAGGACGGGCAGTAGCGTCCTTCTGACTACCATAACACCTACTGCGATCGCCAACATGCATCGGCCAAGAGTGGCGATTACGGTTGAACTTGAAGATCTTTGCTCAGCCTGCCCAGACAGACCTTCTGAGCGTCTAAAGGTTTACATGATGATGACATCTTAGCTCTGAACCTACTGTAACCCTCTTCCCTCCAGGGTCCCGCCTGCGTTCTCCCAATCAACGACATCCGCGGCATCGAAGGCGTCGGCTACGAGAAGGGAGAGAAGATCCTCCGCTGCAAGCTCGCGGCGGTGTACCGACTCGTGGACCTGTTCGGGTGGACCCAGAGTGAGTGGAACCGAACTAACTGTACTATACTCTGTTTCTCTGCTTAGCTATATCGTGGTCAGCTTCAAGTCTAACCGGACGCAGCTTAATACCAGTGTTTTACATGGAACGCTTGTCTGAAACCCCGGCCAGACTGTTGTAAACAAGCCCTCCACATCGGTCGCCACCGGCGGTTTACAACAGTGTAAACACTTGTTTGTAACAAAAAATTCGTTTGACCTTCAACAACCTCTGTGGACGGACGCGCGTTTGAAACCGCGTGTGGATGCCGCCGTTGTAAACAAAGAGTCGACAACACACTGAGGTGGGAGCCTTGTTGTAAACCAGTGTGGACGCAAACACCAACCATGGGCTCCACAAGCCTCCCACCAAGGTGACCTCTGTTAGAAGCTTGTTAATAACAGTCTGGCCCGGCCTTGACCTCCACAACACAGATACTTGATATCGCAATACTCTTTGGTAAGACTGGTTGTCAGACATTTTGGCTTCTGACTACCCATAACGACTGTCAACGAATGGCAGCCGGGGGGGCTTTACGTGCTTTCTAAAGCACTGAGGGTCTCGATCAAGGTTAAGTTACGCTTGACACCGTCGATCCATTTCATACCGAGATGCTTCCGTGCCTCGGAAAGCACGTAAAGCCGTTGGTCCCCGGTTGTCATTCGTAGATCTTTGACAGTCGTTATGGGTAGTCAGAAGCCAGGTATAACAGTCTTACCGAATGGTATCTTGATATCCAGTTACTGAGTTGTTCAGGGCCTGCAGACAAAATCCCTTTCTGTTAGCGTTAACACCAACGGAAAAATCAAATTGTATGGAGTTGACGTTTGCTTACCAGATGTCACGTGATGCAAATATGTCAACTGTGTACAATTTGAGGTTTCCGCTGGCGTTGACGCTAACAGAAAAGGGATTTTGTCTACAGACCCAGGTCAGGTAGTCACTTCATGTAAAGCACTGGTATTCAGCTGCATCCGGTTAGACCCCAGTGTTAGTGAACCCCAACTTAGTTGGAAAAAGGCTAGGCAGGTGAATCATCACCTGCGTAGCCTTTCAAAGTTCTCGGTGATCACGCTGAGAACTTTGATATCGCGACATACAGTCAGTTACCCCAACTACCTGACCCACCTTTGCATAAATAGCTGAGTTTTTCTACAAAACGACCCTACAGAATTTTAGAATTCTTTTATATGTTATTTACTATGCTCAAATGGTACAAAAATATAAAAGAACTACCTGACCCGACAGACGTTGTTCTGTCAATTGATTTTTCAATTTTCTTACCGTTTAAACCTTTCCTGGACTTCCACAAATATTTCAAGACCAAAATTAGCCAAATCGATCCAGCCGTTCTCGAGTTTTAGCGAGACTAACGAACAACCATTCGTTTTTATTAAATAGATTATAAAATTCTATCGGTTCGTTGTCTAGAAAATCTCAATCATTTATGCACGTCTTATTGGGGTAAGTGACTGTACTGGATGATCCACAATCGTCTAAACATGAGAACATCCTGCTAGATGTCTCCACATACTAAAGTTCTTCCATTCCTCAGCCGGCAATCACGGTCAGATCACGGCACGGTTGAACACGGCCGTGGAGTCTGTCCTGACGACACCTCGGGGCCTACTGCCGCATGAGGTCACGGCGTCATCCCTCGTCAAGGTGGACATGCAGGGAACCGTTCAAGACCAGGGGACCACCAATTTCCCCGTCAATGTTGAAGGTAGGAATCGAGAAGTTATTAATGATAGTGGAGGAAACGTCAAAGAGTCTATATTGAAACTTGTGTTTGGAGATCTTGAAGCCTCTTTTCGCATCAAGCAATGCCACTTTTATTATAGCCCCCCCACGATAACTCGTTTTGAATATGATAGCTGATGGTGTGAATTTTATTTGATGTATCTAGAAGAACCAACAATTATACATTATGTGTTATAAAAATAATACAACATAAAAAATTATACGAATGTGCAACGAACAACATTCTCTACAGATAAATGCAAAAATACAGTGTTGATGATGAGTTTGTTTGACTAAGCGATTACTTACTCCCAACAAGATCTTAGAATTCATTAGAACAACACTTGACTGTTACTTGACTTGTTCTAATGGGGCTAAACATTTTTAGATCGAACTTCGAGTTTAGAAAGCACATCGATATCGTTAATAAAAATTATAAATAACAGAGGTCCGAGAATTGAACCCTGAGTCACCCCTGACGTTGCGGTTATGGCGGTGGAATAGAATTCATCGATAACTACTTTTTGTGTTCTATTTGACACATAAGAAATAAACTAAAGTGATAGATCCCTGTGGATTCCATTAAATGCTATCTTGTTCACAAGCTATTCATGGTCGACCCTGTCAAAGGCTTTTCGAAACGACGAGGTGAGGAACAGTTTTGGAGAGAGGTGGAGCGTGTCGCTACTGTACGATAGTACTAATATTTATACTGTGCACAGATGTAGACAGACCTAGATAACGCAAGTATCACGATCTGTATGAAAACCAAGCGTGCCATTTTTTGGACGTCACAATGTAATACGAATGTTATTCCCAGGTATTACTGAGGGTATTAGATTAAAAAAAAATGTTTTTTAAATTAATTACGCATAATATTAATCACAATACGACTTACCGATGGAAGGAAACGTTTACTTTAATTTTTTTTACTTACGATTTTTTATCGTAAGTTAGGCACGAAAATAGGCACGCTACGTAGTTGGTCTTGCGTTATCTAGGTCTATCTATATCTGTGATACTGTGCTTCTGAGCTGATTCCCATGTGTTCCCGCAGGCTTCTCCCTGCACGCGTCAGTGCACGCGGCGCGGCCCGACGTGCGCTGCGTGCTGCACGTGCGGTCCGCGCCGGCGCTGGCCGTGTCCGCCATGAGGCGCGGCCTGCTGCCGCTGTGCCACGAGGCCGCGCTGCTCGGAGACGTCGCCTACCACCGCGTGCCGCAAGGTTAGTAACAGTCTAAGTCAGAGTCAGAGTCCAAGTCAAAACATTTATTTCAATTAAACCATTAAATAGATTTTTTCTCGTATCCTATTGCAGTTCAGTATGAACTGCAATAGGATACGAGAAAAAAATCTATAATTATGTTATTGAGCCAGTTTAGGCATAAAGCAGTCGGAAAATATAAGTTTTAGTTCATAAAATAACAAAACAAATTTTTAAATTCAATACAAAGTTTTCAATATTTTTAATCTGTTATAAAACACCGTGAAATAGTAGCGGCCATGTTATTACGCCGTACGGCTGTGTAAACAAAAAATTTACAACTGTCAGTTAACTGATTGGCTTGTTATAGGCTTTGTACTTTTATTATTTTCGTAACCAACGTAATTTTTTTCATTATTACACCTATTACAAAATATGCTTTTAATTATTTTTAAAAGATATACAATTATCATATTTAATATGAGCTCATTTGATACAAAACGAACTGACGTCATTTACGCTGAGCAATATGGCGTCCAGTAAGAGGCGATTTCGTCAAACTACGCGCGAAATTTGAAAATGTAAAATTTAGATGCATTTTTATGGCACTTATCGATTGAGTAAAAATTTTGTGTTTTTTTTGATAGCATATTAGCACCACAGAATTTCATTAAGACACTTTTCAAAAATGGGTGTAATACCGTATTTGCCGTTGGATTGCAGTTGAAATGCAGTCCGTCTGTCTAGAGCCTTAATCATAAATAAAATAGAAGTTTGGTTTTCAAAAGTGAATGTTTTCCGTGAACCCGCTGCTGTATAACCTCGTGCTGGTGCTCCCTCAGGCACCCTGGACAACGCTGAGCGGGACAAGCTGGTGCGAGCGCTGGGCCCCCGCGCCAAGGTGCTGATGCTGAGCTGTGCCGGCGCGCTGTGCTGCGGGGCCACGCTCGAGGAGGCCTTCTACCAGGCCAGGTGAGCACTGAGCGGACCTTGTACTAGCTAGACCTAGGCCTACTACCAGGTTGACACGCACTAACGCAAACAAAAAAGACAACCGCCTTCAAAAATTTAAAAGTGATATACAAGGTGTAACGTCAAATACGCAAAACCTGAAAATAGTTTGATTAGAATAATGAGCAGATTCAATTGAACCACTTTTTAATATAGGTCACATTTTTCAAAAAATCTTCATTAAACATGTTGCCCTGGCTATTTATTAAAAGGTCAAGCCATCACGTGGGCAAACCTGCCAAAATAGGTAAACAAACACAAATGGTTGTCGTCCAATTTAAATTTACTCATTCGCGTGATAATAATAGTTCTTATTTCAATCCAAATACGAGTTTTAGTAAAACTAAAACAGCACATAAAACCTTTAATTTATTTTTTCTCAGAATTAGGTTAATTGAATTAAAGCTCATTTGGGGTGTCTGAGGTTTTGCGTGTTTAACGTTACACCTTGTATAACTATTGTAAAAAGCTTTTTATTTTTCTCTTTTTAGTACTTCTTTATCATCCAGATCCATTAAGAAACTGCGCTTGATTCGAGACCGTGGAACTTCTGCTCGTCCGATGATGTAATGGGGATGGAGGAATTAAATTCTTAAATTCCAAATCACACTCCACATCACCAAAATGTACCCGATAAAAGACCGATAGGCTGGCAACAGTGCGTCGATGTTCAAGGCTCTGGAGCTTAGCCACAACCAGGAAGTCGTTGTTGACTGTTGCCATACAAAATCTATGGAGGAACATTTTGACAGCTGATAAAAACTATGTCAATGAGAGCTATCGCGTATGAATTCGCCGCTAGAGGCGCTAGTGTAGCGTGAGGTCTCCGAAACGTCAAATGTCACTGTTTTTGGGTAGGCTACGCGGGTTTATCCCTAATTAGAATGTTGTGAACATTTTGCGATACCTGAAATTAATTATGGCAAATATGAGTTACGGGTCAATGAATGTCAGTGCTTTCAGACAGTTTTATCTTTCGGAAACTTAAGTCCTCCTTTTTTCCGAATAAAACAGAACTTCGAAACATTGCGGCATGCTCGATATTTTTACGGTACGATTTTAAGGTATTAAATATGATTGACATGCGTTTTCACGATGTTTTCACGCCGGTAATTTTTTTTTTTTTTTTTTTTTTTTTAATATTTGGAACAACTAACAACTACATAATGAAGGTATATAAAAAGAAAAACTTAAAACTAATAATTATGCAATCCACTGCGTTATTCACAGAATACTATTAGGTTTTACAATTTTACGCTAGAATATAAAGATAATTTAGTAAATCTATATTTTACAGTAAAAAGTTAAAGCACTTTAAAAAAAAAAATTTCATACATGTCGAAGTAATAAAAGAACGAGGAACAATAAAAGTGTTTACAAAATTCAGCTTTACATTTAGCTTTAAATACAAAAGTTTAGATTCAATAACAAACTTTGTAATAACAAACTTTGGGACCTTACTCGACAGTGAGCATAAATACGGTAACCCTCATTGATTCCTGATATCATCTACTCTATTGAAACGTGGTGTCTCTGTTCAGGAACCTGACGGCCGCGTGTGAGATACAGCTTCGCGTCGCTGGCGTGCCTGTGGACGAGTTGCAGCTGTTCGACGACGAAGAAAAGAGACAGGTAGGGGGAACCTTTTTTTCCGTGGTGGAAATCCGTATAGACTTCCTCCATCGTGGTGGTGACGAAAGGGCATCTTGCCGACAAAACCACCGCGCTGTTCCACCTCTGCCTAATAATAATAATAATAATAATAATGTATTTATTTGTTAGAATATTGTTGTTACAAGGTGTTACATACATTATGACGTCCATAATATTCTGCTGTTTCCAGCGTACAAATATTTCAAATAGGGAATAAAAATTGAATTAGGTACGTATACATGAATCAGAGAATATATCAAAATTTGTTTTATTTATTTATTTGTACCAACTTAAACTATCATTACAGGGTTTACCCTAATGCGACAGTTAAGACCTTATAAATACTAATTAAACTATACACTTAAAATAACAACAATAAAAAAAAATAATAAAAACATTAACAATTACATTATTACCGTATTAATACACTATAACTTGGCACAATATAACATTACAACCACTACTATAATAGTAGTAGTTATAATGTTACACTATGCCAAGTAAATAGTTACTTACATGAACTAAGTCCATTTCTAATTTTATATTTTACTTTTATAATAATCTATACATATATATTTAAGTAATATTTTGCTTGTAGCATAAAATAAATAACAACACCCTTGCGAATTCACTCCGACTACACGTAAACACATCAATTTGAGTTTGGAGGTCGTTGATCGTACGGAAAGCTCTGGTAAGGGGTGCCTTGGCGAGCAGGTTTGTCCTGGCTGCAGGTACCAGTAGCAGTGGCGGGCGGCGCCGCCTCCACACGTAGCGATCCGGCACACACAGACTCAAGCGCTGCAATACTCCCGGGTTAGTCTCCACTCCACGAAGCACCTTCACCAAGTAGGCGACCAGCGTAAACTCCCGTCTTACATGCAGTTGATTATAGCCCACCATGCCCAGGACAAACAGAGTGGGATACATCAGTGGGTAGAACGGATAGACCCCATATAACTTCCTGTACAAATGGCGCGTGAATTTGTTCTGAACGCGCTCTAACATTACACAGTACTTAGCTTCATGTGGAGCCCATATGACCGCACTATGTTCCAGATGACTCCTGACTAGTGCGTCATACAGGACCCTCACTGTTGAAATGTTTGTGAAGCTTTGTGTCTGTCTCAGAACAAATCCTAAGTTTCTGTACGCCTTCTTACAGATCTTGGTTACATGCTCACGGAATGATAGATCGGGAGTCATGCAAACGCCCAAGTCTCGCACCTCTGTGACACGTTGCATTGGTGCCGCGTCCATCACGTACTCGTAGAGCAGAGGCGCACGAGCACGGGTGTAATTCATCAACGAGCACTTGGATACGTTGAAGTACAGTTTGTTTTCACGACTCCATTGTACTATTCGATCTATGTCTTCCTGTAAGCGCCTGCAATCTGATTCTGACCTAATCTCAAGCAGCAACTTGAGGTCATCTGCAAATAATAAACAACAGCCATGCCTTACGACATCCGGCAAGTTGTTTATCATTATTATGAATTCTAAAGGCCCCACGTTGCTGCCCTGACTTACACCAGACCAAGTGTAATATAAGTCTGATTCACATCCATTGCAGTCTACATACTGCTGTCTATTTAGCATGTAACTCGCGAAAAACTGCAATAGATGTGGAGTACATCCGACCTCTGCTAGCTTCCGCAATAAGATGTCGTTGTCGACGGTGTCAAAAGCTTTTTTGAAGTCAAAATAAGCTGTGTCCACCTGCACCCCAGCATCTATCGCCGGCACCACACGTCCCATGAAGTTAAGGAGATTGGTAGCGGTGCTACGACCCGGCCGGAATCCGTGCTGCGCATCCCTTAACTGTCCGCGCACTTGCTCTTGCATACAGCGCTGAATGACAGACTCGAACACCTTTGCCGGCGTCGACAACACTGCCACCGGCCTATACCCACAGATGTCAGCTCCCGCCTTGCCTTTGGGCACTGGAATGACCCGCGTAATCTTCCACCGAGCTGGAAACTTCGCAGAATGAAGACAGGCGTTAAATATATACAGTAACGGTTCCGCGAGTACCCTACCACAATCCTTAAAAAGAAATGCTGGTATACCGTCCGGGCCCGCCGAACGCTTGGACTTGAGGCGCTCGAGTGCACTTCTGACGTCCTTAAGACTAAGTATATTAATCTGCACGCATGCACTACCAGTGTTACCTGCTTCCGCCGCCGCCGCTACTGAGTCTAGTCGTGGTGGCGTACTACTATATACAGACTCAAAATATGTCGCAAACTGCTTAGCACACTCCTCATCTGACAGATACTGACCATCCTTTATAATGGCCTGTCTACTTGTTGTACTTTTCTGTGCTCGTATGTACTGCCAAAATGACTTAGGGTCTTTCGCGAACTGACTTTGAATCGTATGTTGATGCTGTTTGAGTGCAATTTCTATTGATTTCTTAATATGTGCTCTATATCTAGAATATTCATCGTAATCACTATTTAATTTTGTTGTTTTATATATTTTATGTAGTGTTGCTTTAATTTTTAAATTTCTTATTATATCGCTCGTGTACCATTTAGGGTAAATATATCGCTGTTTGACAGAAAATGTTTTCCTAGGAACACTGGCATCTAAAATGTTGTTTAATTTCTCATAAAATAAATTCAAAATATTCTCGACATCAGTCTTGTCATACATATCGGTCCAATCAGCATTTGCTAACATAGAATATAACAATTCATAATCCGCTTTATAAAAATTCCAACGCGGTCTAATATCAGCGCGTGTGCCGGCGGCGACGAAGGGGGCGGCGCCGGCGGGCACAACGCGCGGAGCGCCGGCACTCGCGAGCCGCACGCGTGGTGTGCATCCACGGGCACGAGCGACCCATCCGCCATCACGACTGATACCTCGCAAAAACCTGTACTTAATATCAAATCAAGTTGTCTATTTAAACAGTTAGGTACATTATTGTTTTGAGTGAATCCGCAATAGGACATAAAATATTCATAATAATTCCTCACATTTAAGGGACACGAATGAAGATTGAAATCACCTAACACAATTATTTCTTTATATTTTGTACACAATTTCTCAATTATGCCAAACATAACCATATAGTCATTCTCCAAACTGCCAGGCGGAATATAAATCACTGAACATAAGAATAAAAATCTTTTATTTAAGTAAACTGTTGCATTGACTATTTCAAAAACGCAGGTGTCTATAGATACGTCACTCACATACACTTGTCGCAGCTCCAGCCGACGTGTTGTTTAAATCATACAATGTCAAGGATAAGGAAAACGCTAACAACTATCAAATACAATGTCAAGGGTTATTGAATCTGATGTCAAGAATTATTAAATACAATATCAAGAATTATTAAATACAATATCAAGAATTATTAAATACAATGTCAAGAATTATTAAATAAAATGACAAGAATTATTAAATACAATGTCAAGAATTGTTAAATACAATGTCAAGAATTATTTTTAAATTTAAAGTAAGAATTAAGAACCATAATGTCGTAAATATTAAATTCTATTCAGCCATTAGGAATACAAAGGCAAGTCGCCGTCTAATTTAAATTTTGAATCAAATTTTTCATTTAGAAACTCATTTGTTGAGTAGTAACACATGTGCAATAAGAAGTTAAATAATTTCTTTTTAACTGTCATGAAGTTGAGATTTTTAAAAACATTAGGTAATTTATTATAAACACGAATTGCCATACAATAAACAGTATTAGAAAATAGTTTAATCCTTTGTTGGGGTACACATAATTTGTAGACATCTCGACTACCGACCTATGGCCGGGGGTATGAGATTCACATAAGCATTCACTGCAAAAGGTACGGGGAACCTGATGGTTTTCTCACACTTCCACGGGTGTGGCCGTGGCCTATGGATCATGCTGTCTGATCGATGAATGGATTTTTCAATGGCTACCGTTCGCATGTGTAGCCGAGCGTCGATAAGGCTTACACACAGATATGCATTGAAACGTTACTTCGAGTTCTCACTTTTCACATAAAAGTTGATAATTTTAAAGTTTCGTGTTATTTTTTTTATACACTTTTTATTAGCTTCATCTGTATGTTTGTATGTTTGTTTGTAACCGACTTCTTTGGGCGCGATTTTGACCCACTTTAAACGGCCAGATTTCGTTCAAACTTTGTAGATTTATCGAGGACCGATGACAATACACTAATTTGATAAAATTATTAAAAAAAACAAAAAATATAAAAAAAAAAACATATGTCGTTCAAAATTAGTTGCCGAAAAAACAGCTATTATATACTAGGAAGGTACTGCACAAGCGCCCCTGGTAGAATAAAATGTACATAATATTTATAGATATAGTTATAACCAAACTAAAAAGTACAAAAAAAAAAAAATAGTTTAAGAAAACTAAAAACACGCTTTTTATAGAAAACCAAACTAAAAAATATAACATAAATTTTAATAAATTATTTGATTTTAAAAAAAGCGTGGGGTGCAATAGTTATAAATATTTTATTGACAGATATGAGTAGAGTGATTATCATTTTGATAATATCTTAAAAAGCACCCCACGCTTTTTTTTAAATAAAATAATTTATTAAAATTTATTTTTTAGTTTGGTTTTCTATAAAAAGCGTGTTTTTAGTTTTTTTAAAACTATTATTTTAGTTTTTATTTATTGAAAATAATAGTGCCCATAGTTTCTGTTACTATGTTAGAGCTTATGGCTTTCGGTTCCAGAACGGTATAAAAATAAGAAAGAAAGAAAGAAAGAAAAAGCATTTATTAGCCCGCACAGGACGAAACACACAAATAACAACAAGGTTTAAAGTATTATTACAAAATAAAAAATAAGAAACGAATCGGTCCTGTACGATGCCAAAAGGCCCCTATCTCAGCATTGTGCTGTAACATTTAAAAATGTCACAGCGCTGATATTCTGATAGGGCCCAAAGTGATGCCACGGTCAGATACGGATATAAGCGTGTATAAATAAGCTAATGTCACGGAAAACTTTGACATATACATATCATCTTGATGTAAGAAACGTCAACTGTAGTTCGCATGTGCCGCGCTAGATGTCACTTCGTTCTTGAATCCAAGACAGTTGAATCGTTTCTCCGGGACTCATCAAACTTCACTACCTTGACTGAATCTTTGTGCAATTTCACAAAAAGGTCTCTCTCTTTTTACCTGACTACGGCAAAGCCAAAGGAGGGTTATGATTTTGACAGGCTATGTATGTATGTATGTATGTATGTATGTATGTATGTTCATCTATTCACTCATAGCTCCTAAACTACTTATCAGAACTGAACAAATGAGGTATCGTTAGAAGCGTCTTGATCGTCCGCTGGTTATAGGCTATATGACTTGTCACGGAATTCAATGTGGCGCCCTCTGGCGGACAAAAAAACCAAGATTTAAAAATAAAATGAAGACAAGCACCGTGTTTGGTATCATTGGAAAGGGGTTCACTAGTACCATTCAAATATATAATATTTAGTTGTGACTTGTCACAAATTATTTAAAAAAAGGATAGATTACCAAGTAAATTAAGATACGCATACCGTGTTTAGTATCATTAGAAAGGGGTTCACTAGTATGTACCTTTTAAATATATAATACTTACCTGTGATTCCAAAATGGTTTAAATATTATAATTTTAATTATAATTCATGTTCATCGCACTCTTATGGGACACAGGCATGCAACCACGGCTTACCTTGACCATTTTGTACCTATGTCTCGATTTCTGTGTGAAATATTTTCTTGTTTCGTACTTTTTAGATCACTTTTTAAATATTTTCTTTTTGACATCTTTCTCCAACAGATATACGAGTCGTCGCACAAGGCTCCGTTGGACGCCCACAAGTGGCGCGTGGGCGGCGAGGAGTTTGAAGCTCTCATGCGAATGTTGGACAACGCCGGTTTCCGCACTGGGTACATCTACAGACATCCGCTCATCAAGGTACTGTGGGGACTCCTCATTGTTCTTGTTCCAAGTTACTCAGGATCGGTGCAACAAGTCTTCTGTAAATCATTGCCGCCGTCGGTTGGGACTAGTCATCTCTTAGCTGCCTCGGCCTTGGTTTGAATTGTTATAATGACTATATTTTTCTCTAGACCTCTTTTAACATGCAAGACTTGTTACATTGTTCTCACATTGTACCCCTAGATTCAACATGAATGATGTAACCTAAATTTGTAAAAATTATCTGATTTTAAAAGAGTGTTCATGGAGTTTCTTGCTCGTTCTTCTCCATAGAAACCTACTGTTTGGAACGAGCAACTAGCTGCAACTTTTTGACTGACTGACTCCTTGACAATTCAAAAGTGCCTGTAAATGGTTTATTTGAAATAAATGATTTTGAGTTTTTTTTTATTAGGGTTCCGTACCTCAAAAGGAAAAAACGAAACCCTTATAGGATCACTTTGTTGTCCGTCTGTCTGTCTGTCAAGACCCTTTGTCTCGGGAACGCGTGGAGGTAACAAGTGAAATTAAAACCATATACTCAAGTCTACGGTCCCTTGACGCTGTGAAAAATCAACCCTCTATGTTAACGTGAAAAAAAGATACGGCCGTTTATGTCGCAAAAAACGCATTTACAAATATTAAGTAGAAGTATGGATAGTAAGTAGGTATAAATTAATATAGAAGTATGGATATGTTCCTACAAATATGTACGGAACCCTCGGTGGGCGAGTCCGACTCGCACTTGCCCGGTTTTTTTCCAAATAAACCACTTCATGTATGTATGTATGTATGTTCATCTGTTCACTCATAGCTCCTAAACTACTTATCAGAACTGAACAAATGAGGTATCGTTAGAAGCGTCTTGATCGTCCGCTGGTTATAGGCTATATGACGTGTCACCGAATCCAATGTGACGCCCTCTGGCGGACAAAAAAAACAAAATTTAAAAATAAAATGAAGACAAGCACCGCGTTTGGTATCATTGGAAAGGGGTTCACTAGTACCATTCAAATATATAATATTTAGTTGTGACTTGTCACAAATTATTTAAATTATTTAACAGATGAAGGGGGATTCACTTTTGAATTGGATAGAGACACCATTTACCAAGAAGATTCATGCGAAACGAAAATCAATTTTTGTAGGTAAATTAAAAACATAAACCAGGGCCGGACTTAAATTTTATCAATGATATAAGATTTCAACAGATTTTTAAATATTTGTAAACTTTTAGAGGTTTTTATTTCTTTTGGTAGTTTATTGAACATCTATGCCCCTTCGTAGGTAATATTTTTCTTTCCATAATTCGTACGTATTCTCGCGAGACAGATTTCATTTGCGCTACGAAGAGATCTTAAGGTATACACCGGCGACCTTGAGCGACCAGAAAATCGTATGCGCTGCGTCCAAAACTCTCAAAGTTTAGTCGAAAAAATTAAATAAAAGATAGTATTCTTTAACTTAAAAAGAGGCGTATACTAAAAGATAGATGATAAAATTGTCTGTAAGATAGTGAAAGTTTCGTTTAAATATACCTGGTAGCTTTTGTGTGATTATCAATGTTATGTCCGCGTCAGACACAACTTCACGATTTAAATAAACTATTTAATATGAACTTAATCAAAAATATTCACATACTAAATGCTTAAGAGAATGTTCTAGTTTGACATATATTTTTTACAAATTATTTACACTACATATTTTGACGTGATTGTCAGTTTAAAATCTGTAAAAGTCGCTTGTTAGCGCCTTAACCCTTCTTCGGTGTTTGTTTTAAAAATTAGGTATATCATCTATAGTTAATAAAAGATAGCTTGGTAAAATGACGCCTATGAAGTCCTGAATTGCAAAACGGTACAGACAGTACCTGTCAATGTCATACATTATGGGCATGCCAACCTAATTAGTGATTGGCGATTATTCATCGCGACCACAGACTATAAACTATCGATATTTTAAAGAAAACTTAATTTAAAATTAATTAGTAATTGAAGAAGATTGGGAGCGAGACGTCCGATTTGATAATATTTGCGAACAAGAGTTTATAATAAAACAAGATTGTTCTAGCGATTCAGAAACTGGTTCAGATATGGATTTGGGGTGTACTCCTTTAAGAGAATAAATGCATTTAATATTAAAATATTCGTTTAATTTAGTAACGTTTGTAATTAAATTAAACTCAATTATATGTTACATTAGCATCGATAATAGTGAGAAACGTCGATAATTTCTATCGTCAATTTTTATATCCTGACAACCCTAGGAATGTCAGTTTGACATATGTCGCAGAGATCAAGTTATCTTTTATGTAGTATAATGTTAAACTGTTGTGTTTAGAACGACGTGCCCAGACCTAAGAACGACGTAGAAGTACCGCCGGCCGTGTCCTCGCTCGGCTACCTGCTGGAAGAAGAGGAACTCTACAGGCAAGGGTGAGGAATACATTCATTTTGTATGTCATTGGATGGCAATAGAACACGACCGAGAATAGCACCACCCCATTTCTACCCGTGGGTGTCGTAGAAGGCGACAGAGGGATATTGACCAGAGGATGGACAGCAGCGTCCTTCTGAGTACCATAACACCTACTGCGATCGACAACATGCATCGACCAAGCATAGCGATTACGGCTGAACCACAGATATAGATAGACCCTAGATAACGAAAGTATCACGATTTGTATGAAAACCAAGCGTGCCATTTTTTCACTACCTATTATGACGTCACAATGTTTGGTTTTTCTTAAATTTGGTATTACCAGGTATTACTGAGGGTATTAGATTAAAAATAATTGCTTTTTAAATTAATTACGCATAATATTAATCACAAAATGAGTTACCGATGGAAGGAAACGTTTATTTTATTTTTTTACTTACGATTTTTGTACGTAAGCTAGGCACGAACGCGAAGTAGTTGCTCTTGCGTTATCTAGGTCTATCTATATCTGTGGGGAGACCAATGCTGAGCATGGGCGTCTAAAAGTTGACATGGTGGTGGTAGATATAGTGGTGTAATAGGATATAATACTGCAATGTTCTGGCGCCAGAGTGCAGCACTAGCATAAACAGTAAACAGTTTTTCGACGAGTCGTTCAAAGCGCGATGAAAATTGTGAAAATGTGCCTTTAATTGAGTTCAAAATTGAGAAGTGTATTATATCATACAATAATGCATCAGTGCTGTTTATTTGGATGTCGGAATAAAGGGAATCATTCATTTCCAAAAAAAGAAGTTGTTCAAAAACTATGGGAAGCAGCAACACAGTAGATTTTCGAACTAAAAAACACTCTAAAAATATGTTCAGCACATTTTAAACCTGTAGATTTATTCAAAATTGAAAAGTATTCAGCTGAGATAGTCGCGTTTACAGAATAACGTTCACTTTTATCATGTAAGACAACCAAATATGATTTTATTCTGAGCATAACCTAGAATCCACTTTCAAATGGCCATAGGATGCCATAATATAGTTTAAGTACAGATATGTATAATTAAAACTTATTGTCACAAAATACCTAGTTATTACAATTAATAACATAATATAACAAGAATACGAGGTTATGGTTTACTGAATGTGCTAGTGGCGCCCTATACGCCGAGTTTCGCGTAATGTTCCCTATTCCCTGGACAAGCTTCTCCACAGAGAGCTATTTGTCTTTCACGCGGACAGTAACTAGTGCTTTAATAATATTGTAAATTCCTTTCCCCCAGGATATGGAAGAAAGGACAAGGCAAGACAGGCGAACGCACCCGCTGGCTGAACTCTCCCAACGTTTACCAGAAGGTGGAGGTTCTGGAGACAGGCACCTCGGACCCCAAGAAGATCACTAAGGTAGAATATCTGAGGGTCGAAGCCGAGTAGACTGCGCACTGGTATATGCAGCCAGGGAAGGGAAGAGGCGCTCAAAGTCATTCACAGATTAATGGCGGAATACTCCTAAACGCTACTCAATTTTAAGATGCTGTTTAGTCTTGTACTGTCAGTCACTTTGAAATAAAGTGAAAGAGACAGCATGAGACTTAACGGCGTCTTAAAATTCAGTAGCGTGTGAGTATTTCGTCATAAGATTTATTTTTTCAAAGTCACAGTCAAGTCAACATTATTTACACGGTCTTTCTAATTGTCAACGAGTTAGTCCGAATGATTTTTAATTTTTTATATTGCCTTTAGACTTCACTATAGTAATTACTCCTCATTGCTTTTTAGAAAAAAAACTGAAAAGTGTTTGGTTCAACGAAAAATCTGCGACTCATTTTGAGCGACTCAAATTACGCTGCGTTACGCTCATCTGACTTTTGGGTCAGTTAAGTTTGTTCCTCACCCATTGGGACTGTTGGCGTGAAGTTGTTAGAAGGGTTTATAGGAGTACAAGTAATACCCAAAACATATGAGGATTCCTAAAAATTGGTGTTGGTCTACCCTAGTACTGAAAAGAATTGGTGTCGTCACCCTATTCAAAGAGATGGTATATTATTGACGATAGGAGGGTCGTTGATTATTTTCCGTAAAAAAACTGTTAAGATTGTTTTTTCTTTGAAAAATCTCGATTCAGTAGTAGAAGATTTAACTGTCTAAGGGCGGATTCGACTAAGTCTTATCCTGGGAATAAAATCATTAATTACTCTAGAGTTAGAGAACTTTTCGTATTACCAAATTATAATCCCGGAATTACTGTCGTATCTGAGAGTATACCGAGTTAATAAGTTATCCGAGATTAATATAATGGCGACTGCTACATTATCAGCTGACAATGATAACTTGTGTAAATATCATTGACAGTTGACACCAATACAAACCGACAAAATTATGTAGACATTAAATCTTGCGTTCCGCTTTATAAACCATTGTATTTCTATTTAAGTTTCCTCACATGATTAATCATTCATTCATTAACTCCGGAGTAACAATACCTAGTATTAGCAACTCTGCTTTTGTGATCGTTAAACGTAAACGGTGTTATCTGAGAGTAACACCAAAGAGTAACATTATTCAAGGGTTATTTTACTCTGGTATTTGGTCGAATCCGCCCTAAAGTAAATGAAAATTAATGATTGTTAGTAAGAAAGATCTTTCAAAATGTCGTCTGCGGAAAAATTAAGGTGTTTACCTATACAACGTGTATTTCAAATCGTAATATTCCATCCATAATATCGATTTTATTCATATAAAGTGTTCCGACTTCGCTAAATCAAAATCTGGTTTAGTTTTGGGAACACGGCATAATTTTATAACTATGTCTTTTGATTTCTTAGTATATAATGGTGCCGATTTCCTTGTTCACAAATTAAATTAAAATTAGGCAATAGGGTGTTTTACCAAAAAAATCTATTTAGTCCGTCAGATAGATTTCCAAAAAATATTGGACACGTGTTTTTTCTTTTTTCACGTAAACAAAAAATGAAGACGATACAGTGCGTCGAAAACTCGTGTGACATCACTATGTCAGTACACTTTACTAGCGAAGTGACGTCACAAACCCCCACTCATGATCTTTGATGCGTTTTATCTTCGTCAGTTTTTATTGATTTGATAAAACAAAAAATACGTATCCAATATTTTTCGTTAATCTAACTGACGGACTAATTAGATTTTTTTTTTGGTAAAATACCCTATTGGCATCTCTTACTACCAGGCAGCTAAAGAAAAGAGCGGCGACATTTAAAAACTAAGTTAGAGATGTCAAATTAGGTTTTTCCTTGAACTTCGCAGTGTTTTTAATCAATATGTTCTGACATGACAATTATAATTGTATGAACATTTTAAATCAACTTTAAATTGACAGCTCTTATTAACATATGACTCTTTCTTGTTTTATTGGAGAGAAAGAGATATACATACATAGCTTAAAATAAGTTTAGGTCAGAATTGACACCAATATTTCTTTGCGAAGTCGGTAAACTCGGGTTACTATCACTATTAACATCGTCATCACAATAATAAAGTCACAATTATGAATAGGTGAATATGTACTGACAAAATATACAGACCAGCACATCAAGTTACCCAATCTGTCAAATTTCTTTGATAGTTTTTCAACTTTATTACAAACTAGCGACTCGCCCCGTCTTCGCACGGGTGCAATGTAAAGTCCCCGTCACGAGAAGCCATACATTTTGTAAACACAAATGACAATGCCAGATCCTGCCCCACCCATGTACAGAAAAGTAAATTAATGAAAATAATTGTAATGAATATAGAGAACCTTTCTATACTAAATTGTTTTTCTTTAGAACTTGCGGATTACGAAATACCTGCCCACAAAATACAAACTCATTTTACCTAAAATACAATTTAACCTATAATCAATGTCATTATTGTTTTTAGATTTAAACGGAAACCGCAAGTTCTACAGTCACTAAGACTAATGTTTAGTTCTCAGCAATAAATAAACAGTAAGATGCTACATATTGTACATGACTTTTATTGAGTGGGGCAAAGTTCTATAGAGTTTCGGGCATTGTCCTTTTGTGAACACAAATTCAAATTTATTCACATTTAAATAGAGTTAGTATAGCCAACAGCAAAAGTAGATGATCAAAATCAGAAATTCAATACTAATGAACCGAGTTCGCGTCAGAACTGTGTGGCGTTGAAGTGATTCAAAAGTATGGTGTGTGACAACCACATACTCCGGCTATAATCCATTACTATACCCTGTTCACAATAAGATAGACATAAACACAAACCTTTTTTACAGTCCCTTCAACCGATTTTGACTTCTGTTCCGTAGGCTTAAGGAAGACATTAGAGGCAAAAAGGTGGTTACAATAACAACTGTTTACTGCAGTTGTCATTTGTCATGCTACCAACGCAATATAAGTCTAAATCGGTTGAACGAACTGTAAAAAAGGTTTGTGTAAATGTCTAATCTTATTGTGAACAGGGTATAATAATAATCAAGCAGCTCGATCGACGTCGCCTAATCCATTCTACCATCGATCGATCGTGAATCGACAATCGATCGATTGGTCTGGTAAAAATCATCGATCAACGTCGATTAATCCATTCTACCATCGATCGATGCCGTCGATCGACGATCAATCGATTGGTCTGGTACAAACCATCGATCAACGTCGACTAGTCCATTCTACCATCGATCGATGCCGTCGATCGACGATCGATCGATTGGTCTGGTAACACCTTAAGGTTCGTGTTCAATAGGGAACATTGCGCGAAACTCGGCGCAGAGGGCGCCACTAGCACATTCCGTAATTCATAACCTCGTATTCTTGTTATATTATGTTATTAATTGTAATAACTAGGTATTTTGTGTAAATATATCAAAGTTTTAATTAATCTTACTTACCTAACTGTACTTTAACCATATTATGGCGTCCTACGACCATTTGAAAGTAGATTCTAGGTTATGCTTAGAATAAAATAATATTTGGTTGTCTTCAATGATAAATGTGAACGTTATTCGGTAAATGCGACTATCTCACCTGAATACTTAACCTGGACATATTTTAGAGTGATTTTTAGCTGCTTCCCAAAGTTTTCGAACATTTTCTTCTTTTGGAAATGAATAATTCCCTTCATTTCTTCATCGAAATACACAGCACTGATACATTATTGTATAATATAACACACTTCCCAATTTTGAACTCAATTAAAGGCAAAATTTCACGCTTTGAACGACTCGTCGATAAACTGTTTACGGACTATGCTAGTGCTGCACTCTGGTGACAGAACATTGCAGTAATATCCCCTATTGTGACAATTTTAACAGTTTTGGATGACTTGATTAGCTGGCGTACATTAGTACAGTCAACAGCAAAAGTAGATGATCAAAATCAGAAATTCAATACTAATTTACTAACACAAATTTATATAATTTAATACTAGTTTATTTATTAAAAGTATGTGATTGTCACATACATACTTTTGAATCACTTCAACGCCACACAGTTCTGACGCGAACTCCGTTCATTAGTATTGAATTTCTGATTTTGATCATCTACTTTT
Organism: Charanyca ferruginea; assembly: GCA_947361185.1. Taxonomy (NCBI): domain Eukaryota; kingdom Metazoa; phylum Arthropoda; class Insecta; order Lepidoptera; family Noctuidae; genus Charanyca; species Charanyca ferruginea. The sequence continues at coordinate 1,977,703 of OX376080.1, forward strand.
GCTGTTGACTGTACATATTTTAAAAGTAAAGTTGTTTTCAAGTCACATGTTTGCTTGCAGTCAGTGAACCACCTTTCTCAAATAATTTAGGACATTCCATTTTTACTTATCATTTTATTTTTACATTTTTACATTTTTTTCTTTTTTATTTTATATTTTTACTCGGGTTTTGGTAGTGGCGTTTATATCTAATTTTTCTATTTTTAACCTTATATTTCTATGTATAATTTTATGAATAATAATGGGAGTTTTTAATATTTTTAATAGTTGTTGCTATGGAAAAACTATGTTAACCATGTTTCAAATTGTCTATGTATGTATGTATAGTTTTAAGATTTCGTGCAAAAAATAATAATATCCAGAGCATTTCTTTGTCTATGCTGCGCTCAAAATGGCTCAAAAGTTCATTTCTCTATATTTTGGTTTTTTATATTATTTACTAAGTGAAATCATCGAAGTTTTAGATATTATATAAGAGTATATTTTATTCAGATTTTAATATATAATGCGTTCTGTAATACTTGCTTGATGCTAATGTGTGTATAATTTGAGATTATTTCAACACTCGTCCTGATTAGATTTTTGGCAAAAACTTTTTGCAGAAATACGTATTTGTAAATCAAAATACGTAATTATTATAATAACCATTTTTGTTTAAGTTTTTACGAGTCAAAGAATAATTTCCTACATTATTGATTGTATTAATAAAAGTTTTTGCTTCGATGGGACTACGTATAAAAAGCTTTTGAATAATTATTGTGCTTATAGATATGTTTAAAAATCAATTAAAAAAATTATAAATTAAAATAACAAATTCTATTTTTCACGCTTCTCACAATATAATGAAATGCTTTTGACAATTTTTATTTATATTTCGTGTTCTTACTAAAGTTTTTTTTTTTGTATTTTTTTTGTTACTAATATAATAATGTTTTGCAGTGGGTGGATGCTAACAACGAAGAGGTAATTTCGACGATATTTTTTTTTTTAAACACCTTATTTTGACGTAATTCTATGATTAAAGCTCTTAATTATAGTAAACAATAAAAACAAATCATTTTTTTTTATGTGACACTAGTATAGTATAACGGCCTGGTGTCTGCAACTCCACGTCCCAGCCCGTATTTTGCGTACAGATATGTCAACTTTAATTTTAAAAGAACTAAGTTGATTTTAGGACGCGATTATTTTTACTGTTTAATTCTTAACTTGTTCCTATAAGTATCATCAATATTTTTTCTGCTTTGCAAATAGATGACGCGAATTAAAACAAACATAAATATGTATCTGTGTCAGTCAGTTTTGTACGTGTTGAAGGTTCTATTTTGATAAATTATGGTTGAGAGGGTTAGATTTGCAATAACTTTCTTCTTAGAAAAAGTCAGTTTTTTTTTTACTGAAATTCTTAAATGAAATTATAGTCTATAGTCTAAGACAAATAATTAATTTCAATCTAACTATTACAAGTCACTATTAAACAGTTTTGGTAAAATAATATTTTCACCAAATCTCGTCAAAAGCTTAAATCATAAGAATTACGTCATAATCTTCTCTTTCTTTCCTCTTCTCTCATCTTTTTCAAGCTTTTTCTAACTTTCCGGGATATTTTAAATTTGTGTGTGAAGTCCAAATTACCCGTAGGGTGACAAGGTGTCAAAATTTTAGGACAATTTTTCTGAATCAACAGCATTTCATTATTTACCCCCCTGGTCGAATGAATAAAGTTTGAAGTGAATTTTATTCATAACATCGAGTTTGTACAGTGTTTTAAGACTTAAAAATTGGTAGGAATGTTGCCACTTGTTAAAACTAAGTACCTTTTCCTTGCACGATCTTTTTTTTTATGTTCTTCCCAATCTCCTTATTGCCCGTGCTACCTAGAAGATGCAAAAAATGGTACAAAATACATACACAAGGAAGTATGTAAACAATCTAGGCTTCGAGAAAAAAAAAAATGTCATTAGTACTCTTTATTTTTCTAAGATATACGTCACAGTCAAAATTCGTAACCGGTCAAAAATTTTTTTGACTTCAAAAAATCAGATAATAGTACTTTTGACGGGTTTAAAGATATCCTTACTACTTAGAAACCCATTGGTTGGTAGGTTTTTTTTGTGAACATTTTAAAATATGTCATAAATGTGTCACAGTCAAAATTCGTAACCGGTCAAAACTATTTTTTGCTTTATCTTTGCTACTTAGAACCCCATTAGGTTGGTAGGTGAAGGGTTATGGTCGAAATAATATACGATTGTTTGTATAAGCAGAGATTTAAAAGGTTTATTCATAGAACGACACAATACACAGAAAAATCCAACAATGGCAAGATAGTAAAGTTAGCTGTCACATTCAAATTGACGTAAGGTTGACATTTCCTTTTTGGTAGACTTAACTAGTCACATTTACGGAGCCTGTTAAACATACATCAAAGTTTGCGTTTACAAAGACATTCTAACAGTAGGTTATTTTTTTTTGTGACCCTTTTAGAAACTTTTGTTTGGTAGTGATTCTTAATAATTAGGGCGATCCGTAATTTTTTTCTTGTGTTATCGGCACAAGAAGTGCGTTTTATCGTTATAAGGGTTTCGACTGAATCCAGTCAAAAGTAGTTATGGCCAGTTAAGAGTTTTGACTGTGTAACATATATGACATAAATTGTCAGTTTCAAAAATGCTGTTATTTTTATCATTTTTATTTTTTCGAGTCAAAAATCATTTTCTTTTATTTTCGTTTGTTTTGAAGCTTGTCCTTTTCGGTATAAGCAGAGCTAGCAATAGTCGAAATGGAATGATGCTTGATGAAAGAATACATGAAAAAAAAAACATAGTCTTGCTTCAAACGCTTTGCATGGGATGACCTGTATGTCTGCTTATGTCCGAAATTGCGTAAAATCTGTACTGTACATGCTCGATGTTTCACCAGGATTTGAGAAAAATTTGAGCCATTTTTTTTCAATTTTTTTTCTTCTTCGCACAAATCTTTTTTCTATTTTTTTTTTCTTAAATGTAAATGCCACCTTACCACATCCTTTTTTACTAACCCGATTTAAGCGAAAATCGATTGATATTTTATTTGCGAAATATTCATTGATTTTTGCTCAACATGTTGGCAACATTTTTACTAATTTCTTTTTTTTCTCTCTTTTTTTCTATCACGAATGGTGAACCGGAAATGGACGAATCGGAAATTCAACATGACATTTTTATGAAACCAAAACACTATACAAATTTATTGAAAAATAAAAATTGAAAATCTTCCATTTTACGGATTCTTGGTCACACTGACTTTGATGATCAACATTTGGTTGTACAACCAATTTATCATGGTTACATTGGTAACAAAACCGACTGCTACAAAATGGGTTACACGAAACTTCTAAATAAAATGGTTACCAAATGACTACAAACCTTTGACAACGATAACCATGATCTTCTGAACGAAACACTCGGGTGGCAACTATCGACAAAAAAACCTGGGTTGACAATGAACCACGATCTTCGGTAACCGGTGTCTTCTGTCAACCTTGTATGGAGTACAGTGGGTGCAAGACGGATCTCCTGCGCATACCAGCACACCAGTGAAGATTGACACTCTACAGTTTGTGCCCAAGAACACCAATCCTAAGGAATTCAAGGCTTTGCAGCAGCAGGTAAGAAAAATCATATAAATCTTAACCTATACTGTGTGCGGTCATAGACAAGCGATATTCTAGGTACTTATACAGTGTGTCCGGTCATAGACAAGCGATATTCTAGTTACTTATACAGTGTGTCCGGTCATAGACAAGCGATATTCTAGGTACTTATACAGTGTGTCCGGTTATAGACCAGCGATATTCTAGGTACTTATACAGTGTCTCCGGTCATAGACAAGCGATATTCTAGGTACTTATACAGTGTCTCCGGTCATAGACAAGCGATATTCTAGGTACTTATACAGTGTCTCCGGTCATAGACAAGCGATATTCTAGTTACTTATACAGTGTGTCCGGTCATAGACAAGCGATATTCTAGTTACTTATACAGTGTGTCCGGTCATAGACAAGCGATATTCTAGTTACTTATACAGTGTGTCCGGTCATAGACAAGCGATATTCTAGTTACTTATACAGTGTGTCCGGTCATAGACAAGCGATATTCTAGGTACTTATACAGTGAGTCCGGTCATAGACAAGCGATATTCTAGGTAGTTATACAGTGAGTCCGGTCATAGACAAGCGAAATTCTAGGTACTTATACAGTGTGTCCGGTCATTGACAAGCGATGTTCAAGCTACTTATACAGTGTATCCGGTCATAGACAAGCGATATTTTAGGTACTTATACGGTATGTCCGGTCATAGATAAGCGATATTTTAGGTACTTATACGGTATGGCCGGTCATAGAAATGCGATATTCTAGTAGGTACTTATACAGTGAGTCCGGTCATAGACAAGCGATATTCTAGGTACTTATACAGTGAGTCCGGTCGTACACACGCGATATTCTAGGTACTTATACAGTGTGTCCGGTCATAGATAAGCGATATTTTAGGTACTTATACGGTATGTCCGGTCATAGACAAGCGATGTTCAAGCTACTTATACAGTGTGTCCGTTCATAGATAAGCGATATTATAGTTACTTATACAGTGAGTCCGGTCATAGACAAGCGATATTCTAGGTACTTATACAGTGAGTCCGGTCGTACACACGCGATATTCTAGGTACTTATACAGTGTGTCCGGTCATAGATAAGCGATATTTTAGGTACTTATACGGTATGTCCGGTCATAGACAAGCGATGTTCAAGCTACTTATACAGTGTGTCCGTTCATAGATAAGCGATATTATAGTTACTTATACAGTGAGTCCGGTCATAGACAAGCGATATTATAGTTACTTATACAGTGAGTCTGGTCATAGACAAGCGACATTCTAGGTACTAGGTAATTAGAACATTTGATTATGTTATCTTTGGAAGAAATGACAATTGAAATACGTATTAGTAAATAAATTGCGACTTTGATCTTCAATATTTCCAGAGCCAGTGGATTCCCATGAGTGTCCTAGTAGAAAAAATGCTCCTAATAATTGGTATTAAATGTGATTTAGGTATCGGTCACTAGTCAGTCGCACTATACAGGGCGTCCCGCGAATATGCCACATGGAGGGAAAGTACCTTGAATATTGAAGATGGAACATTTTACTGAAACAAGACTTTATTTGAATTTAAAAAACAATTTAAACTGTATTCATAGATATTTAAATAATTACATGGTTGAACCGGGAATCGAACCCGTTACACGAGAAAATTAATCATCCTGTAGCTTTATCATATCGATCGAAAGGCTTCATCATAAGGATTCTTTTTTACTAAATAACATAGCGTCACAAATAAAAGGAAGACCATGAATTTTAACATTTGATGTGAAATTTTGTTCAGAAAAATGAAAAGCTGACATTGCCGTAAGGACATAAATTGATCAATTGATTAACTTTGTATTAAAAATGTTAAAATTCATGGTCTTCCTTTTATTTCTGACACTATGTTATTTAGCAAAAAATTATCCTTACGATGAAGCCTTTCGATCGGTATGATAAAGCAAATTCATGGTCTTCCTTTTATTTCTGACACTATGTTATTTAGCAAAAAATTATCCTTATGATGAAGTCTTTCGATCGGTATGATAAAGCTACAGAATGATTATTTTTCTCGTGTAACGAAATTCGATTCCCGGTTCAACCATGTAATTATTTAAATATCTATCAATGCATTTTAAATTGATTTTTAAATTAAAATAAAGTCTTCTTTCAGTAAAATGTTCCATCTACAATATTCAAGGTACTTTTCCTCCATGTGGCATATCCGTGGGACGCCCTGTATATCAACAAATAATGAAACAGTTTTTCTTCGTCACACTGACTTGTACTTCCCATTCCTGTCAGATCAAGGACAACCGTCGCGCAGACAAGATCAGCGCCGGTCCGCAGTCGCACATCCTGGAGGGGGTCACGTGGGACGAGGCCAGCAAGCTCATCGGAGAGGACGCCGTCAACACGCATACCGGGGACCACGTGGTGAGTGAGGGACAGACGGACTTCTAGTGTGACATCAGGGGGGCGATTCTCGCGCAATAGACATAATGTCGAATTAGAGATATGTCGAAATAAAATGGCGGATGTTGATTGAAATCAAATTTTCGTATTCTCGAAATGTCACATTAGAGAAATGTCTATGCCCTGCGCTCGACGCGCAACGAGTGGTAAATGTCAGTCGACATGAATGTCGCGCGTGAAGTCTATCGAGTTCTCTAGTTGTTGTTGCTGTTTGCTCACGCAAATTCCGTGGAATTCCCATTATTCCTGCCAACTGTTGACACATTTCTACACGACTATAGAAAATATACAGTCTAATTACGCCAAAAAAAATGGTTAAACTTACCAAGCTCTAAGCTAAAAATGCACTCAACAAGCACACTAGCCATGTCAATTAAAATATGTAATAAATACCCGATATATTTAAAGAACAACAAAATAGTAATATACATTCCTAAATAAATAAAAAGAGTTTCTAATATGTAAATGTTATTACATAAAACTAATATAAATAAATATAAAAAATCTAAATTTTAAATTAGGTACATAATGTAATTAAATTAAAATAATAATAACATAATAATTAATAATACAATAGTAATTAAGAATAGAATCATTGCCTAGTTAATAATATAATAATTGCATAAATTTATTAAAATAAGTTCATAATTACATTATAAATAATCAGTTACAATCAACTAAATAGTTAAACAAAAGCCCTTTTATTCTCTCCTACTTTTACTTTTGTTGTGCCCGACCCGGGTCCACATTGTTCATTTCTATAAGTGCACATGTGGATGCAATAAATATATTGAGTGAACTACAAAAACAATGACAGACAATACATGCAAAAAATGACGTTACGTTTCGTGATAGAGATCCAAAAAGCCTGCGACATTTATCTCTATTGATTCTGAGAATACGATTACATAAATTTTGTGACATTTTCAATAGACATTTAAAATTAGACATTATCTCGAATTAGAGATATCTCGAAAGAATTGAGAATCGCCTCCGAAAATTACAATAATATCATTTATTTCGGGTAACAAAATACCCATAACATATACAGGATGGGGATGGCAATAGAACAAAATAGGATCATGGCAAGATTTGGTAATTTCACAGATATAGATAGACCTAGATAACGCAAGAGCAACTACTTCGCGTGCCTAGTTTCGTGCCTAGCTTACGATAAAAAATCGTAAGTAAAAAAATAAAGTAAACGTTTCCTTCCATCGGTAAGTCATTTTGTGATTAATATTATGTGTAATTAATTTAAAAAACAATTATTTTTAATCTAATACCCTCAGTAATACCTGGTAATACCAAATTTTGGAAAATCAAAACATTCGTATTACATTGTGACCTCCAAAAAATGGCACGCTTGGTTTTCATACAGATCGTGAATCGTGATACTTGCGTTATCTAAGTCTATCTATATCTGTAGGTAATTTGGTGTAATTGTTTTTATTGAGCATTAATAACATTAAATTATGACGCTACAAGTTGCCGCTCTTCTCACAAGTTAGTAAACCAATATTTCAAATGGTGTTCTATTTTGGTTACATTTATATGCTCTTTAGTATGTTTGATTTTCTTTTTTAATTTTGGTGATAGGATTTAGTTATAGTATCAAAATATTCTTATGAATTAGTATTACCAGTATTTGAATTTTTTGTCGTATCGTCATCCCTACCTTGTATACCTGTATACCCTAAACAGGTTTATAAAAAACCACAAAAAATAATAAACTATTGTACACGAAGTGACGGCATCGTGTTGCGCTGCGTGGTGTCTCGTAATCTTCCGCGGAATCACTGATACACGACACCCTTCGGCTAAAACTCTTCCTTGAGGAAGATCTCAATATAATAGGTCGGAACTCGTACCACAAATGACTTGAAATTCGTGTTGTGGCGCGACTTCAACTTTTCGACCCTTAAGGTCCAGCTGGTCTTCGCTCGAACATACTCCACGATCTCCTCAACCTTCGTGGTTTGATGTAGCTGGGACTCTGGGACACAGAGAGCTGAGTCGTTAGTGTTGCCAGACGCCGCATATTGGGTCCTGCCAGTGCGGTCCCACACTGGTTCCGACTAGATCGCCAACTAATTCAGTCTTAGGCAGCCCGCATCCATCCGCTGCCAGCCGCCTTCTTCAAATCGTCGGTCCATCGTGCCGCATGGCGTCCCAATACTGCGCTTGCTTTGCGTTTATTCTTTGGCGGATAGAACGCAATATTATGTTAGATAGTGTACAGGTTACATCCGAAGCAGTTTACTATGCGGGCCTTGTAGAAACTAGAGCTAATTTCCGTGCGTTCAAGCGTTTTTGCCATATCTCTTGTTGAAATCAAATATTAGGACATTTTAGAACCCATTAAATATTAATTGTAATCCGTGGTGTTGCAACTGGGTCTCCCCCAGTTGTAAACGTCCCTTTGGTCCTATTGGCCTAGTTCTGTTCTGTCTCCTGCATGATTTGGTGTGAAGTGGAAAATATGTTTTTCTTACTCCGCTGTTCTTTTCTGATTAATTTCGTTGCGGGGTCCAAGACAGCTGAATCGTTTCTTTGAGACTCGTTCGACGCTTTTCAGGTGGTCGCCTCTGTTGATTCTGGCAGTTGCAGAGGTTTGGGAATAGTCCCATAAAAAGGAGACTAAATGGGGCTCGACCGTTAGTCCCGGCTTACTTTCAGTCGTCCGAAGCCAAAAAGTTCGACAACCAGTCTTACCGCGTGGTATCGTGTTACTGGTTGTGGAGGTCAGAAAGGCAGTCGCTCCATGTAAAACACTGGTATTCAGCTGCATCCGGTTAGACTCAAAGCCGACCACAAAATGTTTAGGAAAAGGCAGATGATGACCGGGCTGGTGTCCACAACTCTAAATAACAGGATATGGTTACTCTTACACGTCGTTTCTCCGGGACTTGCCCGCGACAAGCTTCATAGCCTTGTCTGTTTTTGGTGATCGCCACTGTAGATTCTAGCTTACAGAAGTTAAAGTGGTGTGATGGGCATACCCGTTCAAGGTATTCGTGCAATCACCGATCATTTTCATTGATGACGTGTGTATCGCAGCAGGTGCTGATGGGCGCGGCGTCCAAGGGCATCATCCAGCGCGGCTACCAACACAACGCCACCGTGTACTCCGCGCCCTACGCGCGCAACCCCTTCGACAGCGTCACCGACACCGACATCGACGAGTACCGCCGCGTCGTCGAGCGGAAGCAGCGCAGCGACTGTGAGTACAAGCTCACGTGGCAGACTAGCTGACCCTACACCTACCCTACACCTACCCTACACCTACCCTACACCTACCCTACACCTACCCTACACCTACCCTACACCTACCCTACACCTACCCTACACCTACCCTACACCTACCCTACACCTACCCTACGCGCGCAACCCCTTCGACAGCGTCACCGACACCGACATCGACGAGTACCGCCGCGTCGTCGAGCGGAAGCAGCGCAGCGACTGTGAGTACAAGCTCACGTGGCAGACTAGCTGACCCTACACCTACCCTACAGCTACCCTACACCTACCCTACACCTACCCTACACCTACCCTACACCTACCCTACACCTACCCTACACCTACCCTACACCTACCCTACACCTACCCTACACCTACCCTACACCTACCCTACACCTACCCTACACCTACCCTACACCTACCCTACACCTACCCTACACCTACCCTACACCTACCCTACACCTACCCTACACCTACCCTACACCTACCCTACACCTACCCTACACCTACCCTACACCTACCCTACACCTACCCTACACCTACCCTACACCTACCCTACACCTACCCTACACCTACCCTACACCTACCCTACACCTACCCTACACCTACCCTACACCTACCCTACACCTACCCTACACCTACCCTACGCGCGCAACCCCTTCGACAGCGTCACCGACACCGACATCGACGAGTACCGCCGCGTCGTCGAGCGGAAGCAGCGCAGCGACTGTGAGTACAAGCTCACGTGGCAGACTAGCTGACCCTACACCTACCCTACACCTACCCTACACCTACCCTACACCTACCCTACACCTACCCTACACCTACCCTACACCTACCCTACACCTACCCTACACCTACCCTACACCTACCCTACAGGTAGACATCATCATAAAGGTAAAGAAATTGATAAAGATAATGTTAGATGTCTTATCTCTATCTAGTAAAAAGATAAAGAAATATAAACCTCACAAATCTTAACATTTATTGTACTTAATGATTTGATTTGATTTAGTTATAAGAATAACATTTAAATATTTGTACACCACATGTCATCGTAGAGTGTATAGTACTAGAAAAATTTTTAACGCTTTGCTATGTAAAACCACATTCTTACAACATGGTTCACATGGGTGTTCTTGGTACATTCTAATTCTAATTCTACACCTACAAAAAAAAGTAAAAAACGTAAACAATCCAAAGTCCGTCTACTGGTTCTAAGCTACCTCCCCACCAATTTTCATCCAAATCGGTTCAGCCGTTCTTGAGTTATAAATAGTGTAACACTAACTCGACTTTCTTTTATAAATATAGATATATATAATATATAGATATAGATAATCATTATTACACAGGAAAGTGGTCCAAAATAGTGTGAAGTTCCTGACTCCTGTGCTAGGTGATACACCTGTGTTAAGAGCGCCCAACCCGTCATATTTCCCATACAAACGCTCGTACGCGATTACGGCGTTATAACAAATTATTCTCCAAATATTTTTAACACACAGGTATCATGTGGTTTAAATCTAGGTTTGTATTGTATGAAGCCAAAAATAAACTTTTTTGAGAAACAAATTCAGTAAACACGTCCGAATCAGCTTTTTTGCACAATTTTTTCTGAACTTTGGCCGTTCATAATGCACTCATACATCGAAAAAGTAAAAAAAAGAGTTTCATACAAACCTTGCACATGTAATGGTGATTCTATATAACCAACATTTTTATCAAAAACTAGTAACAAGTTTTGTGGAATTTCCGAGCGCTGATTTTCCTGTGATGTTATTGCGTTCTCACTCACTCGTTTGTTTTTGAGCTTTGCGTTGGTTGAAACAAAAAAAATTCAATCACGCTCGCGTTGGAAGTTCGTTTGATGAGGATGGGCGCTCTTAAGCCAGTGCCATCTCCCAGTATCTTAATAATTTCGTTGCGGGATCCAAGACAGTTGAATCGTTTCTCTGGGACTCATCGAGATTCATTGCCTCGACGCTTTTCTGTGGTCCACTATTGATTCTGGCTTTCAAAAGTTGCAATGGTTTAGGCTCGTTCCAGGTAGGTCTCTATGGAGAAGAACGAGCAAGAAACACAGACACTCTTTTCGCAATCAAGTTTTTACAAAATACGGGTTTATATTCTTTTCAACACCAAATTAAATTGTGAATTTCTATATAATTTCAGACGACACTGACTTATCGGAGTCAGAGGCGATCAGTGCAGCGCAGATCACTTCTCCGGCCAGCGCGCCCTCCGAGACAGAGGAGGAGTCCCGCGACGGTAAGTGCCGCCTTACATGAGGAACAATAACACAACACACACACAGCCCCTCACACACACATTTCCTCACACACACACTCTCACAGACTCACACTAACACACAGACTCACGTTCACACACACACACACACACACACTCAGACTCACACTTACACAGACACACACACACACGCTCACACACACACACTCCCTCACACACACACACTCCCTCACACACACTCACACAGACTCACACTCACACACAGACTCACGTTCACACACACACACACACACACACTCAGACTCACACTTACACAGACACACACGCACACACACACACATACACACACTCACTCTCAAATTGCGTGACGACGTGAAAGATATTATATACCTTTTGAACGACAGATCATAAACTCACGCGACTACCCTCCACGATAAGACGCAATTCACCGCAAATATCTACAAATAAATATAAGGAAATAACTAATGGATATATATCTTTGTGCCTATTTACAATATTACATTAATCATGATCTTAATAATAGGAAAAAAACAAGAAACATATCCACACTACATAAAAAAAAACAAATAGTTTAAAAAAACTAAAAACACGCTTTTTATAGAAAACCAAACTAAAAAATAGAAAATAAATTTTAATAAATTATTTCATTTAAAAAAAAGCGTGGGGTGCTTTTTAATATATTATCAAAATGATAATCACTCTACTCATATCTGTCAATAAAATATTTATAACTATTGACACCATGCACCCCACGCTTTTTTTTAAATAAAATAATTTATTAAAATTTATTTCCTATTTTTTAGTTTGGTTTTCTATAAAAAGCGTGTTTTTAGTTTTTTTAAACTATTATTTATTTTTTACTTTTCATCAAACCGCCATTTTTACCACGCACACATTGACATTACATTTATAGGCATTCTCAAGCAGTTTCATGCAGACTTCAGTCTAACTGACGTACTCAGAGTAACTGAATAAATGATGTAATTGACATTTCACGACGAACAAGAAAAGGACAATGCCAGAAACTCTATAGAACTTTGCCCCACTCAATAAAAGTCATGTGCAATATGTAGCATCTTACTGTTTATTTATTGCTGATAACTAAACATTAGTCTTAGTGACTGTAGAACTTGCGGTTTCCGTTTAAATCTAAAAACAATAATGACATTGATTATAGGTTAAATTGTATTTTAGGTAAAATGAGTTTGTATTTTGTGGGTAGGTATTTCGTAATCTGCAAGTTCTAAAGAAAAACAATTTAGTATAGAAAGGTTCTATATTCATTATAGTTATTTTATTAATTTACTTTTCTGTACATGGGTGGGGCAGAATCTGGCATTGTCATTTTGTATTAAAAAAATTGCAAGAAGTTCCAATCAGTGTCAATAAAATTTCATATTGTCACAAATAAAACCTACAGTAGCAGCCCTAGTGAGTCTGGCAAGTTTAGGTAATTATTTTTGAAGATGGCGGGAGCGGTCTTTCTGTACACTTTATATTTTGTGGTTCGAGCTATTTTTATACCAAATTTTATCAAAATCGAATCAGCCGTTTCATCGTGAAGCGTAACTGACAGAGTTACTTTCGCAAACTGAAACTCAAACTCAAATCATTTATTTCAAATAAACCATTTACAGGCACTTTTGAATTGTCAAGGAGTCAGTCAGTCAAAAAGTTGCAGCTAGTTCGCATTTATAATATTAAAGTATGGATGGTAGAATGTAAAGTTTATAAATCCTATAAGTAGTAATAATATCTTTAGGTATATAAAATTTAAGATCATACGTTGTGAATTTATATTCTAGCATAAGAATGAATTTTAATTTGTCGTTTACAGAACACCGTGTATTAAGAATAGAGACCAAACAGGCGCCAGTGCGCAGCCAACCAGAAGTCGTGCTCAGCGATGGTAAGTACACACCAGTAACACTATTGGATATACGGCCACAGTCGCCCAACAGTTGCCCCACAGTTTCACAACTGTACCTCCACAATCGCGTAACTATTGCTCCACTCTTGAGCTACTGCAGCTCTACAGTCGCGTAATTGTAGATCCGTGGTCGCGCAACTGTAGCTCTACAGTCAGGCTACTTTCCCTCCTCAATCGCGCAACTGTTGCACCATAGTCGGGTAACATTTGCACCATAGTCGTGCAACTTTTGCACCATAGTCGTGCAACTGTTGCTCCACAGTTACGCAACTGTTGCCTTGTCGACAATTAGCCTCTGAATAATGCAGATAAACAGTCTGTTTAAATTTTCTCCGAACAACTTGCAACGTTAATGGCCAAATGCTCAAACACTACTTAATTTTAGATGCCCTTAAGTCTAGTGCTGTCTCGTTGAGTTGAGCACTTTATGTCAGAGTGACTATGACCGAGACTTAACGGCATCTTAAAATAGGGTATTACACCCATTTTTGGAAAGTGTCTCAATGAAATTCTGTAGTGCTAATATGCCACCAAAAAAACACAAAATTTTTATTCAATCGATAAGTGCCATAAAAATACATCTAAATTTTAAATTTTCAAATTTCGCGCGTAGTTTGACGAAAACGCCTCTTACTGGACGCCATATTGCTCAGCGTAAATGACGTCAGTTCGTTTTGTATCAAATGAGCTTATATTAAATATGATAATCGTATAACATTTAAAAATAATTAAAAGCATATTTTGTAGTAAGTGTAATAATGAAAAAATTACGTTGGTTACGAAAATAATAAAAGTACAAAGCCTATATTACGCCAATCGGTTGACTGACAGTTGATAATTTTTTGTTTACACAGCCGTATGGCGTAATAACATGGCCGCTACTATTTCACGGTGTTTTATAACAGATTAAAAATACTGAAAACATTGAATTGAATTTAAAAATTTGTTTTGTTATTTTATGAACTAAAACTTACATTTTCCGACTGCTTTATGCCTAAACTGTCTCAATAACATATTTATAGTTTTTTTCTCGTTTGGAGTAAAATACCCTATTGAGTAGAGTTTGTGTATTTGGCCTTAATATGCATACAATAAGGTACTTGTTTAACTTTTTGACCGCCCCGTCATAGAATCAAAATTTTGCCCTCGGCGAGCTACCAATTACTACTCTATGGAATTACTTAGAAGTCTGTCATGTAGTCGTGACATTTTAGTTTGTCATGTATACATGAATTTGTTGGTCAAAAGGTTGAAGTGCATGAAACATTGATAGTGTATATTTTATTAGTGTGTCCTTATATCATGTTGAATTTTAGAACAATCTGAGTGTTTTGGCAAATGAAGACAGGGGGCTGGCAGGGACTTCTTCAATGAGGCTCGTTAGAATTTTATAATTGATGTATTTTCGGTTTTGGTTTTTACAATAATAATCGCGGTCACGTACGCACAGTCCTGCTTTATATATCGCCTTCTGGAGGGGGTCGGATGTTTCTCGAACCCGTCGCGAGCGAGTCGTCTTCTCAGCAACAGATGTCGCACCTAAACGTTTATCGATCGTAGATCTATCGACCGAGAGATGGCGCTGCTTGACTCAACATGCCGGCCGCCTTGGAAGATCCGTCTTCCAACTAAACGGAAGTCACGCCCGCTTCGTTTGTAGAAACCGGCAGCGGGCAGATTCTTGAAGAAGCACGCTTGATTGTGCCTGTTGATGTGCGGATTTCTGCCACTCTCGAGACGCCATCATTTCCTGGGAACAGATGAATAATCCTACCCAATTTCCATTTCAATGGTGGCAGGTTGTCTTCTTTGATGACAACAAGACTGTCTTTAGCAATGTCATCTTTATTGTATGCCCACTTCGTTCTGCGTTGTAGCTCAGATACATATTCTTTTGCCCACCGTTCCCAAAAATGTTGTCGCAGTTGTTCCAGCCGATGGTAGCGACAGGTAGGCGTTGATGTCTTTGTGAAGTCATCACTGGCATGCGCAGTCAACGGCCGGCCAATCAGGAAATGCGCAGGTGTGAGTGGAAGGTAGTCATTTGGATCTGAGGACATAGGTGACATAGGGCGGGAGTTCAGGACGGCCTCAACCTGTGTCAATACCGTACTAAACTCCTCGTAAGTTAGCCTAGCATTACCCACGACACGTCTCAAATGGTACTTACACGACTTTACACCTGCCTCCCATAAACCACCAAAGTGAGGCGCATAAGGCGGAATGAAATTAAATTTAATATTATTACTACTAGCAAAATCCATGATATCATTTGAGTTTTCAAATATAGATGAAAGCTCCTTTTCAGCACCAACGAAATTTCTACCGTTATCGGAAAAAACGTGACACGGCTTGCCGCGTCGTGATATGAATCGTTTGAATGCCAATATATAATCCTGAGTGGACAAAGAACCTACTAATTCTAAATGCACAGCTCTGGTAGCAAAGCACACGAATAAGCAAATATATCCCTTAATTAGTCGGGAACCTCTGCCTTTTCGATTCAATATAGATATTGGCCCGGCATAATCAACACCACATCGCATGAATGGAAATCCAGCTTCTAAACGTTCGGCAGGGAGATCACCCATATGTGGAGTTAGCGTATTTCCCTTCATGCGAGTGCAAGTTACACATTTATGAACCACTTGCCTTGCTAAATTACGTGCTCCCAGCACCCACCATCTATCACGCATGGTAGCTACCAGAAGCTGCGGTCCAGCATGAAGTAAACGTTTGTGTTCGTATGAACATAATAACCAAGTAAACCGATGTTTACGACACAACAACACTGGATGTTTCTTATCATAATCAAAACTTGAATTACTAAGTCTGCCACCAACACGAATTATATTGTCCTTATCTAAAAATATACTTAAACCCAATGTTTTATTACTAGATTTACTGTTATATTGCACCTTTCCTATAAGGTTATGATACTCTTTACTGAATGATTGTGATTGAACTAAACGTGTCAACATAACTAATGAGCTATTAATCTCGCTCACGGTCAATGAACCGGTTTTGCGACCTTGACCGACACGCGATGCACGTAAGTTAAAGATGTACCGTAAGACATATGCCACGGTTCTTTGCAATCGATTAAAACAAGAAAACCTTTCGAAATCAATTAATATATCATTATTTTCTACATTTAACAAATTAATAGTTTTAGTACATTTTAGTTCCGGTAGCTTACTTAAATGATCAAAGTCCTCGACACGCGTCATGTGACCTAACTGTTCGTATTCGTGCATAAATTCACTATACATTTTTTTATACTGAGGTAAGCGATCTAGTTTCCGCTCCAAAGATAAAAAACGCTGTTTTGCCAAATTATACGATTCACCCAAACGATCAGGTGATTGCTTAAATGGCATTCTCACAGAAAATCTACCGTGCTGATCGCGTTCAGTAGTCTGTAAGAACAACTCTTCACAAAAACTATCTTCTTGGGTAATAACGGGAGGGATATGTACTTCTTCAATTTCCCAGAACATTCTTACTTGAGAATCAACTGAAGTCAAATTACACTGAACATCTGTCATGCTACCCGCTAATAAACGATTATTATCATTATAAACTGGACCGGATATAATCCAACCTACCATAGAATCTTGTAGGTATGGACCGGTGTGAAGTTTTATTTTGTTTTCTTTTAGCAGATCCCAAAAGACATCCGCGCCTATTAACAAATCTATGTCACTTGGTACATAAAATATGGGATCTGCGAGTTGAATATTGCTAGGTATACATATAGCATCACTATTAACGTGTGTCGAAGGCAACTTCGAAATGATACTAGGCAACACTAAACAATGTAAGGTTGTATTGAACTCATATACCTTAGAACGAATATTAATATCGCATTTGTGAGTGGACTGTGAAACGGTTTGTCCAACGCCACAAACACGTATAGTGGACTGTATGATAGGTATTTTCAAACGTTTACATAAGCTTTGTGATATAAAACAATTTTGACTGCCGCTGTCAAGCAAAGCGCGAACTGTATGATAACTGTTATCAACATCAGCAACTTCAACTAACGCCGTAGACAGCAAAACAGTCTGTAACGATTTAGCATTACCTGTGAACGCGTAACTACGATTATCAATATTGTCAGCTGTTTTACTAACGCAGTGTAATACAGAAGACTGTGGCAACGTATTATTGATAACGGAACGTTGTGGTAACGTATTTGGAAGAATGCTATTATTGTCAACATGAATTAACGCATTATGTTTTTGTTGACATAATTTACAAGGACCGAAATTACAATTTTCAATTGTGTGAGTGTCTGTACGTAAACAATTATGACAAATGTTTTTTGACTGAACTAGATTTAATCTTTCTTGAACCACCATATTTAAAAACTTAACACATGAATATAATGCATG
This sequence comes from Charanyca ferruginea, assembly GCA_947361185.1. Lineage (NCBI taxonomy): Eukaryota > Metazoa > Arthropoda > Insecta > Lepidoptera > Noctuidae > Charanyca > Charanyca ferruginea. The sequence goes on from OX376080.1 coordinate 1,995,638, forward strand.
GTTGCCATTACATAACGGGCATGTCAAGTTATGTTTACTTGTTTTACCTTTACTACCTGATGAGACCTTATTATTATTCGCACTCGCATAACTAAGTGTTTGAGAATTAGACTGTTTTTTATGATCAGCTGACTGCTTACCCTCATGTTTATTTTGTGAATGTGACAGATTATTTTTACTGTTACCCGAATTAATCATATCTAACATGTCAGACCTATTGTTTAAAAACGTTAATAAGTCTTCTAGTTTTAAAGATTTTGAGGTTTTATTCGAATCAGATATAAGTGAACTTCTGTAGTTCTCCCACTCGCGTTCAGTAGCAGAATCAAGTTTACTGACAACTAAATAAATGATAAGCATATCCTCGAGCGAAGATTCCGGTTCTTTAAGAGAATTTAGGGCTCTCAGATTACGTAAAACGCAATCTACTAACGTTCTGATCTGTGCCGGACATTCTTTACCCAGTGAAGGTGCCGCAAACAAAGCCCTAACATGATTGTGTATTAGTAATCTATTATTTTGATACCTAGCTTCAAGCAGGTCCCAAGCGTTAAAATAATTAGGTGCTGTGAACTCTAAGGAACTGATAACATGTAACGCGGATCCACTGAGAGACGATTTTAGGTACTGAAATTTCTGTATAGGATCTAAGTCGTCGCGATCATGTATCATGGAAACATATGAGTTCCTAAATTCTAGCCATTTATCGAATGAACCGTCAAAGGCAGGTAACTTTATTTGCGGTAATTTTATGGACACCGATTTACCGGGAATGCACTGAGAATTAATTAAAACGTTTTGTTCGCAGTCGCCTATCATGTGCTTTGCTATAGCTACAATGGAATAATATTGGCACTCAAACGAATCTCTGTAATCTAAATGTGACAGTAATTCTTTTTCATCTACCATTCTTTCTATTTTAGATTGCATGTCGTTAAACTCGGCAAAAAAAGTAGCTGCAGAATGAATACGCATTTGCACTTGAGTTTTAATCACTGAATCCAGACACGATCTATCTAATTTATTAATATAATTTGCGAATAATGTTAATCTACCTTTAATTACACCACGTTGTTTTTTAAGATCAGATAACTGACTATTTAAACGAGAAATAGTTTCATCATCACTCATTTTGGTGGTTTACGAAAGTAGGTACTCACAGTTTTACGTGTTCAGTCGTGTTTTCTCACTTGAAGACGGCCTCAGCGATGCCAGTAGATCTGATTCCGATCAGTTCTGAAACGTTTAGGTACGATATTAACACAAGGCGAAGACACAGGGGAAGGAGGGAAAAGGGTAACTGGATAACCTGACCGTTGCTGGCTGCTGCATCAATAGCTTCTGCTCAGTAATCTGGGGCTGGGCTTCCAAGTCTCCTCAACGTACTTCTACTTCGAAGTTCCACTCGCTCTCCACTTCTTCAACCCGGCTCGTCACGTAGAGTAGCTGATCTTCAATTTGGCTCGAAGGTCCAATGTTTTGGCAAATGAAGACAGGGGGCTGGCAGGGACTTCTTCAATGAGGCTCGTTAGAATTTTATAATTGATGTATTTTCGGTTTTGGTTTTTACAATAATAATCGCGGTCACGTACGCACAGTCCTGCTTTATATATCGCCTTCTGGAGGGGGTCGGATGTTTCTCGAACCCGTCGCGAGCGAGTCGTCTTCTCAGCAACAGATGTCGCACCTAAACGTTTATCGATCGTAGATCTATCGACCGAGAGATGGCGCTGCTTGACTCAACACTGAGTATACTGCTTGTTCGATTTCATATAGGCATGTTGATTTTAAATAGGTTTTTCAGCCTGTAATGTCAAAATGAATTTCTTGGTGAAACTTCGCTCACGTTATGAATTAGTAATGACTTTGTCATCATCTTTATCATGTCAACCTTTAGACGCCCACTGCTGAGCATAATTTCCCCCAAGGCCATGCTTGGCCGATGTAAGTTGTCGATCGCAGTAGGTGTTATGGTACTCAGAAGGATGCTACTGCGTCCTCAGGTCAATATCCCTCTGTCGCCTTCTACGACACCCATGGGTAGAAATGGGGTGGTGTTATTCCGGCACCACACGGCCATTGATTTTAAACAATAAGTTCAATAACAAAGCACATTCAGACTCGTTAATATTAATAGAATAAAAAAATATTACAGCATAATAATTTTCCAAACTTTTACGGTTCGTTTCTTTTACGCATCCGATTTTGTATGATATTTAAAAAATCCGTATGGTGTCGGACGTAAAGAATAGTACCATCCCGATATCTTCCCGTGGGTGTGGTAAGCGGGACTCACCAGAGAATGGGCAGCAGCGTTCTCTGTGCCTTTGTAACAACCATACTGCGATCGCCAACCCGCCTGCCAAGCGTGACGATTATGGCAAACCCCCCCCCTTTTGGGGCAGGCCTATGTGGACGTCTTTCGGCTGAAATGATGACGATTTAAAAAATCTAAACCTACATTCGTAATTTATTTTACATTTTGTTACATCACGTCTGTAAAGTTTCACTGATTTTTCTTGAACTTGTGCAGTTTTATATTTTTAGTGTTTTTTTTATGCATGTGTATGTAAATGCGATATGTAACCTTTTTTTAGTTGATACAACTGATTTCCTGGCCGCGGAACGCGCTCACTCCGACAGGACGAAAGGTAAGACCTACTGTGCTACAGGATCGAGGCTATCATATAAAGGTTGACTAGTAAATAGTGACCGATACTTACACCATATATTGTAGTAATTATTAGGAGCATTTTTGACAGACTTAAAAAAAGAGGAGGTTCTCGTGATTTCTTCGGCAATCGTGAATCGATTTTGAATTTTTCTGAAATCTTGTCGATCTAGTTTGGAAGAAATTTAGTAATGACACTTCTCAAAAAATAAATTGCTGTTTTGACATTCAATACCTCTAAAACCAGTGGATTCCCATCTGTACGGCTTTGACCTTCAATACCAAAGTCAAAAAAAATATTTCAATAAAACAATTTACAGACACTTTTAAATTGTTAAGGAGTCATCAATATGTCAGAAAGTTGAAACTGAACTGAACCCTGTTCACAATAAGTTTAGACATTTACTCAAACCTTTTTTACAGTCCCTTCAACCAATTTTGACTTATATTGCGTTGGTAGCATGACAAATGGCAACTGCAGTAAATAGTTGTTATTTTGCCTCTAATGTCATCCTTAAGCCTACGGAATAGAAGTCAAAATCGGTTGAAGGGACTGTAAAAAAGGTTTGTGTTTATGTCTAATCTTATTGTGAACAGGGTATAGTTGCTCGTTGAAACTTCAAATATCGGTGGATTCCAAGATATGTCCTAGAAGAAAAAAATGATCCTAATACTTAGTACAATGTGTTATAAATATCGATCACTTTTACCAGCCACGCAATAGAAGCTTGTAATATTAATGAAGAGAATATGCCAAAAAAAACAAATTCAAATCATTTCAATTAGACCATTAAAAGGCACTTTTGAACGTCATAATGTGAAAAATTAAATGATCCTAGTAATTAGTACAATGTGGTATATACCGATCACTTTTTACCAGCCACGTAATAGAAGCTTGTAATAATAACGAAGAGGATATGCAAAAAAAAAACATATTCAAATCATTTACTTCAATATTAGACCATTAAAAGGCACTTTTGAACGTCATATTGTGAAAAATTAAATGATCCATTAAAAGGCACTTTTGAACGTCATATGTGAAAAATGTAACCACGTTGTCCATTCCAAAAAGTAGTTTCGCATGGAGAAGAATTGGCAAGAATCTCCATACATTCCTCTAAAGGGAATGTTGTCCCTTTCTAGTAACAAGTATTTTGTTGAGACGGCAATTCCTGGCCCAGAAAGGAGGCACCTTTTCAAGGTCACTAGACTCTGGCATGTTCTCTCCATTTTTAATAGAAGCTTCTTGATTGAAATACATTTACTGCCACACTCACAGACGTCACTTAATAATAATGAATCATTAACTTTAATTGACCAACATAACTTGGGACTCTGTCAGTCAAAAATATTGTGGTTGACATGTGACATTATGATTAATTATTATTAAGTGACGTTTCTGAGTGTGGCAGTTAGTGTTAGAAAGAGACTCGCACATAAGTGACAGAGATGGCACTCTACAAAGACTTACTCTTTCTAATACTCGATGAGCTATATGAACGGCCTTACTGTACCTTTTCTTTGACCGAATTCTCAAACGACACTTTAATTTAACGTCATTTTCTCCTCTATACCTGAAATGGTCCATATTTATGGAAAAGCACTTATTGATTATTGCCTTTGAGCCAGCATGACTTAAAAATGAGTGGCGTTTGTGAATTATTGCACTAATTCTGCCTGTTAGTTTTATAGAATTGATGATTTGTAAACGATTTTGTATTTACTGAATAAATAACTTTTATAGTACTGGGTAACAGAGACTGAAAAATAAAAAGAAAAACCTATTTAAAGTATTTGGATCTTGAGAGTACCTCACTGGTGATTACAAAATCGTTTACTACACAATATTGATTATCTTTTTGCATGATTGTATTCAGTTGTAGTTTTCGCAAATGTTTCTAACACTTTCTTTCTATACTAAAGCTTTTATTTTAGTCATTTTCCTTTCATACTAACTTGTTATGATTTTAAAAACAAATATTTACTAAAATAAAGTATTTTTCGCCGATTTAATAAAATGTAATTAAGTTAAACATGATTTTAGGTGAAATTTTTAATATGAACTTGTAATTGACAGCCCTTATTTAACTCCCGTCTCTTTTTGAATACATCTGAAAGAGAGAGATAGCAATAGAATTGAAATGTTTGAGTAAAACTTGTAATCGACATCCTTTATTTACCTCCCGTTTCTTTTATAACATCTGCGAGTAAGAATTAGCAATAGTTCGGCTGAAATGTTATTGCTATTTATCGACGTTTCCAAGGCTATTTGGCCTTAGCGACATTTCTTTTACAATTTTAGTTATATACATATTTGGAATGTGCGAATTTTTCTGCGTCTTTTGAACTAACTTTAAAATTTCCAAAAGCATTTTTTAGGCGCTTGAACCCCGCTGTCACAGTATTAATTTTATTAAAATCTACCCAGTTCTTCTTTTCAATGATAATTTTTTCCGAAAAAAAAAAATCTTTTCTGCCACTTACGGCGAAGCGTCATCGCTTTATGGATGAAGTTCCACGGTGTCGAACCAAGCGCTTTGATTCTACATTTATTGTGCGAACTGCCAGACTGTGGAATTCACTGCCCGCCTCTCTGTTCGCTGTTAAGTATAATCTGGGTATCTTCAAGGCACGAGTGAACCGGTTTATCCTAGGCAAGCGTGTTCTACCTTAGGCCGCATCATCACTTAACATCAGGGGAGTTGCGATCAAACGCAAGCCTGAAAATATGAAAAAAAAAACTTTTGACAAGTCGCTTAGATCAAGTAGCCCTGGAGCCGTCGTTATATTTGTAAAGTAACAGCCCTTATATACATCCGTCTCTTTCGTATCACATCTGCTAATAAGAGATAGCAATAGCATTATCTCACATAGGAAGTTTAACTTTTGAAAAGTCGTTTAGAACAAATAGTCTTGGGGCCGTCGTTATATTTGTAATTAACAGCCCTTATAAACCTCCACCTCTTTTTAATACATCAGCTAATAAGAGATAGCAATAGTATTAACTTAGGATGTTTTTCGTTTCACACAAATCATTGCACTTTTCTTGTACGAGTAGTGTCGACACGGGATCCAAACCTTTTGTCTGACGATGAAGTGTTTTACGACTCTCCCGCGTCGCCTGTCACGTCATCTGTGACGTCAGGAATGACGTCACCTGTCGGGAAGTCTGGCATGGAGCGTGGCATACACGTCATTAGAGGTGAGATTCGGTTGAACCGTGCTTGTAACTTTGGATCGAATAATTGGATGCCTTTTTACCTAAAGTTAATTTTATGCTAGGAAAGTATGAATGCGACTTTAGGAAATGAGACGGTTGGCGCAGTAGCTGAGTGTAGTGGGTTCGTATCCTGCACGGAACAAATATTTGTATGGCCTATTGGCGACTGGTCAGAAGCCAGAAAGTCTGGTAACCAGTCTTACCGCTTGGTATCCTGTTCCCTAGTAATTGGGTTGTGGAGGTCAGATAGGCAGTCGCTCCATGTAAAACACTGGTATTCAGCTGCATCTGGTTACACTGGAAGCCGACCCCAATATAGTTGGGAAAAGGCTAGGCAGTTGTTGATGGTATCTAAAGTCCTCGTCACGAGAAGCTATAAATTTTGTAATCAAATAAAAAAACCGTTTTGTAATGAATTTCATTTTCATATAGAGGTAAAATTTATTATGTTAACACACACATCTTTTGACGACACTGTTGGCGCAGTGACTGAGCGATCGACTGCTGCGCAGCGTGTTGCGGGTTCGATTCCCGCCCAGGGTTTACATTTGTGCGATGAGCACTTGTGTTTGCCTTGTGGTGTTGTTTATCTATATATGTATGTATTAAAAAAAAAATATTTGTGTATGTATATCAGCTGTCTGACACCCATAGTACAGGGTCTCCCTAGTTTGGGGTCAGATGGCAGTGTGTGAAAATGTCTCCACATATTATTATAAAAAAATATTATTATTATCTAATTACTGTCATAAGATGATTTCGAGCATTCTGTCATCAAGACTCTACCATGCTATCAATACTTTCACCAAATATTTACATTCTACAAGTCAGACGTGTTCCAGTACCACAAAACATCAGACGACAGCGCTTTATATCGCTTAAAACCTTACCAAATGAAAATCCTCGTTACTTTCGTATTATATGTATGTTACTTTTAGTTGAATGAATTTGGAATTATTTATTGTTGATTGAATTGTCGCTACGTAACTTAGTAGAAGTTCTTTATTTACAAAATGTATAGCTTCTCGTGACGGGGACTTTGTGTTCATACAAAGACACAGAAATCTAAACATCACAAAATCTAAAAAGAAAAGTGAAAGACGCCTGATTAATCGAAGACTGATTGCTTCATAACGTTTGACAGATGACGGTCGCGCGGTCGCAATGATTGATAACGCCTCCTGTATGATTGATAGAATGGCTAAATATTGTCCGTTTGTTCGTTTATCACAACTAATCGTCATGTTCCTCCGGTATGTAAAGCGGCGGCACGTCAACCTACCGTGCTGTCAGACGACGACGTGTTCATGCATGCGCCTGCGCAGGTTGTGGTGCGAGAGAGTCACGCGCCCGCGCCGCAGACTGTGGTCAGAGGTGGGTTAGGGACGAGGGGACTAACTCTCATAGGGAAAATGATTCAAGCGACATTATAATGGAAAGTCATTGCAATTTAAAATATGTAGAAGAAAAACGATGTAAAGTCTCAGATTATGAAACAAAAGGCAGATAGACCGCGCGGAACACTGATAGTGAAGCCACCAAAGCAAATACAAATTCAAAAGCGAATACCTACAATCTCGTGATTGTATTCGCTTCTGAATTTTTATTTGCTGTTTTGGTTTCACTCTCAGTGTTTCGCGCGGTCTATTTGACTATTGTTTCATAATCTGAGTGTAAAGTATGGACAGTGATACAGCTCCATTCTTTCTTTAATAATCGAACCAATTAAGGGGAGGGGGGAGGTCAGCGAAATTTTATTTTTCTTACGTTTTTTGCAATTTGCAGCTCAGTATCACGTCGTATTGTGACATAAAAATTATTCGAGGGGTAACAAATGTGCATTTACAGAATTATAATAATTAAAATTATCAACGTAACTCTCCAAGTTAGAAAAGCTCGTAAACATCAAGTTTTCATTAAATAGGCACATTTACGAGTGTTTAGTTAGAAATATTGTTTAGTTTTTAGCCGATAGATGGCGTTATTAGGTTAGCGAAGTTTTCTGAATCGCGGTGTCAAGACAGTTTCTCCGTGATTTGACTTCGCTCGCTCTGAGGGCTAATTCACGTAATTTTATGACGCGCCGATGAAGTTGTAGTGCAGTTGCAGTTAAGTTCTAGTTTGAGTGATAAATGGTATTCTTGTAATCTTTGAACTGCGCGTGAACTGCACGTCAACTGTACGACAACCAAACTCTACCAAACTTACTTATGGTGTAGCTACATGACAGAAAAAATAATACTCACTAAATAATTGAATAGAATCGATTACATTTCAATGAATATGACATTATTATAATATTCAAATAATACCCGAGTACAGATTTTAGTGCTTTTTTTTTAGAACGGTGAAAATTGCAAAAAACTTTAGAATATTTGGATTTCGCGGGCTACCCTGACTCTCCCGTCATTGATAAATGTAATTTGGCGAAACCTTGCTGACTTTTCCACAATACCCACTTTTCTCTATGATTGTTATCACTCGTAAGATTAGGGTCTGTAGGGTATGGTTGAGGCTGGATTGTCTGCAGAATACGGTTGCTATACTACCAAGACCTGGCGATGCGAGGCTAACTGCCGGATTACTCAAACGACACTTCAACATCACTTAATAAGATAGAAAGATAGATAAAAAAAATATTTGATGCACACAAAAGAGACATCACGACACAAACAAATCAAGTATAAGGATTAGACAAAGTGCGGTGTGCGTCTCAAGGTTGCACCAAATGAGGGTCCAGCTCAGCATGTGCTAGGCAAATTCAAGGCGGAGATGACGATACGCCAAAAGATGAAGGCACAGGTGATACTAGTTCATAAGAATATTTTGAAACTTATAAAACTAGTATTAACTATACCGATTTTGACTTCTATTCCGTAGGCCCGTTGCCCTGCGGCACGATGGACCGACGATTTGAAGGAGACAATTATGGTCCTATGGTTCAAATCGGTTGAACGGACTGTAAAAAAGGTTTTTGTAAATGTCTAATCTTATTGTGAACAGGGTATAGTAACTTAAATCAAAATATTCTTATGAACTGAAATGAAGGCACTGGTAATAATCAGTGCTTTAATTTTTTGGCGTATCGTCGTCTCCACCTAGTATACCTGACGCTGATATTCTGCTGAATCCCTGCAGTGACATGCAGATGTCGAGCAGATGAAATAAATTAATCGCGTTTGAGTATTCGGCCCTTATACCTCGTGTCGTTCAGTAAGGAGTTTTTATGTGGTTCTGTTGTGTTGTCTGTGTTCATCATCGCTAGTTCATCAATTGTTGTTGACATTCGGGTCTTCAGAGTTCATTAATACATTGTGGCATTTCATTCGTCTTACAACAGTGACTACTAAGCATTCATTGAAATCATCATCATCAGCCGAAAGATGTTCACTTTTGAACATAGGCCTCCCCCATAGAATGCCACAACTCTTGCAACCTGCCGCTTGCATCCACCGGTTACCCGCGACCTTGACGATGTCGTCGGTCCATCTGGTGGGAGGTCTACCAACGCTGTCTTCTGGTTCGCGGTCGCCACTGGAGAACCTTTCTTCCCCATCGGTTATCGGTTCTTCGAGCGATGTGGCCTGCCCATTCAACTTGCATATTCTGAGAGCTATGTCGGTGACCTCAGTCCTTCCACGAATTTTATCACGCAAAGAAACTCCAAGCATACCTCTTTCCATGGCTCGCTGCGTGACCCTGAGCTTCTCTAGGAGGTCAGCAGTTAAGGACCACGTTTCTGTGCCATACGTCATCACTAGCAACACACACTCGTTATAAACGCTCGCCTTTAGGCACTGTTTTGAAACGGTATAAATAAATTGCTCAACACTTGTCTTGTCATTCGTCATTTGAACCAGGTATTTGTTTCGTTTTGTTATAAAGTTATCATGAGAGATCATCCTTAGACTCAAAGTCTAAGTCAAAGCATATTTACTCAGTTAAACCATTTAAAGTCACTTTTGAATTATCAAAGAGTCTGTTAGTTAGTCAGAAAGTTGAAGCTAATTGCTCGTTCCGAAACGTAGGTACGTCTCTATGGAGAAGAACGAGCAAGAAACTCCACGGACACTCTTTTAATACAAATTTTTACAAAATACATTATTCTTGTTGCTTCCTTTAAAATTAATGTAGGTAAAGAAGTATTTAAAAATAAAAATAAAAGCTATTTATATATATACAGATATCTATGTATCTTTCTACATAGTAGTTACATCTCTACCTCGTCTCTATACTTTAGTAGCATTTGACCGTAGTGTTATTCAGTAGTTCAAAATCGTTAGATATCTTCACATTTTGTGGTGTGATGTGTTTGCAAGTCTATGCATTTAATATTGGTAGTTTCACAGTCTTGGTTCTAATCCGTCGAATATTCGATGATGACGTCATTGGCAGTAGTTTCTGTCGGCCGGTACACGTCACACCACAAACACGTGAACCCCTCCTAACCCCCCCACCCCGTTACAGGTAAAAACGATGAAAGAGAAGCTCTAACAACTAACAAACGTTCGAAACATGAATACTCCCGCAATATGAACTTCGAACATATCGTGAAAACTTACGAATCCCCGCACAAAGCACCTAAATGTAAAGTGAATCTTACTCCTCGACTCGGTCATACTACACACGAGGCGGGGAGCAGTAGGTCTAGCTTAGTCTCCATTCCTTCCATAGAGTGGGACGGACGCTGCAAGTCCGAATTCGGAGTCAGATCCAGGTCACTCCCACGCCAAAGAACAAGCAGCCATAGTCTTTTTAGAACACAATCTCACAGCGGTTTCATTAACTCTTACATGAAAGATCCCGTTCCTATGCATTATCATCTTCCTAGGTGCCGTTCTTGCGGTGCGACTAACGTTTCTTACGCTTTTGAGCTCCCCAAAGACGAGAAAGTTAAAAAAGCAAAGCATCCTAGGTCGATGTACTTCTCTGTTGATAACTTACCGCAAAAGTGTTCAGATGAAGTCGAAAATAATACTATTTACGTGAAAGTACAAGAGAAGATCGTTCCTGTTTTCAAAGTTGAAAAGAAAGATACAGAGTTCGTTGAAAGCCAAGAATTTAATGAAGATAATTATATAGGAGATATTGGTAATAGTTTCTCTTCAGAAAACCAAACTGTGATAGAGAAATCTAACTCTACCGATCAAACTGTGGTGGCCAGTGTGTCAAATGCGGAAGCTTGTACAGAATCTACTGCCAGGGACAATATAGAGACTTACACTGAAGATGCAGTCGCTGAAGGCTCGTTGGATGACGTGAATAAAACTCTAGAATCCATAGAAGGCGAATATCATAGCTTTACAGACTTGGAGGACTCTTATGAAAGTCCCGTCAAAGAATTAGTCGAGAAAGACATTAGAGACTACTCCGTACCTATAGATTTTTATTGCGACGATTTTAAAAGTAGAGACGAAGCAAAGAAGTCTCCTTTGAAAATTAAAAATACTCTCGAACCTATTTTGGAAGAATCGAAAAGTTCTTACGGTGATGATTCAAATGTTTCACAAAATGAGAAGAAGGAGGGACTAATAGAGAATATAGTTGGTGGCGTTGTGAATACGGCTGTGTTAGCGAGTCAATTAAAACTAGAGATAGCAGCCAATGCTCCTCATAAAGTTACCACAGACTCTCTTTTCGCTGAGTGTACAAAGCAGGAGAGTTATTTAGTTAACGAAGAAGAGTCTGATATCACTACCAATGACCTCGAGAGCTTCACGGCGGTCACTATACAAACAGCAATCGATGTGTACGAGAACGAAGCGTCCGAACAAGACATAATAGACAGCGTCTATGAGAACGTTTTCGATATTTTGTCAACTGAAAATGAGTCTGATGCTACTAGTGTTAAGAGACAGAACTCCTTGGCAAGTACTCTCAGTTCGAACGAAAGAAGTAGCTTCGATTCGATAGCTGAATTTGAAAAATATGAAGTTGTGTCAGACGTTTTGTCCTCGATTATAAATAGAATTGATTTTGTTGAAATTGTGCTGAAGGTAAAAGATGCTCCTGACTTTAAAATTATTGAGCAAGACTTTACCAGCGACGATGTCAACGAAACGTTCTCAATAGCGAAGATTATCCAGGAAATAGAACAGAACGCGTGTTTGAGTGAAACAGTGATCTCTGAAGTGAGCGAGACAGACATAGGTCTAGCGAACAAAGTCATCGAAGGTGTACTGTATTATATATTTGATAGAGCCATGTATATCAACCATCAAAAACATAAAGGCAGTAAAAAGACAGTGAAGAGAGTCGTGACTGTTGCTGATTTTGAAGACATACTGTTTACCGCAAAGCCTATTTGGATGGAATCTGAGGATTGTGAAGTTGTACACGTGGAAGAAAAACAGAGTGAAGAGAAAGATTTTAATGCTATAAAAGACTTTTTTAACGCGAAATGTTTAAAAAATGATAATGTTGAACATAAAAGCAGGGATAAAGGCCTAGATTCTAAAGACACAGAAAAACAACTAGAAACTATTTACACTGTAGATAATAAAGTAAGATCTCCCAAAGTTAAGGAAAGTGAATCTTTCCTTAACTATAATCTTCAAAGCAAAATTGTAACTCCGGATAAAAAAGAAAAGGAAAATTATATTCGCCCTATTGTCAATAATATCGACAATCAAGAAATTAACCAAATTACAATTTCCCAAGATTTTCAACCGAACCTAACATACATAATAGAAAAGCCGGCTACTGATAAGTTAATTTCTACAAAATATAGTAACTTAGATATGACAGATCGTAAGACTAATGAAGAAGTATCATTTCAAACTCCCAAAAACGTATCGAGAGCTGCCGGCAACGAAAACTTACTCAACGAATCGTTTGTAGAAGTCAGTGACATGAACAACGCTTTCCATGAAGATTTCAGCCAATCAGAAGATCCCACTATTTCAGAAGATGTGTTTGTAACCCCTGACGTAGAGCTTTCATCAGAAATGAAAGAAAATATTAGTCTCGAACCTGAAACACACACGGTAGAAATAATAACTGATTCTTCTCATGAAGAATATCATTCTACTGCCAATGATGAATTCCAAGATATTTCAGATAGAACCGAAGAATTCGCCATCTTTCCCGCCCAATCACCCGTCAAAAATATTGAAGAATATTTAAGTCCAATCAAAGAACCTTCCTCTCCAAACGAAGACCAATTTTTTTCTCCAAAATATCGCGATATTTCTCACAAAAATTTTGCAGTTTCTCACACGTATTCAGAGGAAACGGACGTTTCCCGGAAACGTAAACATGTGTCTGGTAAAGAAACGCAGAGCCAATCTTCTTCCCCCAATAGGAAATCGACGAAGAAATTCGAACTTACAGAGTCGCCAATCAGAAACGTTAAAGACGACAATTCTCCAAGACGCAGAACACATTGGGACACAGTTTCTCCATTCACGAAGAAGCCGAAAGTCTTAGCCATGTCTCAGACGGAACATTCCGGCGGCGTGAAGTACTGGCTCTCTTTCGACGAGCATCTATCCGTCGAAAACGAAAAACACGTCTCAAGAACTGCTAAAAGCATCGACGAAACCCTCCCAAGCTTCATATCCATCGATATAGAAGACGATATCGACAACAAAACTAATGAATTTTATGTAAAAACAACTAATATGAACACTAAACGGTCGAGCGTACTTTTTAACGATTATTCGGATCACGAAGTCAGTTTTGCATCACCGAGTTCATCGAAAGTGGAGTTCGAGACACGCGATCGAGTGATTGACCTGGGATCTGACCCTGAGCTCGAAGAATCAAAGACAATGATACCCCAAAAACGATTGCTTTACGACCTACACCGGCCCTCTAAGAGACTGTATTCAAGTTGGCCTCCATTTGAAGATACACTGTTTTATAGGATCATTTCTAAGTTTAGAATGTCTGAGAGTTTCGATCCAAACGATTTAGAGGATCCAAATTTCGATAGCAGCTCTTTGGGTGGGAAATAATCTGCTCGGATTTAACGATAATGATTTGAGATGCGGAATTTCGATTCGAATATTTGGAGGGTCCAAATTTCGATAGCAGCTCTTTGGGTGGGAAATAATCTCCCTGGATTGAACGATATGTCATCTTACTGTGATTTGAGACGCGTTGTAAGTCCGATTTTCTATGTAGTCGTGTGCTACGTTAGAACGAATCGCAGTGTTTCAGTCGTAAACGCGTCTAACTTATATACTCTTAAGATATTCGCTCATTATAAACTCAAGGCTCGGATACAGTAACTTAGAAAATTCCTGCGGTATTTACGCGGTGAGGGAGGAGTTTGGTGACGTGACACGAGAGCTCACTGATACGTCAACTTGTGACAACTGTCACCCCTCCCGCACCGCGCAGCTACCTCAGGAAGAATCGGGCTATAGAGCTCTAAATAAATGTAATAAGGTAAGTGTTTTTACCACAACAATACGTATTATTTATTTTACGAATTACGGCATTGAGGCCATTGCGAGCAGATAGGAATGGTTGACGAACCAAACCGTGTTGAAATTTCTCCCGATTTTGGAAGTAATGATAATGGAATGTACCGCTGATTAATTTTAAATCTATTCTAAGTAAAGTTTTGGATGTAGATGGAACTGTTATTCCTTGATAGTAATTAATTTAATTATTAAGAGAATGTTAGCTATCAGTTTTGGCAGATAATAGACATGAAATCTACTGTACAAATAAATAAAATTGAAGTGTCTGTATGTAATTTCAAATTAACAGCTTTTTACTAAATGCAAATGAAAGTATATCCTATAATACATATTATTATACGAGTACCTACGGTAAATATATCAAAAATAAATTGTATTTTTTCTGTTTACATACATTCGGTAATACGAAAGTAAACCTTATTTTTACTTGGATAATAATTCTGAATCGTATAAAATGCTTATTAGGATTCTTGTGCTGTAATATTGGGTTCGTATGGATAATGCTCTCTTAGAATTTATAGAAAACTGGGGACCCGTCCCGGCTTCAACTGTATATATAATAGCCTATTCATTTCTCTTTCTGAGTGAAAACCAAAAACCAAACGAAATAAATTCGTACAGTCGTTTCTGAGATTAAGCCAGACGAACATGTATAATATGTAGTAATGAATCATCTATAGACATTATTTCAAGAGATTAAAAACGTCTTATTTGCTTGCAATGGTCTTGTATAATTTCGGAAATAATAATTTTGGATTTTTCAAACGATGAAAACGTTAGGTCGTTTCCACGATGGAAATAATTATATTTTAATAAAACAAGAATGTATTTTGTAGAAACATGTTTTTTTAATAATATTGTAAATGTAGTTTCTATTGTGGTATTTTTTTTTGTTAATTTTAAGTGTTTACTTCATTACTTAAACCCATTTCAACTCATTTGTTTTTGCTTGTGTATGTTGTCCGCTATTAAAGTGTGTGTGTAACTTTTTGTGTTGTTTCTTTGTAACGTTTGTGCCTCTGTGTTACTACTTATTTATTTATTTAACACACAACAGAATATTAAAAAGTGTTGTTTTAAAACTAGACGTGTCATGTCAGAGACCTTGAAATTGTGCCTGTGGTGACACAGGGATTGCCATCTCTTTCTAATAACAGAATTTTCTTGAGACAGCAGTCCCCGTCGCGGAAGGACGCACAGATTCAAGGTCTCCAGAATAGATTTCACTTGTCTTTTTGAACTCTCTCTCTCGATTTTCACTCTGCGATTTGAAAATCACGGCAGATGATACAACAACAACTCTGTTGGGTAATTTTCCTGAAGAAAGTTAGTGATTTGATTAAATCCCTTAACAGTTTCAGTGTAATGATGAAATAAACAAGTCAAGACTCGCATAGCTTCATCATATTTTGATCAAATCACTAATTTTCTTCAGGTAAATGATCCAATAGAATAGTTTTGTATCATCTGCTGTGATATTGAAATCTCTAATTGTACCATTTCTCCTGCGACATACATATATTTTACAGTAAGCGCGCGAGGTTTTCTGTAGAGGTCAACACATCAAGGTACAACAATCTGTCAAAGAATCATGGCGAGATCCATACATTCATTTGTATGAAAAAGAAAAAAATATTTAGTGGGTTTAAAATATTTACCAATGTGAAGAATACTTTTCCAGGAGTAGATTGATATACTTAATATATTTTTAAATCCCCGCATAATTAAAATATTACGAAATGAAAATAACATAACTTTTTCGTTTCATATCGGTGCCCATTTTGTGTTTATAAAAAAAGAAAGTGACAAGCGACGTTAACGGATCTATAAAATTGGCAGACAAGTAATGTGACAAGTGTGTGGAAAAAAATAATCATTGTTTATGACATTATTTCCCATAAAACGATGTAATTTCAGTGTAAGAACTGCGAAAAGGCGACTGCCAGTGTCACTGTTACTGTCAGTCACCGTTTCGTTCTGAAATAATGAGCTTTTTGTTAAACTATTCACTTTTTTTTTTGCGGGGTTTTAAAAATATTTTAAATGCCTGAAGGTACCCAAGAGTATAAGAATTAGACTTTCAACTTCTCTAAACATCTTTATTTATTTTTTTTACAAATCCTGCCATGATTCTTTCTGTGGTAGATTTTCAACTTTATTGCAAAAGAATAAGGTTCATATTCAATTGGGAAAATTTGACAGTAGTCATACTAAATATTTATCAATTAGGTTATTCTGCTTAAAATCTAATCATCATCTTCCTGCCTTGTCCCATGTTACTCGTGGTAGGCGCAACACATTTTCTTCTTCTTCTTCTTCCATAGCGTCCTGTCAGCCGTCATGCTATCACTGAGTTCCTTCTCTTTCATTCTTCACAAAATCCATCTATTGTTTCGGTTTCTTCATACGATCTGTTTGAAGCTAAAAAAAACAGAATACGGCAAAAAAGAAAAACTGTATATTCACGAGAAAGTGACGCACATATTGTTATATAAGCCCAAATCTAAAACAAGTGGATCAATTTATTCTAAAAAAAAATGTCCGAGACGAAAATATGCCTCACTACCGCGCGAAACGGTACACACACACACTTAAACTTAAAGACACTGTGATTCTTTGAATCTAATGTACTCGTGCGCTTACTGTGAAATAAACAATGTCAGCCATTTTTGCATTTTATAAAAAACTATTATGCTGTTTGCACTTTTTTCTGAATGACAAAATATTTTGCAATGTAAAACTTAATTTATTGTTCATACAAAATGAAGACTTTCCTATTATAATGTACTTTTTGCAAGATATTTTGTTTTATGTTGGCAACATTGCTTTTCTTTTGTTCTGCCACTGCGCTTCGCATGCCTCTAGCATTCACTTGGTTTCGGGGGCGGAGGTTCGAAGTACTAACGCATACAGGTAAGTGACACTAACTCTGACGGGCCTGTTGGTCTAGTGGTCACTGACCCTGACTGCTAAGCCGGAGGTCGTGGGTTCGATTCCCACCCAGGACAAACTTTGTGTGATGAGCATGATTGTTTGTTCTGTGTCTGGGTGTTTATCTATAATATGTATGTATTTATAAATTATATAAGTATGTATATCAGTTGTCTGGTTACCATAACACAAGCTCTGCTTAGCTTGGGACCAGATGACCGTGTGTGAGTTGTCCCAAGATATTTTTTTGATATTACTCTTTTTTTCCTAATCAGCACTTTTCCCATTAGCACTTTTTTCTAATCAGCACTTTTTTTCTAATCAGCACTTTTTCTAAAGAGCACTTTTTTTGCTAAAAGCATTTTTAACGAATTGTGGTCAATTTTCAAATGGCATGGGAATGTTAGTCTAAATGGTATATCTACTTATTTTAAATCGCAAACGATGAACTGCATATTTTCTTTATGTAAAAAAATAAAAATAATTATAAAATTCATTTGGTCCATAGTTTTAACTATTTTGGTTTATATTTCTTTTAGTTTTGTTCAATTATGTTTTGTTAAATTTCAGGCGAACACACTGTGAACGGAGACCATTCGGATGCCCACCAGAGCACATTTTCGCACAGCAGTAAAGAGGTATGCTTTTGTAATAATCATCATCATCAGCCGGAAGACGTCCATTGTTACTCCTATAGAACGCCACAACTCTTGCATCCACCGGTTCCCTGCGACCTTGACGATGTCGTCGGTCCATCTGGTGGGTGGTCTACCAACGCTGTCTTCTGGTTCGTGGTCGCCACTCGAGAACTTTTCTTCTTCATCGGTTATCGGTTCTTCGAGCGATGTACCCTGCCCATTGCCATTTCAACTTGTAAATTCTGAGAGCTATGTCGGTGACCTTAATTCTGGGGGTGAATTTTCTCGTTCCGGATTGTATCGCGCAAAGTAACTCCGAGCATTGCTCTCTCCATGACTCGCTGCGTGACCCTGAGCTTTTCTAGGAGGCCATTATTATTATTATTATAGTTTCGAAATTTTTAACCGACTTCAAAAAGGAGGAGGTTCTTAATTCGGTTGGTTTTATTTTTATGTATGTACATCGATTACTCTGAGGTTTATGATCCGATTTAGGTGATTCTTTTTTAGTTTGATGCGGAATTGTTGCCATTTGGTCCCATAAAAATTTAACATTATTTAGCCCAGTAGTTTTCATTTTATGAACATTTTTTATATATTTATTTTTATGTTTGACCATGCGTAACTTTTTTCAGTGTAGTTCGATTTCGATGATTCTTTTTTTAATTGATAATGTATACCTTAAATTTGGTCCCATAAAAATTTCAAGAAAATATTCCACCCCCTAAGGGTTGAAAATTAAGGGACGACAGATTTTTTTTAGTGTCGCCGTTTTGTAATTAATTGCTATGATGAGAAGTAGGCACTAAAAAGCGAAAAATAAAAATTTTAACAAAAAATACAACCGCCTTCGAAAAGTATAAAATAACTTTCAATTCGCAAGTCGGTGGCAATACAAAACATCAAGCAAGACCAAAGCCACCGACTTGCAAATTGAAAGTTATTTTATACTTTTCGAAACGGTTGTCTTTTTTGTTAAAAAAAATTTTATACTAAAGAAATATTTCTATTTCATGAACACGTTGATGTTAGACTCAAATATTAACTTTACTATTTCTGTGAGTCGTTTGAAATCAGCCGAAGACGGAGGTTAACCGATAATTCCCAGGCACAGATTCTATATAAAAAAAACTTTATTTTGGCCCAAAAAACACGATTCAGTTTCATCATCATGTCAACCTTTAAACGCCCACTGCTAGTTTTCCCCCAATGGGGGTTCAGCCGTAATCGCCATGCTTGTCCGATGTATGTTGGCGATTGCAGTAGGTGTTATGGTACTCAGAAGGACGCTGCTGCCCATCCTCTGGTCAATATCCCTCAGTCGCCTTCTACGACACCCACGGGTAGAAATGGGGTGGTGTTATTTGCGTCCGTCACCACCCCCTGCCTCCGTCTCCCGGCTCCCGGCTTAGTGAATTCTTGGTTAACGCTTTGACAATATTCTGTCGTCATCAGGGTTCTCCCTCCAAGGAAGTGTCCACCGAAGACTCTCCGAAGAAGGACAAGAAGAAGAAGAAGGGACTCCGAACGCCGTCGTTCCTCAAGAAGAAGAAGGAGAAGAAGAAGTCCAGCACACCACAACCCGCCTAGAGGTAAGTACGGAGGAATAACACTTGTATGTTTTGCAGCATACCTCCTGCCTAACATGCGCCCGCAAATATTCATTCACTCTCGCGTAGATAACGAAATCTAAGAAGTAGAGCAATTTTATTTTTAAGCATCACGGACTAGAAAATAATAGTTTAAAATAACTAAAAACACGCTTTTTATAGAAAACAAAACTAAAAAATAGAAAATAAATAATAAATTTAAATTAAGAAAAGTGTTAAAAATTTCAGTAAATATAAATTAATAATAGTGTGAATAAAAAAAAAATATTTTATTTAAAAAAAAGCGTGGGGTGCATGGTGTCAATAGTTATAAATATTTTATTGACAGATATGAGTAGAGTGATTATCATTTTGATAATATCTTAAAAAGCACCCCACGCTTTTTTTAAAATAAAATATTTTTTTTTATTCACACTATTATTAATTTATATTTATTGAAATTTTTAACACTTTTCTTAATTTAAATTTATTATTTATTTTCTATTTTTTAGTTAGGTTTTCTATAAAAAGCGTGTTTTTAGTTTTTTTAAACTATTATTTATTTTTTACTTTTTAGTTTGAAAAATGGAATAATTTTATCAAATTAGTGTATTGTCATCGGTCCTCGATAAATCTACAAAGTTTGAACGAAATCTGGCCGTTTAAAGTGGGTCAAAATCGCGCCCAAAAAAGTCGGTTACAAACAAACATACAAACATACAGGTGAATCTAATAAAAAGCGTGTAAAAAAGAAGGACTCCGCTCTACGCATATCGAAAGTACCGACCGTACCGATCTATGTGTGCGTCGGTCCGGCGTACTTTAGGTGCTTCTCTTTCGATATGCGTGGCGCTGAGTCCTTTATTTTCTAGTCCATGTTAAGCATGTAAATATAAGTCTGTGTGCTTAATTATTCCTTATTAGAAATCTCTGTTGAACCTAACAAAATATAATTCAACTAGCGACCCGACCCAGCTTCGCATGGGCCTATGGCCTTCCTCGATAAATGGACTAAGATTTTTTCAATTCGAACCCGTAGATCCTGAGATTAGCGCGTTCAAAACAAACAAACAAACTCTTCAGCTTTATAATATTAGTATAGATTAATTTTATTTTAGACACAAAATCTCCAACCAAAAACAAAACAATGGGGCTTCTGGCCGCTATTCTTGTCAACTTGATTGGTGGTGTAGTGACCTACGGCACAGGAGGTCTCCTGCTTCCGACCTTGACACCCCTACTAGGCTTCAGCCAAAACCAAGCTTTAATAAAAGAGGTAGCCACAAAATGGAATGGATCTTTCGGAACCTTCAAAAATTTGTTGCTGTGATATAAATGATTTGTTTTTAATAAGTTGCTACGTAGCTCGTCGCAAGAAAACAGTGCCTAACTGTCTTTTATCGTGTTTGACGTGCATGTTAGAGTTTAGGATGACTAAAGGAGGAGTAGGAGTTTAGAGTAACTATTGGAGATAAATTAGACACAGATAAGATCATAAAAAGCAATACACTTTTAATCAAGATTTCAGATTAGGCACACTAGATAAGATGGTGGGTTAAGCTCAGTCGATACAAGGGCGTGGTTATCCGGAACGTGGTCTGAAGACCGTTGAGACACTTAAGAGGAAATACCACGGGCTAGAGAATTGAAAATTAGGTATTTGTAAAATCTATTGCTGTCGCGCGATGCCCGAACACGAACCGCAGAGCGCGATAGAGACAACTGCAGCTTTGACCGAAAATACCTATTAAAAGTACACAAAATCAATGATTCGTAGTCCCCTGATTTCTTCTCCAAAACTTAACCGATTTAACTGCTTTTTTCATTAAAAAATAAAGAAAGGCTTTTGCCGTGTTCCTATGTTTTCTATTTTGTATATAATCAAGTCAAATTTGTTTTCTGAATGTTTGAACACAGCGGAAAATCATGCCAATTTTTTAGGTTTTTAAATATTTATATCTCTTTTAATAATAAATTTATGAGAAAAAGGAAAACATAGGGACATGCCAATAGTAGCCATGGATATTTAAAAAATTATTGATCTACTGGCATTATCCAGGGAGGAAACAGGGGACTAAGTTTGTATGGAAAAACGGCCCTTGTGTTTCCTCTTAACTTCGTCAACTGCCGGCCGGAAAAAGGGCTGGGTCCTAGCTGCAAAGGCTTATATCCTCTCGCGGAGTGCCAGCTCGAGGAATCGCGAGGGAAGCAAGCGCGCGTCACACAATATTATTGATTTGTACAGATAAACTTTTCTTGTTTCAGATAATCCCACAGAACAACACTGCCATCTCGCTTTCAGATACCTACTTGTAATTTTTTTAATAATTGTAAGGATTTGTCCTGAAAATAATGAAAACGTTCAGCTTATACAGCGTGGAGCGGTGGGGTGTACATATATAATTGTTGTGACAAACGAACATGCTGTATGTGAGGTGGGTTCGTTGTTTGCAATATTGTTTTCTTTTTACGAATGGGTAATATATATTTAGCTTTTTTCCCAAAACAATTGTAATTTTATCCCAAAAATGTTTTTTTTCCGTTTTTGTTCTAAGAGGTACGTACATACATATTCAAAAATATTTTTTTTTAAATATCAGAATTATCTATAAATAACGAACTCACCTCTAGTTATTAAGATAAAACCTCTATTCTTGAAGGTCGCTCACAACCGATACTTTTGACCAAACCGGTTCATACCTGCTCATACCGGTTCACACTGGCTTACACCGGCTCACACCGGTTAACCCCTTCTAGTACAAGCATGTTTAAATGGAGGGGTTTCACGTTATTTCTAAACTTATGACTTTAAACTGACCGATTACATTAATAAAGAATTGTCAAAACAGAAAGTACTATAAAATGTTCAAATATATATGTACTAAGTGTATGTACATGGGAGAGGGGACAGCGATCCGCAAGCATTTATCATGGGTTCAGTACATAGTTCTAGAGCCCCTAGCGTTGGTCTTAAAAAAAACTGTTATTTCATACTAAAGAAAAATGTATACCCACAACGTCAACATTTTAATAAAACAGCAGAGCTTTTTAATAATATTAAATCATTGATTTCTAACCTTTAGGGGTCCACTCTTAAGAGCTAATGTTAGTAAGCACATACAATAACTTTGAAACATCAATTTACACCGCTGGAGTATGCCGCTGGTGTATATCCAGTGTTCCAATATGGGGCTATCCCATTTGTTCGCTGTCGTAATCAAGATACTGTTGAACCTTACGCATGATGGCTTGAAAGTCATCTAAGCACCTCGGCGAACATTCCTGATGCGCTGCAGTGTCACGACACTTCTTTGGATACTGAAAGGGATATCTCTCTAAAAATTGGATGCAGCTATTCGGGGTTGTTCATGTACTGAACGTATGGTAACAGGGCCTCAAGTCTGCTATTACAATAGTGTCAGAATGGTTTATCATTGATTTCATAATTGTTGATTTTGACAAGTTTGGTAATCTACAAATATAATGGCGTCATTATGATTTTCCAATGGTCAACCACTGACACGCCATTGAAAGAAATGATTTAGAATGGTAATCTCGTACAAAATGACAACTGAATGACTGACTTAGGCGGTAATCTGATAAAATTTTGACAGTTCCTTTGATCAGTGACCTACCATTAGAACGTCATTGTGCAGTCATTGCTTTTAATTCGACCGACCAATGATCGACCATGAATTTAACAGATTACGAACTTTTAGCAAAATGACAATGGGATCGTGTTGGAATGACGAAATTATAAAAATAGCAGACTTGGCCCCCTGAAGGCTTGTAGATGGTCCTTATACCCTGTACATCTCGTCTGTTTTGTAACAATAAGTGATCCAGAGCTCAAGGTTCGAAGCGGCTGACCAAAACTGTACAATAAAAGCAAGACCCACCCACCGGCTAGCCAAGGTCAAATGGTTAAGTGCTAAACGCCTTAAGCAGTGCTGCTAATTCACGTTAGGCGGCGCTCGTGAGCATTCTTGGCACGATTTGAGCATTTCTTTTGTGAATTCTGCACTTTTGAGCTCGAAGAGTAACGGTCATTGGCTCTTTCTGAGCAGCACGGGCGCCTTAGATTTTAGACGCTATAAAATAGTTGTAAACGGCGAAAAATTTTCTTTTTAATTTATTCCTTTTTGACAATCATTTTGACAAAATTAATGTTTGGTATTTTACAAACTTATGCCTTGCCAATCAAGTTCTTATGTCGGAAATTATGAGTTTAATTTTATTTTATTATTAATTTTAGTTTTTGTCTGACTGTTTTACGGTTTAACTGAAAACGACGGTAATACTCGGGCAGCTCGCTTAAAAGAAGTCGCTTGTTTTTTAAATTCATTTACTGCAGTGCAAACGTCTCTTCTCATATAGAGAAGTAACATTTAATTTTGCTCACTGCATTTCGACGATTTCGTACAATCAAAACGGTACGGTATGACCGTTACAGTATGGTTATAATTTCAACTTTCAACAATGACGTAATTATTAGGTACTGTATCTGCTTTCTATTTAACAGCGATAGGGTAGACTTCAACAATCAATTGACATATATTTCATGACTATTTTGTATGACTATAGCAAAAAGTGATGTCAGTTTACAAATCAATTGATTTAAAGCAACTAAAAATCAAATTTTACAATTAATTGATAAAAATCAGGTTTCAGAACTAAAGTAAAATGTATTTTTAGAGCTGTAGTGTATTGACTAAAGTGTAGGTCGTCTCATGTGCCGACGTCACATGGCAGTTGCAAAATGGCGCTCGACCGGAATGGTTGTGTAGTGCGAATGTATGCGTGGTGTGGTGTTGGGAGCCGGTAATACTCCAACAGGCAGGACGATACAAGAACGGTTCCCTTGAAATTGTTAGTCAACTAAGCAATTACTCAAACGTACTGTTGAATAGGTTTTTGAAATTCGTGCGGTTGGTTGTAGGTAGATACAGTTATCCTTGAGTATACAGTAATAGTTAGTAATATTCTTTGACCATACTTAGAACGCTGTGTTTCAAATGGCGACGGCAAAATTTACCGTCAATTACGTAATGTATGTGTATTTACAAGTAACGAAATTCCCTACACTTCTGAATGTAAGGAGAAATACCTGTCAGAACGTGGTATGTCCGCCATTTTAAGTATCCATTTAAAAAAGCTTGTTGTCCTAATAGGACGCGACTAGGCGACCAAACGCGAACTAAGTTCGTACAAACGCGCGATCAAACATATTGATGTCGAATAGGTGTTATAGTTGAATTCGCGCTATAATTGTCGTATCGCTAACTCGCGCGATGATCGTTCTATTAAGACAACGCCTGATGAAACGCGTCAAATCGCGTACTATTTAGCGGCCATCTTGTGTCTCAACGCGGCAGCTTTTGTCATAGATGTCCGTCAGAGAGTACACAAGTAGCATACGCAAACGTGTTGGCATCTAGGTTACCGACGTTTTCAGTTAAACTCTAACAATTTACTTACTGGTGCATTATTTTACAAGTTTTACTTTCTCTAGATGGCATATAATGCTTCCATGTTTATAGGGAGGTGTTGTTGGAAGCAACCGGTTACTGTACACGGAAAAGCGAAACAGTTTTTGGTACTAAACAATTAATTATGTGACCTAACGCGAAATGTGTCCTTGTTCCCAACAAAAAGAAAATACAATTTTGAAATGACATGAAAAAAAAATACAGTGTTGTTAGTAACCTGGGTAAAGTAATCGGTTGCCTATAGAAACCTCTCGCCATTTGTGCTTTTAAAATATTAATAATAATATTGAAATAGATATATCTGTTAAATAAGATGGTCTGTCACTGTTGTCAGTAATGTAAATGAAATGGGATATTAACATAAGCATGACGTAATTGGTTTTAAATAATTATTTTATTGCATGTCCGAGGGTTTTTAAATTTAAATTTTGGACGTCCTATTGATGTCTTCATTTTGAATATAATTTCGTCCGCATGAGAAATTACTGCCCTAGATAATTCCTCTTTCTATTGTTGAAAACCTTAATCAAATTCGTACAATAGTTTTTTAAGTAAATAACTAAGCGTAGCGGTGCACTTTAATTTTCATTATGTAGCGAAGTCTAATTTTAATTCTGACAGATCATCCTATTACAATTGATATTATATTAAATATAAAACAAAAAATATAATATATGTTAGCATTTTATGTAAATGTAAGAAGGCTAGCCTACTTTCTGTAGTTTTTAACTTATATTTTGTTTTCTTTTTAACTATTTGGACGTAATTTTTGCATGGTTGACATAACTCGATTGTGTTTTTTTAATTAAGTCAGTATTTACATTGTTTTGTGGTACTGGCAATATTTGTTTTTATAACTAAAAGTCTCCCTATACTCGTGTAACACTGTGGCTCAAAGTTTTATGGCATAAGTGAAGTGCTAACAACCAATACTCGCGTTATATCAACCATACATAGAAAACCAGTACATTTCATGTTGTAATTATTAAATTTTCTTATTTTTTAATAAACGGAAAAGTATATTTTTTTATTTTTTGCCCCTTTTTTAACAACCTATTTTTTTTTCAATTTGACATTACCTAGAGTTTGTCTAGTGTTGTTAAAATGACAAGTTGAATTGTTCCAGAAGTTTTTGGTTATCATTGGTTGCTCGGTAACCTTTTACTACAACATTCGCTTTCAGTATGTCTATTCTGTTACAATCTCCCTCGGTGAACACCTAGGTGAAGTGAGCTGTCATCCGTCCCGACGCTAGGGATTTACAAAGCACTACAATCGGACGACAGCTCACATCATCCAGGTGTTCACCGAGGGAGATTGTAACAGAATAGCACTGTTGGTAGCGTTTTATGACTTTCAAATCATGTTTGGGTCCTAGTAAAAATTACGAACACATACATTGAAATCTTAGGGAGAAAATAAGATTTCTTTTGTACTCATTTTGATCCTTCAATGTAGTCTTCCGATAAAATAGCAGTAAAAGGTTACCGGTAACCAGCGATTGTAAACCAATTATTCTGGGTGTGACCATACAAAAAAAAAAAAAAGATATAAACCACCCAAGAAACGTATACTTTTGACAATATTATTACTGTATTATCGTAAAATAAAATATATTTTTTTTTAGTTTTTAATATATTTTTTTTCTTTGTTCCCGTCACAAATCTTCGGGCGAATAGTTTTAAGAATAGCTTAAATACGTTACGTTACGATGTATGTGTATTTTTTATTTCGTAAAAATATATGCTATTTGAAAAAAAAAAAAGTTTATTATGAAATTCTGTTGTTTTATTATTACACCGCCACCGACCGGTCTATCATTACATTACCTACCCTACGTCTCTTCAATGATCGTAGTACAGAAAATATTATTCTGCGTTGCGTAGTAGGAACTACGCTACGTCACTGCCTTTTTACCCCACTGCGCGACGCAATGGAGGAGTAATGTGTTTATTAATTGTTAATATTATCATTCCAATAAAGCGAAAACGTGCCCTCTACGCCAAGCTTCGAATTCATCCTTGAATAGTTATCCTATAACTGGTATTAATTTTTGTTATCTTAAAGATGAAATACCTACAAAGAAAGAAATTCAGCTAATATAAATTAGGATGAGTCAAGGTAGGTACATAATTTGTAAAAAAAATATAAAAACATGGTTTTTTAGGAGC
Organism: Charanyca ferruginea; assembly: GCA_947361185.1. Taxonomy (NCBI): domain Eukaryota; kingdom Metazoa; phylum Arthropoda; class Insecta; order Lepidoptera; family Noctuidae; genus Charanyca; species Charanyca ferruginea. The sequence goes on from OX376080.1 coordinate 2,022,779, forward strand.
TTTATTTATAGTGCGTGCCACGAAAGATGAGACTTGACACAGACTTGATTTGACTTGCGCAGTACTCGATTTAAAGGTCTCTTGCCTTTAAATCGAGTACTGATCAAGTCTGTATAAAGTCTCATCTTTCGTGGCACGCAATCTATATATAAGTATAAAAGAAAGTCGTGTTTGTTACAACACTTATAACTCGAGAACGGCTGAACCGATTTGGATGAAAATTGGTGGGGAGGTAGCTTAAAACCAGGAGACAGACGGACATAGGATACTTTTTTTTTTTTTTTTTTTTTAGGTTTAGGGTAGGTGTAGGGTAGGTAAATAGGCAGGTAAGTAGGTAGATAGCGACAGGACAACGTCTGTCGGGTCAGCTAGTAAACGTATAAAAGTCTGCCTAATAGTCGTGACCGTGACGTGTTGTTCATATTCTAGTTTGTCATTAATACGTGACTGGCGGTTAACAGGTTAATAATAAAACTAAGAGAATATACTTAGAATGTAACAAAGTTAGAAGTCTAAAAGGCGAAAAGTAAGTTAAATAATGCCCAGTTTTAGATATGGGGTTAAATGTTGAAGTCATGTGTGTTACCTACACTACAAACTGCCTAGCCTTTATCCAACTATGTTGGAGTTTGCTTCGTCTAGCCGGATGCCAGTTACTGGGTAACACGATACCCCTTGGTAAAGACTGGTGGTCGGATTTTCTGGCTTCTGACTACCCATAACGACGACTACCAAAGATCAACAAATGGTGTGCGTTTCGACCGCGCGGCCACGGCGATATTTCGAAAAAAAAATCTTTTCCAAGATTATTTAAAATTTTGTAAAAGTTGATTCCCAAAACCATAAATTTGTCGAAGATATGGTTAAAAAGTTATAAGGGTTTGAACGTGGCCGCGCCATTGAAACGCGGCGAACCGCGCGGCCACGGAGATCTTTAAAACTAAGCGTAGCAGAGACCTAAAATTCAGGTAAATAACAGATTGAATTTGTAAAAAAAATGTAAAAATACAGAAAAAAATCCTAGGTTTATATTTTAGGAGCTGCAAGACAAAAACCCCATGGCCGCGCCATTAAAACGGTTAATAACACTCTAGCGCCGATATCACGCTGAAAATGCATCGCAGACGTCTGAAATTCATTGTAAAATCTAGATTTGAATTTGTCGAAAATGTAAAAAATATACAAAAAATACCCAGGTTTAGATTTTAGGAGCTGTAAGACTAAAACCCCATGGCCGCGCCATTGAAACGGTGGAAAACACGTTATCACTGATATCTCGCTGAAAAAGCATCGCAGAGGTCTGAAGTTTCTTGTAATACCTAGATTTGAATTTGTCGAAAATTTAAAAAATATACAAAAAATACCTAGGTTTATATTTCAGGAGCAGTAGTGCGGTATCGTGTAAAAATAAGTTTTGATTATCTATCGAAGAAAGTAAGTAGGTATTAGTGAGTTTTTTTTTATAAACAACACCTATTAATATGTAGAACTACCGATAATATGCAAAACATATTTTTTATTCATAATACAAAGCCTTGCAATGTGTTTTGAATATTTCGATAGGGTGACCATGCCTTGTTGTTTACAGAAAACTTTCCACCTGTTGTAATAGAAATCATGTCCCAAGGATTCTAAATTGAATTAAAATGAAACGGAGAGATACTATATCTTTAAACCTGGGTATTTTTTGTATATTTTTTACATTTTCGACAAATTCAAATCTAGATTTTACAATGAATTTCAGACGTCTGCGATGCATTTTCAGCGTGATATCGGCGCTAGAGTGTTATTCACCGTTTCAATGGCGCGGCCATGGGTTTTTTGTCTTGCAGCTCCTAAAATATAAACCTAGGATTTTTTTCTGTATTTTTAATTTTTTTTTACAAATTTAATCTGTTATTTACCTGAATTTTAGGTCTCTGCTACGCTTAGTTTTAAAGATCTCCGTGGCCGCGCGGTTCTCCGCGTTTCAATGGCGCGGCCACGTTCAAACCCTTATAACTTTTTAACCATATCTTCGACAAATTTATGGTTTTAGGAATCAACTTTTACAAAATTTTACATAATCTTGGACAAGTTTGTTTTTCGAAATATCGCCGTGGCCGCGCGGTCGAAACGCACACAACGAATGACAGCCGGGACCAATTGCTTTACTCTCTAAGGGCCCAGTCACACCGGAATGGCAGCGGCCGGCAGCCTCGCGCGACCTCTACACCCCACGGCAAGGAAACCCGGTGTGTTTGGAGTGAACATGATGGAATTGGTTTCGCACTTATCGTATGACGTATCCCGTCGCTATACTACAGAGAAATGGTGCGCTCAGTGTTGCGACGGGCGTGAGGAGCGCGCGGGGGCTCGCGTCGCCGCGGGCGGCCTCGCGACCTTTTCAAGCGGTACTGGTCTTTTAAGTATGTAGATAAAGTTTAAAATTATTTCACACTGAAAGTGCTAGCCGCGCCGCTGCCATGCCGGTGTGATTCTGCCCTAAAAGTACTGGTACGATTACAAAAATCTTTCACTGACAATGTTACACTATTAGAGAGTGTATTAGTATGTTTTAGTATAGTTTCTCAATTAGACGTAATTATACAATCATATCATAGGTATAGGTAAGGGCGCGTATTCGATTTAGCGCAACTGAAAATCAAAACGATTGCTAGAACGGCGTAGCAGCATTGACACACACTAGTACAATACAATGGACTGTTTGTGTGCATCAGAAAAAAAAATACGCACAAAATAAGCACGAATCATTGAAATTGATCGGCAAGCGACAGCGCGCGGGGTTTAACAGTGCTTTTTAAAATAATTGACTAAAATAAATGAGTTCGTACAAGGATCTGAAAAAAATTGTGTAAGTATATTGAGCATAACCTTTATTTTCATAAAATAAATATATCAGTTATGTTTTTATTCAAATACTGGTGAAAAAAATTACTGAAGTGAACCGATTTTGTACTTTTTTAATACCTACTGTTTTTTAATATTTAATAGTAATATTTTAATTTTGGCTTTGTTATGTACTTTGAGACTGTATATCCTGTTGGAAAAATGCATAAAACATAACATTTTGGCATACTGTATTGGTTGTATTCGTCCTTCAAGTTAACTCTGACGTCTATTTTAGTAAAACGCTAAGAAAGGATTGTCTTCGCTTTAAAAACCTATAATTAACAATTATACTTTTACTCTGTAGCTCCCTAAAACAAGACTTAATCTTTCTAAAACTGTAATTGTCTTAAAAAAAACCGGCCCACATCATTACGATATTGCGCTGGGAAAAACGCGAAAACATGAAGTTTTCGTCATGAATCGAATACACGCTCTTAACCTTCTGTGATAGTATCGCATCGTAGTGTTATCTATGAAATACGCTGGTCACGCCATCTTTGAGTTAAAAATTATAATATTAACGCTCGTAGATTATTGTTTCACATGACGTAAATATCAGAATAGGCGGTGATATGTCCTTCTCCCTCCCACGAAAAAGCATGCCTGCCAAAAATCGGTTGAGGGGTGAGACACGTCGATTTTGGACACCGCGAGACTACCATGTAATCCGCAGCCGTACGTAGCGCTGCGGGCCAACCGCCTTCGCTAAACCGCGATTTCTCCCATTCCTGGGGTGTGAACATTTGAACAGTGTATTGGTGCACCAGTGAGAGACTCTCAAACCAGTATTTTTCGAACCCGCGTTGTCGCCGGCTCCACCTCCGCGATCAAACTCGTGGCGAAGAAGACCAAAGGTATGTATAAAAATAGGGTCCTGCTGGCTTCATAAAAGTTTGCAGGAGCATTCCTCAATAAATAAAAAAAAAAATTGAGCCGTCACGGGACGCCTGGCAGATGTGAAACATCGACATTATTTTGTAAAAGTAATATGCAGAAACAACAAGTTGTGATAGGAACTAAATATGTCATATGATAAAATAAAATATTACGATTTTTTTTCCAGATAACGATGACTATTTATTGAATAAACATTTATTTTCATTAAATACAAACATTTACGAATTTATTTAAAATCGTGACTACTTAATTCGTTTATTCAGTGACTTCGGTAATCGCACAGTCGATTGCGCATGGCGACGCATCGCCACACCGTACACACTACTGCATATAGACTGTATATATATACCATCATATAGCGTGGCGACGCCACGGCATGTGTCGCCACGCCAGAAATCGGTTTTACGTGCGGCTTTAGATGTTTCACATCAATAATTATTTTAAAATACTATACTAATACACCGCTAAACGGGACCTCATAAGATTTGTCTATAGACCTTGAAACAGCGGTGGGTCCTGCTGGAAAATAATTTAAGATTTCGCTGTAACAATGGTACTAAGTATGTTTTTATTACTTATACGATTCGGACTTATTCGGGAGGTAGTAAATACTACGCACGTTAACATTTAACTTTTAATCGGATTAACAAAGGGTCCTGCTGGGTATACAGACAATTTTCCCTCCAAATATTTTTAACACACTGGTATTTTGTGGTTAATATATACTTAGGTTCCTATGTAACGAAAGAAACAACTTTTTTGAGAAACAAATTCAGTATAGGTACCTACACGTCCGAAAATCAGCCTTTTTTTGCACAATTTTCATCTGAGTCTTAACTTTGGCCGGTCATAATGCACTCATACATTCATTATCTGCATAGGCTTTTCCCAACTATATTAGGGTCGGCTTCCAGTTTAACCGCATGCAGCTGAATACCAGTATTTTACATGGAGCGACTGCCTATCGAATCTCCACAACCCAATTACTGGGTAACACGATACCCCTTGGTAAGACTGGTTGTCAGACTGTCTAGCTAACTACCCATAACGACTGCCAAAGATCTACAAATGACAGCCGGGACCAACGGCTTTACGTGTTTTGCGAGGCACGGAGGGAACTCTCGGTATGAAAGGGATGGTCACCCATCCACAGACCAACCGCGGCTAGCGTAGCTTAAACTGCGCACCGTGTAGTTTTTATACTTTTGCAAGCAAGAATCAAACAAACTGTCTAGCACCTTGGCTATCACGAAAGAGAATAAAAAGTCTTTGGCTATCACGGTCGCGAGGGAGATCGGGCGGTAGTTATCCATATCCGAGATGTCACCAGTCCTGTTCTTAACTATGGATACCACTGTGGTTTTCATTAGGTCAGCTGGAAGTTACGCATGACTAATGCACATGGTTATCAACAGAGACAGAACCCATGGGAGGTGCACTCCAGCATATTTCAGGTGTTCGTCACTGAGTCCGTCACGCCCAGAATTTGCCTTTGGTCATTCCTTTAATAAGAGCACTAACTTGACTTGCTGGGAAACGCAACCGAGGCTTCTCTCCTTGGTTGCAGGGCGCGGCGCAAAACCATCGCAGTAGGAGGACCGATCGAACTCTAAAATGGTTGCTAAACATATTCGCGATCTCACTCGTAGCCGCTTAAATTCGGCTTAAAGGCTTATTACACTATACAATTTGTAGGAAATCAATTTAGGAAATCGGCAGGTGTAATCGCAGTTAGAACAGATTGGATCCGATTTAGTGTAAATAGGAGGTCCCGACCGCTCTACTTCCTAAATTGTCTACGATTTAGGACAGTGTAATCACGGCGCTACGATTTAGAACGACTAGTCGGCGTCCGTGCTTTGAGCGAAGTGGACGAGTAAACTGGGATGACTGACTTATTTTGGACGAAAGCGTTGAAAGCATTATTTTCTTTCTACCACATAACACAAAACTTAATATAAAATGGAATAAAAATAGACAGCGGCTAAGTTTAAACTGAGGAAATGAAATAGATTTCTATAAACATAGATTTTTTATTTTTTTATCTATGTGTTTATTTCCTATCATAGGTATTAAGACATAATTAAGATATGAAAACCAATTACACACAAACAATAATTATTATCTATAGTTCGTGGATCTCTTGGGCTGTGTAGATGGGTTTAAACCAGCAGGTAGACGAGTCGTACAGTATGGTGACGAGTAGACCAGAGTAGGTAGACGAATAGATTGGGCTAGATCAAGCCCAATCTTCTGTTGTTTTGGGAAAAACGTCGCCATCGATCGAAAATTCGAAACGTGCGACCCAGTACGATCCTTCTTCACGAATGCGTCGTCTGTACGATTTAGAATCCAATTTAGTGTAGTGTGATCACTAGCTAACAACTTAGGTTCCTAAATTGATTTCCTACAAATTGTATAGTGTAATAAGTACTTTAACATCAAATTTTCTGGTAGCATTCAAAAACTGGGAAGAGTTTGTAGTGGCTCGACAATTCGCTATCACGTCCATTTTCGATTGCTCTGATTCTTCCTACACCACTTTAGCCTGCCTTAAAAATTACGAGACTCGCGCATTTGCTCGTACACGGCTACAGCGTCCGCTGGAATCCGTACGCACTTTAAGCGCCCAGACAGAAGTGCTGCTCACATTTATATTATATTTTATTCCACGACGCACGGCCGACCGGCTCCAAACGGACCCGACGGCAGCCGATTGGATGCCGTCAGCGCCGTTCGGAGCCGGTCGGGGCCGGTCGGCCGTCGCGACAGCCGAATGCATTCTGCGACATGTCGCGACGCGTCGCGGGATGCCGACGGAGGTAAAAATATGAACTGTAAATTACTGTTGATACATTTCAATGTTATTTACCGCATTGTAAAATGCCGCCCGGCCCGGCCCGATGCGAACCGTGTAGCGATTCTAATAGTTTATGAAATAAAAAGCTATGTAGAATTGTACGATAGAATTTAATAGTTCTCACAAGAAAGATTTAAATGTGATGAGTATCGAAAACAAGTAATAAATAGAAAACACTAACCTAGACGCACTAGGATTAGGCAGAGATTTCCAGGCTAATAGGTTCCACAGCCTGACCGGCAAACAGGATCGGCCGAAGATAAGTCTGCCGCGATCGGCTCCTAGCTTTACGGCGCGGATCTTAGCAGTATGACCCGCCCTGGGAGCAGCAGCACGCGACAGCACGACGGTACGACTCAGGACCGTTACCGACTTTTGGATGTGGACCGCTAGACTTCAGTAAGTTAAGTCAGGAGTAAAACAGCGTGTTACTCAAGCGACAGCGAGATCTAGACTGACCCATTTGACAGGTTTCTTTGCTGTCCGCTCTTCCGAAATTCATAATACTCCAAGTATGAATTCTATTTCTAGAACGCCCGTATTGGTCATATAGCGGGGTATTATAGTACCGGCCAGACTCAATTATTGCAGACTGCCAGTTATTTTTATTTTATTAGTGCATATAAGATTTTAAAGAACACCCGATACATTAGGGGGTGTCCAGCTGTTTAGTATAAAATACAGCCATACACACTTATATTCGACATCAGTTTGGAGGTTTTACGCCGTAAACTTATTAGAAATAATATGGACAATTTGTCAAGATTGACAACTGTCATTGACAAACATGTCATAGCAAAAACATTATTTATTTTCCAGATTTATTAAAAGGGATAAACCCACGACTTAAACCTAATAGCCTGGCATACCAATAAGCTTCCCTTACATGTTTGTTCCAGCCACAAAGAACCTTATTCCGACATTTAGCATTCTACCCTTGGTTAGGATAGCCGCCTTTTTTAAGACCTGCACAATTCGGTCATACAATGAGTCTATTATTCATTTGTAGGCATGTGGACTTCGGTTACATGTCCTGTAGTCTACAGTCAGTGAACTCGAAAGGGAAATCAATGGTTCGCAAACTTTCGTGACATAAGTCATGATATTTACTGATTTGCGATTTTTCTCTCTCTCCCCCCAGAGAACTGCATTCCTCTAGCCACCTACTGCTACAACACCGTGTGTCATCACTACAAATCATGTTGTGATTTGCAGAAGCTCTATAACAAAAAGTTTTAAATCCCTGCCAACAAACATAAAGATCTAAAGGATCTCTGCGCCATGAACCATGATACACCGAAGGTATGGTGGTATGGTATGGTGGTATGGTATGGTGGTGGGAAGGTAAGGTATAACGATCTGTGGGCTAATTCACGTAACTAAAGAAGTGCTGGTGCAGTGCTGGTGCAGTGCAGTTGCAGTTAAGATTCGACCAAAACAACGCTTTTCGTATTCTCTACCGCTGTTAGACACGCTCACGTCAAGTTCGGAGCGCAATAATGGCATTCTATTGTTGCGCGTCTTTGGTGCGTGCTTCGGAACGCATCATGATCGGTATTCTACTATTCGTTAGACGTCTGAAAATGACAGTTAAAAAGCACTAAAATCTGTACTGGGTATTATTTTACAATTATAATAACGTCATGTTCATTGAAATGTAATCGATCGATATTTTTTCTCATGTGGGTACACCATAAGTAAGTTTGGTTGTCGTGCAGTTCACGCGCAGCTTACGCGCAGTTTAAAGATTACAAGAATACCGTTTATCACTCAAACTTGAACTTAACTTCAACTGCACTACAACTTCATCGGCGCGTCATAAAATTACGTGAATTAGCCCTCTGGACCATATAGTGACAATTCAGAAAGTGAATAATTCTTTTTACTTCATCATTTTTCAACACTTCTTCTTAATTGGTAATTTGATTATTTTCCCCTTTAAAAATAAATGAAAAAGTATTTTTTTTTGTATTTATTTTCAAACACTACACTCGGCTTAGGTCTTTATAACTAATTAGATTAATAGGTCATCAGATTAAAAAGTCAACAAGACAAAAGAGCCCCGTATTAAGAATAGAAAAGAATAGAATAGAATAGACTTTTATTTTGCAAATATGGGTAATACACAATAGTTGTCTTAACACATTAAAGCTCAGCCATATTTTACCATTCGGCATGCAAACATTTACATAATACACGAAACATTATTATTATGAACATGCACTTTAAAACCAGATCAATTCATATATTATTGTTACAATTATTACTCATTCAAAATATCAATTAATAAATTATCATTCAATCGGTCAATTATTTAATATTTTAATTTTTTTTTTATTTAAATTATTTAATTATTATTCAAACAAAAATCATTACAACTATTAAATTATAAGAGAATAATAAGAGTAAGAGAATTATAAGAGTATTACTTCGTATTTATTATAATAGTCAACAAGCGTAAGCCACATAACTTAAAAAACTTGAGAGGTGTCAAGGGACACCCGGATGGAACGAAGTTCCTTTCGATTAATTAGTGAAGGAATTGTAATAATTTTTTTTTTTTAAGTTATAATAATATTTTTTTTATTATTAACAAATATAATGTAATTAAAAGACAATTTAATTAAACGTGCCCGTTTATGTATCGAGCGAAATGGACTCCATATTGAGCAGTTGCTTCGATACAGGGAAGTGTAAATTTTATACCTAATAGGTAAGTTTTTTAATTAAGCCAAAGTTGATTAAAACTGTGTTTGTGAATAGCTCTAATTTATTTAAATAGGTTACCTATAGCACCTATAGGTACCTACGCCTGCCTGCCTTTCTTTTTCTAGCAAAAGAGTACCTACTCACTTACCTACTTACAACTACAAATAATTCGCCAATGATAAAAGTAAGTACCACTACCTACCTAGGTACCACCTAAGCTCCCACTGGCTTAATTTAAACCAAAACATTTTAATCAAATAAAAAAAAATATTATTGTCGCTAGTAAAACCTAGAGAAAAGTACTCTGTGACCTAGAGCGATAAGGTGCAGTGGTTACCTACTGACGACCGCGACCGATAGAAAGCTCATGATTACCAAACCCAAACTTTCAATAGGTACCTACTAAACAAATCATAGAAGTAGGTACAGTAACTACCTACCTACCTAACATACGTATTCTATGGCTTAATTATCGACTTAAAATTTACACTCGTTTTCACAATCCACACAGTCTCACAGTGAAAGGTGGACTTATCTCGTAGCTCGTTATCATCGGAATTATCATTGCGTGATAATTGAGTGCATTGAGTGCATTGAGTGCGTGCATTGAGGTAGGTACCGCCACTATTTGAGCGAATAAACTTAGGTACTAAACATGGGTGCGCCAAAGTTCACCTAAATTTTTAACTCCGATAATTGGAAATCCGAAAATGTTCATCCTAGCATTTTTCATCCTAACAATCACAATTCCTAACTACTCTGTCTCTAATGTTCATAATCCGAAGCATTCAACTTCATAATGTCAGTAGCAATAAACATCTATTATACTTTTATTTGTTTTCCTATATTTTCAAAACATAACCATCTTTTACACTATTATTCAAAGTCATATCTTTTTTGTTTAGATTTCTTTTTATTCATAATAATCAGTACTATAGACATTAATTTTGCGTAACTTTATTTTCACATAACATGTAGTGTCCCCTTGTTTCGCAGACAGCCATTTCATAGAATTTCGTTTTCCAGAAAATGTTTCATATCATATTTGGTTTTTGTAATTTTATTTCGACTATTATTGTTTCAAAGACTATTTACTTCAATGAAACATATTTCACAGAAACACAATTCAATGAATTTTTATTCACATTTTTTTGTTTAACAAACTTATCAAACTAGAATTATTTTTTAACGAATATTGTTTGTTCAGTGTATTTTTCCATGGAATTTATTTCAACGAAAATATATATAAATAGACAATAACTAAAATATTGTCTTAAAAAGAGAATATGTTGTGCTACAAAAGTTAATGACAGAAACGAATCGCTGCGAAACCGACTCCACGTAGTCTTGTCTGCCCTACCCCTAGAGTGTAATTTAAATCCGCGTAGGCGCGGAGGGGCGAGGCGGCCCGCGAGCTGAGGAGCAGGTGGTTTTAACGCCCGCCGCCGCGGCTGAGGCTGGCCGGCGTAGCCGGCCAGCAAGCCGAAGCTGCGGTGGTGAGCGTGAATACCATCTGCGACGATAAGCTCGCGTGGGACCGCCGGAGCCCCGCAACGCCGGAGCCGTGACAGAAATCATGCCTGCTGCATGTTGCATGCTCGCTTACATGTTGCATGCTTGCTTGCATGATGCATGCTTGTTTGCACGTTGCATGCTGCATGCTTGCTTGCACGCTGCATGCTTGCTTGCTTGCATGCTGCATGCTTGCTTGTATGCTGCGTGCTTGCTTGTATGCTGCGTGCTTGCTTGCCTGCTGCATGCCTGCTTGCACGCACGCGCAGTAGGTTTGAACTTAGCAATAGACACAACTCAGTACGTTATGTAAAGCATACCCCCAAATAATAATCATACCCTCAAATTAAAACTATAAATATCATCTTCTACCCACATATATTTTTTATTACACTTGGTAAATATTTCTTTCCGAGTAGGTATGAGTGAAAATATTATGGTAATTATGTTTAGGGACAGAAGCGTTATGATAAAAAACAGTAGGAGTTTAAATATATTTACATTAATGATATTATTAATAACAATTTTCGGAAACATGAGTGTTATGAACATCGCCGGTAGCACTACAAATAGTATGAATAAAAACTTTAGGATGAAAAATTTTAGGAAGAGTGATCATTCGGATTACAAATCCTTAGGAAGTACAATTTCGGGTAAAGAACTTTAGGTGAGCCAATATGGACCCACTAAACATATCGCCGTAGGTACCTAGTTCAAAGAGTTCGCCGCGCCGCCTTTAAATACATAAACATATTCTACGAAAAGGGAATTCGGACTTTATTTTGTAAACGTAAACGGTTAAAAATTGAAATTTTACCAAAAAAGGTATGATAAAATTATTCTGAGAAACGTATAGGCTGGTGCCCGACCGGACAATAGGAGCTATGTGCAACCGAATTTCACGGTTAATGTGTAAAAATAAGGTTTTAATTCGCTCCAATATTTTCATAGAAAAGCCGCCATTCAACTAATAATGAACTCTATTTGACAGTACCAACGATTCAATTTTTCTGTTCGAATTGTCTGCGTTTGTGAAGTAATAAAAATAGCAAAAAAGTGTCGTGACAACTTTTCGTAAGAATTTTTTCCGTCTAGCCCCCTTTCACAACGCGCGATAAGGAACTTCGTTCCAAAACCATGATACTTTGGTATTTTTAAATTGTAGCATTCAATGGTAACACGTTTTACTAATCTAGTGTGAAAATTAGAACTATCAACTAAAACATAACGTTAACTTATGTTAAAATTACTGTTCTTATGCGCACCATGTATTTTTTAAATGTCCATAACTCAGAAGTGTAGTTCTGTGGAATAGCCCCATTACCCTCCAAGGCGACGTTTGTGCGGAACCCTCGGTGGGCGAGTCCGACTCGCACTTGTCCGGTTTTTTTATGTTTGATCACGCATAACTTTTTTTAGTGTACTCCGATAATCGGCGTACCTACACTGAAAAAAATACGAGTGTGCTTTAGACCACACGACTGAAGTAAAACTTCTTTAGCTCCATCTATATGTACTTACAGTACGGTCAACGTATCTTGGCGCGTCTGAAGTTAGCCGATTAGCTGCGCAGTAGACAATTTCGTTCCTAAAAGTTCCATTGCGCAGCCAAACAGCTAACTTCAGACGCGCCAAGTTACGTTGACCGTATTGTATGTATATATCCGTTAGCAACTGGCTGTGAGAGAAAGAGAGAAAGATAATATGTGCTCGCACCTCTCTCTCTTGCCCCTACAGTATACGAAACGTAACTCTCTCTCTTTCTATCTTCACTAACTTATATCTCCCTCTCAACTTCCGTTCGCATCGCCCGATCACACTTTTCCTAACGCTTTCGTCACGCATTCACCAGCTTACTCCCCAAGTCAAGCGTGCGTAAAGAAGTTTTACTTCAAAAAGTGTTCTTTTTTTGAAGTCGGTTGAAAAACCTACTCTTTAGCTATTCATCATCATCAGCCGGAACACGTCCACTGTTGGACAAAGGGCTCTCCCAAGGGGGTTAGGGGGGGGATCATGACCCCACGCTTGGCAGGCGTCTTGGGGATCACAGTGAAGTTGTTAAGTACACGGAAGCCGGTGCTGCCCGACTTCCAGCTTTCCCTTGGTCGCCTTCTACGACATCCTCGGGATGAAATAGGCGGGTGCTGTTACAATTTACCTTTAGCTGTTATATTAATTTAATTTCTTCTTTCTAGAAGCTGTGACGAGAGCGACTAAGGACGATAATCAGATTGCATATGGCTCTAATAATATGATGTGACCATTATAAGAAACTGTATCTAAGACTTTAAAGTTTTAAGCGCCCCAGTCGGATATAGTCCGTTTGGTGTCGGACGTAATGAATAGCACCATCCCATATCTTCCCGTGGGTGTCGTAAGAGGCGACTAAGGGACTTACCAGAGAATGGGCAGCAGCGTTCTCTGTGCCTTTGTAACAACTATACTGCGATCGCCAATCCGCATGCCAAGCGTGGCGATTATGGCAAAACCCCCCCTTCGGGGAGGCCTGTGTCCAGCAGTGGACGTCTTTAGGCTGAAATGATGATGAGTCGGATATAGACGACAAGAAAATGTTAGACGGAACATTTTTAAGTACAAATTAAATAAACTAATTTAAGCTTTCTGTTTCTTTTTCCTATTAATTAAAACTACATTAAGGTGACGTCGGCGCCAAGCTACGAATGACTACTCTATGGAATTAGGTTTCTACACGTTAAAAAAAATGTGACATTACTATTATTATTATTTTTCCCGGCTTCGCTCGGTTTGTGCATTTAGCCAATTTAAAATTAGTTAAATTATGAGTATGGTAATTAGAAAATATCATCAAGTCTATGTAAAATATGATAATTATAATGAAATGATAATAACACACTACAACGTACGGAGGCCAAAGTACTGTCTCCATTTACATGATCAACTTGGGTCTAACTTAAAAAATCAAGTATTAAAGTAAGTACAAAGGTAATTAGATTTTTTTAAACCAAGGCTACGGTGGTAATTTTATTCTCACGTGCTTCATTGGCGGTACACTAACGCTAGAGACGTGCAACTGCTGATGGGCCGCGGCACACACTGAGGACTTGAGGAAACGCGACGCGTACGGTAGTGATGTGCCAAATACTGTCAATTAGCGATGTGCACCCGAGAACAGAAAATGTCACGGCAATTATAACTTTCGATTGGACATGCGATTACTTAATGATAATTATTTATAGACTGGTTCTATTGAGTCGATATTTTGTTATGCGATACACGTTGCTTAATACCGTTTAAAACGTTGAATGGATCAAAGTAAATCTGTACGTTATAAAAATTACAAGCAAGTTTTAACATTAAGTTGGTGTGCGGACACGCCACGGTAATTAGAGAACAGAGGTTCTTTGAACATTGGTTAAATTAATTTAGTCTTAACTACTTAAAATAGAAGCCAATGTTTTTGTTTACAGCTAGATACGGATGCTATCTAACATATAAAAAAATTGCATAATTGAATATGATAATAATACGGATTATGCATACCCGGACACGAAACTTGCTAATCGAGAATGGCCGATTTAGTATTGGCGACACAGTTTTATTTAAATCAGAGATTGAAAGACCTCCAAAGATTGAAGAAACTAAAACGTCATCTACCTTTAAGGGGCTATTAAACGACTTTTACAGATTTTAAACTGACAATCACGTCAAAATGTGCAGTGTAAATGATTTGAAAAAAATATATGTTAAACTAGAACATTCTCTTAATCATATAGATCCAAAATTTTGAAAGTTTTGGACGCAGACTGCGTCCGTTCTGCATCAGTTTTGCGTCCAAAACTCTCAAAGTTTAGTCGAAAAAATTAAATAAAAGTAGTATTCTTTCAACATTAAAAAAAGGCGTATACTAAAAGATATATAATAAAATTGTCTGTAAGATGGTGTAAGTTTCGTTTAATTATACCTGGTAGATTTTGTGTGATTGTCAATGTTTTGTCCGCGTCAGACACAACTTCACGTGTTAATTAAACTGTATAATATGAATATAATTAAAAATATTCACTTACTAAGTGATTAAGAGAATGTTCTAGTTTAACATATATTTTTTTCAAATCATTTACACTGCACATTTTGACGTGATTGTCAGTTTAAAATCTGTAAAAGTCGTTTAATAGCCCCTTAAGTACCTACTTATAAAGCGCTGAATCAATTTCGATATAATTTATATGGGACCATTTCGACATAAACTCCTTACAATCAAAAAAATAATTTTGCAAATCCGTCTATATAAGTATGATGACGGAGTTATGCACGAACATACATAAAAAATAAAATACAAACATCCGAATTGAGGATAACCTCTTCCTTTTTGACGTCGGTTAAAAAAATGGGTTGTTTCACAAAATCGTACGTCAAAAGGTTACTATTACCATAACCGACCAGTCAACGTAATTTTGTGTTGACAAACAGCTACTTCAAACATCAATATATTATGGACTCTCTTTGACTGGCGGATTTTTATGTCATGATGTTTCATGACATAAAAATCCACGAGTCAAAGAGCGGGTAACGGGTTGTTACCCGTTACATTAAATGTAAATGTAACGGGTTGTTTCGTACGGTAAACATCTCACGTCATAGTAACTTTTAACCGTCCGTACATAACGTTAACAGACTGTTTGAAACAACCCGCCCTTAATCAGTGCTAATCATTGTAATCCTCACTCTTTGCACAATGCTCATAAGTAAACTATTTGAGTTATTTTGAGAGTATTATTTTCTGAACACCTGCAACGTTACACCCCCACGATGGAAAACCAAGAGATATCGGATCAGCAGCGACACGTGGTGTCACAGCCGCTCGACACTCCGATATGTATATATTTAGACCTATTTATGACTGCAGAATTAAAAATGGCTTGTTTAACGAACCTCCAGATCTAGTAAATGATCACCAAAAATAGTAAATTAAATAAAACCAAAAATAGTAAATGATCACAATCAAAATTGTGTTTCCTAAAGTATTATAGAAATAAAAGCGATTTGGTTCTGGCACTCGGCGGCCGCTCGCTCGCCTCGTGCGTAGGGGGTCACAGTTCTAATCTAACCATGTCGGGTCCGCCCCAGGGGGGACTTAAGGGTCAAAAAGACCTTACCTAACCATGTCGGGTCCGCCCCAGGGGGGACTTAAGGGTCAAAAAGACCTTACCTAACCATGTCAGATCGGCCCCAGTGGGGACTTAAGGGTCAAAAAGACCTAACCATGTCGGGTCCGCCCCAGGGGGGACTTAAGGGTCAAAAAGACATAACCTAACCATGTTGGAGCCGCCCCAAGGGGGACTTAAGGGTCAAAAAGACCTAACCAAACCATGTCGGATCCGCCGACAGGGGGACTTAAGGGTCATAAAGACCTAACCTAACCATGTCGGATCGGCCCCAGGGGGGACTTAAGGGTCAAAAAGACCTAACCTAACCATGTCGGATCCGCCCCAGGGGGGACTTAAGGGTCAAAAAGATTTGGTGATCATTTACTACATTTGGTATTTAGTGTTGGTGACCATTATATTTATTCCCATTAAAAATTGTTCAATAAAGTTTAAAGGACAGGACAAGGACAAAATAAACACAAGTCAATAATGTGTTACACTTGTTTATTATAATGCGGAGCCCTAGGGCTCTAAGGTTCATCGGAGGGCGCGAGCACGGCGCCACTATACGAGAGGTCCCAGTAATGTTCCACGCGGTGCTTCTGAAAATGTTCGCGCGCCTGCTTCTCTGTGGGCATCACCTGAAGGAAAGAAAATTCATTTTAACATTTAGAACGAAACGGTCGGATAAAGTATGTCGCTTGATTCGTGGTGTGATCTACCAAATTCTGTTCTAGCGCGAATACTATCTAAATACATAAAAAAATAAAATTGCGCGGAAAACATGGGCGTCTAAAAGTTGCCCAGGTAGTGCATAAAAATAAAAATGAAAAAAAGTTGCGCAATACATTAAAAAAAAATCAACAAAAACCAAAAGATTATTATATAGATAACGTATTAGTTTCCTCAATTTTTGGAGGATTGGCGCAATAAGTGTATGTAGGGTAGGTCGAGTAGGTAGGGTAGGTAGATGGAGGGTTGGTAGATGGGCATAGGCAGGTAAGTAGGTAGATAGGACACCGAACACTTTATGGTTCAAAAAGCGTACTATTGGTGAACTTTTAACAGACAATTTTAATAAATAATAATTAGTTAAGTCGTTGTGTGAGTCAAATGTCCGATTTATTTAAGTTTAATTCTATATAATGGTATTATTATTGTAAAATATAACTAAATAATTAAATTTATCAATGCATATAAATAATAATTTAAAATTAGCATTATAATATCTCAAACTCAAACTCAAACTCAAAATCATTTATTTCAATTAAACCATTTACAGGTACTTTTGAATTGTCAGAGTCAGTCAGTCAGAAAGTTGAAGCTAGTTGCTCGTTCCAAACAGTAGGTTTCTATGGAGAAGAACGAGCAAGAAACTCCATGAACACTCTTTTAAAATCAGTTAAATTTTACAAATTTAGGTTACATCATTCATGTTGAATCTAAGGGTACAATGTGAGAACAATGTAACACGTCTTGCATGTTAAAAGAGGTCTAGAGAAAAATATAGTTATAATAACAATTCAAACCAAAATTTAAAATAACCGAGGCAGCTAAGAGATGACCAGTCCCAACCGACGGCGTCCGTTCACGAACATGACGCATGGATCGGCACCATTTAGCTCAACCATTTTGAAGGGAACCGAATGATCCAACACATGCGCCACCGGCAGCGAGACATTCAAGTGAGCATGACTCTCCCAACCGCCAGGGCATATTCAAGTCAATGAGAGGTATACCTCGTAAATGGTAGCTTTAAAGAACATAGTGCTCACATGTATGTGCTACGAAAAATTATATAATACTAACACATTGAGTTTATACAATGCAAAGATAATATAGATCTACATCTTCAGCAGCTCCAAAAATTGTTACAAATGCTAATCAATTAATCTATGAACCCTTATGGCTGTGGAGCTAGACCAGCATCCAGCCAAGCATTTTTATCAGTGATGTAATCACTCAACTTATAATATGCTCGGTTGCATAGCGTGCGTTTAATACAAGACTTAAATTTTGTCTCATTTAGTTGAACAATGTGGGGAGGTATTTTATTGTAACACTTTAAACAGTACCCCATGAAAGACGAATCTACTTTAGCCAGTCTGAAACCTGGTTGAACTAGTTGGTCCCTATTTCTAGTATTATAATTATGTCTGTCACCTCTTTTATCATATCATATATCATGATATTATAATAATAATGTATAATTATATAAAATGTATCCAAAATTAGTATGTCTATTAGGCTAGACATAACGATCTTGACACTAAAAATAGATCTTATTACCTATACTGTACCTATGTTTACAAATAAATAATTTGAATTTGAATTTGACAACGTCTATCGGGTCAGCTGGATTAAAATAAAAGTATATTTACATTTATACTAATTTATTTGTAAGTCAGTGCGTAGTAAAGACGAGTTCGATTCCAAGGTTAGGCAAAATAGTAAAAGTTAATTGGTTTCTTTCATTCTTAGTAACATCTAGAATTATGTTGTGCTATGTTGCGCTAACTTAAACTTGAAACTGCTAACGTTAGGCATCTCGTTGTCATGATATCCTAAGCTGTGCTAAGTTACTGCAGCCTGCAAGTGTTGGGCTCCTCGTTGTGCTATGTTAGGCTAAGTTGCGCTAAGTTACGCTACCTTGAACTTGATGTCTCCGAAGGCTCGCTGCTTGACGGCGCCCTCCCACACGAGGCTGCAAGTGTTGTGCTTTATTATGCTAAGTTGCGCTAAATTACGCTACCTTGAACCATTGTCTCCGAAGGCGCGCTGCTTGACGGCACCCTCCCATACGTGGCTGCAAGTGTTGTGCTATATTATGCTAAGTTGCGCTAAGTTACGCTACCTTGAACTTGATGTCTCCGAAGGCTCGCTGCTTGACCGCACCCTCCCACACGAGGCTGCAAGTGTTGTGCTATATTATGCTAAGTTGCGCTAAGTTACGCTACCTTGAACTTGATGTCTCCGAAGGCTCGCTGCTTGACCGCACCCTCCCACACGAGGCTGCAAGTGTTGGGCACCTCGTTACCATCCGTGTCTTTGATCATGTCATCTTCCCATTTTATTCGGTGTAGCATAAGTCTGTAACAAGAAATTTAGTGTACTAGGAATATAATGATTAACTATAGTGTTTTTTTCTTAAGAGATCCCTTCCCAATCGGTCTAACGTCACTGAGAGCATGGTTGATTTTTTTTGTTTCATCCAACGCAATGTTTGGAAACAAACGAGTGAGGGAGAACGCTATAACATAGCACGAAAACGGACGCGCGGAGATTTCACAAAACTTGTTCCAAGAAATACATGTTTTAGAAAAAGCCTTACAATTTTTTGGTTAAAATTAAACTGACGCGCGGAGAATTTTGAGAATCGGTCCACAAATGGGGGAGAAATCGGTGAACATATATAAAAACAAAAAAACATACAGTCGAACTTAGAACCTCCTCCATTTTTAAAATCGGCTGTTAAGGCTGTTAAGCAAGCTTTGTGGATACCTCTTGTACTTGGCGTGTTGCTTGGGCCCCCCCTCCACCACCACGACGCAGCACCCGCGGTGCAACACGACGCAGCCGGTCATGTGCAACTGTTGCGCATTCGCCTCCACCTTGAACTTGGCGGATGCACACTCGAAGAGGTCTTTTACTCTGAGAAGAAATCAGGAGGCATTAGAGCTCCACGGTCGGGTCTAGCCGACAAATGAAAATTTTAACTACTAAATACAATAAATATACTAAATTAAGTTTCCTGTGTTTCTTTTTCCTATTATTTATTATTATTTTTGTGTCTACATAGGTAATATATAGGGTTACGTTAATTTAAGTTTGTTTTTTAATGTAATTTAGTGTTAATTTATTACAAATATATAGAAGCACTTCCTAGCCTGAAACACAGGTTCCACCTAGTTCAGGCAAATGAGCATCTATGTTCTATTTTAAATTCTAAGATATTTTGTGTATGTGCATTTTTATGAAATAAACAATTATTATTATTATTATTATTATTTAAAACTAAATTAATGAAATATTGTGAAAATGCACAAAGACCACCATGTTCGGCCATCACAATCTTTACCCACGACCATGTTGAACCCATAAATCTTTCTATGTTCAATCCCTGAGGGGTCGAACATGGATTTCAATATATTAATCATCATTTCTTTGTCCATATTTAACCCATTGCTGTTACCTAACTAACAATGCCACAACACCTAGAATCAATTTTTTTTTTCTCATTTGACGTTCAAAAGTGCCTTATAATGGTCTAATTGAAATAAATGATTTGACTTTGACTTTGAATGACATTTAAGTAACACTGAGAGCAGCAATGTATTTATTTTCTTTACAATTAATCTTTAATAGCTATAAGGAACTTGGGGCAGCCCGATTCGGACAGGTTAGGTTTAGGTAGGCCCGGTCAACGGAGCCCCGCTTGCCATTTCTGGGTGGTTTAAAAACAAAACCACGAAAGGGATGGCAGGGTTCTTTAGATCTCGACAATTGTTTATTTATTAACTAGCTGACCCCGACAGACGTTGTCCTGTCCCTATTTACCTACCTTACATCTACCCTACACCTACCCTACACCCACCCTAAACCTCACGGAGCCCGAGACCTTTCCAACGAATGCAAAACCGTGGAAATCGGTTCGTGCGTTCTGGAGTTATATCGTCAGGAAGGAAAACCCGACTTATTTTTATATAGTAGAAGATTAATCAACGAACTCAGAAATGTTACAAGTAAAAAATTATCTCCCAAAACCGTCTAGACGGTTTGACTGGGTTTCAACATTTAGGGGTTCAACATGGACGTGGTTTAAAAATGTGAGGGGTTGAACATGAACTAAACCGGCACATATAAGTTCAATACAATAAGTTCTTTTCTTTAAAATAAATAATTTTATTTATTTAGGGGTTGGGTAGGTGTAGGGTAGGCGTAGGGTAGGTGTCGGGTAGGTGTGGGGTAGGCGTAGGGTAGGTGTAGGGTAGGTAAATAGGCAGGTAAGTAGGTAGAGGAACAGGACAACGTCTGTCGGGTCAGCTAGTATTAAATAAAGACGCTTTTTGCCGTCTTTTAGATCTTTTAAACTATGCAACGGATTTGAATGCCGTTCATCAATAGATAGAGTGATTCAAGAGGAAGGTTTATACATATAGTTTGATCTACATTGCACCCGAGTGAAGCCGGGGCGAGTCGCTAGTTTATAATAAGTAGTGTTTTTACCTATACACAGCCACATGGACTCCCATAGTCGTATCTTCCCGGATTTTTCTATCAACCTGAAAAGAATTAAACAAAATATTTAGTCAGTGATCGATGTAAATACATGTATGTGGGATATGGAGCTGGGATCAAAGAGAACAATCATTTGGAAACAATTGGGTAGGACAAAATTCTAAGACAGCTCTAAAAAAAACATTTCCCTATGTCTATCTCGCTTGCACTTACGGTCCTTGTGGAGCCGCTTAGTGAAGGGCATAACGCTCGAAGAACCGATAACCGATGGGGAAGAAAGGTTCTCTCCTGGCGACCACGAACTGGAAGACGCAGCGTTGGTAGGCCTCCCACCAGATGGACCGACGACATCGTCAAGGTCGCGGGGAACCGGTGGATCCAAGAGTTGTGGCGTTCTATGGCGGTTCTATAACAGTGGACGTCTTTCGGCTGATGATGATGATCCAAGATCTATGGGGGGAATCGCCTTTAGACAATGTATGTCAATTAACTGGTGGTGTGTACCTTCTCCCTTTTCTGGTCCTTGGTGAGAGCGCGAGCCTTGTTGGCTTCCAAGTGCGTCTTCTGTCTCTTGGCGATCTGCTCGCGAACCTTCGCTTCTATGGCGGTGGGGTCTTGCACAGCCTCCGTGCCCAAAGCTCGCATCAGGTTTGATATCCTGAAAGAAGTATATGACAAATACGAATATAAAAAAGAAGAATCACACCATTACCGCAAGGTTACAAGCCCAGTTGACACCTTGCAGCAGCGGTTCAGATGTGTCGGATTGTCGTCCCATCATATGAGGGAAGAGGGACCTATGTTTGCACACACTTGTGCACTGTTATTTAACCTGTATAGTGATGTTCCGGATATCCGTATTCGAATCCGCGAATATCCGCGGGAGAAATGAGGTCCTTGTCCGTATCCGTCAGTTTACTCGCGGATCTTTTATTAATTTTCAAATTCAATTGACTAAATAAAATGCTGCATAATTACTTTGATTATGTGACTAAGTAGTACTCGTATAATTAAAAAATAAACATTAAGACCCTTCCCCATCGAACGAACTTCAACGCGAGCGCGATTGAAATTTTTTTTGTTTCAACCAACGCAAAGCTCAAAAACAAACGAGTGAGTGAGAACGCGATAACATCACAGGAAAATTGGCTCGCGGAAATTTCACAAAACTTGTTCCAGGACATACGTGTTTTTAAAAAAGCCTTACGAGATTTTGGTAAAAATGTTTGTAATTTAGAATCTCCATTACATGTGTAAGGTTTCTATGAAGCTGTTGTTGTTTTTACTTTTTCAGTGTACGAGTGCATTATGAACGGCCAAAGTTCAGATAAAATTGTGCAAAAGAACTGATTTTCGGACGTATTTCCTGAATTTGTTTCTCGAAAAAGTTTATTTTTGGCTTCATACAAACCTAGATTTAAACCACAAGATACCTGTGTGTTAAAAATATTTGGAAAATAATTTGTTATAACGCCGTAATCCCGTACGAGCGTTTGTATGGGAAATATGACGGGATGGGCGCTCTTAAGAGTATTTTTTATTTCTTAAAATCAAATATTTGGCACCTTTAATTGCAAACATATCTTCTAGTAAGTTACCATACCAATAGTATATAACTCAAGATACTAAATCAACAATCTTATGAGATCCCTATTACATTTATTATAGAAAGTTATAACATCAGTTTTATAAATATAAGAAAACGAAAGACATACAACTTTTTTATTTCTTAAAATCAAATATTTGGCACCTTTAATTGCAAACATTTAATCTAGTAAGTTACCATACCGTTACTGTTAGTATGGTAACTGATTGGGTAACCGATTGAGTGAGAAAATAAAGATCCGTATCCATGTCCGTATCCGCGGATCTTGACACTAAATATCCGTATCCGGATTCGTGTCCGCAGATATACATTTTTGACGATCCGGCACATCACTAATCCTGTATACTTGGTTAGTGTCTATGGAGATTAGCCACTATGACCAAAAGCGGTGGTGCGTCGTTACCTGAGCTTGGGTTCCGGCGGAGCCTCTAGCCCGAGCCTGACCTTCTCCTGTTCTTCCTTCCACGCCTCTCTGCGGCTCTGACGGCGAAGCTTCTTCCTCTCCTTCTTCGTGAGGAACACTGGCATGTACGTAGGTTTGAGAGGCTCCGCTGAGGACAAACAGAGATTCTGTTAAGTTAACGGTTACAGGACAAGACGCTTGGTGAAGAGCCCGGAAATGGCGGTCCACGGATTATGCGACAAGCAAATACCGGACCACGACTCAGGGTAGCAGGAGGAGCCGTGGGATGTAGTCGGTATGAGTCAGACATGACCCTCCGTTCTCCTCAGACGGATATCCTCACGACAAAAAACGGTCAACCGCTTGAGCGCTACGTTCGGATATAGCCGACAAACGATAACGTGCCCAATACGCAACCGACAAGAAAACGTTAGAGCGGGTTCACATTAGATTGGTCCGGCAGTTTTATCGGACCGACAAACGAGTCGGATGCATATTACAAACCTACCCGATTGCACCACAGCTAAAACTTTGCGGAAGGCCCCTTAAACCAGGTCACATCGTTCAAGTATCTGGGCCACTGGGTTTCCGAGGACCTACAAGACAGCTTAGACATAGACCGTGAGCGCAGAGCGTTGGCTGTCCGCTGCAATATGTTGGCTAGCAGATTTGTGAAATGTTCGACTGAAGTAAAGGCTACGCTGTTCACAGCGTACTGTCAGTCGTTCTTTGCAGTCTGTGGGTCAACTACACACAGAGGGCATACAACGCTTTGCGCGTTCAATACAACAATGCATCCAGGGTGTTGATGGGGTTGCCGCGCTACTGCAGTGCTTCCGGCATGTTCACAGAAGCGGGTATAGATGGCTTTCACGCCATCATGCGCAAGCGATGCGCCTCCATCATGCGCAGGGTACGCGGCAGCCCCAACAGCATCTTGAGCACTATAGCGGACAGGTGGGACAGTCCCATACTGGGGCATTGGATACGCCTGCGTGCCACTGTGGCGTATACTTAATATTAGTTTTGTTTTATTTTTCTGGTAGATGTAAGTGTTTCTAACACTAGTTTCTAAGTTATGTGTTGTACTTACCAAATGGACTTTCGCCTGAAATAAAATAATAATAATAATTATTATTATATTGGCATAATATGGTATTGTCTTGTTTTCCATAAAATCATTTGTACTATTATTGTTTTCCATAATCGTCCCCCGTCATAATATTTACTTGCACTATTATCATTTATACTAATAACGTTTGTCAAATCAACATATTAGTCATAACTTTCATTTGCCATAAAGTTAGTTGCCATAATAACATATGTTATAATCGTTACTTGACATAAGCAACATTTAATATAATTTAGAAACGTTTACTGTTTTGTACAAAAATTAATGTCATTAAGGCCACCCACTAACCAAATGATTTATTACAGTAATCTGCAATCTTTAGACAATATTTATTTATTTATTTATTTATTTTGTACCAACTTAAACTATCATTACAGGGTTTACCCTAATGCGACAGTTAAGACCTTATAAATACTAATTAAACTATACACTTAAAATAACAACAATTAAAAAAAATAATAAAAACAAAAACAATTACATTATTACCGTATTATAATAAAAAGTTATTAAAAATCGAAACGGGTAGATTGGGTTAGGTTGTGACCACACAACGCGCGAAGGCGAGTGAGCGTAGCGAGCGTGACGCAGCAGCGGCCGCCGAGCGCCTGATGTCCTCATTTGCGTAGCAAATAATATTTAGACATTTGTTTTGGCATAAATTAAATTCGCATAATGTTACTAGGCATAATGTGCAAATCTACTGTGCCACGCTAAAGTATTGTCTTAAATAAAACAATAAGTTGTGCTACAAAAGTTAGTGACAGAAACGAATCGCTGCAAAACCGACTCCACGTAGTCTTATCTGCCCTACGCCTAGAGTGTAATCTAAGCCCGCGAAGGCGCGGAGGGGTGAGGCGGCCCGCGAGCTGAGGAGCAGAAGCCGAAGCCGCGGTGGTGAGCGTAAAACACATCTGCGAAGATAAGCTCGCGTGGGACCGCCGGAGCCCCGCAGCGCCGGAGCCGTGACAGAAACCATGCCTGCTGCATGTTGCATGCTGCATGCTTGCTTGCATGGCTGGAGGTGGACCACTGTGTTGCCCAATTTCTAACAGGTCATGGCAACTTTAAAAGTAAATTATTTTCTTTCAAGCTTGTTGCTTCGCCTTTGTGTCAATGTTCTACATCTGACTGTGAATACGAACAATCTGCACCTCATATCTTATGGGAGTGTATTCTTTGGCAGAAAGAACGCAATTTTATGCTGGATAGTGTTCAGGCTACATCCGGAGCAGTTTATTATGCGGACCTTGTGGAAACTAGAACTAATTTCCGTGCGTTCAAGCGATTTTGCCATACCTATTATTGGAATCAAATTTAATGTAACAGCTCACTTTTAGGGCCCATTTATTATGTCAATTATAATCCGTGGTGCTTAGCAACTGGGTTTCTCCCAGTTGTAAACGTCCCTTTGTGCCTATTGGCCTAGTTCTGTTCTGTCTCCTGCTTGATTTGGAGGGAAGTGGAAAATATGTTTTTCTTACTCCTCCGCTGTTCTTTTCTGATTAATTTCGTTGCGGGATCCAAGACAGTTGAATCGTTTCTCTGGGACTCGTCGCGCTTCATTGCTCTGGCGCTTTTCTGGTGGTCGCCACTGTTGATTCTGGTTTACACGAGTTACAGTGCTTAGGGAATAGAGTGGCGGGCTTGTCCCATTAAAAAATAAATAAATAAAAAAAATGCTTGCTTGCATGCTGCATGCTTGCTTGCATTCTGCATGCTTGCGTGCTGCATGCATGGTGTATCCTTGTTTACATGTTTGTGTGGTTACTGCATGCATGGTAAAAATATGTTTTAATATCATTATGCGTAAATAAATTTATGCTTTAGAATGTTATGCTTAATCATTATTTATATACGTTATACGTAATTAATGTTATTGCAAAAATATAATTAGGAGAAACAAATGAACGTTAAGTTATATTAGGTCTTAAAATTTTATGCAAATGGATAGAGAAGGTTTATTTTTAGGTTTCCTTGTGATTAAATAATCTGAATCTGTTATCATGATCATAACATCAACATTGCAGGCGGTTGTACTCGTACTGAACTAGTATTGTTGTACTAGTATGGTCAATGGTGAATAAAAATGATATGGAAAACGAAATTATTGAAAGTAAAAATTATAGCAAATAAATTTATGGATTAACATTATTATGACACTTGATCGATTATGACCAATGAAATTAGTGAAAATGATTTTATGTAATTTAACGATTATAGCAACTGAAGCATTATTTCTAATGAAATTATGGCAAATAAAATTATGGCATATAATTATGGCATTTTAAATTATGGCAAACATTAGTAAACCGGCATAATATATGTATTTCAATAGCGCCGTTCACATTTGTGCGACCCGATAAAACAAACGAGGACGACACATGTACTGGACGTTGAGCCACAATTTCTGTCGGATCGGACATAATATAGGCGTACTGGCAAGTTTAGTGGTGTATCTGACCGTGGCATCACTTTGGGTCCTATCAATCAGCGCTGTGACGTTTTTTTAATGTTACAGCACCATGCTGAGATAGGAGCCTTTTGGCCTCATACATGACCAATTTTCGTTTCCTTGTTTTTTTATTTTTTAATGTTATTTTTGTGTGTGTTTTTGTCCTGGGGGGCGAATAAATTCTTTTTCTTTATTTCTTTCTTTATAGCGCCGTTCACATTTGCTGGCGCAGTGGAGACACCCGCCCGCCACCATCCCTCCCGCACGTTCCCCGCTCTCGGCACTCGCGCGAGCAGTTTCGTCGGCGTATGCAGAGAAGATACTTTTAAACGTGAAGGGCGAAATTAATATGGAAGTTAATAATTAATATCGTCATCGTCAATCAATACAAAGTATACAAAAGCCAACTCACAACTGCTTTGTGACGACCGGGCAGTGGTAAAACGAGGGTAACGACGGTGGTATTCACATTAGGTCGGATCGGCAGCTTTTAGTGTGAACAACAACAGCCGACAGCCGGTCTACGATAAAACCGACCTAATGTGAACCAGCTCTTACAAAGAATTTAGCTACGATCCAAAAAAATCTATTCAGAAAATTATATCAGAACTTTTCCAGTTGATAAATGGAAGTAAGTTTCTTGTACAGTAGGTCGATTTTGTAAAATTCAAACAACAACTCGCACCTCACATTGCTATTCACTCTCACTTCGCATAAGGTTCAAAATTACCTTGATATATTTGACACTTTGAATCAGGTTCGTGTGCGAAGTGAGCCTCGAAGTGACGGGAAAATTACCTTACAGAATGCCACTTCTTACGTCATCTCACACTTTATCTGTCAAAATCTCCCTGTCAATTTAGTTCAACTCGCTGACACGCTCGCAACGGTGGCGCTAGTGTAAATTCGAATTATCAACCGAGTTTTTAGAATGCCAATCAAGAAACTCACAGCGGATTCATATTTCGAAGTTTAGAATGAGGTCTTTTATAGAATCACATCCCTGGAAGGTTTTTCAAAAATGTAATTTTATATTTTTATCAAAGTTGTTTTTGAAAGTCCTCGGCTTCTTTTAATCAAGTTTTTTCAAAGTACTGGTTATCAAGGTGCATTGTGACCTCCAAACACCGGTTTTTGTTATTGAGAAGCTGAACTATAACAATAATAGTGCAATCAAAATTCTGCATTGAAAGATCACTTTTCTGTAATACAATACTGATAACCTTTTAAGTAGCAATTAAAGTAAACATTACTCTACTTCTTCATGCGACTTTTCTTTGCTTTAATATTATAAAGACTGAATTTAATACACACATTATCATCCTGCCCAAGTCCTATGTTACTTGTGGTCGACGCAACATGTTTTCTTATTGCATTGCGTCTTATCAATCGTTAAGCTTTCACTGACTCGCTTTTCATTCATATCATTCTTCACACAATTCTTTGGCCTTCCCTTTCGTCTCCATTCATCCTCACTTATATTCATAACTCTTTTGGTCACATGCGTTTCATCTCTTTCATTCTTTCATGCGTCACATGCCCATACCAAGACAAGCGATTCCCATTCAACTTTTCTGTCACTGGCACCACTTTCAAACTTCCTCTAATACATTCATTTCTCGCCTTATCCATTCTGGTCACTCCACACATCCATCTCAACATTATCGCTACATGCAATCTCTTATTGACTGACTTTAATACACTAAAATAAATAAATACTGTAGTAATATTGTAAGGCTTATCGAACTTCCAGATCTAGTAAATGATCACCAAAATTGTGTTTCCTAAAGTATTGTAGAAATGTATGAGTTTGACTGTAATAAGCTATTTGGTTCTGCCACTCGGCGACCGCTGCCACGGCACGCTCGCTCCACTCGCTCGCCTCGTTTGTAGAGGGTCACAGTTCTAACTTAACCAAACTATGTCGGATCCGGCCCAGGGGGGACTTAAGGGTCAAAAGAGAGATTTTGGTTATTTTGCACACTAAGATTTGGTTATCATTATATTAATTTATTCCCATATTGTAATATCACACTTTATTAGGGAAACGCATGGAAAACGTCATAGATGCCGCGCATTATGGCACGAAGGATGAAACATAAAACGCATGTGACCAAAATAATTATGAATATAAATGTGGACGAATAGAGAGGGAGAGGAACACGAACGAAAAGATGGATGGATTGTGTGAAGAATTATATGAAAGAGAAGGAAGTGATAGCAGGACGGTCGACAGAAAGAGATGGAAGAAGAAACGTATTGCGTCGACCACGAGTAACATGGGACAAGGTCAGGAAGATGATGATGAGACGAAGCATTCAAATAGATACATTACAATCACTCTACTCGTAACAACTAGCCATGTTCGTTGGACGCATAGACAAACATACATCCCAATTAATATTTTATCAGAGTACTACGAACACATACCTATGAAAACATACGAAAACATGTTGAGATAAGTTTAAATATAGCTCAGTTAGTGTGCAAGTGTTTCCACTCAACAGAAATTATAAATGTCTAAAATAGAAAGTACATCAGTGTTCTAAGTGGAAATAGTGAAAAAAAAAACCAATCGAACATCGTCGAACAAAATTTTATAAGAAGATATCGTGAAGGACTTCTACAGAAAAGGTTTCCATCAAAATGTTGGTTATTTATTTCCTGCTCGGACTTGGTTTGACGACAGCACATAGCGACTATGGCGTATCGTTTCGAGCACAGAACTTCGAGGAGACACTTCAAAATATAGACAAGGAACAGCTTAGAAACCATCAGAGGGAAAGGAGGTTTGTCACGGGGTATTTTGTACCCCAAAATGTTACCAACCGTCCTACTTGGGAAAGTGATAGTAGTAGAGAATTCGTGGCTAACGTCACGAGACACCAGCATGAGAATAACACAACTCGGTCATATGACAGAGTCATATATCCCGGACAACCCGGATATGTTGCTCCGTCAAAAAATACCAGTGGAGTTATCATATTTACACGAACAAATGGAACAAACAATGTCACGCTACAATATTATGTTAATCCGGGGCAGAACAGTAACGTCACTAGACACGGATATCCTAATTACAACAACATTGACGTAAAAGCCGGATATAACAACAATTATAATAATACGTTTAACTCTTCCGTTGTGACTGTTAAATCGGTCAACCCTGTCACACCTGGGTACATACCTTATCCAGGATTCGACGTCGGAAATCCAGGTTATATAACACCTAACACCGTTCTTCTAGCATCTAAAAACGGTGATTTAGTACCGAACACCCATTATATAGAACTTACCACAGTTAGACCAGTAACAAACACCGGTTATACAGAACCTATCAGAGAAGAACCCGTACCAAACTTCGGTTCTACAGAACCTGCCACAGGTAGTCCAGTACCAAACACCGATTATACCGAACCTACCACAGGTAGTCCCGTACCAAACACGGATAATACAGAACCTACCACAGGTAGTCCAGTACCAAACACTGGTTCTACCGAAACTACCACAGGTAGTCTAGTACCAAACACCGGTTATACAGAACCTACCACCGGTGATCCAGAACCAAATATCGGTTCTACAGAACCCAGCAACGGTTATCCAGTATCAAATAACGGTGATCTAGTACCAAATAACGGTGATGTAGTACCAAATAACGGTGATGCAGTACCAAATAACGGTGACCCAGTACCAGATAACGGTGATCCAGTACCAAATAAGGGTGAAGAAGTATATGATATAGAATCAGACTACGGTTTCATAGAACCATACCATACCATAACCATAGAGTTTAATGTCGCCAGGTTCGCCGGATTCGGTGAAAGACATTCATATCCAGTGTATATAGATTATAACTATTGTCCATTCGGCATGAAGAGGTCACCTGACGGGACGTGTAAATAAGGTGACCATTATGAGGATTATTAATCATTACCATCACCATCACTACCACAACATATAAAGTCCACCCGCCGCGCTGATAATTGTGTTAATTCGGGATAATTTCCGGAAAAGAAAAATAATTTTCAGAATCAAACCAGATAATTTAATTTTATGACGCGCCGAATAAGAAAGATTATAGATGGAACCATTCGCACAAACGTAAAGTTTGTCAAAAAATCTCAAGTGAGTAATCGCTGTTTTCGACGACCTAGCTTAAAGACACGTACAAGTTATGCGAAAAGGGATATCACATATGAAGGAGCGCAATATATAATAATAGGGTATTTTACTCTATACGAGAAAAAATCTATAAATATGTTATTGAGACAGTTTAGGCATAAAGCAGTCGGAAAATGTAAGTTTTAGTTCATAAAATAACAAAACAAATTTTTAGATTCAATTTAAAGTTTTCAGTATTTTTAATCTGTTATAAAACACCGTGAAATAGTAGCGGCCATGTTATTACGCCGTACGGCTGTGTAAACAAAAAATTGTCAACTGTCAGTCAACCGATTGGCGTAATATAGGCTTTGTACTTTTATTATTTTCGTAACCAAAGTAATTTTTTCATTATTACACCTATTACAAAATATGCTTTTAATTATTTTTAAATTATATGCAATTATCATATTTTAATATGAGCTCAATTGATACAAAACGAACTGACGTCATTTACGCTGAGCAATATGGCGTCCAGTAAGAGGCGTTTTCGTCAAACAACGCGCGAAATTTGAAAATTTAAAATTTAGATGCATTTTTATGGCACTTATCGATTGAATAAAAATTTTGTGTTTTTTTTGGTGGCATATTAGCACTACAGAATTTGATTGAGACACTTTTCAAAAATGGGTGTAATACCCTATTTACCATCATATACAAAAAGTGAAAGCTCTTTCAGCGGTTTTAAATCACGACTATCACAGTACATAATGGAAACCACCCACTAACAAAAGAAAATGTTACCAACCGGCTTGTTTTATTAGGAATAAAACCGTTGAAAGTGTAATACAACGATTAATGACCAACTAAAAGTATTGGTATTGTTTATCTTCTTATTTTATTGTTTTTTTCTTACTGTAAGTATTACATTATTGTATCGGTGACCCTTACTTAGAAAATGTATAACAATGTTACCTTATATTCTCATGTAAGTGGCTCTTTTGTCTTTTTTGAGAATAAAGTACATATTTAGGCGACACGGTTGGCGCAGTGGCTGAGCGATCGGCTGCTGCGCAGCGTGTTGCGGGTTCGATTCCCGCCCAGGGTAAACATTGGTGTGATGAGCACTTGTGTTTGCTTTGTGTCTGGGTGTTGTTTATCTGTATATGTATGTATTTACAAAAAAAAAAAGTATTTGTGTATGTATATCAGCTGTCTGACACCCATAGTACAGGGTTTCCCTAGTTTGGGGTCAGATGGCCGTGTGTGAAAATGTCCCCACATATTATATTATATATTACATATTATATTTAAACCTAAACAGCCAAACTTACTAGCCACATGAGAGAAAAAATATTACTCACTAAATAATCGAAGCGTTGTTTTTGATCGAAACTACGCTTTTCGTATTCACTACCGCTGTCAGACACGCTCGCGTCAAGGTCGCGCCATGCGAGCGCAATAACGGCATTCTACCGTTGCGCGACTTTGGTGCGTGCTTCGAAACGCAACATGATCTGTATTCTACTATTCGTTTGACGTCTGAAAATGACAGTTAAAAAGCACTAAAATCTGTACTGGGGTATTATTATAATATTATAATAACGTCATATTCATTGAAATATAATCAATTCTATTCGATTATTTAGTGGGTAATATTTTTTCTCTCATGTGGATAAGCCATAAGTAAGTTTGGTAGAGTTTGGTTGTCGTGCAGTTGACGTGCAGTTCACGCGCAGTTCAAAGATTACAAGAATACCTTTTATCACTCAAACTTGAACCTAACTGCAACTGCACTACAACTTCATTGGGCGCGTCATAAAATTACGTGAATTAGCCCTCAGTACATAGTAGTAAGTATAAGACAAAGTCGCTTCTGTCTCTTTGTACGCACGGCACACACATCAAGCTATACATTTCAAGTTTAAGCTGACCTCTCATAGTAAGGAAATTCTATACAAGGCGAGATCAGCTTATACTGGAAAATCAATAGCTTGATGTGTAGCCGTGTGTACACTTAGATCTTTTAAACTTCGCAACGGATTTCAATGCGGTTTTCATCAATAGATAGAGTAATTCAAGAGGAAGTTGAGATTTCTTTAATATGTAAGGAACATGATTTGGATCTATGTACGACTAGTGTGCTTGCAGCCAGAAGGTGCTTAAGCCTTACATTTTTTAAGTAGATAACTATATATTGCTTTATGTTCTTCTTTCTAATGTTTTTTTTTTGTTTTTCGGTCATTAATTTCAAACAAAATAGTTTTGCTGGTTTGCTCACATTCCAAATTCTATAACGGTTCTAAACGCGAAGACTTGTAATTGGCTTTCTGTCGACTATTGTTTCCTTTTTTGTTGTTAAGTTTTTGTAGCTGTAAGTCTTCCATGCATAGATAAATAAATAAATTACGTAAGTCAGTTTAGTCAGTCGGCAAACTCTGCTCTTGATTGTCTTTGGGGACGCGTCGAAATGTTGCCTCTTGTCATTATATCTGTAATTGTCTTTGTCTCTAAGTATGTATAATATTTTTGTTTGCTGTTTTTTTTAGACACGCTATTGTTAATAAATTTATCACTTTTTTATATATGCTTAATATATATTTTATGATATTCTTTGTGCGCGCCGTGCCGATCAGCGTTTTTTTGTGTGCCTCGGAATCGGAACTATAACAAATTTCCACGCGTTCAGGTCAGTCAAAGTAGGTCTAAACGTTAGACGGAGCCTAGTCTAGCTTAAAAAAGCTGAAAACCGCTTCAAAATGCGTCACCGGGATGCAAAGTAATTACGATTTGATGTTTTGTCGTCACCCCTTAGGTGTATTTTGCGTAAATGATGTTTATTTATGGTTCCGAGACAGCGGTATCTGAAAACCAGCGCCGTGATTCGTGCCTTGCTGTGCGGGCCAGGGCATTATGCTGAGCGTTGCAGTTTCGCGTATGGTTGCATGTTTTTTTTTTTACAATTTACATATTTAGTTATAAGTTAATATTGTTATATATTAAGTGCGTCGCTTATCGCGTGAATAAATGGCTTTTCTTTCTTTTCTTTCTTTCTAGTTTGATATTGTTTTGTGTTCATTTGTTGAAATATGACGATATTTGTTTAAGATGTCATTACCATCAAAAACATCCGCGCAACGCCGGTGCGGATCGCTAGTTTTATTATAAAATTACTATATCCTCTTACGAACAAACCAAGAATTTAACTTATTTAAAACATTAGTTTAGCGACTTCGTGAAAGTCGGATATCTGCGGGGCTTTACTATTTTGCGCGGAACCTTGATTCCTTTTTTAAAATGAAAGCCTGCTTTTGCTCCTTTTAACATCAGCTATCTGCCAGTGAAAGGCCTGTCCAAATCGGAACAGCCGATTAAGAGATAAGCCGGAACAAACAGACGCAGAGTTATTTTGGTATAAGTACCGTGTAAACATTCATTTGCATTTAGCAAAAAGCCATTTTAAATCTAAGTTCAGCTAAAATTAATTTTTAAAATAAAAATCATTGTTGGTTCGATTCTTATCTATTGTTGTTTATTAATAAAAGTGTATTGTAATTGTATTTCACTACTAAAACTATGTTTAACAAATAAATGATTATATTCTTCTATATTTTCATTTATTTCCTGTATCCTAAAGGAAACTATAACTGTCATAAACTGAAATACTTTATACAGCGTTTCATATAAGTGTGGCTTTTAACTGATAAATAATGCATACATAGATACAAGAAGTGACAGTAGTCTTAGCACGTATCGCCGTTGGTCCCGGCTGTCATTCGTAGATCTTTGACAGTCGCTATGGGTAGTCAGAAGTCAGAAAGTTACCAAGGGGTATCGTGTTAACCAGTAACAGGGTCATGGAGTTAAGACAGGCAGTCACTCCATGTAAATCACTGGTATTCAGCTGCATCTGAGTAGACCGAAAGCTGACCCCAATATAGTTGTGAAAAGGCTAGGCAGATGATGATACATAGAAACTTGTTCGTTGGTCTACTAGTCATTGTAACCTCCAAACACCGGTGTCTGCCATTGAGAAGCTGATCTATAACAATACCTACAATTGGCCAATCACAATTCTGCCTTAGAAAGATAACTTTTCTGCCATTAAATACTGATAACCTTTTAAGTAGCAAATACAGTAATCATTACTCTACTTCTTCATGCGACTTTTCTTTGCTTTTAATATTTATGAAGACTGGATTTAATACACACATTATCAGCCTGCCCTTGTTCTGTGTTCCTCGTGGTCGACGCAACATGTTTTCTTTTTCCATTCTGTCCTGTCCACCATTAAGCTTTCACTGACTCGCTTTTCATTCTGTTCACACAATCCATCCATTTTTTTGTTGGCGTACCTCTCCCTCTATATTTGTCCACATCTATATTCATTACTCTTTTGGTCACATGCGTTTCATGTTTCCTCTTTCGTGCCAGAACGCGCGACGTCTATGACGTTTTTCATGCGTTTCCCTGATATAGCACCACATACCACACCAATACCTAATATAACATTACGATATTACTATCGAATTTATGTATGTTTGTGTATTAAAGTAAGTCAATAAAAAATTGCATGCAGTGGAGATGATAATGTTGAGACGGATGTGTGGAGTGACCAGAATGGATAAGGCGAGAAATGAATATATTAGAGGAAGTTTGAAAGTGGTGCCAGTGACAGAAAAATTAAAAGGAAATCGTTTGTCTTGGTATGGGCATGTGAAGAGAAGGGATGAAACGCATGTGACCAAAAGAGCTATGAATATAAGTGAGGATGGATGGAGACGGAAAGGAAGGCCAAAGGATTGTCTGAAGAATGATATGAATGAAAAGGGAGTCAGTGAAAGCTTAACGGTTGAAAAGACTGAATGGAAGAAAGAAACGTGTTGCGCCGACCACGATTAACATGGGACAAGGTCAGGAAGATGATGATGAGACGAAGCATTCAAATAGATACATTACAATCACTCTACTCGTAACAACTAGCCATGTTCGTTGGACGCATAGACAAACATACATCTCAATTAATATTTTATCAGAGTACTACGAACACATACCTATTGAAACAGACGTAAACATATTGAGATAAGTTATATTTAAATATCGCTCAGTTAGTGTACAACAGTGTTTAAACTCAACAGACATAATTGTCTAAAATAATAAGTACAACGGTGTTCTAAGTGAAAATAGTGGAAAAAAATACCAATGGAATTTCGTCAAACACAATTTAACCAAAAAATATCGTGAACGACTTCTACAGAAAAGGTTTTCATCAAAATGTTGGTTATTTATTTCCTGCTCGGACTTGGTTTGACGACAGCACATAGCGACTATGGCGTATCGTTTCGAGCACAGAATTTCGAGGAGACGCTTCAAAATATAGACAAGCAAGCGCTTAGAAACCATCAGAGAGTAAGGAGGTTCGTCACGGGGTATTTTGTACCCCAAAATGCTACCAACCGACATACTTGGGAAAGTAATAGTAGTAGAGAATACGTGGCAAACGTCACGAGACTCCAGCATAAGAATAACGCAACTCGGCCATATGATACAATCACATATCCCGAACAACCCGGATTTGTTGCTCCGTCAAAAAACACCAGCGGAGTTATCATATTTGCACGAACAAAAGGAACGAACAATGTCACGCCACAATATTATGTTAATCCGGAGCAGAACAGTAACGTCACTAGACCCGGATATACTAATTACAACAACATTGACGTAAAACCCGGATATAACAACCATTTTAGTAATACGTCTGACTCTTCTGGTTTGATTGTTAAACCGGTCAATCCTGTCACATCCAGGTACATACCTTATCCAGGATTCAACGTCAGAAATCCAGGTTATCTAACACCTAACACCGTTCTTCTAGCACCTAAAAACGGTGATTTAGTACCGAACACTGATTATATAGAACTTACCACAGGTAGACCTATACCAAACACCGGATATACAGAACCTACCAGAGGAGACTTCGTATCAAACACCGGTTCTATAGAGCCCACCACAGGTTGTCCAGTACCAAACACGGGTTCTACAGATCTTGCCAGATGTGATCCAGTGCCTAACACCGATTATACAGAACCTACCAGAGGAGATCCAGTACCAAGCACCGGTTCTACAGAACTCATCAACGGTGATCCAATACCAAATAACGGTTACATGCCACCTAACAACGGTTTTCCAATACCTAGCAGCAGCTATCCACCACCTTATAGCGGTAATTCACTACCTAATAGCGGTTTTTTAGTATCGTATAGCGGGTTGCCACCTTACAGTTCACCACTGCGTAATGCGACGACTATAATTGTTAACACATGTGCACTCGGCATGAAGCCAGGGCCTTACGGGACGTGTAAATGGTGACCATTTATGAGGATTATTAATTACTAGCAACCCGCCCCGGCTTCGCACGGGTGCATTGTAAAAACCAAGAATGTTTCTTTATAACATTAGTTTCGCGAATTCGTGAATGTCGGATATCTACGGGGCTTTAATTTGTTTACGACGAGCCCTGATTCTTTTTCTAAAATGAAAGCCTGCTTTGCGTCTTCTAACATCAGCTATCTTCCAGTGAAAGTCCTGTCAAAATCGGAACAGCCGTTTAGACATTAGCCGGAAGAAACAGACACAGAGTAATCTATACTTAAGAGGAAACACAAGGGTCGTTTTTCCATACAAACTTAGTCCCCTGTTTCCTCCCTGGATAATGCCGGTAGATCATTTTTTTTTTTAAATATCCATGGCTACTATTGGCATGTCCCTATGTTTTCCTTTTCCTCATAAATGTATTATTAAAAGAGATATGAATATTCAAAAACCTAAAAAATTGGCATGATCTTCCGCTGTGTTCAAACATTCAGAAAACAAATTTGACTTGATTATATACAAAATAGAAAACATAGGAACACGGCAAAAGCCTTTCTTTATTTTTTAATGAAAAAAGCAGTTAAATCGGTTAAGTTTTGGAGAAGAAATCAGGGGACTACGAATCATTAATTTTGTGTACTTTTAATAGGTATTTTCGGTCAAAGCTGCAGTTGTCTCTATCGCGCTCTGCGGTTCGTGTTCGGGCATTGCGCGACAGCAATAGATTTTACAAATACCTAATTTTCAATTCTCTAGCCCGTGGTGTTTCCTCTTAATATTATAAAGAAGTTTGTAAGTTTGTATGTAGGGGATAATCTCCAAAACTACTGATCCGATTTCAAAAATTCTTTCGCCAATAGGAAGCTACGTTATCCCTGAATGCTATAGGCTATATTGCATTATCAAAAAATTAGAGATTCTTCAGAAAATTCACGCGGACGAAGTCGCGGGCAAAGTGCTAGTTTTGGTAAAAGTATGCATTTAGCAAAAACTTCGTATACGTTTAAGTTAAGCTAAAATTAAGTTTTTAACCCCCGACGTAAAAACGACGGGGTGTTATAAGTTTTAAGTTTGACGTGTCTGTGTGTGTGTGTGTGTGTGTGTGTGTGTGTGTCTGTCTGTGGCATCGTAGCTCCCGAACGGATGAACCGATTTTGTTTTTGTTTTTTTTATTTGAAAGGTGAATTAGTCGGGAGTGTTCTTAGCTATGTTTGATGAAAATCGGTCCAAGATGGCCGCCGCTACAAAATAGCTAATCACATATTTTTTCACAACTCCTTCAATATGGGTATCAAATGAAAGGGCTTCACTAGTAGAATACTTTACACTATGATAAATTTCAAAACCAAGATGACCGGCACCACAAAATGGCGAATTATATATACCAAACGCATTCTCAGGGTGATATCTTTAATATCAAAAAAGATCCATGTGACGAAATACAACTTTAGACGTATCTACAACTTCTCAAAACCAGACTAAATTACATTTAAAAACTTTCAAATAAAAATTAAATTAAAAATTTAAAAAACCCCCAACGCAAAACATAAAAGCAATTATTTAAAAAGTAAAAAATAATATCTTTTGTTGAGCCATCAAATGTTTGTTCGTTGAAATGGCGCTATAATGTCGCGGCGGGGTACCGCTAAGTCAGCAATAGCTACATGGGTAAAAATTAAATTAAAAATTTAAAAAACCCCCAACGCAAAACATAAACGCAATTATTTAAAAAGTAAAAAATAATATCTTTAGTTGAGCCATCAAATGTTTGTTCGTTGAAATGGCGCTATAATGTCGCAGCGGGGTACCGCGTAAGTTAAATCTCATTGCAAATCCATGAGTTCGCTATTTTACCTATTTAGCTATTGCTGACTTAGCGGTACCCCGCCGCGACATTATAGCGCCATTTCAACGAACAAACATTTGATGGCTCAACTAAAGATATTATTTTTTACTTTTTAAATAATTGCGTTTATGTTTTGCGTTGGGGGTTTTTTAAATTTTTAATTTAATTTTTATTTCAAAGTTTTTAAATGTCATTTAGTCTGGTTTTGAGAAGTTGTAGATACGTCTAAAGTTGTATTTCGTCACATGGATATTAAAGATATCACCCTGAGAATGCTTTTGGTATATATAATTCAATTTTGGAAAAAGTGTGGATTGGATTCTTTTTGCGTAACTATGTCCAATTGGCACAACCGTACTCTGGCACAATCGTACCCAGTCTACCCTATGTTTAGACAGCCGGCTGTTTAAACAGCAGGGAACCGGTGCTTTGGCCCATAGAGTTTATAAAATTAATTTCAATTTTTTAAGTTTTTATTTCGTTAGTTAATTAATATTCCTCATTCCCTTTCAATACAGTATGCATTATTCTACTAGTCAAGCCCTTTCATTTGATATCCATATTGAGGGAGTCGCGAAAAAAAAAATGTAATTCGCCATTTTGTGGTGCCGGTCATCTTGGCTTTGAAATTTATCACAGTGTAAAGTATTCTACTAGTGAAGCCCTTTCATTTGATACCCATATTGATGGAGTTGTGAAAAAATATGTGATTAGCTATTTTGTAGCGGCGGCCATCTTGGACCGATTTTCATCAAACATAGCTAAGAACACTCCCGACTAGTTCACCTTTCAAATAAAAAAAATAAAAACAAAATCGGTTCATCCGTTCGGGAGCTACGATGCCACAGACAGACACACACACACACACACACACAGACACGTCAAACTTATAACACCCCGTCGTTTTTACGTCGGGGGTTAAAAATAGCGAACTCATGGATTTGCAATGAGATTTGACTTACGCGGTACCCCGCCGCGACATTATAGCGCCATTTCAACGAACAAACATTTGATGGCTCAACAAAAGATATTATTTTTTACTTTTTAAATAATTGCTTTTATGTTTTGCGTTGGGGGTTTTTTAAATTTTTAATTTAATTTTTATAAAATAAAAAATACTGTTGGTTCGATCCTTATCTATTGTTGTTTAACTTACGAGGGGCGTTCAATATAAAGTGAGAATGAGATGCAAACTCTTTCAATATTAGGAAATTAAATACTGGCCGGTAAAGCTAATCTATGTAGCTGATTGCTATGAAAAAAAAAACGAACTGTAATATGTTTAAAAAAAAAACAACCAAAATTTCTTTGCAATGCTATTGAGTAGGTACGTTAGCAAAAATGAAGAAATTTGAACTGCGTGCCGTTATCAAATACTTGTGTTTGAAAATTTTTTCTACGGATCAAGTCAATTTAGATTTGCGGGACACTTTGGGGTCTAATGCTCCTCCGTAGTCGGCAGTCGCACCTTGGTGCGCCGAATTTAGACGTGGAAGAACATCGACCATGGACGACCCCCGCTCCGGACGCCTACTACAACAGTAACTGAAGAAATTGTGAAAAAGGTCGAAAACTTAGTTTTGGCGGATCGTCGGATCACGGCTCGTTTTATTGCTGAAAATGTAAAGATTTCAACGGGGAGCGTGCATAATATTTTACATGAACGCTTGGGTATGCGCGTTGGGTACCAAGAATGCTTACTGACACGCAAAAACAAACTAGAGTCGAGATTTGTCAAGAAGCTTTGGACTTGATACAGCAAGACCGGGAAACGAAACTGCAGTTTATGAAATGGAAAACGCCATCATCTCCAACTCCGAAGAAATTCAAGGTGGGCCCATCTGCCGGTAAGCTCCTGTTTTTTTTTTGGGATGGTAAAGGGGTAGTAATGATTGAGTATCTCGAGCATGGAGCCACTATTACGGGCACTTGATCTGCTAAACAAATAGCCACATTGCGCAATGACATCCGCGAAAAACGGCGAGGTAAACTCTCGAAAGATGTGGTGTTCCACCAGGACAATGCCCCCGCACACGAGTCCGCCGTTGCAATGGCTAAAATTCGTGATGCTGGGTTCGATATCCTTAAGCATCCTCCGTATTCACCAGATCTCGCCCCCAGTGATTTCTACCTATTTCCGAGATTGAAAGAATACCTGAAGAGGCAAGTTTTAAGACAACGACG
The DNA here is from genome assembly GCA_947361185.1 of Charanyca ferruginea. Lineage (NCBI taxonomy): Eukaryota > Metazoa > Arthropoda > Insecta > Lepidoptera > Noctuidae > Charanyca > Charanyca ferruginea. Next base: position 2,064,109 of record OX376080.1, read on the forward strand.
CGGTAGTCGCTGCAGTACAAGATTTTTTAAGTACTGAAGATGAGACCTTTTTAAAAAATGGAAATTTACGTTTAAAAAAAAAAGATATACTAAATATATTATGCTAAAAGGTGACTATGTCGAAAAATAAAATGACATTTAATAAAAGTTGTTTCTATCATACTCAATCTCACTTTTTATTGAACGCCCCACATTTTAATAAAACTAAATTGTAATTGTATTTCACTACTAAAACTATGTTTAACAAATAAATGATTACATTTTTCTATATTTTCATTTATTTCCTGTATCCTAATGGAAACTATAACTGTCATAAACTGAAATACTTTATACAGCGTTTCATATAAGTGTGGCTTTTAACTTATAAATAATGCATACATACATAGAAAAAGTGAAAGTAGTCTTAGCTAAGTAAAGCACGTGTCGCCGTCGGTCATATCATGGTCTTGTAGCATCTGTATTAAGATATGGAATTATATTCTGGGGTAACTCTACCAATAGGGAAGCAGCTTTAAAGCGCAAAAGCGATCCATCAGAGCCATGTTCAGACTACAGGTAACGGACAGCTGTGAACCATTTTTCAAAAAGTACAAAATTTTAACACTACCGTCCATGTATATTTACGAAACTGCCTTATTTGTTAAGCTGAATGCACACCTGTTTCCCAACCTATCGGATACAGTAAAACGTAACAGGCCGAATGATATGTTACGCGGACGTAGAGCCAAAACCGCATTAATGTGGAAGAGCATATTCTGTATAGCCCCGCAAGTCTTTAACAAACTCCCAAAGCAAATGAAAAAGTTAAATTTAAATGGTTTTAAGAAGGAACTTAAAGAATTGCTATGTAAAAAATGTTATTATAATTTAAATGACTTTTTGAATGATAATTTGACATCCTAATTTAATTGTAATCTTTTATACTCTGACATCTCTCTTTGATAGTTTGACATTGTAATAATATTTTGACAATAATCTAGATATAATAGTATGCTTTTACCTGACATACCTTACACTATATAATTAGTACTTATTTTTAATTTACTTGTAATAATTTTATATACTTACCAATGTACCCTAATATTTACGCGCCCCACGTGGCAGAATGTAATGAGACTGATTAATAAATTTAAGACCATATGTACCATATTCGGACAAATAAATGAATTTGAATTTGGTCCCGGCTGTCATTCGTAGATCTTTGACAGTCGTTATGGGTAGACAGAAGTCAGAAAGTTACCAAGGGGTATCGTGTTACGCAGTAACTGGGTCGTGGAGTTAAGACAGGCAGTCACTCCATGTAAATCACTGGTATTCAGCTGCATCCGAGTAGACCGAAAGCTGACCCCAATATAGTTGTGAAAAGGCTAGGCAGATGATGATACATAGAAACTTGTTCGTTGGTCTACTAGTCATTGTAACCTCCAAACACCGGTGTCTGCCATTGAGAAGCTGATCTATAACAATACCTACAATTGGCCAATCACAATTCTGCCTTAGAAAGATCACTTTTCTGCAATTAAATACTGATAACCTTTTAAGTAGCAAATACAGTAATCATTACTCTACATCTTCATGCGACTTATCTTTGCTTTCAATACTATAAAGACTGGATTGAATACACACATTATCAGCCTGCCCTTGTTCTAAGTTACTTGTGGTCGACGCAACACGTTTCTTACTTCCATTCCGTCTTATCAACCGTCATGCTATCACTGAGGTCATGAAGATGATGATGAGATGAATCATTCAAATACATTACAATCACTCGTAGCAACCAGCCATGTTCGTTGGACGCATTCACAAACATACATCTCAATTAATATTTTATCAGAGCACTATGAACACATAGATATCTATTGAAACAGACGTAAACATGTTGAGATAAGTTATATTTAAATATCGCTCAGTTAGAGTACAACAGTGTTTCAACTGATACATAATTGTCTAAAATAATTAGTATAACAGTGTTCTAAGTAAAAAAAGGTGAAAAAAAAAAACTAATGGAATATCGTCAAACAAAATTTTATCAAAAGATATCGTGAAGGACTTCTACAGAAAAGGTTTCCATCAAAATGTTGGTTATTTATTTCCTGCTCGGACTTGGTTTGACGACAGCACATAGCGACTATGGCGTATCGTTTCGAGCACAGAACTTCGAGGAGACACTTCAAAATATAGACAAGGAACTGCTTAGAAACCATCAGAGGAAAAGGAGGTTTGTCACGGGGTATTTTGTACCCCAAAATGTTACCAACCGTCCTACTGGGGGAAGTGATAGCAGTAGAGAATTCGTGGCTAACGTCACGAGACTCCAGTATGAGAATAACGCAACTCGGCCAAATGACAGAGTCATATATCCCGGACAACCCGGATAATTATGTTGCTCTGTCAAAAAATACCAGCGGAGTTATTATATTTACACGAACAAATGGAACGAACACTGTCACGCCACAATATTATGTTAACCCGGGGCAGAACAATAACGTCATTAGACCCGGATATCCTAATTACAACGTTAACGTAAAACCTGATTATAACAATAATTTTAATAATACGCCTAACTCTTCCGGTTTGACTGTTAAACCGGTCAACCCTGTCACACTCGGGTACATACCTTATTCAGGATTCGACTTCGAATATCCACGTTCTCCAACACCTAACACCGTATTTCCAGGACCTAACAGTAGTGATTTAGTAAAAAACACCAATTATATAGAACCTACCACAGGTAGTCCAGTACTCAACACCGGTTTTACAGAACCTACCAGAGGTGATCCAGTACTAAATACCGGTTATACGGAACCTATCAGAGGTGATCCAGTACTAACCACCGGTTATACAGAACCTACCAGAGGTGATGCAGAACGAAACAACGGTTACATAGTACCTAACAACGGTTATCTAGTACCTAGCAGCGGCTATCCAGTACCGTATAGCGGCTATCCACTACCGTATAGTGGTTATCCACTACCGTATAGCGGCTATCCAGTACCGCATAGCGGCTATCCAGTACAGTATAGAGACTATCCAGAACCGTATTATGGCTCTCCAGTACCTAACAACGGTTATCCAAGTTATTCAGCATTTAACTACGTAAATCCGACACCTATCAACGGTGGTCGAGTACCAAACACCGGTTATTCAGTTACTAACAACGGCTTTACAGTATCTAACAACCGTTATACAGCACTCAACAACGGTTATCAAGGACCAAGCAACGGATATCCAGTACCAAATTACGGTTATTCAGTAACTAATAACGGCAATGCAGTATCTAACAACCGCTATACAGCACTTAACAACGGTTATCCAGTACCAAACACCGGTTATACAGAACCTACTAGAGGTGATCCAGTACCAAATAACGATGATGATTATGATGATGATGATGATGATGAACAATTTAATCTAGAGTCTAATGATGACATACACTTACAATTCGCTGACAGACATTCATATAAGGTGTTTATAGATCATAACAAATGTCCATCAGGCATGAAGAGGTCAGCTCTCGGAATGTGTAAATAAGGTGATCATTATGAGGATTATTAATCATTACCATCACTATCATAACATATGAAGTCCCCACCACGCTGATAATTGTGTTAGTTGGGAAAAATCTCAATAAAAACGAATAAAATACAGAATCAGACCAGGGCCTTTAGACAAAATCCTTTTTCTGTTAGCGTTAACATACGATTGATGCATACAATTTGATTTTTCCGTTGGTGTTAACGCTAACAGAAAGGGATTTTGTCTACGGGCCCTGTTCGATTCGATTCTGTTAATTGTTTTACCAATAGAATAGTTACCCTGAGTGCTACAGGCTACATCTCTACATAGTATAAAACTTTGAACGGATTTCAATGCGGTTTTCATCAATAGATAGAGTGATTTAAGAGAAAGGTTTTTACGTATGATTTTGATATTGTTTTGTGTTAATTTGTTGAAATATGTGGATATTTGTTTAAGATGTCATTACCGTCAAACACCCGAGATGGCGGATCGCTAGTTTTATTATAAAATTAGTATTTCCTCTTACGAACAAACCAAGAATTTTACTTCTTCATTACATTAGTTCGCGACTTCGTAAATGTAGGATATCTGCAGGGCTTTAACTTTATTGGCGCGGCACCCTGTTTCTTTTTCTAAAATGAAAGCCTGCTTTGCTCCTTATAACATTAGCAATCTTCCAGTGAAAGTCCCGTCAAAATCGGAACAGCCGATTTAGACATTAGCCGGAACAAACAAACACAGAGTCTTTTAGGTATATGTACCGTGTAAACATTCATATGCATTTAGCAAAAAGCTATTAGTATAAATCTAAGTTCAGCTAAAATTAAGTTTTAATATAAAAATTACTGTATGTTGGTTCGATCCTTATGTATTGTTGTTTATTAATAAAATAAATTGTAATTGTATCTCACTACTAAAACTATGTTTAACAAATAAATGACTATATTCTTCTATATTTTCATTTATTTCCTGTATCCTAATGGAAACTATAACTGTCATAAACTGAAATACTTTATACAGCGTTTCATATAAGTGTGGCTTTTAACTTATAAATAATGCATACATAGATAGAAGAAGTGACAGTAGTCGTAGCTAAGTATAGCACGTGTCACCGTTGGTCCCGGCTGTCATTCGTAGATCTTTGACAGTCGCTATGGGTAGTCAGAAGTCAGAAAGTTACCAAGCGGTATCGTGTTACGCAGTAACAGGGTCGTGGAGTTCAGACAGGGTAGTCTCTCCATGTAAATCACTGGTATTCAGCTGCATCCGAATAGACCGAAAGCTGACCCCAATATAGTTGTGAAAAGGCTAGGCAGATGACACAGAAACTTGTTCGTTGGTCTACTAGTCATTGTAACCTCCAAACACCGGTGTCTGCCATTGAGAAGCTGATCTATAACAATACCTATAATTGGCCAATCACAATTCTGCCTTAGAAAGATAACTTTTCTGCCATTAAATACTGATAACCTTTTAAGTAGCAAATACAGTAATCATTACTCTACTTCTTCATGCGACTTTTCTTTGCTTTTAATATTTATGAAGACTGGATTTAATACACACATTATCAGCCTGCCCTTGTTCTATGTTCCTTGAGGTCGACACAACATGTTTTCTTTTTCCATTCTGTCCTGTCCACCATTAAGCTTTCACTGACTCGCTTTTCATTCTGTTCACACAATCCATCCATTTTTTCGTTGGCGTACCTCTCCTTCTATATTTGTCCACATCTATATTCATTACTGTTTTGGTCACATGCGTTTCATGTTTCCTCTTTCGTGCCAGAACGCGCGACATCTATGACGTTTTTCATGCGTTTCCCTGATATAGCACCACATACCACACCAATACCTAATATAACATTACGATATTACTATCGAATTTATGTATGTTTGTGTATTAAAGTAAGTCAATAAAAAATTGCATGCAGTGGAGATGATAATGTTGAGACGGATGTGTGGAGTGACCAGAATGGATAAGGCGAGAAATGAATATATTAGAGGAAGTTTGAAAGTGGTGCCAGTGACAGAAAAATTAAAAGGAAATCGTTTGTCTTGGTATGGGCATGTGAAGAGAAGGGATGAAACGCATGTGACCAAAAGAGCTATGAATATAAGTGAGGATGGATGGAGACGGAAAGGAAGGCCAAAGGATTGTCTGAAGAATGATATGAATGAAAAGGGAGTCAGTGAAAGCTTAACGGTTGAAAAGACTGAATGGAAGAAAGAAACGTGTTGCGCCGACCACGATTAACATGGGACAAGGTCAGGAAGATGATGATGAGACGAAGCATTCAAATAGATACATTACAATCACTCTACTCGTAACAACTAGCCATGTTCGTTGGACGCATAGACAAACATACATCTCAATTAATATTTTATCAGAGTACTACGAACACATACCTATTGAAACAGACGTAAACATATTGAGATAAGTTATATTTAAATATCGCTCAGTTAGTGTACAACAGTGTTTAAACTCAACAGACATAATTGTCTAAAATAATAAGTACAACGGTGTTCTAAGTGAAAATAGTGGAAAAAAATACCAATGGAATTTCGTCAAACACAATTTAACCAAAAAATATCGTGAACGACTTCTACAGAAAAGGTTTTCATCAAAATGTTGGTTATTTATTTCCTGCTCGGACTTGGTTTGACGACAGCACATAGCGACTATGGCGTATCGTTTCGAGCACAGAATTTCGAGGAGACGCTTCAAAATATAGACAAGCAAGCGCTTAGAAACCATCAGAGAGTAAGGAGGTTCGTCACGGGGTATTTTGTACCCCAAAATGCTACCAACCGACATACTTGGGAAAGTAATAGTAGTAGAGAATACGTGGCAAACGTCACGAGACTCCAGCATAAGAATAACGCAACTCGGCCATATGATACAATCACATATCCCGAACAACCCGGATTTGTTGCTCCGTCAAAAAACACCAGCGGAGTTATCATATTTGCACGAACAAAAGGAACGAACAATGTCACGCCACAATATTATGTTAATCCGGAGCAGAACAGTAACGTCACTAGACCCGGATATACTAATTACAACAACATTGACGTAAAACCCGGATATAACAACCATTTTAGTAATACGTCTGACTCTTCTGGTTTGATTGTTAAACCGGTCAATCCTGTCACATCCAGGTACATACCTTATCCAGGATTCAACGTCAGAAATCCAGGTTATCTAACACCTAACACCGTTCTTCTAGCACCTAAAAACGGTGATTTAGTACCGAACACTGATTATATAGAACTTACCACAGGTAGACCTATACCAAACACCGGATATACAGAACCTACCAGAGGAGACTTCGTATCAAACACCGGTTCTATAGAGCCCACCACAGGTTGTCCAGTACCAAACACGGGTTCTACAGATCTTGCCAGATGTGATCCAGTGCCTAACACCGATTATACAGAACCTACCAGAGGAGATCCAGTACCAAGCACCGGTTCTACAGAACTCATCAACGGTGATCCAATACCAAATAACGGTTACATGCCACCTAACAACGGTTTTCCAATACCTAGCAGCAGCTATCCACCACCTTATAGCGGTAATTCACTACCTAATAGCGGTTTTTTAGTATCGTATAGCGGGTTGCCACCTTACAGTTCACCACTGCGTAATGCGACGACTATAATTGTTAACACATGTGCACTCGGCATGAAGCCAGGGCCTTACGGGACGTGTAAATGGTGACCATTTATGAGGATTATTAATTACTAGCAACCCGCCCCGGCTTCGCACGGGTGCATTGTAAAAACCAAGAATGTTTCTTTATAACATTAGTTTCGCGAATTCGTGAATGTCGGATATCTACGGGGCTTTAATTTGTTTACGACGAGCCCTGATTCTTTTTCTAAAATGAAAGCCTGCTTTGCGTCTTCTAACATCAGCTATCTTCCAGTGAAAGTCCTGTCAAAATCGGAACAGCCGTTTAGACATTAGCCGGAAGAAACAGACACAGAGTAATCTATACTTAAGAGGAAACACAAGGGTCGTTTTTCCATACAAACTTAGTCCCCTGTTTCCTCCCTGGATAATGCCGGTAGATCATTTTTTTTTTTAAATATCCATGGCTACTATTGGCATGTCCCTATGTTTTCCTTTTCCTCATAAATGTATTATTAAAAGAGATATGAATATTCAAAAACCTAAAAAATTGGCATGATCTTCCGCTGTGTTCAAACATTCAGAAAACAAATTTGACTTGATTATATACAAAATAGAAAACATAGGAACACGGCAAAAGCCTTTCTTTATTTTTTAATGAAAAAAGCAGTTAAATCGGTTAAGTTTTGGAGAAGAAATCAGGGGACTACGAATCATTAATTTTGTGTACTTTTAATAGGTATTTTCGGTCAAAGCTGCAGTTGTCTCTATCGCGCTCTGCGGTTCGTGTTCGGGCATTGCGCGACAGCAATAGATTTTACAAATACCTAATTTTCAATTCTCTAGCCCGTGGTGTTTCCTCTTAATATTATAAAGAAGTTTGTAAGTTTGTATGTAGGGGATAATCTCCAAAACTACTGATCCGATTTCAAAAATTCTTTCGCCAATAGGAAGCTACGTTATCCCTGAATGCTATAGGCTATATTGCATTATCAAAAAATTAGAGATTCTTCAGAAAATTCACGCGGACGAAGTCGCGGGCAAAGTGCTAGTTTTGGTAAAAGTATGCATTTAGCAAAAACTTCGTATACGTTTAAGTTAAGCTAAAATTAAGTTTTTAACCCCCGACGTAAAAACGACGGGGTGTTATAAGTTTTAAGTTTGACGTGTCTGTGTGTGTGTGTGTGTGTGTGTGTGTGTGTGTGTGTCTGTCTGTGGCATCGTAGCTCCCGAACGGATGAACCGATTTTGTTTTTGTTTTTTTTATTTGAAAGGTGAATTAGTCGGGAGTGTTCTTAGCTATGTTTGATGAAAATCGGTCCAAGATGGCCGCCGCTACAAAATAGCTAATCACATATTTTTTCACAACTCCTTCAATATGGGTATCAAATGAAAGGGCTTCACTAGTAGAATACTTTACACTATGATAAATTTCAAAACCAAGATGACCGGCACCACAAAATGGCGAATTATATATACCAAACGCATTCTCAGGGTGATATCTTTAATATCAAAAAAGATCCATGTGACGAAATACAACTTTAGACGTATCTACAACTTCTCAAAACCAGACTAAATTACATTTAAAAACTTTCAAATATAAATTAAATTAAAAATTTAAAAAACCCCCAACGCAAAACATAAAAGCAATTATTTAAAAAGTAAAAAATAATATCTTTTGTTGAGCCATCAAATGTTTGTTCGTTGAAATGGCGCTATAATGTCGCGGCGGGGTACCGCTAAGTCAGCAATAGCTACATGGGTAAAAATTAAATTAAAAATTTAAAAAACCCCCAACGCAAAACATAAACGCAATTATTTAAAAAGTAAAAAATAATATCTTTAGTTGAGCCATCAAATGTTTGTTCGTTGAAATGGCGCTATAATGTCGCAGCGGGGTACCGCGTAAGTTAAATCTCATTGCAAATCCATGAGTTCGCTATTTTACCTATTTAGCTATTGCTGACTTAGCGGTACCCCGCCGCGACATTATAGCGCCATTTCAACGAACAAACATTTGATGGCTCAACTAAAGATATTATTTTTTACTTTTTAAATAATTGCGTTTATGTTTTGCGTTGGGGGTTTTTTAAATTTTTAATTTAATTTTTATTTCAAAGTTTTTAAATGTCATTTAGTCTGGTTTTGAGAAGTTGTAGATACGTCTAAAGTTGTATTTCGTCACATGGATATTAAAGATATCACCCTGAGAATGCGTTTGGTATATATAATTCAATTTTGGAAAAAGTGTGGATTGGATTCTTTTTGCGTAACTATGTCCAATTGGCACAACCGTACTCTGGCACAATCGTACCCAGTCTACCCTATGTTTAGACAGCCGGCTGTTTAAACAGCAGGGAACCGGTGCTTTGGCCCATAGAGTTTATAAAATTAATTTCAATTTTTTAAGTTTTTATTTCGTTAGTTAATTAATATTCCTCATTCCCTTTCAATACAGTATGCATTATTCTACTAGTCAAGCCCTTTCATTTGATATCCATATTGAGGGAGTCGCGAAAAAAAAAATGTAATTCGCCATTTTGTGGTGCCGGTCATCTTGGCTTTGAAATTTATCACAGTGTAAAGTATTCTACTAGTGAAGCCCTTTCATTTGATACCCATATTGATGGAGTTGTGAAAAAATATGTGATTAGCTATTTTGTAGCGGCGGCCATCTTGGACCGATTTTCATCAAACATAGCTAAGAACACTCCCGACTAGTTCACCTTTCAAATAAAAAAAATAAAAACAAAATCGGTTCATCCGTTCGGGAGCTACGATGCCACAGACAGACACACACACACACACACACACAGACACGTCAAACTTATAACACCCCGTCGTTTTTACGTCGGGGGTTAAAAATAGCGAACTCATGGATTTGCAATGAGATTTGACTTACGCGGTACCCCGCCGCGACATTATAGCGCCATTTCAACGAACAAACATTTGATGGCTCAACAAAAGATATTATTTTTTACTTTTTAAATAATTGCTTTTATGTTTTGCGTTGGGGGTTTTTTAAATTTTTAATTTAATTTTTATAAAATAAAAAATACTGTTGGTTCGATCCTTATCTATTGTTGTTTAACTTACGAGGGGCGTTCAATATAAAGTGAGAATGAGATGCAAACTCTTTCAATATTAGGAAATTAAATACTGGCCGGTAAAGCTAATCTATGTAGCTGATTGCTATAAAAAAAAAAACGAACTGTAATATGTTTTAAAAAAAAACAACCAAAATTTCTTTGCAATGCTATTGAGTAGGTACGTTAGCAAAAATGAAGAAATTTGAACTGCGTGCCGTTATCAAATACTTGTGTTTGAAAATTTTTTCTACGGATCAAGTCAATTTAGATTTGCGGGACACTTTGGGGTCTAATGCTCCTCCGTAGTCGGCAGTCGCACCTTGGTGCGCCGAATTTAGACGTGGAAGAACATCGACCATGGACGACCCCCGCTCCGGACGCCTACTACAACAGTAACTGAAGAAATTGTGAAAAAGGTCGAAAACTTAGTTTTGGCGGATCGTCGGATCACGGCTCGTTTTATTGCTGAATATGTAAAGATTTCAACGGGGAGCGTGCATAATATTTTACATGAACGCTTGGGTATGCGCGTTGGGTACCAAGAATGCTTACTGACACGCAAAAACAAACTAGAGTTAAGATTTGTCAAGAAGCTTTGGACTTGATACAGCAAGACCGGGAAACGAAACTGCAGTTTATGAAATGGAAAACGCCATCATCTCCAACTCCGAAGAAATTCAAGGTGGGCCCATCTGCCGGTAAGCTCCTGTTTTTTTTTTGGGATGGTAAAGGGGTAGTAATGATTGAGTATCTCGAGCATGGAGCCACTATTACGGGCACTTGATCTGCTAAACAAATAGCCACATTGCGCAATGACATCCGCGAAAAACGGCGAGGTAAACTCTCGAAAGATGTGGTGTTCCACCAGGACAATGCCCCCGCACACAAGTCCGCCGTTGCAATGGCTGAAATTCGTGATGCTGGGTTCGATATCCATAAGCATTCTCCGTATTCACCAGATCTCACCCCCAGTGATTTCTACCTATTTCCGAGATTGAAAGAATACCTGAAGAGGCCAGTTTTAAGACAACGACGCGGTAGTCGCTGCAGTACAAGATTTTTTAAGTACTCAAGATGAGACCTTTTTAAAAAATGGAAATTTACGTTTTAAAAAAAAAGATATACTAAATGTATTATGCTAAAAGGTGACTATGTCGAAAAATAAAATGACATTTAATAAAAGTTGTTTCTATCATACTCATTCTCACTTTTTATTGAACGCCCCTCATATTAATAAAACTAAATTGTAATTGTATTTCACTACTAAAACTACGTAATATGTTAAAGAAATAAATGATTATATTCTAATATATTTTATTTTATTCCCTGTATCCTAATGGAAACTATAACTGACATAAAGGGAAATACTTGACAGCGTTTCATATGAGTATGTACTTTAACCTATAAAGTTAATGCATACATAGATAGAAGATACATAGATACAGAGGGACTCACGGTTAAGTGACAGTAGTCGTAGCTAAGTAAAGCACGTATCGCCGTTGGTCCCGGCTGTCATTCGTAGATCTTTGACAGTCGTTATGGGTAGACAGAAGTCAGAAAGTTACCAAGGGGTATCGTGTTACGCAGTAACTGGGTCGTGGAGTTAAGACAGGCAGTCACTCCATGTAAATCACTGGTATTCAGCTGCATCCGAGTAGACCGAAAGCTGACCCCAATATAGTTGTGAAAAGGCTATGCAAATGATGATACATAGAAACTTGTTCGTTGGTCTACTAGTCATTGTAACCTCCAAACACCGGTGTCTGCCATTGAGAAGCTGATCTATAACAATACCTACAATTGGCCAATCACAATTCTGCCTTAGAAAGATCACTTTTCTGCAATTAAATACTGATAACCTTTTAAGTAGCAAATACAGTAATCATTACTCTACTTCATCATGCGACTTATCTTTGCTTTCAATACTATAAAGACTGGATTGAATACACACATTATCAGCCTGCCCTTGTTCTAAGTTACTTGTGGTCGACTCAACACGTTTCTTTCTTTCATTCCGTCTTATCAACCGTCATGCTATCACTGAGGTCAGAAAGATGATGATGAGATGAATCATTCAAATACATTACAATCACTCGTAGCAACCAGCCATGTTCGTTGGACGCATTCACAAACATACATCTCAATTAATATTTTATCAGAGCACTATGAACACATAGATACCTATTGAAACAGACGTAAACAAGTTGAGATAAGTTATATTTAAATATCGCTCAGTTAGAGTACAACAGTGTTTCAACTGATACATAATTGTCTAAAATAATTAGTATAACAGTGTTCTAAGTAAAAAAAGGTGAAAATAAAAAACTAATGGAATATCGTCAAACAAAATTTTATCAAAAGATATCGTGAAGGACTTCTACAGAAAAGGTTTCCATCAAAATGTTGGTTATTTATTTCCTGCTCGGACTTGGTTTGACGACAGCACATAGCGACTATGGCGTATCGTTTCGAGCACAGAACTTCGAGGAGACACTTCAAAATATAGACAAGGAACTGCTTAGAAACCATCAGAGGAAAAGGAGGTTTGTCACGGGGTATTTTGTACCCCAAAATGTTACCAACCGTCCTACTGGGGGAAGTGATAGCAGTAGAGAATTCGTGGCTAACGTCATGAGACTCCAGTATGAGAATAACGCAACTCGGCCAAATGACAGAGTCATATATCCCGGACAACCCGGATAATTATGTTGCTCTGTCAAAAAATACCAGCGGAGTTATTATATTTACACGAACAAATGGAACGAACACTGTCACGCCACAATATTATGTTAACCCGGGGCAGAACAATAACGTCATTAGACCCGGATATCCTAATTACAACGTTAACGTAAAACCTGATTATAACAATAATTTTAATAATACGCCTAACTCTTCCGGTTTGACTGTTAAACCGGTCAACCCTGTCACACTCGGGTACATACCTTATTCAGGATTCGACTTCGAATATCCACGTTCTCCAACACCTAACACCGTATTTCCAGGACCTAACAGTAGTGATTTAGTAAAAAACACCAATTATATAGAACCTACCACAGGTAGTCCAGTACTCAACACCGGTTTTACAGAACCTACCAGAGGTGATCCAGTACTAAATACCGGTTATACGGAACCTATCAGAGGTGATCCAGTACTAACCACCGGTTATACAGAACCTACCAGAGGTGATGCAGAACGAAACAACGGTTACATAGTACCTAACAACGGTTATCTAGTACCTAGCAGCGGCTATCCAGTACCGTATAGCGGCTATCCACTACCGTATAGTGGTTATCCACTACCGTATAGCGGCTATCCAGTACCGCATAGCGGCTATCCAGTACAGTATAGAGACTATCCAGAACCGTATTATGGCTCTCCAGTACCTAACAACGGTTATCCAAGTTATTCAGCATTTAACTACGTAAATCCGACACCTATCAACGGTGGTCGAGTACCAAACACCGGTTATTCAGTTACTAACAACGGCTTTACAGTATCTAACAACCGTTATACAGCACTTAACAACGGTTATCCAGTACCAAACACCGGTTATACAGAACCTACTACAGGTGATCCAGTACCAAATAACGATGATGATTATGATGATGATGATGATGATGAACAATTTAATCTACAGTCTAATGATGACATACACTTCGCATTCGCTGACAGACATTCATATAAGGTGTTTATAGATCATAACAAATGTCCATCAGGCATGAAGAGGTCAGCTCTCGGAATGTGTAAATAAGGTGATCATTATGAGGATTATTAATCATTACCATCACTATCACAACATATGAAGTCCCCACCACGCTGATAATTGTGTTAGTTGGGAAAAATCTCAATAAAAACGAATAAAATACAGAATCAGACCAGGGCCTTTAGACAAAATCCTTTTTCTGTTAGCGTTAACATACGATTGATGCATACAATTTGATTTTTCCGTTGGTGTTAACGCTAACAGAAAGGGATTTTGTCTACGGGCCCTGTTCGATTCGATTCTGTTAATTGTTTTACCAATAGAATAGTTACCCTGAGTGCTACAGGCTACATCTCTACATAGTATAAAACTTTGAACGGATTTCAATGCGGTTTTCATCAATAGATAGAGTGATTCAAGAAGAAGGTTTTTACGTATAATTTTGATATTGTTTTGTGTTAATTTGTTAAAATATGTGGATATTTGTTTAAAATGTCATTACCGTCAAACACCCGAGATGGCGGATCGCTAGTTTTATTATAAAATTAGTATTTCCTCTTACGAACAAACCAAGAATTTTACTTCTTCATTACATTAGTTCGCGACTTCGTAAATGTAGGATATCTGCAGGGCTTTAACTTTATTGGCGCGGCACCCTGTTTCTTTTTCTAAAATGAAAGCCTGCTTTGCTCCTTATAACATTAGCAATCTTCCAGTGAAAGTCCCGTCAAAATCGGAACAGCCGATTTAGACATTAGCCGGAACAAACAAACACAGAGTCTTTTAGGTATATGTACCGTGTAAACATTCATATGCATTTAGCAAAAAGCTATTAGTATAAATCTAAGTTCAGCTAAAATTAAGTTTTAATATAAAAATTACTGTATGTTGGTTCGATCCTTATGTATTGTTGTTTATTAATAAAATAAATTGTAATTGTATCTCACTACTAAAACTATGTTTAACAAATAAATGACTATATTCTTCTATATTTTCATTTATTTCCTGTATCCTAATGGAAACTATAACTGTCATAAACTGAAATACTTTATACAGCGTTTCATATAAGTGTGGCTTTTAACTTATAAATAATGCATACATAGATAGAAGAAGTGACAGTAGTCGTAGCTAAGTATAGCACGTGTCACCGTTGGTCCCGGCTGTCATTCGTAGATCTTTGACAGTCGCTATGGGTAGTCAGAAGTCAGAAAGTTACCAAGGGGTATCGTGTTAACCAGTAACAGGGTCCTGGAGTTAAGACAGGGTAGTCTCTCCATGTAAATCACTGGTATTCAGCTGCATCCGAATAGACCGAAAGCTGACCCCAATATAGTTGTGAAAAGGCTAGGCAGATGACACATAGAAACTTGTTCGTTGGTCTACTAGTCATTGTAACCTCCAAACACCGGTGTCTGCCATTGAGAAGCTGATCTATAATAATACCACAATTGGCCAATCACAATTCTGCCTTAGAAAGATAACTTTTCTGCCATTAAATACTGATAACCTTTTAAGTAGCAAATACAGTAATCATTACTCTACTTCTTCATGCGACTTTTCTTTGCTTTTAATATTTATGAAGACTGGATTTAATACACACATTATCAGCCAGCCCTTGTTCTATGTTCCTTGAGGTCGACACAACATGTTTTCTTTTTCCATTCTGTCCTGTCCACCATTAAGCTTTCACTGACTCGCTTTTCATTCTGTTCACACAATCCATCCATTTTTTCGTTGGCGTACCTCTCCTTCTATATTTGTCCACATCTATATTCATTACTGTTTTGGTCACATGCGTTTCATGTTTCCTCTTTCGTGCCAGAACGCGCGACATCTATGACGTTTTTCATGCGTTTCCCTGATATAGCACCACATACCACACCAATACCTAATATAACATTACGATATTACTATCGAATTTATGTATGTTTGTGTATTAAATTAAGTCAATAGAAAATTGCGTGGAGATGATAATGTTGAGACGGATGTGTGGAGTGACCAGAATGGATAAGGCGAGAAATGAATATATTAGAGGAAGTTTGAACGTGGTGCCAGTGACAGAAAAGTTAAAAGGAAATCGTTTGTCTTGGTATGGGCATGTGAAGAGAAGGGATGAAACGCATGTGACCAAAAGAGCTATCAATATAAGTGAGGATGGATGGAGACGGAAAGGAAGGCCAAAGGATTGTCTGAAGAATGATATGAATGAAAAGGGAGTCAGTGAAAGCTTAACGGTTGAAAAGACTGAATGGAAGAAAGAAACGTGTTGCGCCGACCACGATTAACATGGGACAAGGTCAGGAAGATGATGATGAGACGAAGCATTCAAATAGATACATTACAATCACTCTACTCGTAACAACTAGCCATGTTCGTTGGACGCATAGACAAACATACATCTCAATTAATATTTTATCAGAGTACTACGAACACATACCTATTGAAACAGACGTAAACATATTGAGATAAGTTATATTTAAATATCGCTCAGTTAGTGTACAACAGTGTTTAAACTCAACAGACATAATTGTCTAAAATAATAAGTACAACAGTGTTCTAAGTGAAAATAGTGGAAAAAAATACCAATGGAATTTCGTCAAACACAATTTAATCAAAAAATATCGTGAATGACTTCTACAGAAAAGGATTTCATCAAAATGTTGATTATTTATTTCCTGCTCGGACTTGGTTTGACGACAGCACATAGCGACTATGGCGTATCGTTTCGAGCACAGAATTTCGAGGAGACGCTTCAAAATATAGACAAGCAAGCGCTTAGAAACCATCAGAGAGAAAGGAGGTTTGTCACGGGGTATTTTGTACCCCAAAATGCTACCAACCGACATACTTGGGAAAGTAATAGTAGTAGAGAATACGTGGCAAACGTCACGAGACTCCAGCATAAGAATAACGCAACTCAGCCATATGATACAATCATATATCCCGAACAACCCGGATTTGTTGCTCCGTCAAAAAACACCAGCGGAGATATCATATTTGCACGAACAAAAGGAACGAACAATGTCACGCCACAATATTATGTTAATCCGGAGCAGAACAGTAACGTCACTAGACCCGGATATACTAATTACAACAACATTGACGTAAAACCCGGATATAACAACAATTTTAGTAATACGTCTGACTCTTCTGGTTTGATTGTTAAACCGGTCAATCCTGTCACATCCAGGTACATACCTTATCCAGGATTCAACGTCAGAAATCCAGGTTATCTAACACCTAACACCGTTCTTCTAGCACCTAAAAACGGTGATTTAGTACCGAACACTGATTATATAGAACTTACCACAGGTAGACCTATACCAAACACCGGATATACAGAACCTACCAGAGGAGATCTCGTATCAAACACCGGTTCTATAGAGCCCACCACAGGTTGTCCAGTACCAAACACGGGTTCTACAGATCTTGCCAGATGTGATCCAGTGCCTAACACCGATTATACAGAACCTACCAGAGGAGATCCAGTACCAAGCACCGGTTCTACAGAACTCATCAACGGTGATCCAATACCAAATAACGGTTACATGCCACCTAACAACGGTTTTCCAATACCTAGTAGCAGCTATCCACCACCTTATAGCGGCATTCCACTACCTTATAGCGGTAATTCACTACCTAATAGCGGTTTTTTAGTATCGTATAGCGGGTTGCCACCTTACAGTTCACCACTGCGTAATGCGACGACTATAATTGTTAACACATGTGCACTCGGCATGAAGCCAGGGCCTTACGGGACGTGTAAATGGTGACCATTTATGAGGATTATTAATTACTAGCAACCCGCTCCGGCTTCGCACGGGTGCATTGTAAAAACCAAGAATGTTTCTTTATAACATTAGTTTCGCGAATTCGTGAATGTCGGATATCTACGGGGCTTTAATTTGTTTACGACGAGCCCTGATTCTTTTTCTAAAATGAAAGCCTGCTTTGCGTCTTCTAACATCAGCTATCTTCCAGTGAAAGTCCCGTCAAAATCGGAACAGCCGTTTAGACATTAGCCGGAAGAAACAGACACAGAGTAATCTATACTTAATATTATAAAGAAGTTTGTAAGTTTGTATGTAGGGGATAATCTCCAAAACTACCGATCCGATTTCAAAAATTCTTTCGCCAATAGGAAGCTACGTTATCCCTGAATGCTATAGGCTATATTGCATTATCAAAAAATTAGAGATTCTTCAGAAAATTCACGCGGACGAAGTCGCGGGAAAAGTGATAGTTTTGGTATAAGTATGCATTTAGCAAAAAGTCCCTATACGTTTAAGTTAGGCTAAAATTAAGTTTTAAAATAAAAATTACTGTTGGTTCGATCCTTATCTTTTTTTTTTATCTATTGATAGGCATTACGTTATCTATTGTTGTTTAACTTACGAGGGGCGTTCAATATAAAGTGAGAATGAAATGCAAACTCTTTCATTATTAGGAAATTAAATACTGGCCGGTAAAGCTAATCTATGTAGGTAGCTGAATGCTATGAAAAAAAACTAACTGTAATTTGTTTAAAAAAAAACAACGAATATTTCTTTGCAATGCTATTGAGTAGGTACGTTAGCAAAAATGAAGAAATTTGAACTGCGTGCCGTTTAGATCAATTTAGATTTGCGGGACACTTTGGGGTCTAATGCTCCTCCGTATTCGACAGTCGCACCTTGGTGCGCCGAATTTAGACGTGGAAGAACATCGAACATGGACGACCCCCGCTCCGGACGCCCTACTACAGCAGTAACTGAAGAAATTGTGAAAAAGGTCGAAAACTTAGTTTTGGCGGATCGTCGTGTCACGGCTCGTTTTATTGCTGAAAATGTAAAGATTTCAAAGGGGAGCGTGCATAATACTTTACATGAACGCTTGGGTATGCGCGTTGGGTACCAAGAATGCTTACTGACACGCAAAAACAAACTAGAGTCGAGATTTGTCAAGAAGCTTTGGACTTGATACAGCAAGACCGGGAAACGAAACTGCAGTTTATGAAATGGAAAACGCCATCATCTCCAACTCCGAAGAAATTCAAGGTGGGCCCATCTGCCGGTAAGCTCCTGTTTTTTTTTTGGGATGGTAAAGGGGTAGTAATGATTGAGTATCTCGAGCATGGAGCCACTATTACGGGCACTTGATCTGCTAAACAAATAGCCACATTGCGCAATGACATCCGCGAAAAACGGCGAGGTAAACTCTCGAAAGATGTGGTGTTCCACCAGGACAATGCCCCCGCACACAAGTCCGCCGTTGCAATGGCTGAAATTCGTGATGCTGGGTTCGATATCCATAAGCATTCTCCGTATTCACCAGATCTCACCCCCAGTGATTTCTACCTATTTCCGAGATTGAAAGAATACCTGAAGAGGCCAGTTTTAAGACAACGACGCGGTAGTCGCTGCTGTACAAGATTTTTTAAGTACTCAAGATGAGACCTTTTTAAAAAATGGAAATTTACGTTTTAAAAAAAAAGATATACTAAATGTATTATGCTAAAAGGTGACTATGTCGAAAAATAAAATGACATTTAATAAAAGTTGTTTATAACATACTCATTCTCACTTTTTATTGAACGCCCCTCATATTAATAAAACTAAATTGTAATTGTATTTCACTACTAAAACTAGGTAATATGTTAAAGAAATAAATGATTATATTCTAATATATTTTATTTTATTCCCTGTATCCTAATGGAAACTATAACTGACATAAAGGGAAATACTTGACAGCGTTTCATATGAGTATGTACTTTAACCTATAAAGTTAATGCATACATAGATAGAAGATACATAGATACAGAGGGACTCACGGTTAAGTGACAGTAGTCGTAGCTAAGTAAAGCACGTGTCGCCGTCGGTCCCGGCTGTAATTCGTAGATCTTTGACAGTCGCTATGGGTAGTCAGAAGTCAGAAAGTTACCAAGGGGTATCGTGTTACGCAGTAACTGGGTCGTGGAGTTAAGACAGGCAGTCACTCCATGTAAATCACTGGTATTCAGCTGCATCCGAGTAGACCGAAAGCTGACCCCAATATAGTTGTGAAAAGGCTATGCAAATGATGATACATAGAAACTTGTTCGTTGGTCTACTAGTCATTGTAACCTCCAAACACCGGTGTCTGCCATTGAGAAGCTGAGCTATAACAATATACCTACAATTGGCCAATCACAATTCTGCCTTAGAAAGATCACTTTTCTGCAATTAAATACTGATAACCTTTTAAGTAGCAAATACAGTAATCATTACTCTACATCTTCATGCGACTTATCTTTGCTTTCAATACTATAAAGACTGGATTGAATACACACATTATCAGCCTGCCCTTGTTCTAAGTTACTTGTGGTCGACGCAACACGTTTCTTACTTCCATTCCGTCTTATCAACCGTCATGCTATCACTGAGGTCATGAAGATGATGATGAGATGAATCATTCAAATACATTACAATCACTCGTAGCAACCAGCAATGTTCGTTGGACGCATTCACAAACATACATCTCAATTAATATTTTATCAGAGCACTATGAACACATAGATATCTATTGAAACAGACGTAAACAAGTTGAGATAAGTTATATTTAAATATCGCTCAGTTAGAGTACAACAGTGTTTCAACTGATACATAATTGTCTAAAATAATTAGTATAACAGTGTTCTAAGTAAAAAAAGGTGAAAAAAAAAACTAATGGAATATCGTCAAACAAAATTTTATCAAAAGATATCGTGAAGGACTTCTACAGAAAAGGTTTCCATCAAAATGTTGGTTATTTATTTCCTGCTCGGACTTGGTTTGACGACAGCACATAGCGACTATGGCGTACCGTTTCGAGCACAGAACTTCGAGGAGACACTTCAAAATATAGACAAGGAACTGCTTAGAAACCATCAGAGGAAAAGGAGGTTTGTCACGGGGTATTTTGTACCCCAAAATGTTACCAACCGTCCTACTGGGGGAAGTGATAGCAGTAGAGAATTCGTGGCTAACGTCACGAGACTCCAGTATGAGAATAACGCAACTCGGCCAAATGACAGAGTCATATATCCCGGACAACCCGGATAATTATGTTGCTCTGTCAAAAAATACCAGCGGAGTTATTATATTTACACGAACAAATGGAACGAACACTGTCACGCCACAATATTATGTTAACCCGGGGCAGAACAATAACGTCATTAGACCCGGATATCCTAATTACAACGTTAACGTAAAACCTGATTATAACAATAATTTTAATAATACGTCTAACTCTTCCGGTTTGACTGTTAAACCGGTCAACCCTGTCACACTCGGGTACATACCTTATTCAGGATTCGACTTCGAATATCCACGTTCTCCAACACCTAACACCGTATTTCCAGGACCTAACAGTAGTGATTTAGTAAAAGACACCAATTATATAGAACCTACCACAGGTAGTCCAGTACTCAACACCGGTTTTACAGTACAGAACCTACCGGAGGTGATCCAGTACTAAATACCGGTTATACGGAACCTATCAGAGGTGATCCAGTACTAACCACCGGTTATACAGAACCTACCAGAGGTGATGCAGAACGAAACAACGGTTACATAGTACCTAACAACGGTTATCTAGTACCTAGCAGCGGCTATCCAGTACCGTATAGCGGCTATCCACTACCGTATAGTGGTTATCCACTACCGTATAGCGGCTATCCAGTACCGCATAGCGGCTATCCAGTACAGTATAGAGACTATCCAGAACCGTATTATGGCTCTCCAGTACCTAACAACGGTTATCCAAGTTATTCAGC
Source organism: Charanyca ferruginea (assembly GCA_947361185.1). Classification (NCBI taxonomy): domain Eukaryota; kingdom Metazoa; phylum Arthropoda; class Insecta; order Lepidoptera; family Noctuidae; genus Charanyca; species Charanyca ferruginea. The sequence continues at coordinate 2,085,824 of OX376080.1, forward strand.
ATTTAACTACGTAAATCCGACACCTATCAACGGTGGTCGAGTACCAAACACCGGTTATTCAGTTACTAACAACGGCTTTACAGTATCTAACAACCGTTATACAGCACTTAACAACGGTTATCCAGTACCAAACACCGGTTATACAGAACCTACTACAGGTGATCCAGTACCAAATAACGATGATGATTATGATGATGATGATGATGATGAACAATTTAATCTACAGTCTAATGCTGACATACACTTCGCATTCGCTGACAGACATTCATATAAGGTGTTTATAGATCATAACAAATGTCCATCAGGCATGAAGAGGTCAGCTCTCGGAATGTGTAAATAAGGTGATCATTATGAGGATTATTAATCATTACCATCACTATCACAACATATGAAGTCCCCGCCACGCTGATAATTGTGTTAGTTGGGAAAAATCTCAATAAAAGCGAATAAAATACGGAATCAGACCAGGGCCTTTAGACAAAATCCTTTTTCTGTTAGCGTTAACATACGATTGATGCATACAATTTGATTTTTCCGTTGGCGTTAACGTTAACAGAAAGGGATTTTGTCTACGGGCCCTGTTCGATTCGATTCTGTTAATTGTTTTAAAAATAGAATAGTTACCCTGAGTGCTACAGGCTACATCTCTACATAGTATAAAACTTCGAACGGATTTTAATGCGGTTTTCATCAATAGATAGAGTGATTTAAGAGGAAGGTTTTTACGTATGATTTTGATATTGTTTTGTGTTAATTTGTTGGAATATGTGGATATTTAGAAAGAAAAAGAAAAAGAAAGAAAAACCATTTATTCACGAGATAGTGACGCACATTACAAAATAAATGCTGTATATTATTATTATTTGTTAAAGATGTCATTACCGTCAAACACCCGAGAGGGCGGATCGCTAGTTTTATTATAAAATTAGTATTTCCTGTTACGAACAAACCAAGATTTTTACTTCTTTATTTATTACATTAGGTCGCGACTTCGCAAATGTAGGATATCTTTTCTTTGGCGAGGAACCCTGATTCTTTTTCTAAAATAAAAGCCTGCTTTGCTCCTTATAACATCAGCTATCTTCCAGTGAAAGTCCTGTCAAAATCGGAACAGCCGATTTAGAGATTAACCGGAACAACCCACAGTTATTTTGGTATAAGTACCGTGTAAACATTCATATGCATTTAGCAAAAAGCTCCTATAAATTAAAGTTAAACTAAAATTAAGTTTTAAAATAAAAATCATTGTTGGTTCGATTCTTATCTATTGTTGATTATTAATAAAAGTATATTGTAATTGTATTTCACTACTAAAACTATGTTTAACAAATAAATGGATATATTTTTCTATATTTTCATTTATTTCCTGTATCCTAATGGAAACTATAACTGTCATAAACTGAAATACTTTATACAGCGTTTCATATAAGTGTGGCTTTTAACTTATAAATAATGCATACATAGATAGAAGAAGTGACAGTAGTCGTAGCTAAGTATAGCACGTGTCACCGTTGGTCCCGGCTGTCATTCGTAGATCTTTGACAGTCGCTATGGGTAGTCAGAAGTCAGAAAGTTACCAAGGGGTATCGTGTTAACCAGTAACAGGGTCCTGGAGTTAAGACAGGGTAGTCTCTCCATGTAAATCACTGGTATTCAGCTGCATCCGAATAGACCGAAAGCTGACCCAAATATAGTTGTGAAAAGGCTAGGCAGATGACACATAGAAACTTGTTCGTTGGTCTACTAGTCATTGTAACCTCCAAACACCGGTGTCTGCCATTGAGAAGCTGATCTATAATAATACCACAATTGGCCAATCACAATTCTGCCTTAGAAAGATAACTTTTCTGCCATTAAATACTGATAACCTTTTAAGTAGCAAATACAGTAATCATTACTCTACTTCTTCATGCGACTTTTCTTTGCTTTTAATATTTATAAAGACTGGATTTAATACACACATTATCAGCCTGCCCTTGTTCTATGTTCCTCGTGGTCGACGCAACATGTTTTCTTTTCCATTCTGTCCTGTCCATTAAGCTTTCACTGACTCGCTTTTCATTCTGTTCACACAATCCATCCATTTTTTCGTTGGCGTACCTCTCCCTCTATATTTGTCCACATCTATATTCATTACTCTTTTGGTCACATGCGTTTCATGTTTCCTCTTTCGTGCCAGAACGCGCGACATCTATGACGTTTTTCATGCGTTTCCCTGATATAGCACCACATACCACACCAATACCTAATATAACATTACGATATTACTATCGAATTTATGTATGTTTGTGTATTAAAGTAAGTCAATAAAAAATTGCATGCAGTGGAGATGATAATGTTGAGACGGATGTGTGGAGTGACCAGAATGGATAAGGCGAGAAATTAATGTATTAGAGGAAGTTTGAAAGTGATGCCAGTGACAGAAAAGTTAAAAGGAAATCGTTTGTCTTGGTATGGGCATGTGAAGAGAAGGGATGAAAAGCATGTGACCAAAAGAGCTATCAATATAAGTGAGGATGGATGGAGACGGAAAGGAAGGCCAAAGGATTGTCTGAAGAATGATATGAATGAAAAGGGAGTCAGTGAAAGCTTAACGGTTGAAAAGACTGAATGGAAGAAAGAAACGTGTTGCGCCGACCACGATTAACATGGGACAAGGTCAGGAAGATGATGATGAGACGAAGCATTCAAATAGATACATTACAATCACTCTACTCGTAACAACTAGCCATGTTCGTTGGACGCATAGACAAACATACATCTCAATTAATATTTTATCAGAGCACTATGAACACATATCTATTGAAACAGACGTAAACATATTGAGATAAGTTATATTTAAATATCGCTCAGTTAGTGTACAACAGTGTTTAAACTCAACAGACATAATTGTCTAAAATAATAAGTACAACGGTGTTCTAAGTGAAAATAGTGGAAAAAAATACCAATGGAATTTCGTCAAACACAATTTAACCAAAAAATATCGTGAACGACTTCTACAGAAAAGGTTTTCATCAAAATGTTGGTTATTTATTTCCTGCTCGGACTTGGTTTGACGACAGCACATAGCGACTATGGCGTATTGTTTCGAGCACAGAATTTCGAGGAGACATTTCAAAATATAGACAAGGAAGCGCTTAGAAACCATCAGAGAGAAAGGAGGTTTGTCACGGGGTCTTTTGTACCCCAAAATGCTACCAACCGACATACTTGGGGAAGTAATAGTAGTAGAGAATACGTGGCAAACGTCACGAGACTCCAGCATAAGAATAACGCAACTCGGCCATATGATAGAATCATATATCCCGGACAACCCGGATATGTTGCTCCGTCAAAAAATACCAGCGGAGTTATTATATTTACACGAACAAATGGAACGAACAATGTCACGCCACAATATTATGTTAATCCGGAGCAGAACAATAACGTCACTAAACCCGGATATCCTAATTACAACAACATTGACGTAAAACCCGGATATAACCACAAATTTAATAATACGTCTAACTCTTCTGGTTTGACCGTTAAACCGGTCAACTCTGTCACACCCGGATACATACCTTATCCAGGTTATCCAACGCCTAACACCGTCTATCCAGCACCTTACTTCGGGAATCTGGCACCTAACAACGGCTATCCAGTACCTAGCAGCGGCTATCCAGTACCTAACAACGGTTATCCAATTTATCCAGCACCTAACAACATAAATCCGGTACCAACCAACGGTTATACAATACCTAACGGCGGCTACCCAGTACCTAGCACCGTTTATCCAGTGCCAAACACTGTATATCCAATGCCTAATACTGTTTATCTAATACCAATTAACGGCTATCCAGTACCAAATACTGGTAATCCAGTACCAAACAACGGTTATCCAGTAGCAATCAACGGCTATCCAGTACCAAATACCGGTTATCCAGTACCAAACAGCGGTAATCCAGTACCAAACAACGGCTATCCAGTACCAAACAACGGCTATCCAGTACCAAACGCCGGTAATCCAGTACCAAACAGCGGTTATACAGTACCAAACGCCGGTAATCCAGTACCAAACAACGGTTATACAGTACCAAACAACGGCTATCCAGTACCAAACAACGGCTATCCAGTACCAAACAACGTTTATCCAGTACCAAATAACACAATTCAAGTACCAAGTAACCCATTTCCAGGTTTCAAACCACCGAGCGGTTTTAATAATACCGGAAGCGGTACCTTTAATACCGGTAATTTAAAGAATTGCAAATGTGACCGTGTTAGAGGTAATTCTACGATCACTAAAGAAGAGATATCTATGGATGCCTGTATGATATCATGTAACGATTGCCCAGACGGTATGAAAATGTCGGCCTTCGGTATTTGTGTGAGAGATGATAATGACGACGATTACTAGTGACCCGTTTCGGCTTTGCACGAGTGCAATGTAGACTATTAAGGGGCTATTAAACGACTTTTACAGATTTTAAACTGACAATCACGTCAAAATGTGCAGTGTAAATGATTTGAAAAAAATATATGTTAAACTAGAACATTCTCTTAATCACTTAGTAAGTAAATATTTTTAATAATATTCATATTATATAGTTTAATTAATACGTGAAGTTGTGTCTGACGCGGATAAAACATTGACAATCACACAAAATCTACCAGGTATAATTAAACTAAACTTACACCATCTTACGGACAATTTTATTATATATTAGAATACTACTTTTATTTAATTTTTTCGACTAAACTTTGAAAGTTTTGGACGCAGACTGCAGTTTTGCGTCCAAAACTCTAAATAAAAGTAGTATTCTTTCAAAATAAAAAAAAAGGCGTATACTAAAAGATAGATAATAAAATTGTCTGTAAGATAGTGTAAGTTTCGGATAATTATACCTGGTAGATTTTGTGTGATTGTCAATGTTTTGTCCGCGTCAGACACAACTTCACGTATTAATTAAATTATATAATATGAATATAATAAAAAATATTCACTTAAAAAGGGATTAAAAAAATGTTCTAGTTTAACATATATTTTTTTCAAATCATTTACACTGCACATTTTGACGTGATTGTCAGTTTAAAATCTGTAAAAGTCGTTTAATAGCCCCTTAAGAGCGCCCATCCCCATCGTACGAACTTCGACGCGGGCGTGATTGAAATTTTTTTTGTTTCAACCAACGCAAAGCTCGAAAACAAACGAGTGAGTGAGAACGCGATAACATCACAGGAAAAATGGCGCGCGGAAATTTCACAAAACTTGTTCCAGGAAATACGTGTTTTTGAAGAAGCCTTACTAGTTTTTGGTAAAAATGTTTGTAATTTAAAATCTCCATTACATGTGCAAGGTTTCTATGACGCTGTTTTTTTACTTTTTCAATGTATGAGTGCATTATGACCGGCCAAATTTCAGATAAATTTGTGCAAAAAAGCTGATTTTCGGACGTGTTTACTGAATTTGTTTCTCAAAACAGTTTATTTTTGGCTCCATACAAACCTAGATTTAAACCACAAGATACCTGTGTGTTAAAAATATTTTGAAAATAATTTGTTATAACGCCGTAATCGCGTACGAGCGTTTGTATGGGAAATATGACGGGTTTGGGCGCTCTTAAAGTGTGGAGGCCAGCACACAAGCCACAACAATCTATGGCGAGATCCATACATTCATATGTATGACAAAAATCTTTTAGAGGGTTTAAAATTATTATCATTATTATTTTCGAAAACTTGCACGTTTCTTATCTTTTGGCTAGTTTTAAGCCACATCAACGGGCCCAAGCCAAGTCAATGTAGCGTGTGGTGAATTTTTACTTTAAAGATGGGTGATGTAAAGAGACGTCGTTTTCGTCATTTTGCATGAACTTTCGTACGATTCTGCAGCTGTTCAAAATTGCGACTTTTTTGAGGGTAATGTAGATTGAGTCTTTCAGGTCTATTATTATTATTATTATTAAAAACATTACCAGGGCCTCAAGTCTGCTATTACAATAGTGTCAGAATGGTCTATCATTGATTTCATAATTGTTGATTTTGACAAGTTTGGTAATCTACTAGTATAATGGCATCATTAAGCCTTTCCAATGGTCAACCACTGACATGCCATTGAAAGAAATGAGATAGAATAGTAATCTCGTACAAAATGACAACTGAATGACTGACTTAGGCGGTAAACTGCTAAAATTTTGACAGTTCCTTTGATCAGTGACCAATGATCGACCATTATGAATTTAGCAGATTACGAACATTTAACAAAATGACAATGGGATCGTGTTGGAATGACGAAATTATACAAATAGCAGACTTGGCCCCCAGGACTAGATTGATATAGTTACCATATTTTTAAACCCCTGCATAATTAAAATAAATCGAAATGAAAAAATAAAAAAACTGGACAAGTGCGAGTCGGACTCGCGCAAGAAGGGTTCCGTACCATTATCTACAACATTAGACATCGAGCAAAAAATCACGTTTGTTGTATGGGAGCCCTTTCAATATTTATGTTATTTAGTTTTTAGTATTTGTTGTTATAGTGGCAACAGAAATACATCATCTGTGAAAATTTCAACTGTCTAGCTATCACGGTTCTTGAGATAACGGCTGGTGACAGACAGACGGACAGACCGCTAAGTCTTAGTAATAGCATTCCGTTTTTACCCTTTGGGTACGGAGCCCTAAAAACAGTACCTATTTCGTTTCATATCGTTGCCCATTTTGTGTTAAATAAAAAGTAACAAGTGACATTAACGGATCTATCAAATCGGCATACAAGTGATGTGAATCGTTGTTTGCAATGGCGGAGTTGAAAAAGTACATTGATTATTCATTATTTGTGACATTATTTCCATTAAAACGATGCAATTTCAGTGTAACAACTACGAAACGGCGCCTGTCAGTGTCACTGTTACTGCCAACTGCCGTTTCGTTCTGAAATAATAAGCTTTTCGTAAAATTATGCACTTTTAAAATCCATTTTTATTGTGGGGTTTAAAACATATTGTAAATGCCTGAAGATACTCTTTAGGTATCCAAGAGTATAAGAAATAGAATTTCAACTTCTCTAAACATCTCCTTTCTTTGATAGATTTTCAACTTTATTACAAAAGGATATGGCTCAATTGGAATTGGGAAACTTTTTACAGTTTGGTACAGCTTGACGTGCTGTCATCTGTACAAGATGCGTGCGATCAGTAGCGGGACCTTCATACAAGCCGAAAAGCCGGGCTTGCCTTGCACTAATAAGCATGACATGAGTTAATCAGTAATTGGGCAACTTGCTGATGGTAAAAAAACTCTATCGGGCTTGCCCTAACCTTGACCTCTAGGCACGCCACTGACAAAAATACTTTACTATGCTACTATTTTGACATTGTAATACAGACACTTCACTTTTATGTATTTGTATTTAATATAGATGGGCACTCGTAATACTGTCGCCAATACACGGTAGGAGAGATATCTAAACTAAATATTATAAAGACGAAATATTTGTTTCTTGGTTTGTTACAATTTAACTCAAAAACTACTAGACCGATTTAAAAAGTTCTTTCACCATTAGAATGCTACAGTTTCCCTGAGTAACATAAGCAGTAATATAAGTATATTTTTAAAAAAGAATTGTGTTCCTTGAAGAAAATAAACGCGGACGAAGTCGCGAGCAGAGTGCTTGTCTACTGTATACTTGTTACCATAGATCTATAGTATAATAAATCTGAAGAGTTTGTTTAGTTGTACGCGCTATTATCCGGAAGTACTGCTCCAATTCTGAAATTGGTGAAAATGTACGAAATAGTTGACTTTGTTTTATGTGCCTTACTGCCGCACTCAGAGACGTCACTTAATAATAATGAATCATTAACTTTATTTGACCAACCTAACTTGGCTTCTCAATCTATCACATTGTTGACTGACAGCGTTCCAATTTATGTTGGCCGATTGAAGTTAATGATTCATTATTATTAAGTGACGTCTTTGAGTGCGGCAGTATATTGTTTTTTTTTTTTTCATTAAAAATGTTGTTTCCTTTAACCTATATTACTTAGAGTAGAATTTTTCTACCTATAATTTATTTGAACATATTTTTTTGCATAATGTAAAAAATGCATTTAATTATTATTAATTTTTCAAAAGGTTTTTAAAATAAAAATGTTTATTTGTGCGTTTTGTTTTTTTTATTAGTTTTTAAAAACATGTAAGTATCTTAATGTATTTCAATTGTTTTTTTTTCCCAATCCTGTCTATTAATGAAAACTAGGAATAAAATTTATAAAGAGTACTTTACATAAACTAAAGAGAGAGTGGTTTGTGGTTAAGTTAAGGCGACGATATACGCCGGCGACCTTGAGCGACCAGAGAATCGTACGAGTATGCGCTGCGTCCAGAAAGTTTAGTCGAAAAAATTAAATAAAAGATAGTATTCTTTAACTTAAATAAAGGCGTATACTAAAAGATAGATAATAAATTTGTCTGTAAGATGGTGTAAGTATCGTTTAATTATACTTGGTAGATTTTGTGTGATTGTCAATGTTTTGTCCGCGTCAGACACAACTTCACGAGTTAAATAAACGATGTAATATGAAAATAATCAAAAATATTCACATACTAAATGATTAAGAGAATGTTCTAGTTTAACATATATTTTTTTTAAATCATTTACACTACACATTTTGACGTGATTGTCAGTTTAAAATCCGTAAAAGTCGTTAATAGCCCCATAGAGCCGTACGTATTTTATCTACATTTTGGATTACGTTTGACCGCAACTCTCCTGATCTTAAGTGATGATGCGGCCTAAGGTGGATCACGCTCGCTTTAGATGAACCGGTTCACTCGTGCCTTGAAGATACCCAGATCATACTTATTGGGGAACAGAGAGGCGGACAGTGAATTCCACAGTCTGGCAGTTCGCACAACAAATGTGGAAGCCAAGCGCTTGGTTCGAGACCGTGGAACTTCAACCGTATAGCGGTGACGCTTTGCCGTATCTCTGCTCGTCTGATGATGGAATGGGGATGGAAGAATTAAGTTGACAACATTTCGAAATGTACCCGATAGGCCGGCAAACGACATAGCTCTCAGAATATGCAAGTTGAAGCCATATCGCTAGAAGAACCGATAACCGATGGGGAAGAAAGATTCTCGAGTGGCGACCACGATCCGGAAGACGCAGCGTTGGTAGGCCTCCCACCAGATGGACCGACGACATCGTCAAGGTCGCGGGTAACCGGTGGATGCAAGTGGCAGGTTGCAGGACTTGTGGCGTTCTATGGGAGAGGCCTATGTTCAACAGTAGATGATGATGATGAATTTAAATAAAAATATAGTGTTCCAAGTAACCAAATACAATAACATTTCATTGAATTTTAGATAATGTTGTATTTTAAGACCTCATAGATAACCTTATTCGATAAAACTTATCTAGTGTTACTACGCGTCTTTGCTTGGCTTACAATCTGACATAAGATGTATTAATTACATCTATACTATAATAAATACCAGAATATAACTGTCCCTAGCGTTGCCATCCGTCCGGATAAAGCCGGACAGTGTTAGGCTTTTTGACCTCTTGTCCGGCCAAATTTAGCTGCGTCTGGCCCGTCCGGGTTTTGTCAGGCTTTTTTTATACAATCGTTCAATTCAATCACTTCAGTCAGTAGCGAACGAGCGAGCGAGATGAGATTTGCTGACTCGCAACTAAACGCTTCTTATTATGTTTTTTTTTTTTTGTCAAAAATCCCTTTTTTTTTGCGTCCGTCTTTGGAATTCAAAAGTCCGACTTTTAAATGTGTTTTATTCAATATTTCAATTTTCTTGATGTCCGGCTTTGGGACCCAAAAGTCCGGCTTTTTTGACGGGTGAGTCCGGCTTTTTGATTTTTAGAAATGGCAACGCTAACTGTCCCACTGCAGGGCAAAGAAATCAAAGTCAAAGCATTCATTTCAATAGGGTATTTTACCAAAAAAATCTAATTAGTCCGTCAGATAGATTTCCAAAAAATATTGGACACGATTTTGTTCTTTTTTCACGTAAACAAAAAATTAAGACGATACAGTGCGTCGAAAACTCGTGCGACATCACTATGTCAGTACACTTTTACTGGCGAAGTGACGTCACAAACCCCCACTCATGATCTTTGATGCGTTTTATCTTCGTTAGTTTTTCTTAATATGATAAAACAAAAAATACGTATCCAATATTTTTCGATAATCTAACTGACGGACTAATTAGACTTTTTAGGTAAAATACTCTATTAAACCATATACGGGCACTTTTGAATTGTCAAAGTCTGCTATTACAATAGTGTCAGAATGATCTATCATTGATTTCATAATTGTTGATTTTGACAAGGTTGGTAATCTACTAATATAATGACGTCATTATGACTTCCCAATGGTCAACCACTGACACTCCATTGAAAGAAATGATTAAAGTTTACGAACATCTTACTATTTCAGATTGCTTATAACACTTATAAATAATATGTAAAAATATATATAAATGAAATCTGGCATGAATAAATGTTCAAATCATCATTTCTACTAACGGGTTTCACAATAAGGGCAGTACGACAATGATTAATTATAACACAATTCTATTACGAGACCATTGACCGACCAATGATCGACCATATGAATTTAGCAGATTACGAACTTTTAGCAAAATGACAATGGGATCGTGTTGGAATGACGAAATTATAAAAATAGCAGACTTGGCCTCCTGATGAAAAGTAACAAATAAACTTAGTTTTGCATTTATAACATGATTTAGGTAAGTTTAAAATCACCAATCCGCTTTGAACGAGTGTGGTGTTAATGTAACCAGTATTTTGTAAAAACTTGATTTAAAAGAGTGTCCGTGGAGTTTCTTGCTCGTTCTTCTCCATAGCGACCTACCTACGTTTTGGAACGAGAATCTAGCTTCAACTTTCTGACTAACTAACTGGGGGCCAATTCTGCTATTTGTATAATTTTGTCATTCCAACACGATCCCATTGTCATTTTGCTAAAAGTTCGTAATCTGATAAATTCATATGGTCGATCATTGGTCGGTCAATGGTCTCGTAATAGAATTGTGTTATAATGACATTGTCGTATTGCCATTATTATGAAACCAGTTAGTAGAAATGATTTTCGAAAAACTACTACTAAATTTGAACATTTATTCAATGCCAGATTTCATTTATATATTTTTTTACATATTATTTATAAGTGTTTGCAATCTGAAGTAGTAAGAAGTTCGTAAACTAAGTCAGTCATTCATTTGCCATTATGTACGAGATTACCATTCTATCATTTCTTCCAATGGAGTGTCAGTGGTTGACCATTGGAAAGTCATAATGACGCCATTATATTAGTAGATTACCAAACTTGTCAAAATCAACAATTATGAAATCAATGATAGACCATTTTGCCACTATTGTAATAGCAGACTTGAGGCCCTGAAATTTTGCATATACGTTGTCAGGTGTACAGAAATGGATATAGGGTATCTTTCATCCCGAAAAAAGTTCTGTTCCTGAGGAAAACAACAAATACGTAGGTACCTATAGCATTCGCTATACTTACTTGTCATACTTTTCATTCATCATTCTTTTTATTGGTTTTTAACGAATCAATCTAGTTGATACGTTTTTTATAGAATTTGCTTAAAATAAAATATTAATTTTCATAATATTTTGACACTTCGTATAAACAGACTACTCATGACTTCCATTTTATATTATAGTACTCTGTGCTCATGACTACCGTTGCTATGTAACGCCCAGATTTATGACTTATTGTATGTCAGATGTCAACTTTGTCAACTGTTAGCTATTTTTAAGGTTTTGAGCCTTAGGCCTTTAGCTTATATAACTTAAATTGTCTTCAATAATATTTGATTGTATTTTCATTTTTCTAAATATGATTTTTCATCTGGAATTTATGTATCGTCATATTCCATCTGACTCACAAGTAAAACCAGCCAGGCTTAACTTATAGCCTGCCAGTTATTTTTATACATTAATGCGTATTGAATTTTACAAATATAGTTATGTACTAACAATACAAATTATCTAGACACTTCGTATAAACAGACCACTGTTTATACGAAGTGTCAAAATATTATGAAAATTAATATTTTATTTTAAGCAAATTCTATAAAAAACGAATCAACTAGATTGATTCGTTAAAAACCAATAAAAAGAATGATGAATGAAAAGTATGACAAGTAAGTATAGCGGATGCTATAAACGTTCTTATGATAATAGATGGCGCCACATGTCTTTCGTATCATAATTGAATTGTATTATTACAAGCAGAGTACAACCCGAATTGATTGTCAAATTCGTAATAACGCGAGCGAAGCAGCGGGCATTAGTTAGTATTGTTTATAAGTCCCCCCACGATCTTGTTCCTTCAACGATGTTAGTGATGTGTAAGATAAACTTAGAAAGTAACACATATTTGAGTTGATTGAATGAAAGGTAAATTGCTGATTACGATTTATGACGTATTAAAAAAAACTAGATCTCGTTCAAACCAATTTTCGGTGGAAGTTTACATGGTAATGTACATCATATATTTTTTTTAGTTTTATCATTCTCTTATTTTAGACGTTACAGGGGGGGGGGGGACACATTTTACCACTTTGGAAGTGTCTCTCGCGCAAACTGTTCAGTTTAGAAAAAAATGATATTAGAAACCTCAATATCATTTTTGAAGACCTATCCATAGATACCCCACACGTATGGGTTTGATGAATTTTTTTTTTGAGTTTCAGTGCTAAGTATGGGGAACCCCCAATATTTATTGTTTTTTTTCTATTTTTGTGTGAAAATCTTAATGCGGTTTACAGAATACATTTACTTACCAAGTTTCAACAGTATAGTTGTTATAGTTTCGGAAAAAAGTGGTTGTGACATACAGACGGACAGACAGACATGACGAATCTATAAGGGTTCCGTTTTTTGCCATTACGGAACCCTAAAAGGTTGCATTAGTACTTGTTCGGTTTCGACTCCGCAGTCCCTTGTATGAGTGACAAGTTCCTAGTAAAGTAATATTCTTGGTATAAGTAGTCCAAAGTCTTTTTGTTTAAAATAACTTTACAGTAATATAAATATAGCATTTTCCTTGGAAGTTCTTCCACGAAAAATGCTGTCATCATCTGCCTAGCCTAGGCTTCTATGATGGGATCGGCTTCCAGTCTTACCGAATGCAGTTGAATATCAGTGTTTTTAACCGACTTCAAGAAGGAGGGGGTTCTCAATTCGATTGGTATTTTTTTTAAATGTATTGTCACCGATTACGCTGACATTTATGATCCGATTTACGTAATTCTTCTTTAGTTTGATGTGGAATAGTTGCCATTTGGTCCCATAAAAATTTAACATAGTTTGGCCCAGTAGTTTTCATTTTACGATTTTTTTTCTAAACTTCGAATCTGAATCCGCTGTGAGTTTCTTAATAGGGTATTACACCCATTTTTGAAAAGTGTCTCAATGAAATTCTGTAGTGCTAATATGCCACCAAAAAAAACACAAAATTTTTATTCAATCGGTAAGTGCCATAAAAATGCATCGAAATTTTAAATTTTCAAATTTCGCGCGTAGTTTGACGAAGACGCCTCTTACTGGACGCCATATTGCTCAGCGTAAATGACGTCAGTTCGTTTTGTATCAAATGAGCTCCTATTAAATAAGATAATTGTATTTAATTTAAAAATAATTAAAAGCATATTTTGTAATAGGTGTAATAATGAAAAAAATACGTTAGTTACGAAAATAATAAAAGTACAAAGCCTATATTACGCAAATCGGTTGACTGACAGTTGTCAATTTTTTGTTTACACAGCCGTATGGCGTAATAACATGGCCGCTACTATTTCATGGTGTTTCATAACAGATTAAAAATACTGAAAACTTTGAATTAAATTTAAAAATTGATTTTGTTATTTTATGAACTAAAACTTACATTTTCCGACTGCTTTATGCCTAAACTGTCTCAATAACATATTTATAGATTTTTTCTCGTATAGAGTAAAATACCCTATTGGCATTCTAACAACTCGATTGATAATTCGAATTTACACTAGCGCCACCCTTGCGAGCGTGTCAGCGAGTTGAACTAAATTGACAGGGAGATTTTGACAGATAAAGTATGAGATGACGTTAGAAGTGGCATTCTGTAAGGTAATTTCCCCGTCACTTCGACGCTCACTTCGCACTCGAACCCGATTCAAAGTGTCAAATATATCAAGGTCATTTTGAACCTTTTGCGAAGTGAGAGTGAATAGCGATGTGAGATGCGAGTTGTTGTTCGAATTTTACAGAATCGACCTACAGTAGTTTTTGAGTTAAATCCGAACAAACAAACAAACAAGTCTTTCCTCTTTATAATATTAGTATAGAATACTAAGAATTAATTAAAACAAGTTTACGTCATCTTCAGCAACCAAATGATAAGTTGAGTATCTCATTTATTATTTATAGGTATTAGTATTCGTCGTAGTGGGAACTATGGTATATGCTACACATATATACATGATATAAGGAGTACATAGTAATTTCTGTTTGTAACGGAGACGCATTTAGTGTGCTAAGTTTGTAAAAAGTGTCATATATATATATAAAGAAGTGTGTAGATCGTATTAGGTTATATAAAAGTTAATTTTAAGAATGTATAAGTAAACAATTGTGAATGTGAAAGTTAAACTTGTGTTGTGTTAGTTAAAAGTGCAAAAATAATCTGAAGGATTTTTTAAATAATAAGTGAATAAAAGTGTTAGAACTTAACAGTACCAAGGAACTGTGAAAGAAAAATGTATCTGTTTTAAAGAATTACTGAATATCAATTCTGTGACATTTTGTGTTTTGTGAACAGTAAAAAATACTAACATAATACTGTCCCACTGCTGGGCTTAGGCCTACTCTTCTTCCAACTCTTTATTCAGGGTTTTTTGGGACCAGTCCTTATCAAAGGAGTCTACATCATCATATATCAGTGAATAAGTTCGTACTTGGTACCATTTTACGGCTGGCCGAATATCTAAAGAGCGCACCGCATTAGTGTCAACAATGCTGCCAATCTATTTAATAGTCGGCCTCATCAACATTTTTGCTCAAAACCATAACTATGGAATCAAGATACAAGATCCCAATTTCGACGTCAGAGTGAGAAGAAGTTTAGAAGATACTGCAAAACTACCGCCTATTTTCTACAGCAAAAAAATAAAATTAGATGTTTTTAGAAGGGAAAAGCGTTATGCCTATTACAAAAAAATAATAATGCCGATTGATTATAAATCTAGATTTAATTATACTCAAGGTAATAGTAATAATGGAAGCCTCACAAGGAATAATAGAAACAGATATGATATCTTCAACCCGAATTGGAATTTCCTATTCAATACAACGAGAAATTCCCGTAACAACGGTACCAATTCCGGAGTAAATAACGGTTACAATAACAGACCCATAATAAGATCTTATCCGTACGGATATCCTCCCGGTTATGGGCCGAATTTAGCGTCGGGAAATAACGGGATAAACACTACACCCGGATATAGAAAACAAGGCAACAACACGCCATATTATTTCAACTACCAGAATCCCAATGAACAGAACTCTGCCGGTTATGGCGAAAATACTGCGAATAAATCCGGATATAACAATATTACGCCCGGATATAACATTGCACCCGGATATAACAATATTGCACCCGGATACAACAACATTGCCTCCGGATATAACAACGTAACGCCCGGATATAATACCGTTACACCAGGATATAACAACAATTATAACAACGCACCTATACCGTATACTCCAATTTATTCGCCTAGGCCTAATAACACTAACACCAACAACAATCGTCCTTGGAACGCCAATTTAGCGCCGTACCCTCCTAATTACATTCCAGCGCCAATCAACGGCAATTTTTCTGCAGTCAACAACACAGGAATTTACAATTTACCGTACGCACCTAATCAAGGCAATGGAGTATATAACAACATACCAACGCCATTTAACAACAACAATCTATCTCCATATGCGCCGAACTTCGCGCCTACAACTAACAACGGGTCGACTACGCCTAACAACACTATCGCGCCTAATACTCCTTTCAACAACACTTTGACAGTGAGTACTACAACTGAGAAAATTACAATAGCTACTGGTTGTGTTATTTGTAATATTCCTTGCCCACGATTCATGAGAAGACTTGGTGGTTTCTGTATGCCCGAAACTGCTGATGACGACTATTGAGAAGGAGAATTCTTCACGTCAGTAAGACCTGCAACGCACTTGCGGCAGGCCGCATTTCAATTTTTAGGGTTCCGCACCCAAAGGGTAAAAACGGGACCTTATTGCTAAGACTCTACTGTCCGTCCGTCTGTCTGCAAGTCAAGTCTGCTATTTTTATAATTTCGTCATTCCAACATGATCCCATTGTCATCTTGCTAAAAGTTCGTAATCTGCTAAATTCATAATGGTTGCTCATTGGTCGGTCGAATTAAAAGCAATGACTGCACAATGACATTCTAATGGTAGGTCACTGATCAAAGGAACTGTCAAAATTTTAGCAGATTACCGCCTAAGTCAGTCATTCAGTTGTCATTTTGTACAAGATTACCATTCTCTATCATTTCTTTCAATGGCGTGTCAGTGCCTGACCATTGGAAAGTCATAATGACGCCATTATATTAGTAGATTATCAAACTTGTCAAAATCAACAATAGGGTATTTTACTCTATACGAGAAAAAATCTATAAATATGTTAGTGAGACAGTTTAGACATAAAGCAGTCGGAAAATGTAAGTTTTAGTTCATAAAATAACAAAACAATTTTTTAAATTCAATTTAAAGTTTTCAGTATTTTTAATCTGTTGTAAAACACCGTGAAATAGTAGCGGCCATGTTATTACGCCATACTGCTGTGTAAACAAAAAATTGACAACTGTCAGTCAACTGATTGGCGTAATATAGGCTTTGTACTTTTATTATTTTCGTAACCAACGTAATTTTTTCGTTATTACACCTATTACAAAATATGCTTTTCATTATTTTTAAATGATATACAGTTATCATATTTAATATGAGCTCATTTGATACAAAACGAACTGACGTCATTTACGCTGAGCAATATGGCGTCCAGTAAGAGGCGTTTTCGTCAAACTACGCGCGAAATTGGAAAATTTAAAATTTTGATGCATTTTATGGCACTTATCGATTGAATAAAAATTTTGTGTTTTTTTGGTGGCATATTAGCACTACAGAATTTCATTGAGACACTTTTCAAAAATGGGTGTAATACCCTATTATGAAATCAATGATAGACCATTCTGACACTATTGTAATAGCAGACTTGAGGCCCAGGCTGTATCTCAAAAACCGCGATAGCTAGACAGTTGAAATTTTCAGAGATTATGTATTTCTGTTGCCACTACAACAACAAATACTAAAAACAGAATAAAATAAATATTTAAGGGAGGTTCCCAAACAAAAAACTTGTTCATTTGCTCGTTGTCTAATGTTGTAGGTATAGATAATAGTACGGAACCCTTCGTGCGCGAGTCCGACTCGTACTTGGCCAGTTTTATTTAGAATTATTGATTAAAATAATGTCATCTATACAATTACCTATACAATCCCTAATTATAACATGTTTCCTGTTTGTCTCACTAATAACGACTTTTAATGACCAATGAATTGTTAATTTTAATTAATAGGTACACTATCATAAGGTAAAATAATGTAAGATATTATTTAAGCAAATGTTTTAGCGTTTGTTATTCATAAATAAATTATTAACTAGAACTTATATTTTGTTTTACTTGTTCTTTTTCCTGCCCATGTTACTTGGGGTCGGCCCAACATGTTTTCTTCTTCCATTCCGTCCTGTCCAACGTCATGCTTTCACTGACTCCCTTTTCATTCATATCATTCTTCACACAATCCATCCATCTTTTCTTTGGCCTTCCTCTCCCTCTCCATCCATCCAAATTAATAGTCATAGCTCTTTTGGTCACATGCGTTTCGTCTCTTCTCTTCTCTTGCCCATACGAACGATTCCCTTTCAACTTTTCTGTCACTGGCGCCACTTTCATACTTCCTTTAATAGTAGATTATGCATCAAGGGGATAAAGTAGTGTCTTATGTAGGGGGCGCTGTGTTGAATCCCGAGCAAAACGAAGGATTCTAGCATTAACTTCTGAGCGGAGCGAGGGAGTTTAGAGTTAACTCCCGAGCAAAGCGAGGGAGTTAAGACAAGAATCCTGAGTGCGGCTGGGATTCAAGGTCGCCCAAGACGAAGACACCTTTATCCCCGAGGAGCATACTCTACTTTGAACACCATCTACGAGACAATAAAAAGACTAGTACCAGAATGAAGAGTAGATTGTTGGTCATACCAATGGCTTCGGATTTAATGTACTCCGGAGTCAAATCACTATTGTCACTCGACATTTTTGTGAGAATTTGTTGATATGTAATTTGTTGTATAACAAAGCAAAGCAATTTTCAGTATTCGCGCCTCAGATTATGAAACAAAAGGCAGATAGACAGCGCGGAACACTGAGAGTGAATCCAAAAAAGCAAATACAAATTCAAAAGCGAATACAATCACGAGATTGTACGTAAGTATTAACTTTTGAATTTGTTTTTTTTTTTGTGCAGATCTCTCAGATTATGATACAAAATGCAGATAGACCGCGCGGAACACTGAAAGTGAAGCCACAAAAGCGAATACAAATTCAAAAGCGAACCTACCTACAATCTCGTGATTATGTTCGCTATTGAATTTCTGTTTGTATTTGCATTTGTTTTTTTTAACGATGCGGCATTTCGTTCTATACTGACTCGTGTCAGTACAGCACGAAGCGCGTTGTAGGTATTCGCTTTTTAATTTGTATTTGCTTTTTTGGCTTCACTTTCAGTGTTCCGCGCGGTCTATCTGCCTTTTGTTTCATAATCTGAGGCAGGTCTTAATGGTGAATGTTCGTATGCGATTTCTATTTTATGTTCCAAATTCAAATCACATTATTGACCAGCGGGTCATAATGAAATTCAGTACAATATTATTGCCCTGCTAGACCTCAGGCCTTTAATGACTTACTTTAGGTTAGGTTTGCATGACATAATTTCACATTGTCGAGCAGGTGGTGTGAAAATATATATATAATATATTAATTTCTCACCTTATCCATTCTGGTAACTCAACATCCATCCATCCATCTCAACATTCTCATCACCGTTACGTGCAATCTTTTTTCATCCATCTTCTTCACGGCCCAACATTCCAATCCATACCGTACGACAGGTCTTATCACGGACTTGTAAATTTTCCCCTTTAACTTGAGGAGCATTACTTATCTCAATAATAAACCTACCTAAACTAGATTAAAAAAAAAATGTAAGCCGTCACGGGACGCCTGGCAGATGTGAAACATCGACATTATTTTGTAAAAGCTTTTTACAAAAAAGACAACCGCCTTCAAAAACTAAAATGTGAAAAATAACTTTAGCACAGAACACACATTGACTTTAGTTTCGAAATTCAGTGGCTTTGTTCTGTTTGTTGTTTTGTATTGCCACCGACTTCCGAAACTAAAGCCAATGTGTGTTCTGTGCTAAAGTTATTTTTCACTTTTTAGTTTTTGAAGGCGGTTGTCTTTTTTGTAAAAAGCTTTTTATTTTCCGCTTTTTAGTACCTCCTTCTCATCCAATGCTATTAAGAAGAGATTGAAAGTTAACTACTACAAAGATTGATGAAACTAAAACGTCGTCTATATAATATTTTTGGGTATTTGTTGATTTTTCAAGAAGTGCTGAATCAATTTCGATAAAATTTATATGGGACCACCTGAAGCATACCCTATCCATAAAAAAAATAATTTTCAAAATCGGTTTACGTTTGCCGGAGAAATCGCGTAACAAATCGCGCACATCATGGATGCCATTGTCAGAACTGGACCAAATTGGACCACACGGGAAGCACTAGCTTTCAAATAAAAAAAGAATCATTAAAATCGGTTCACCCAGTCCAAAGAAATCAGGTAACAAACATTAAAAAAAAAAAAATACAGACTAATTGATAACCTCCTCCTTTTTTGAAGTCAGTTGAAAAGTAATATGCAGAAAAGAACAGATTGTGATAGGAACTAAATATGTCATAATAATAAAATAAAATATTACGATTTTTTTTCCAGATAACGATGACTACTTATTTATTTTATTGAATAAACATTTATTTTCATTAAATACAAAAATTTACGAATTAAATCGGTTTTACGTGCGGCTATAGATGTTTCACATCAAAAAATTAAGTATCTTGACTTGACTCGCGAGGTTGTTAACATGTGGGATGTGAATACAGCAGTCATTGTGCCAATAGTCGTTACGTCCAATGGACTCATTTCCAAGAGCCTCAACCAACATCTGAGGAGGCTCTCGTTGGGCAGCTGGATCAAGGGATTGATACAGAAAACGGTACTAAAAGGAGAAGGAGTTGCTCTAAAAGCCGTACAAATCGATCGGTCAAAGTTTAAGCTACGCTAGCCACGGTCGGTCTGTGGATGGGTGACCACCCCTTTCATACCGAGTTCCCTCCGTGCCTCGGAAAGCACGTAAAGCCGTTGGTCCCGGCTGACATTTGTAGATCATTGGCAGTCGTTATGGGTAGTCAGAAGCTAGAAAATCTGACAACCAGTCTTACCAAGCGGTATCGTGTTACCCAGTAACTGGGTTGTGGAGGTCCGATAGGCAGTCGCTCCATGTAAAACACTGGTATTCAGCTGCATCCGGTTAGACTGGAAGCCGACCCCAATATAGTTGGGAAAAGGCTAGGCAGATGATGATAATTTAAAAAAAAAATTACCAAAAAAGACATCCGCCTTCAAAAAGTATAAAATAACTTTCAATTCGCAAGTCGGCGGCTTTGGTTTTGCGTGTTGTTTTGTATTGCCACCGACTTGCGAATTGAAAGTTATTTTTTACTTTTTTTTTTCGCTTTTTTGTGCCTACTTTTCATCATAGAAATTAATTACGAAACGGTGACACCAAAAAAAATCTGTCATCCCTTAATTTTCAACCTTTAGGGGTGGAATATTTTCTTGACATTTATATGGGACCAAATTTGAGGTATACATTATCTAAAAAAAGAATCATCGAAACCGGACTACACTGAAAAAAATTATGCGTGGTCAAACAAAAAAAAATATTAAAAAAAAAAATCATAAAATGAAAACTACTGGGCCAAACAATGTTAAATTTTTATGGGACCAAATGGCAACTATTCCGCATCAAACTAAAAAAGAATCACGTAAATCGGATCATAAATCTCAGAGTAATCGACGTACATACATAAAAAAAAAACAACCGAATTGAGAACCTCCTCCTTTTTGAAGTTCGTTAAAAAAAAAACCAACCGAATAGAGAACCTCTTCCTTTTTGAAGTCGGTTAAAAAGGAACACAGTCATTCACTCGACCACTACATAAAACAACCGAAAATCCTTCAAAAACGCAACATTTTTAAAACAAAAAATACTCAAAACAACAAAACAACAACGAAAAAAATCACCAACAAATTCAATGAAAAAAAAACGAAAAAAAAAAAAATGTTTAAACAATTTTCAAGAGTTGTCTCAGCGCTCGATAGATGGCGTTGGGGTCGAATTAGATCGCGCTATGGTTTCGTTACAAGCGTTCACGTAAGTAGGCAGTTACGTTGATGACAAAGTAGATAACAAAGATCATACTGCGATCACTAATCTGCATTTTTGAAAAGGTTTCCAGGTACGTAAGTACCTATAGCCTGTATAACCTCATGACCGCCACGATAAAAAAAAAATTCCAACAGACTTCAATAAAGGAGGAGGTTATCAATTCGTCTGTATTTTTTTTTTTATGTTTGTTACCTCAGAACTTTCGACTGGGTGAACCGATTTTGATGATTCTTTTTTTATTTGAAAGCTGGTGCTTCCCGTGTGGTCCAATTTCTATTTGATCCAGTTCTGACAATGGCATCCAAAGTCTTAAATTTGCATTAAGTATGTGTGCGATTTGTTACGCGATTTCTCCGGCAAATGTAAATCGATTTTCAATTTTTTTTTTGGATAAGGTATGCCTCAGGCGTGGTCCCATATAAATTTTACCGAAATTGATTCAGTACTTTTTGAAAAAAACAACAAATACCTAAAATTTTTTACATAGACGACACAGTCTTCTGAACACAGTCTTTCACTCAACCACTACAAAAAACAACCCAAAATCCTTCAAAAACAACATTTTTATGACAAAAAAAAATCCACAAAACAAAAAAAAAAACAACGAAAAAGAACACCAACAAATGTAATAAAAAAAAAACGGACAAAATTTTCACACATTTTTTCAAGAGTTGTCTCAACGCTCGATAGATGGCGTTGGCATCGAATTAGATCGCGCTATGGTTTCGTTACAAGCGTTCACGTAAGTAGACAGGAAGGTTTATAGCAAAATTGTAACAACAAAGATCATACTGCGATCACTAATCCGTATTTTTGAAAGGGTTTCCAGGTACGTAAGTACCTATAACCTGTATAACCTTTAGAGAAGACCGCCAGGTCAAAAAAAAAAAAAGTAGAAACGAAACGACGTAGTTTCTGGCTGCTTTTCAACGGACTACGGACTTCAAATTTCAAAAAAGGAGGGGGTTATCAATTGGGCATTTTACTCATTATATGAGGAAAAATCTATAAATATATTATTATTAGTTTTAGTTCATAAAATCACAAAATATATTTTTCTTAATTCAATTCAATGTTTTGTTTTTTAATCTGTTATAAAACACCATGAAATAGTAGCCGCCATGTTATTACGCCGTACGGCTGTGTAAACAAAAAAAAATTAACTGTCGGTCAGAGTCAACTGTTTGGCGTTTATATAGGGTTTGTACTTTTATTATTTTCGTAACCAACGCCATTTTTTAATTATTACACCTATTACAAAATATTATTTTAATTATTTTTAAATTACATGCAATTATGATATAATATTAACAGCGCATTTGTTACTCAGCGAACTGACGTCATTTCCGCAGAGCAATATGGTCTCCACTACGAGGCGTTTTCATCAAACTACGCGCGAAATTTGAAAATTTAGATGCATTATTATGGCATTTATCGATTGAATAAAGATTTTGTGTTATTTTTGGTGGCATATTAGCACTACAGAATTGAATTGAGACACTTTCCAAAAATGGGTGTAATACCCTATTCCTCTGTATTTTTATTTATGTTTGCTACCTGAGAACTTTCGACTGGGTGAACCGATTTTGATGATTCTTTTTTTATTTAAAAGCTGGCGCTTCCCGTGTGGTCCAATTCTGACAATAGCATCCATGAGAAAATTAAATAAGTCTTAAATTTGCATTAAGTATGTGCGCGATTTGTTACGCGATTTCTCCGGCAAATTTAAACCGATTTCGAAAATTATTTTTTTTAAGGATAGGGGTGGTCCCATATAAATTTTTTCGAAATTGACTCAGCACTTTTTGAAGTCAACAAGTCCCAAAAATTTTACTTAGACGACGTTTTAGTTTCTTCAATCTTTGGAGTAGTTAACTTTCAATCTCTGTTTTAACTGTGTACCAACAAAACACCATATGACCGAGTCAAGCAGTGCTGAGAACGTAAAAGAATGAATGCGGCCGAGCGGATCAACGACGGTGCCAGTACATCTGCAGCGTATTCACGTAAAACCGATCTTTTTCTAATGCTTATTATAAATAAAGTATATTAAAAAGGTTTTTTAACCAACTTTAAAAAAAAAGGAGGTTCTAGTTCGACCCGTATGTTTGTATGTATGTATGTTTGTCCGCGATTATCTCCAGTTCGGCTAAACCGATTTTGATGTTGTTTTCAGAAAAGTGTTTGTTATATTCTGGAGAAGGTTTTAGTATACAACAATTTTATTAGGAATTTATTCTGCGCTTTTAGAAAAAAACAATAAAAACCAAAAATATATTAATAGAAGACGTTTTTTCTTTCTTCCATCTTTGGAGGACTTTCAATCTCTGTTTTAACTGTGTTGCCGTTTCTTAATGGATTTGGGCGATAAGGAGACACTAAAAAGTGGAAAATAAAAACTTTGACTTTAGTTTCGGAAGTCGGTGGCTTTGTTCTGTTTGTTGTTTTGTATTGCCACCGACTTCCGAAACTAAAGTCATGTGTGTTCTGTGCTAAAGTTATTTATCACTTTTTAGATCTTGAAGGCGGTTGTCTCTTTTGTAAAAAAGCTTTTATTTTTCGCTTTTTAGCACCTTCTCATCCAAATTCATTAAGAAACGGCAACACATTTAAAACAGAGATTGAAAGTACTCCAAAGTTAGAAGAAACTATACCGTCATCTATGTAAAAAAAAAACAGTTTTTGTTGATTTTTTAAAAAGCTCTGAATCAATTTCGATAAATTACATCGGACCAACCAAATCATTTGCCGGAGAAATCGCGTAACTAATTACGAAAAAACTTGTGCGGTTGGGGGACCCCTGTAAGGAACGTAGTTCCTTAAGAGCGCCCATCCCCATCGAACGAACTTCAACGCAAGCGTGATTTAATTTTTTTTTGATTCAACCAACGCAAAGCTCGAAAACAAACGAGTGAGTGAGAACGTGACAACATCACAGGAAAATTGGCGCGCGGAAATTTCACATTACTTGTTCAAGGACATACGTGTTTTGAAAAAGCCTTACAAGTTTTTGGTAAAAATGTTTGTAATTTAGAATCTCCATTACATGTGCAAGATTTCTATGCGCTGTTTTTTTACTTGTTCAATGTATGAGTGCATTATGACCGACCAAATATTAAAGATTAATATGAATTCAGTTTGTGAAAAAAAAAAATACAGTTTACTATCAAAACTCAACTAAATACGAGATTTTTTTAAAGATTTTTGTACAACTTTACGTATTTTTGTTTATTAAATTAAACAGTATTCTTATTTTTTGCCAACCATAATCGGTTAACACATTCATTGTGGTATTCATTTTATATTTTTATGGTAATTATGGTAAAAGTATTGATTATATCACTTTAACAGCGACGACTGTTTTGAATTATTTTGCTCGGCGCAGTCTTAAGAATAACATAAGACACTTACTTGGAGGCCTCAACTGTTGGGGATGTTCCACCAGGTTAGTGATGGCTGCCTCGTTCAGGTTATCCACGATGTCGTCCTCTCCAACGTGGCAGGCGTCCACGCGTTGCGCGTGAGTACGTCGGTCTGACGCATCAGACGCGTCGGTCTGACGCTTCGCCTGACGCTCTTCGGGCGTCATGAGAATGACGCTGTCCCACCTGGAAAGGATTATGGCAGGATTTGTACAAAAAAATAGAGACGTTTAGAGAAGTTGAAATTCTAACTCTTATACTCTTGGGTACCTAAAGAGTATCTTCAGGTATTTAGAATATTTTTAAAACCCCGCAATAAAAATGGATGTTAAAAGTGAATTGTTTAATGAAAAGCTCATTATTTCAGAACGAAACGGCGGCTGACGGTAACATTGACACTGACAGCGCCGATTCGCAGTTCTTACTCTGAAATTGCATCGTTTTATGAGATATAAAGTCACAAATAATGATTATTTTTTTCCACACACTTGTCACATCACTTGTCTGCCAATTTGATAATATCCGTTAATGTCTCTTATTACTTTCTTTTTTATATAAACACTAATTGGGCAACGAAATGAAACGAAAAAGTGTTATTTTCATTTCGAAATATTTTCATTGTGCGGGGGTTTTACGGTAAATATATAAATCTACTTCTGGTAATGTATTCTCCACATTGAAAAATATTTTGAACTCTAAATTATTTTTATTTTTCATACAAATGAATGTATGGATCTCGCCATGATTCTTTGTGTGTTTTTTACATAAATAATAATAATAATATGTGGGGACATTTCACACACGGCCATCTGACCCCAAACTAGGGAGACCCTGTACTATGGGTCAGACAGCTGATATACATACACATATATATTTTTAAATAGATACATATATAGATAAACAACACCCAGACACAAGGCAAACACAAGTGCTCATCACACAAATGGGACAAGCTACACTATTCCCAAGTCCCCAAGATCCCCAGAAAATACTTATAATATTTTTTAATATTATTATATACTTAGCATAGAGCTAGATGAGTGGACAGAACCAAATTGTGACTGTTTTATTTATTTTTTTATGTTTATTTCGTCATTGTTGTGTACTAACATTAGTTTTGATAAGTTTTAATGTATTTACTAACAATATGGACCTTGTTACTGCAAATAAATTATTATTATAGCTGGTATGCACTTTTAAATAGTCGAGGAGTCGTTTAGTCGGAAAAAAATTTGGAAAAATTCATAAAAAAGTGTAGGTAGGTACCTAGGTGTGTACCTACACTTTTTTTCATGAATAGGGTATTACACCCATTTTTGAAAAGTGTCTCAATGAAATTCTGTAGTGCTAATATGCCACCAAAAAAAACACAATTTTTATTCAATCGATAAGTGCCATAAAAATGCATCTAAATTTTAAATTTACAAATTTCGCGCGTAGTTTGACGAAAACGCCTCTTACTGGACGCCATATTGCTCAGCGTAAACGACGTCAGTTCGTTTTGTATCAAATGAGCTCATATTAAATATGATAATTGTATATCATTTCAAAATAATTAAAAGCATATTTGGTAATAGGTGTAATAATGAAAAAATTACGTTGGTTACGAAAATAATAAAAGTACAACGCCAATCGGTTGACTGACAGTTGACAATTTTTTGTTTACACAGCCGTACGGCGTAATAACATGGCCGCTACTATTTCACGGTGTTTAACAGATTAAAAATACTGAAACTTTGAATTGAATTTAAATATTGGTTTTGTTATTTTATGAACTAAAACTTACATTTTCCGACTGCTTTATACCTAAACTGTCTCAATAACATATTTACAGATTTTTTCTCGTATAGAGTAAAATACCCTATTTTTCCGACTTTTTTATTTTCTCGCACGTTTCTTGTACTTACCTAAGTAGGAAAGTTGGTAATGGAGGTTTGTATGTAGGTAGGGTATGAAGACAGGTTGGTAGGGTAGGTGCGTAGATTGGTAGGGTAGGTAAGTAGGTAGACAAGGGTAGGCGGTACCTGGATTTTTGTTATTATTAAAATGTGAACAGGACAACGTCTGTCGGGTCAGCTAGTCAATAAATAAATGCTCACCACTCGATGTCGGGCACTCTGTCGGAGTCCGGCGCGTCGGCTGCAAGCAGTGCCAGTTTGGTGGCAGACGAGATGCCAGTCTTACGAGCTATCTGAGATATCTCATGCTGCAGCTTTTCCAGTTGCGCCTGGAATAAACATTAACCATACAGGTTATATTTTTTTTTAACAAAAAAGACTACCGCTTTCATAAAGTAAAAAATTACTTTCAATTCGCAAGTCGGCGGCTGCAACAATTTTTTTTTCGCTTTTTAGTGCCTACTTCTTATGCAAATTAATTACGAAACGGTGACACCAAAAAATGTTGCCAATTTTGTACCCTTAGGGGTGGAATATTTTCTTGGAATTTATATGGGACCAAACTTGAGGTATACACTATCAATTAAAAAAAGAATCATCGAAATCGGACTGCACTGAAAAAAGTAATGCGTGGTAAAACATAAAAAAAAAAAAATGTTCATAACATGAAAACTACGGGACCAAACGTTGTTAAATTTTTATGGGAACAAATGGCAACTATTTCGCATCAAACTAAAAAAGAATCACGTAAATCGGATCATAAATCTCAGCGTAATCGGTGTACATACATAAAAAAAAATACAAATTGAATTGAGAATCTCCTCCTTTTTGAAGTCGCCCACCAGAAAAGCGCCGAGGCACTCTTACTGTAGCTCGACAAGTCCCAGAGAAACGTTACAACTGTGTAGTGTAGTCTGTGTAGTGCAGTCTGTGCTGTGTAGCGAAGTGTGTGTAGTGTAGTTGTGTAGTGTAGTGTACTGTGTGCAGTGTGCGTAGTGTAGTGTGTGTAGTATTGTGTATGTAGTGTAGCGTGTGTAGCGTAGTGTTTGTAGTGTAGTGTGTGTAGGGTAGCATGTGTAGTATGTGTAGTGCATTGTGTGTAGTGTAGTGTATATAGTGTATGTAGTGTGTGTAATGTAGTATGTGTAGTGTAGGGTTGTGTGTGTAATGTAGTGTGTAGTGTGGGCAGTGTGTGTAGTGTAGCGTAGTGTGTGTAGTATAGTGTATGTAGTGTAGCGTGTGTAGTGTAGTGTGTGTAGCGTAGTGTTTGTAGTGTAGTATGTGTAGTGTGTGTAGTGTAGTGTGTGTAGTGTCGTATGTGTAGTGTAGTGTTTAGTTAGTGTTTTGTAGTTTCCACCACCCACCACTTCAGCCAAAAGACGTCCACTGCTGGACACAGGGCTCCCCCAAAAGGGGGGGGGGGTCCATAATCGCCACGCTTGGCAGGCGGGTTGGCGATCGTGTGTTGAAATATGTTCTGTTGTTTACGTTGTAAAAAAAAAAATGTTTTCAGAAAGAAATGCCGAGTGCGCGCTTACCTTCATCCTCAGCCGGTCTCCCATCATGGTGAACTTCCCCGGCTCATGGAAGCGCAGAGGGCGGCGCGGGCGGGCGGGGGCGCGGGCGGTGAGGCGCGCGTCCTGCCACGACTGGGGGGCAGGGGGGGGGGAGCTGCTGCCCGCCAGCTGCAGGCGGAACTCCTCGCGACGCTTGGCACGGATGTTAGCCTGCAATACCAGGACTACATTGATGACAAGGTGCATTGGAAAACATGTCAGTAGAATTAAGAGAAAAAGAAACCACTTTACTTTAGCTAGTTGAATCGTGAGTCATGTTCGTGAACGCCCGTTCCCGAACATGACGCACAGATCAGATTAACCCTCTTAAAAACCCAGCAAAAAAAAGTGAATAGTTTAACGAAAAGCTTATTATTTCAGAACGAAACGGCGACTGACAGTAGCAGTGACACTGAAAGCCACCGTTTCGTAGTTCTTACACTGAAATTGCATCGTTTTATGGAAAATAATGTAACAAATAATGATTACTTTTTTCCACACACTTGTCTGCCAATTTGATAGATCCGTTAATGTCACTTTCTTATTTTAATAAATCCAAAATGGGTAACGAGATGAAAAGAAAAAGTGTTATTTGAATTTGGAAATATTTTAATTATAAGGGTTTAAAAATATGGTAAGTATATCAATCCACTCCTGGTAATGTATTCTCCACTTTGGAACATATTTTAAACACTCTTATTTTTTTTTTTTCACACAATTGAATGTATGGATCTCGCCATGATTCTTTGTAATATAGGTATGTATGATTTTAATTCTGTCATGATCCTTTGTTGAATATATTATTGATTTCAAAAGAGTGTTCATCGAGTTTCTTGCTCGTTCTTCTCCATAGAAACCTACTGTTAGGAACGAGCAATTGGCTTCAACTTTCTGACTGACTAAATTCAAAAGGGCCTGTAAATGATTTATTACAAATAAACGGTTTTAAGTTTGAACGGCTGGCTCCAATTTAAAGCATCTCCATATATTTTGTAAAATTGGGACCAAAACTAGATTTCCTTACCTTAAGAGTGGGAGCCACATGTGTCAGTTGTACTCGCTTGCCACTGGTATCAACTGTGCGACCTTCGCGGTCCAGGATCAGGGGCGCAGGCCCACTGCCCGCCGTACTAGTTAGGGCTCCACCTGAAGAATAACAGATTAAGGTTATCTTCCCCCATCCCCATTTCATCATCAGACGAGCAGAGATACGGCGAAGCGTCTATAGTTGCTAAGTAATAGGGTATTACACCCATTTTTGAAAAGTGTCTCATAGAAATTCTGTAGTGCTAATATGCCACCAAAAAAAACACACAATTTTTATTCAATCGATATGTGCCATAAAAATGCATCAAAATTTTAAATTTTCAAATTTCGCGCGTAGTTTGACAAAAAGGCCTCTTACTGGACGCCATATTGCTCACCGTAAATGACGTCACTTCGTTTTGTATCAAATGAGCTCATATTAAATATGATAATTGTATATCATTTAAAAATAATTAAAAGCATATTTTATAATAGGTGTAATAATGAAAAAAAAAACGTTGATTACGAAAATAATAAAAGCACAAAGCCTATATTACGCCAATCGGTTGACTGACAGTTGACAATTTTTTGTTTACACAGCCGTACTGCGTAATAACATGGCCGCTACTATTTCACGGTGTTTTATAACAGATTAAAAATACTGAAAACTTTGAATTAAATTTAAAAATTGGTTTTGTTATTTTATGAACTAAAACTTACATTTTCCGACTGCTTTATGCCTAAACTGTCTCGATAACATATTTATAGATTTTTTCTCGTATAGAGTAAAATACCCTATTATTGATGCAAGGACAAATATGGCTGAACAATCCTAAGTGCGCGTTGCTTCAACTAAACATTACTGACCGGTAATAGTAAAAAATGGCGCTAACTATCGTCAAATCAAAAACCGGACAAGTGCGAGTCGGACTCGCCCACCGAGGGTTCCGTACATATTTGTAGGTACTTCTTTACTAATCCATACTTTAATCTACTTAATATTATAAATGCGTTTTTTGCAACATAAGCGGCCGTATCTTTTTATCACGTTAACATAGAGGGTTGATTTTTTTACAGCATCAAGGGACCGTAGACTTGAGTATATGGTTTTAATTTCAACACCACGCGTTCCCGAGATAAAGGGTCTTGACAGACAGACAGACGGACAACAAAGTGATCCTATATAAGGGTTCCGTTTTTTCCTTTTGAGGTATGGAACCCTAAAAATTGGTTGTTTCACAAAAAGGTGGCCCTAACGTACATTAAAAAGTTATTATTGCCAAAACTGATGCTTCATCGTAATTTTGTGTTGTCAAACACAAAATTACGATGAAAGAGAGTCCATATTATTTTGATATTTGATGTAGCTACATCAAATATCAAAATAATATGGACTCTCTTTTTTAATAACTTTGACTGACGGATTTTTATGTCATGAAACAACCCGTTACATTTAACGTACATTAAACATCTCACGTCATAGTAACTTTTAACCGTCCGTATGTAACGTTAACCAACTGTTTGAAACAACCCGCCGTAAATTTATTCAAAAAGAATAAGATTTACGATTGATTCTATAATTTAGTTTTGCTTGTGATATTTTGCCTTCACGAGAATATTCAATATCTTAACAAGACCGCATAGTTTTGACAACCACAGTAAGTTTATTGTTTCTTGAATTGGCAACACAAGAACCGTCACCGCTACAGGATTGAAGTTCCACGGTCTCGAACCAAGTGTTTTGCTTCTACCTTTGTGTGATCTGCCAGACTGTGGAATTCACTGCCCGTCTCTGTTCCCTGATAAGTATAATCTGGGTATCTTCAAGGCACGAGTGAACCGGTTCATACTAGGCAAGCGTGCTCCACCTTAGGCCGCATCATCACTTAAGATCTGGGGGCCAAATCTGCTATTGTCATAATTTCGTCATTCCAACACGATCCCATTGTCATTTTGCTAAATGTTCGTAATCTGCTAAATTCATAATGGTCGATCATTGACTGCACAATGACGTTCTAATAGTAGGTCACTGATCAAAGGAACTGTCAAAATTTTTGCAGATTACCGCCTAAGTCAGTCATTCAGTTGTTATTTTGTACGAGATTACCATTCTTATCAATGGCGTGTCAGAGTGGTTGACTATTGGAAAGTCATAA
The DNA here is from genome assembly GCA_947361185.1 of Charanyca ferruginea. Lineage (NCBI taxonomy): Eukaryota > Metazoa > Arthropoda > Insecta > Lepidoptera > Noctuidae > Charanyca > Charanyca ferruginea. The sequence continues at coordinate 2,117,573 of OX376080.1, forward strand.
TGACGCCATTATACTAGTAGATTACCAAACATGTCAGAATCAACTATTATGAAATCAATGATAGACCATTCTGACACTATAGAAATAGCAGACTTGAGGCCCTGGTGAGTCGCGGCCAAACGCAAGCCTATTAGAATATAAAAAATAATAGTTTAAAAAAACTAAAAACACGCGTTTTATAGAAAACCAAACTAAATAATAGAAAATAAATTTTAATAAATTAAAATTAAGAAAAGTGTTAAAAATTTCAATAAATATAAATTAATAACAGTCTGAATAAAAATAAAAAATATTTTATTTTAAAAAAAGCGTGCGGTGCATGGTGTCAATAGTTATAAATATTTTATTGACAGATATGAGTAGAGTGATTATCATTTTGATAATATCTTAAAAAGCACCCCACGCTTTTTTTTAAATAATTTTGTTTTTTATTCGCACTATTATTAATTTATATTTATTGAAATTTTTAACACTTTTCTTAATTTAAATTTATTTTCTATTTTTTAGTTTGGTTTTCTATAAAAAGCGTGTTTTTAGTTTTTTTTAACTATTATTTATTTTTTACTTTGAAAAATGGAATATTTTTATCAAATTAGTGTATTGTCATCGGTCCTCGATAAATCTACAAAGTTTGAACGAAATCTGGCCGTTTAAAGTGGGTCAAAATCGCGCCCAAAAAAGTCGGTTACAAACAAACATACAGCTGAAGCTAATAAAAAGCGTGTAAAAAAGAAACAGAAAGACACTTCGTTTTGTATAAGTTATTTTCGAAAGGGACTTACCAGCTAACTTTCTCTGTATCCTAGCTTGCAGTTCAGCTATCTTGCGTTGCTTCTCCAATTCTTCCTGACTCATAGCATTCGCAACTGTGGACACACATACATAATGTAAAAATAAATAAGACAACCGCCTTCAAAAACTAAAAATGTGATACTGTGAGTACTTAAATAACATCATGGTCATGTGCTAACAAATCTGTACTTTTCTGGAATTTTATTCCGAAATAAAGATATTATTATTAAATAACTTTCCAGTGACTTCTGAAACTAAAGTCATGTGTGTTCTGTGCTAAAGTTATTTTTTACTTTTCGTTTTTGAAGGCGGTTGTCTTTTTTGTAAAAAAGGTTTTAATTTTCCGCTTTAAAGTTTTCCTTGTTATCCAAATCCATTAAGAAACGGAGAAACTAAAATGTCATCTATGTATATATTTTTAGGTTTTTGACTATTTTTCCCAAAAAAACGCTGTTTCAATGCCGATAAAATGTATATGGGACCACCCCGGAGGCATACCCTAACCATAATAAAAAAGAATTTTCAAAATCAATTTTAAATTATGCCGGAGAAATCGTGTAGAAAAAAATAACCTCTTTTGAAATCGGTTGAATATACTCGAGGTGACGGAATGAGAGATCGTCATGTCATTTACCGTGACGGCATGAGAGAGCGTCATATCGTTTACCGTGACGGCAAACTGGTCGATTTTACTAAGTCTAATTTATTGTAATTAAAGCATTTACAGGCACTTTTGACTTGTCAAGGAGTCGGTCAGTCAGAAAGTTGAAGCTAGTGGCTCGTTCCAAAACGTAGGTAGGTTTCTATGGAGAAGAACGAGCAAGAAACTCCACAGACACTCTTTTAAATCAAGTTTTTTACAAAGTCTGGTTACATGATTCTTGTTGCTTCTATATGTGAAAACTATGAAGGCAATCTAACAATACAAAACACAACAACAGAAGAACAAAAGAAGCAAGATAAAGTCCATGGCAGATAAGAGTTGACCAATCTCTACTGACAGCGCTCGTTCACGAACAAGACGCGTGGATCAGCACCATTCAGCTCAACCATTTTCAAGAGAGCCGAATGATCCAACGCGAGAAAATCAGCGAGATGAGTGAGCATGACATCAAAAACTTACCAGGTTTGGAGTATAGCATTGGTTTGATGACGCTGGGAGGAGCTATTGAGCTGTTCTATTGCACCTTATATCAACAACTTACCAGGTTTGGAGTATAGCATTGGTTTGATGACGCTGGGAGGAGCTATTGAGCTGTTCTATTGCACCTTATATCAACAACTTACCAGGTTTGGAGTATAGCATTGGTTTGATGACGCTGGGAGGAGCTATTGAGCTGTTCTGATGCATCTTATATCAACAACTTACCAGGTTTGGAGTATAGCATTGGTTTAATGACGCTAGGCGGAGCTATTGAGCTGTTCTGTTTCACCTTATATCAACAACTTACCAGGTTTGGAGTATAGCATTGGTTTGATGACGCTGGGAGGAGCTATTGCGCTGTTCTGATGCATCTTATATCAACAACTTACCAGGTTTGGAGTATAGCATTGGTTTGATGACGCTGGGAGGAGCTATTGAGCTGTTCTGATGCATCTTATATCAACAACTTACCAGGTTTGGAGTATAGCATTGGTTTGATGACGCTGGGAGGAGCTATTGAGCTGTTCTATTGCACCTTATATCAACAACTTACCAGGTTTGGAGTATAGCATTGGTTTGATGACGCTGGGAGGAGCTATTGAGCTGTTCTATTGCACCTTATATCAACAACTTACCAGGTTTGGAGTATAGCATTGGTTTGATGACGCTGGGAGGAGCTATTGAGCTGTTCTGTTGCACCTGTAGCTTCAGCTGTTGAGCTGTTGCAGCAGCTGCACTCACACCACTCTTGGTCTCTCCTTTCATTGCCATCAGGGCGCGCTTCCGTTCCTCAATCTCTTTTTGAGCGTTGGCCATCATCAACTGAAAGGTTTACGTTAAAATTTAAGTGTATAAATAAATTATTCTCAAAATCTGACTTTTATTTTTGGTGGTAATACTCATGGACTTCCTTTGTCGTTATTTTATTAATTCTAATAATCTTGAGTTGGTTCGTGATTAACCTGTACGTCTATTCTGTTATAATCTTCCTCAGTGAACACCTAGGTGAAGTGAGCTGTCATCTGTCCCGATGCTAGGGATTGACAAAGCACTACAATCGGATGACAGCTCACTTCACCTAGGTGTTCACCAAGGGCGATTGTAACAGAATATCACTGCTGATCTAGCGATGATATATTATCGATTAGCGACTATATATTATAGACTAGCTTTTGCCCGCGACTTCGTCCGCGTATATGTCGGTTATCGCGGACGCAGACGAAGTCGAAGTCGAATAAAAAGTAGCCTATGTCCTTTGTTGGGGTTCACACTTACCCTGTACCAAATTTCACACAAATCGGTTCAGTAGTTTAGGCGTGAAGAAAAGACAGACAGACAGACAGACAGAGTTACTTTCGCATTTATAATATTAGTTAGGATTATCAGAGCGATTTAAATTTTTTACAAACGAGTGAGTGAGAACGCGATAATATCACATGAAAATTGGCGCGCGGAAATTTCACACAACTTATTCCAAGAAATACGTGTTTTTGAAAAAGTCTTACTAGTTTTTGGTAAAAATGTTTATAATTTAGAATCTCCATTACATGTGCAAGGTTTCTATTAAGCTATTATTTTACTTTTTCAACGTATGCGTGCATTATGAACGGCCAAAGTTCCGATAAAACTAGTGCAAAAAAAACCTGATTTTCGTGTTTACTGAATTTATTTCTCAAAAAAGTCGTTTTTTCGCTACATATGAACCTAGATATTAACCACAAGATTTTTGAAGGAAAATTTGTTATAACGCCGTAATCACGTACGAGCGTTTGTATGGGAAATATGACGGGATGGTCGCTCTTAAGTGATGATGCGGCCTAAGGTGCAGCACGCTTGCCTAGGATGAACCGATTCACTCGTGCCTTGAAGATACGCAGATTATACTTATTAGGGAACAGAGAGGCGGGTAGTGAATTCCACAGTCTAGCAGTTCGCACAATAAATGTGGAAGCAAAACGCTTGGTTTCGAGATCGTGGATCTTCACCCATATCGTGGGGGTGACGGAGGGCTATGCCGGCCTCTTACCGGCTAAAACCACCGCGGTGTTCCACTTCTGCCTATGGCCGAGGGTGCGGGATTCGCATAAGGATTCACCGCTTCCCAGACAGGCCGAGGAAAGGAAGGACCCGCTGAGGAACAGCGGGTCCTACCTCCTTCCTTTGCAGACATGACATCCTCGCAAAATGAGGCAACCCCGTCCCATGCGCTTCCGCTCTCGACCATCGATTGAACGACGGCCCGGAGCGAGAGATCGCTCCTACCCATCGATGCGATGAGGTCACGACGCAGCCCTGGCCAAGCCGGGCACTGCTCCAACGCAAGCAGCACAGTGGTGACAAACCGGTGTCTGCTCCCGACCTATACGACTCAGGTACTTCCCAAAGCACCCGTGGCCAGAAAGCGAATGCATCAACCGTTAGCCCGAAGGCGCCATGCCACCTTTTAATCCACGCCTCCACGACGGGTCTTCATCATCAGCCGAAAGACGTCTACTGTTGAACAAAAGCCTACACCGAACAGGGTGGGGGTTGCCTTAATACCCACGCTTGGCAGGCGTCTTGGGGATCGCAGTGAAGCTTGAAGCCGCTGCTGCCCAAATTCCGGATTTTCCCTTAGTCGCCTTCTACGGCACCCTCGGGATGAAATAGGTGGGTGCTGTCCTAGCCCGGACTCCCCACGAACAATGCATGACGGGTCTTACCGTCGCTTTCACGGCGTCCCCCACCATCATCTGCCTAGTCTTTTTCCAACTACATTGGGGTCGGCTTCCAGTCTAATCGGATGCAGCTGAATACCAGTGTTTTACATGGAGCGACTGCCTATCAGAGCTCCACAACCCAGTTACTTGACAACACGATACCACTTGGTAAGACTGGTTAGCCAAACTCTCTAGCTTCTGACTACACATGATTGTCAAAGATCTACGACTGACAGCCGGGACCAACGGTTTTACATGCTTTCCGAGGCACGAAGGGGTCTTGGTACAAAATGAATGGTCACCCGACCACAGACCGACGACGGCAAGCGTAGCTTAATCATGACCGCGTACGTAAGATTAGATATAGGTTGTGGTCCAATACTGGGTCAGTACAAAGTGACTTTTTCAATTCATAATTACTTTCTTAGTTTATCTTGGACATCATTGACATCGGTGAAGGAAAACAACGTGAGGAAACCTGGACTTATCTAATATACAAAATTCTCGTGTCGCGTTGTTTGTAGTTAAACTCCTCCGAAACGGCTTGACCGATTCTGATGAAATTTTGTGTACATATTGGATAGGTCTGAGAATCTGACAACATCTATTTTTCATCCCCCTAAATGTTAAGGGTTAGGGTAGGTGTAGGGTAGGTGTAGGGTAGGTGTAAGATAGGTAAATAGGTAGATAGGGACAGGACAACGTCTGTCGGGTCAGCTAGTAATTAATATAAGTCTGAAATCTCCAATCCTCCTTGAGCGCACGTGGTGATCAATGCCTTCTCTATATGAGAAGAGGCCTTTGTCCTGCAGTGGGATAATAATAGTTTGGTATTATAATTATATTAAGTTTCGCTTTTTCCGCTGTCATGGAACAGCCTAAGGATGTCACTACATCAATCGATCGATCGTCGATCGATGCCATCAATCGACATCGATTAACGTTGATCGATTGGTGTGGTAGCTTTGGCTGATCGACGGATACCGTTCCACTAACAAATCGATCGATGGCATCGGTCGACATTGATCGATTAACCCCAGCTATAATCCATCAGTAATAACAATCAAGCAGCTCGATCGACGTCGACTAATCCATCATACCATCGATCGATGCCGTCGATCGACGATCGATCGCTTGGTCTGGTAACACCCTAACTGTACCTTAATTCTGTCTGCACTTAAGACCGCCATCTTGGATCCAACCGTCTCACCCTCTGCCAAGATCGAAGTCAACTCCACTCCATTCTTCTTATCCTCTTTTTTATCGTCTTTTCCTTCTTTTTCTTCTTTAACCTAGAATTTTAAAAAATCGTGAATTAAATATGATTCATCATCATCATGTCAACCTTTAGACGACCACTGCTGGGCCACAAAATATATAGGGTACAGAAGGACCGCTCCCGCCATCTTCAAAAATAATCACTTAAACTTGCCAGATTCACTAGGGCTGTTATTGTATTGACTCTGTAGGTTTTATTTGTGACAATATGAAATTTTTATTGACACTGGTTGTGGAACTCTTTGCAATTTTTTATAACAAAATGTTCTTGTTTGTCGTGAAATGTCAATGTCTCTCATAATTTAGACAACACGTGACAGTCGAGCCTGAAGTCTGCCTGTAAACGTAATGTTAATGTGTGCGTGGTAAATATGGCGGTTTGTTCAGAGTGGTCACCCACGGGTAGGAAAGTGGTGGAGCTATTCGCGGCCAGCACCACACGGCTGATTATATGATTCGTTTGAGATTATTAGTTTAATCCAGGGGTGGGCAAACAGTCGATCGCGGTCGACCGGTCGATCGCAAGCGGTTTTAGGGTCGATCGCGAGCATACTTCCAGAAATGTAGCCAAAAGTGTACAATAAATACGAAACAAAAGTTGGAAATATTCTCAGCGAGTTTGAAAGACGTTTTTCTAAGTTACGAAAATGAACGAGAATTGATTGTTTCTTCTAACCCAAGACTAGAAAAATACCCAAAGCTCAAAAAATCGCCAAGCAGTTACTGCTTCGTATTGGTGCGAATCTGCGAAATCTGGTTTTTTTATTTACAATAAATTACTATTTTTTCTGCTCGAGAGTCGATCGCTTATCGTACAATTAATATTGTAGATCGCCGATGGTTTAAGTATGCCCACCCCTGGTTTAACCTATTGACAGCCACAGTTATGTATAGATGACAAACCAAAATGTGTCCAGGTACCACGGTCACAATTACATGACAGACTTTTATACAAATAAAGCTCATAAAACAACATTGCTTTTAACCGCCTTCAAAAAAAAAATGAGGTTCTCAGTTCGACCCGTATGTTTGTATGTATGTATGTTAGTCTGTTTGTCCACGATTATCTTCCGTTTGGCTAAACCGATTTTGATGCGGTTTTCAGAAAAGTGTGAGAAGACGTTTTCGTTTCTTCCATCTTTCCATCTTTGGAGAACTTTCAATCTATGTTTTAACTGTGTTGCCGTTTCTTAATGGATTTGGGTGATAAAGAGGCACTAAAAAGTAGAAACCAAAAACTTTTTTGAAAAAAGAGAACCGCCTTCAAAACCTAAAAAGTGATAAATAACATTAGCACAGTCTCAGAGTGTCCTTCTATCTAGTTGGTACATTAATAAATAAATTAAATATTAAAACCTCATCATGACGGGAACGCTTGGAATCCTTATCACGATCACTGGACTCGTGCTTCCGTTTCTGGGACTTCGAACTGGAAATTAACTCCTGTGCCAACGCTATCACCTTGTCAGCGAGCTTGCTTGCTTTCTTAGAGTCAATGTGTGCAGATATCTTGTCGATTATTTTTCTGCGTTCATAGCTGAAAAGTTTTAGATATTATGAAAGTTACTTCAGTGGAATATAGGCCACTAGTTTCTGCCTGTGACTTCGTCCAAGTAGAAGGCACATCCATACTTTGATGATAAATGCGAAAGAGATCTTGAACTGATTTTGTCAAAGGTAAAAGCTGACCTTGAACCCTAACAAACAATACTAAAGCCCGTCACAGATGTAGCTATAATATATATTAATATAATTCATAGCAAGGCATATTAATATATATTTAAAAAATGTGAAACAAACAACAACTGCAGACGTAATTAGGGCGAAAATATAATAATAATAATAATAAATACGTATTAGAATCTGGCCAAGCAATAAATCCCCTATCACAAAATGACACCTACAAATACTTAGGTTTTGAACAATCACACCAAATTGATCAAAAACACACGAAAAATAAAATAATCTCCAAATATAAACACAGACTAAACATGCTAATAAAATCACAACTGACGTCGCGTAATTTAATAAAATCCATAAATTCATTTGCTATACCCATACTCACCTATTCTTTCGGAATTATAAACTGGTCCAAAACTGATCTAACTAAACTGCAACGCTGTATAAATACTACCCTAACTAAAAACCGAAAACATCATCCACGATCTTGTGTCCAGAGGCTCACGCTACCGCGAGACGAAGGTGGACGCGGTCTTATAGATATAGTAAATCTGCACAACAAGCAAATTACCAGCTTGAGAAAGTTTTTTATTGAGAAAGCCCTTCAGTCACCACTTCACAAAGTAATTACACAAGTAGACAAAAAACTCACCCCACTTAATTTACACAGTACTGAACCACAGACCAACGAACGTATCACCAGTAAAATAGAAAAAATTGCAGCATGGGAACGTAAATCACTTCACGGAAGACATCGCCTCGACTTGCAGCAACCTCATGTCGATATAAAAGCATCGAACGCGTGGCTGCGGCGAGGCGAACTCTTCCCTGAGACCGAGGGATTTATGATTGCCATCCAGGATCAGGTTATTGACACAGCCAACTACCAAAAATTCATAATTCGCAGACCCAATTATAATGACTCCTGCAGACGATGCCATGGTGCATCCGAGACCATCCAACACATCACAGGTGCATGTAGAGCCATAGCCCAAACCGATTATAAACATCGCCATGATCAAGTTGCTGCAATAGTTCATCAATCATTAGCAATTCAAGCAAAACTAATTACAGACAAAGTCCCCTACTATAAATACAAACCGCAAGCAGTGTTAGAGAACAATAATTTCAAATTGTACTGGGATAGGACAATAATTACAGATAAAACAATTTACAATAATAGACCAGACATTACTATGTTAGATAAACAAAAGAAATTAGTGTACATAATAGACATAGCAATTTGCAACACCCATAACCTTACTAGCACACATACGGAAAAAATTGCAAAATACACAGATTTGTCAATAGAACTTAAAACGCAGTGGAATGTTACACACACCAAAACTATCCCCATCATACTATCCAGCACAGGAGTCATCCCAAAAACCCTACACAATAGCCTTAACTCATTGAATATTAGTCCATCTACTTACCTTCTGCTACAAAAAGCAGTTATTTTGAATACATGCAGGTTAACCCGCAAATTTTTAAATACCTAATTTAGTACACAATGCACTTGGCTTCGGCCCGTGCCAATTTCGACCCACACATAGATGTGAGATATTTTAAATATACCGAGAAATAATAATAATAATATGTAAGGACATTTTCACACACGGCCATCTGACCCCAAACTAGGGAGACCCTGTACTATGGGTGTCAGACAGCTGATATACATACACAAATACATTTTTTTTTTGTAAATACATACATATAATAGATAAACAACACCCAGACACAAGGCAAACACAAGTGCTCATCACACAAATGTTTACCGTGAGCGGGAATCGAACCCGCAACACGCTGCGCAGCAGTCGATCGTTCAGCCACTGCGCCAACCGTGTCGTCAATAATATATTATTAACAACTGCAGACGTAATTAGGGCAAAAATATATTATTATATTAATATATTTTCGCCCTAATTACGTCTGCAGTTGTTGTTTATAGCTACCGTGTGTGGTGGCTAGCTATAATATATATTATAGCTACATATGTGACGGGTTTAAGGCTAATTAATCCACAACAAAGTAATCAAACAAAAGCCCTCTTCCTCTCAACAATTTTTTTCTTTTTTATCATTTGATAGGCGTACGTTTGATCACTATCTCACTTTTACTTATGCTATGCCTTACAGGGTCCACAATGTTCATTCTTGTAAAACCTACCAACTAAGTTCACATGTGGAAGCAATAAATATATTGAGCATTGAACTTTGTCTGCATTCATGAAAACCCATATTCACATGGATGAAGGCATAGCCAAAAGTATAATAATAATTAATTTGTACATAATAAAGAAAACAAGGTACTGTCTACATGCATGTAGACAGTAGGAGTAGGTTGTACAATTATGTCGAAGATTATTGACCTGTATCTTAGCAGTCGGCCATTTTTCAGCTTACATTTTATATGTTATTATACAACCGTGACATTTCAGATACATAATAATTACATATATACAGTTTGTGATTGTGTGTCTAAAGGGTGAAGTATGAGTGAAGTGTGTGTGGGGAGTGTATGTTTGTATGAGTAAGGGTGAGTGCTTAGCATTCATATAAATATGAAGCTTATTAATGTATAGTTAATATGTTTTCTGTCTCGTCGTAACTTATATAAAACATATCCTCTGACACTCGGCAAAACATCCATTCTTACTCTACACACCTATCCCAATATTTGCATCTCTGCTACATGCATACATCATACATTTTTCATTCATCTTCTTGATGGCCCAACATTTTGTTCGCTACAGTACAACAAGTCTAGTCACAGACTTGTTGAGTTTTCACTTTATGTTGAGGGGACATCTGTGGGTCGTAAGTTATTCCAATGACCTGTCACCATTTCATTTATCCTGGGATGATCCGGTGTGTTACACTTACACCCCAGTTGCTCTATTAATAATGTATAGAGGTAAAATTTTAACGTTTTTTTAGTTTGTATATGATATCCTTTAAAGTATTAGTCTGATTACAAAAAATCTTCCACTAATCGAAAGGTTATATATGGCTATATTTTATGTTATACTTGACTACAATGCGAGCGAAATCGCAGGTAGACACTGGTTGTTAGTAAAAATGTACAACTTCAACTCTGAATATTGGATTTTGTAGACAAGACACCACAATTTTGCCATTATCACATATGAATTATGATGGACCATCAAACGCTGGACATTGTCCAGTGGTAGTAACGATAATACATATTTGTAAACAGTCGTTACACAAAGTTTTGATATCATTGGACTTACCCACTGGTGAGACAAGAAGAAACGGTGGATAGCAAAGAACTATCCGATTTTCCTATAGTTCTGTAAATGGCGCGGTCGAGGGAAGACCTCAGGTCTTCGACCTCGCGCCTTGATAACATGAAAGCCATGGTTTAAAAGAAACTCACGCAAAATTATTGCGCAGTTTTAGGTTATATCACTAATGTCATACACAATTATAGTTTTGAACACGAAAACTACAGGCTAATGTAAATTATTAATGTTGTAATTATATTCGCCACGTATTTTTACATTTTAGTTGGAATAAAGTGGAATATTTTGTAAATCATTCACATAGTACTGATTGACGTAAACAACGAAATTACCATAGGTTTTTTTTTTTTTTTTTCTTCTGGCTTCGCACGGTTTGTGCATTTAGCCAATTTCAAGTAATTTGACCATAGGTTAGACTATTTAGATAGAATGATAGATTATTTATCATTCTATCTAACTAGTCTGTGATTCTATTATCTGTGATTCTCATTCTGTGCTATCTATCATAGATAGCACAGAATGGGAATCACAGATATTTAAACAATTAAAATAAACCCTCAATATAAATTAATTAATTAAAATCGGCAATAACACCTTTCATATTTTCCTGAATCATGCTACATTTATAAAACGGGTACACTACATAAATACGAAAAACTTGATTCCGAAAGTCAGGAATACGAATTTCAAAATACCGATTTTCATAATTCCGAATGGTTCAAAACTCCTAATATGGCAACTCCGATTTATCATTCATCCTATTTTTATAATACTAAAATTTTAAAATTCCGAACGTTTATAATTACTTTTCTCAAAATACCGAGTTTCAAAAGATCGAATAACAAAAAGTCCGTCATCATAATGAACATTCGAAACATCAAAAATACGAATTCCGATTATTGAAATTCCGATTATCTTTATCGTTATCGTGCAATCGTTTATCGTGCAAGCAAGCATGCAGCGTGCAAGCAAGCATGCAAGCAAGCAAGCAAGCATCATGCAAGCAAGCATGCATCATGCAAGCGAGCATGCAACATGCAAGCGAGCATGCAACATGCAAGCGAACATGCAACATGCAGCAGGCATGGTTTCTTTCACGGCTACGGCGTTGCGGGGCTCCGGCGGTACCACGCGAGCTTATCGTCGCAGATGGTATTCACGCTCACCACCGCGGCGCTGCGGCGGGCGTTAAGACCACCTGCTCCTTAGCTCGCTGGCCGCCTCGCCCCTCCGCGCCTACGCGAATTTAAATTACACTCTAGGAGTAGGGCAGACAAGACTACGTGGAGTCGGTTTCGCAGCAATTCGTTTCTGTCATTAACTTTTGTAGGACAACATTGAGTTTTTAAGATTGTTTTTTTTATTGTCGTTCTTTTTATACCTATATATTTTTGTTGAAATAAATTCCATGAAAAAATACACCGAATAAACAATATTCGTTAAAAAGTAATTCCACTGTTTGATAAGTTTGTTAAACAAAAAAATGTGATTAAAAATTCTTTGAATTGTGTTTCTGTGAAATATGTTTCATTCAAGTAAATAGTCTTTGAAACAATAATAGTCGAAGTAAAAATACAGGAACTAAATATTATATGAATCATTTTCTGGGAAACGAAATTCTATGAAATTTCTGTCTGCGAAACAAGGGGACACCATTTTGAATATATATGCGTAGCTGAATTGAATCAGAATCCTAATTTTAACAGTTTATTCGAAGTATTGAAATTCGGAATTTCGTTTTTCGGACCGAGAACCCATCGAGCCTTTTATTCTTCGAACATATGAAAATCGGAAAACAAACAAATCGGATTTACGACAGTCGGTAAAATAATTTTCGTGATTTTAAATAATAGAGATTATAATTTTTAGGTATTATGAAATTCGGACTTTTGAAAGTCGGAATATCGAAATTCGGAATAAAATATTTCGGAATATTTGGGTGTTCCCTTAAAAAACATTACCTACATACATTTGATAAGGTAAAAAATTCAAATGCGTCGCACGGAACTTGTGCGTGCTTTTTTTTTTACCCGACTACGGTAAAGCCAAAGAAGGGTTATGACTTTGACAGGCTATGTATGTATGTATGTATGTATGTTCATCTGTTTGCTCATAGCTCCTAAACTACTTATCAGAACTGAACAAATGTGGTATCGTTAGAATCGTCTTGATCGTCCGCTGGTTATAGGCTATATGACGTGTCACCGAATCCAATGTGGCGCCATCTGATGGACAAAAAAACGAAGATTAAAATAAAAATGAAGTCAAGCATACCGTTTTTGGTATCATTGGAAAGGGGTTGTTGTGTTGACTAAATATTATATATTTGAATGGTACTAGTACCATTCAAATATATATTTGAATATTTGAATATTTATTATATATTTGAATGGTACTAGTACCATTCAAATATATAATATTTAGTTGTGACTTGTCACAAATTATTTAAAAAAAGGAAAGATTACCAAATAAATTAAGATACGTATACGTATACGTATACGTGGTTGCATGCCATTATAATTCATGTTCATCGCACTCATATGGGATACAGGCATGCAACCACGGCTTACCTTGACCATTTTGTACAACCTATGTCTTGATTTCTGTGTGAAATATTTTCTTGTTTCGTACTTTTTAGATCACTTTTTGTTATAGTCGGGTTTTAGTTTTTAAACTTAGGTATTTTTTTTATTGCCCCTAGTTACTATTCTTTGCATTAATGACAATTTGACTGTTTGTGTTTGATTGACATTTGACAATGACATGACATTGTCCGGCGTCCGCGAATTTGACATGACAACAACGCTAGGTTGTTTTGTAGTTAATTTGAAATTAGATTGTTAACTGTGATTGAAGTAATATTTGAAACTAGCTAGAGCTACAAGTTGAGTCAAATCCTCCCAAGACTAATAAGAAGTGCTATCTGGTATCAAACTGGAAAATAAACATAACCTCAAAATGTCTGACGATGACGATGTTATCTTGGTAAAAAAGCCCAAACAGGTCCACTATGGGTCTTTGGAAGAGCAGGAGAAGGCCCGACTGGCGGCCCTGGCTGCTGCTGCCAAGGAAGGCGCTGACGATCTTGGTGGGAAAGATTTGGGAGACATTCAAATCTCCAGCGGTTAGTATTCCATTTGTTTTTCAATTTTGTGGGCACTAAAACGAGCCCCTGACTGGGATTTTCATTGGGAACATATTTATTGATTGATTGATATATAATAATAATAATAATTTATTTATTTAAATTGACAACAAAGGTCCACTGGTTAGTAAAAAAAACTTTTAACTAAGGGTTAGTATTTAATAATATTACGACAATTTCCATTTACCCCTGCCGCACAAGCAACCTGACAGCATGTTGGAATATAAGTGCATCATGCTGCTCGGCTATGGCTTTCAAAATGTTGTTGCTGCTCGCCCTCACTCTGCTTATAAAGGATGCGGTCTTTTTTCTTAAAATGGCGTAAAAGTCGTCAGTTCGTGCAACAGCAAACATACTAGACGCGCTGCAGAACCAAAGCAACCCCAACAGCACCCTGAAGCCATTATTATATTGCACACGCAGAGCATCTACAGCCCTCCCGGTACAGTTGACTCACAAACTGCCCGTGTAGAACGCTTGACAATAAGCTTTAAACAATGTTATTTTGACCTCGTTACTAGAACGAGCTGTTGCATCTGGCTGCTAGTGCCCTGCGCTCACAATCAATATCTACTTGATCTTTGAGGTCCTCAGTGACATAGTGTCCCAAGTATTTAAATTGGGAGACCCTTTCAAGTGCTCGTCCGTTGAGGGATATTGAGGGCTCGTAATTTAGATGTTTACCAGAGACCGCAAAGATCATGTATTCACTTTTTGTTTCATTGTATAACGGACCGTTATATAAGGAGTCTTGATTTGTGTTCACTTAAACAGTGAATACAAATCAAGACTCCAGAAATGAATAATTTCATATTTTCAAGATGCTTTTTGATTTTGTGCTTTATCTTTACCGCTAATGAGAAATTTGGGAATGAAAGCTGCTTAAGACGGCCCACTGACCCATAAATAAACAATACATTTCAACATTTAATTTCCTTTGCTTTATTTGCCATTTTTTTTTCTAAATTATAGATTTCTATATGACAGATGATATTTTACTATTTTTACAACACTTTTAAAACAATTTTATTTTTTAAACTATACCCTGTTCACAATAAGATTAGACATTTACAAAAACCTTTTTTACAGTCCCTTCAACCGATTTTCACTTATATTGCGTTGGTAGCATGACAAATGGCAACTGCAGTAAACAGTTGTTATTGTAACCACTTTTTTGCCTCTAATGTCATCCTTAAGCCTATGAAATAGAAGTCAAAATCGGTTGAAGGGCCTGTAAAAAAGGTTTGTGTTTATGTCTAATCTTATTGTGAACAGGGTATAGATGAGAATGATTAGAATTAATCTTAAAAAAAACACTTAAACTATCTCTGTGTTTTTTAAAGTCCATACAGTTTCATAGAATGGTCAAATCATTGACCATTCTATGAAACTGTATGAAAATCATATAGGGACTATCCCAGACTATCTGAGAGATCGTCAGTAATATCAAGACCTTTCGGGCCTTTCTCGAGGAGTTTGGGTGGGTGAAATAATCAGTTTCCCATACACATGGGACATTTTTAGAGTTCCGTAGCCTAATGGCAAAAAACAGAACCCTTATAGATTTGTCATGTCTGTCTGTCTGCCCGCCCGTATGTACACGGAACACGTGTGCACGGAACACCACGCTCTGTGTAATAATAAATCGGTTCACCCAGTCCAAAGAAATCAGGTAACAAACGTAAAAAAAAAAAAAAAAAATACAGACGAATTGATAACCTCCTCCTTTTTTGAAGTCGGTTGAAAACAAAATTACAGTCAAAATTTACACAAATTATTTCCTACATCAAACTTCAATGGTAGCTAAGCCTCACCCCAACCAGTACAGTCGTCCAATGGTGGCGCCGGCTACGCACGGGTGCAATGTCGATCAAACTGTATGTATAAAACTTCCTCATGAATCACTCTATCTATTGATGAAAACTGCATTAGAATTCGTTGCGTAGTTTAGAGGATATAAGCATACAGACAGCGGGAGCGACTTTGTTTTATACGATGTAAAAATAAATGATTTTGAGTCTCAGTTTTGGTCCACTGAAATCTGTGTGGTTAACACACAGATTTCAGTGGACCAATCCAGATAGTGCACAAATGTGTCTCTTTCTAATCAGCCCTTCCACTCTGTCTACAGAATATATGGAACTTGAAGAAGAAATGTCTCGAGACAAAAAGGCACTACTCGAAGAGTTTGAAAGGAGACGGAAGGCTCGCCAGTTGAACGTGTCCACTGATGATGATGAGGTAAGACTTAGTCGTGCTGGGTCAGTCGGCAGGGTTGTGAGGGAGTGTAGGGTACTGGGTTCGATTCCCAGTTGAGGCAAAGTAATATTGATGTAATCAATGTGTATATAAAATACTAGCACTTTGCACGCGACTTCGTCCGCGTTTATTTTCTCAAGGATCCCTAATTTTTTGACAAGATTTTCAGACGTGGTTACTCAATTTGTTTCTAAAAAAAGTTTATTTTTGGCTTCATATAAACCTAGATTTAAACCACAAGATAACTGTGTGTTAAAAATATTTGGAGAATAATTTGTTATAACGCCGTAATCACGTACGAGCGTTTGTATGGGAAATATGACGGGATGGGTGCTCTTAAGCCGTATCATCACTTAAGATCAGGTGAGTTGCGACCAAACGCAAGCCTATTGGAATATAAGAATAGAAAAAAAAGCCGGACAATCGCGAGTCGGACTCGCCCACCAAGGATTCCGTACATGTTTGTAGGTACATATCCATAGGTGCTTCTATACTAATCCATACTTTAGTCTACTTAATATTAAAAATGCGTTTTTTGCGACATAAACGGCCGTATCTTTTTTTCACGTTAACATAGAGGGTTGATTTTTTTACAGCATCAAGGGACCGTAGACTTGAGTATATGGTTTTAATTTCAACTCGATACCTCCACGCGTTCCTGAGATAAAGGGTTTTGACAGACAGACAGACAGACGGACAACAAAGTGATCCTATAAGGGTTCCTTTTGAGGTACTATAGACGAGGGTTTATAACCAGCGTGTGTTGCCAGTGAAGACATATGGCACAGAAACGTGGTCCTTAACTGCTGGCCTCCTAGAGAAGCTCAGGGTCACGCAGCGAGCCATAGAGAGAGCTATGCTCGAAGTTTCTTTGCGCGATAGAATACGGAACGAGGAAATTCAAAGAACTAAGGTCTCCGACATTGCTCTCAGAATATGCAAGTTGAAGTGGCAATGGTCAGGCCACATCGCTCGAAGAATCGATAACCGATGGGGAAGAAAGGTTGTCGAGTGGCGACCACGAACCGGAAGACGCAGCGTTGGTAGGCCTCCCACCAGATGGACCGTCGACATTGTCAAGGTCGCGGGTAACCGGTGGATGCAAGCGGCAGGTTGCAAGAGTTGTGGCGTTCTATGGGGGAGGCCTTTGTTCAATAGTAGACGTCTTTTGACTGATTATGATGATGATGCATAGTTTGTGATAACATGAGATAAGATAAGACTTGGCAAGATGCAGGTGTCCATTATCTTCATTACCTACGGCCGCCAAACTTGGGTCCACACTAACAAAACCAAGCAGAGAATAAAAACTTGGCAAAGGGCGATGGAAAGAAGCATCCTGAAAGTCAAAAAGAAAGACAAGATTAATAGTAAAATAAAAAGATCTAGAACAAAACTCACAGATGCACTAGGATTTGTGATTAAACAAAAATGGCGCTGGGCCGGGCACGTCATCCGAATGACAGATGACAGATGGACCATTAGAGTCACAAAATGGCCAGGACCACAAGGAAAAAGAAGAGTGGGAAGGCCTAGAGCATGATGGATGGATGACATAGTAGCCACAGCTGGACCTATTTGGCTCAGCCGGGCCAAAGATAGGGACAAATGGAAGGACACAGATATAGATAGACCTAGATAACGCCAGAGCAACTACATCGCGTGCCTATTTTCGTGCCCAATTTACGATAAAAAATCGTAAGTAAAAAAATAAAGTAAATGTTTTCTTTCATCGTCAAGTCATTTTGTGATTAATATTATGCGTAATTCATTTAAAAAAAACAATTATTTTTTAATCTAATACCCTGAGTAATACCTGGTAATACCAAATTTATGAAAAACAAAACATTCGTATTACATTGTGACGTCCAAAAAATGGCACGCTTGGTTTTCATTCAGATCGTGATACTTGCGTTATCTAGGTCTATCTATATCTGTGTGGAAGGAGATGGAGGAGCCCTATACCCATCAGGGGTCCTTAACCTAGAGATAGTTAAGTAACTAACATATAAGAAATAAAAAAGTAATGTAAATATTAAGGAATCAATAAAGGCTTTATTATTATTATTTTTTAAACATAAGAAGATGACGACATATTATATCATATCTTCCGCAGGTGCGCAGGAGTTTACGTCAGCTAGGAGAACCAGTGTGTCTGTTCGGGGAGGGACCGGCAGAGAGGAGGGTGCGACTTAGAGACCTGCTTAGCTAGTGAGTATATCCGGAAAACAGATGTAGACATTAACAATCGATTGACATAATTTTTATATGAGATATCAAAGCGTGAAAGATTTTGTGTCATTATCATCATTATAAAAATATAAATTGTCTAGTGCTCTCAATGGAAAAGTATGTATTTTCAACCGACTTCAAAAAGAAGGAGGTTCTCAATACGTCTGTATGTTTTTTTTTTATATATTTTTTTTGTATATTTGTTACGAATGTTACAAATGTAAAGCGATTTTGAAAATTCTTTTTTTGATGGATAGGGTATGTCTCAAGGGTGGTCCCATATAAATTTTATCGAAATTGATTCAGCACTTTTTGAAAAAATCGACAGAAAGCAAAATAAAGCAATACAAAACAACAAATAGAACAGCCAAGCCACCGACTTCCGAAACTAAAGTCATGTGTGTTCTGTTTCAAAGTTATTTTTCACTTATTGGTTTTTGCAGGTGGTTGTCTATTTTGTAAAAAAGATTTTTTAAACTTTATGTTAACCGTTTCATGGTCAATATTTGCTCAGATTTCAAACTACAAAACAGCTTATAATACTGTACACATACTCTTATACCTTTCAGCCTGGGAGAAGACGCTATCCACAAGAAGTTAGAAGAAGAGGAAGCTAGGATAGAAAGAGATAGAGGTCGTGAAGGCACGTGGTACCACGAGGGACCGCCCGAGTTGAAGGAAGCAAGGCTTTACATCGCCCGGTACTCACTGCCCAAGGCCAAGCTCAGGTGAGACCAGATTTATTACTGTATTTTTTTATTATTTACTAGCTGACCCGACAGACGTTGTCCTGTGCCTATCTACTTTACCTTCCTACCTACCTACCTTACCCTGCCCTACCTACCCTACCTACCCACCCTACCCTACTTTTCTCACCGTTTAAACCGTCCCTGGACTTCCACAAATATTACAAGACCAAAGTTAGCCAAATAGCCGTTCTCGAGTTTTAGCAAGACTAACGAACAACGATTTATTTTTATTACATAGATAGAAAATAGATTACGGTTATATGTAGGAAATAACTCTACTGGTTTACGCAAATTCAAATTCAAATTAATTTATTCGCAATAAGTGTTGGTACAATTTCGGTCTTAAAAGAAATAATTATACAGGTCCATAACACTTAGGCCGGCTTTCACCAAATCTCGTTTAAATAACTCGTAAATACATTTAGCTAATTTGATTTAAATCCTTAAACGCGTTTAGCTTAATTTCGTTTAGGCACGTATTTCACCAAGCTGTTTAACAGAGCATTTAGTTAAATAGGATTTGCGCGTCGGTAAAACAGTCGATAGCGTTCCGTTGTACTGAATTGTATCTTGGAACATTCAGCGGTGTTACGTTTCATTGAAATAAGGTATTACGATTGACGTAGAATGCATGAAAAGAAACGACGCTGACTTTTCCATCGGTTGTAATCTGTGGTTTAAGCCATCCGGATGCAATGATTGTTTTACATAAAGATGTTTTGGGTTCAGAGACCCAATCCAGACTATACTAGATAAAAACTAGGTACTAATACGTAACTTACTAGTTTGTTTTAAAGGTTAGTTGATGTTCAATTTCTTACAATAACAACAAGTACTTTTTTTAGGAAGACGAAATCTTGTAACACATTTTGTTTCACAAAATGTTTCAAACATATTGGTCCCTGGACCCATTTGCCTCAGTGCACGAGGTCTATTTCAATAATCTCTTCGTCATCTGATAAAACCCACAAACCCATTATGTTATGATTAATTGATTTATTCACAAATTATAATAGATGAGAAACTGATAAAACCTGAATTAAACTCAAAATTATCACAAGTAACAATGACCACGTGACGCCTTAAACGTATTTAGCGCCGCTAAATAGCCGATTGTGAGTTATTAACTTTCACAGTTCACTAAATGCGTTTAAGTCGTGGCGAAAGACATCTTTCGGATTTAAACACCATTTTATGTTAAACGAAATGTTTAAACGCATTTAAAGCTTTGGTGAAAGCCGCCCTTAAACACAATTTTATGTTAAACGAAATGTTTAAACGCATTTAAAGCTTTGGTGAAAGCCGCCCTTAGTCATAATGAATGTGACATGCAAACATTTGGGTTCATACTTATTATTAATTAATTATAATTCAACAATTAAAATTAAGTGGCATTTTGCAATATTATTAGATACATTTTTTTATTAAATACTATTAATGTCCAGGGGTAAATGATTATGATTGTTATTTAATTTTTAATCTCTTATCAAATATGTCGTTTACTGGGTAGAAATTCTTTTCCCTTAACCATACTTTAAGACACCTTGCAAATTTATTTTTGACATTCATACATTCATTTGTATGAAGTAAAAAAGTAATTTAGAGAATTTGAAATATTTTCCAATGTGAAGAATACATTACCAAGAGTAGATTGATATACTTAGCATATTTTTAAACCACCGCATAATTAAAATATTTTAAAATGAAAATAACAGTTTTTCGTTTCATCAAGTTGCCCATATTGTGTTTATAAAAAAAAAAGTGGCATTAACGAATCTATCAAATTGGCAGATAAGTGATGTGAAGCGTTGTTTACAATGGCGGAGTTGAAAAAATACATTTATTATCAGGCGTAAATATAACAACCTTCTTGAAAGTTATATGTTTGAGCCGTTTGGGGTCGAAACATTAGGGCCATGGGGCCCGAGTGCTCACCTTGTTTTTAGTGACATTGCAAAGCGGCTGGTCGACTCTTCACGTGACCAAAGGGCTGGCCTTTTCTTGGGCCAAAGAATTAGCATTGCCATTCAACGTGGTAATGCTGCTAGCCTTTTGGGCACTTGTCCCATTGAGAGCGATGCGGACGAGTTTTTTGATGCCCTGTGAGCATTGTACATATTATGTGTTTATATTTATTTTTAAGCTTTGTATATATTATATTTAATTATTATTAATAAACAATTGTATATAGTTTATTATCATAATTTCTGATATTATTTCCCTCAGTGTCACTATCTGGTGCCGTATCGTTCTGAAATAATGAGCTTTCCGTTAAACTATTCACTTTTAACATCACTGTTATTGCGGGGTTTTAAAAATATTTTAAATACCTGAAGATACTCTTTAGGTACCCAAGATTATAAGAATTAGAATTTCAATTTCTCCAAACATCTTTACTTTTTTTGTACAAATCAAAAAGAAAGAATCATGGCAGGATCATGATTCTTTTTCCTCCCTTTTTAAAGTCGATCTTTAGTTAGTCAGACATGTTTTTTTTGCGTAGATTGAGCAAAGCACGCGATGAACTGAAGCTAGCAGGCAGCGTTCGCGCAGCCGCCAAGCAAGAGTCGCAGAGGAAAGCCTCGGCCATGTCTATATACTGCAGTCAGGTAATCCTTACTTTTTAACCGAGTTCAAAAAAAAGAAGGTTTTCAGTTCGACCCGTATGTTTGTATGTATGTATGCATGTTTGTCCGCGATTATCTCCCGTTTGGCTGAACCGATTTTGATGCGGTTTTCAGAAAAGTGTTTGTTGCATTCTGGAGAAGGTTTTAGTATACAACAAATAATGTTTTTTTTTTAAAAAGATCTGAATAAATGTCTATTTGTTGTATACTAAAACCGTCTCCAGAATGTAACAAACACTTTTCTAAAAACCGCATCAAAATCGGTTCAGCCAAACGGGAGATAATCGCGGATAAAGGCGGTTCTCTTTTTTGTGTAAAGTTTTTTTCGAGAGTAGCTCGTTCTTAAGTAATAATTAGAGATGTGCCGATTATACCCTGTCCATTGGGTTATTGGTTTTTTGACAGCTGCCTTAGAATGAAATTATTCCCGATTACCTTAACTTAAGTTAACTTAAAAATGTGTTATAAAATAAATATATAAACTGCCTTATCTTGTTGGATTATCTTATTTATGACCTCTTACAGATATTATAATACAGTTATGCGTATCAGTTTTTACAAAAATAATAAATATTGTATTGTTTACTAGTTGCAGCTGTCATAAAACGATTAAGCCAGTGGACAGAGTGTAGTCGCCCTCTAGTCATCCGGCCACTATCGTAGTCGTCTACTATTCGGCAAAGAGCGCCACTATACGACTTCTTACTTTGTATGCATTTCTCAATAAAATCTATGTAGGGGGAAATATTTAGTTCTGTTACGAGCTTTTTTTTTTTTTACTATTAAATAGGCTTGCGTTTGACCGCAATTCACCTGATCGTAAGTGATAATGCGGCCTAAGTTGGAACACGCTTGCCTAAGATGAACCGGTTCACTCGTGCCTTAAAGATACCCAGATTATACTGGGGTTTGGTATAAATAAACTACACCAATTTACACCAAACAAAACACAAACACTTTAATTAAAACGATGTTACAAACACAGTAAACAGTCACTTACAAAAATCACTTAGGGCGGGTTGTTTCAAACAGTCGGTTAACGTTACATACGGACGGTTAAAAAGTTACTATGACGTGAGATGTTTAACGTACGTTAAATGTAACGGGTTGTTTCATGACGTCAGTTAAAGTTATTCAAAAAGAGATTCCATAATATTTTGATGTTTGAAGTAGCTGTTTGACAACACAAAATTATGTTGACTGGTCGGTTATGGTAATAGTAACTTTTTGACGTACGATTTTGTGAAACGACCCATTTTTTTGATTTGACGATAGTTAGCGCCATTTTATCGGTCAGTAATGGTTAGTTGAAGCAACCCGCCCTTATTAATCACTTAGGTCGCAGTATTCGCAATAGTCGCAGTTTTCAGTTTCGCTTCCAAAAACTAACTCTCCACGCCTCGCAGTCCGCTATTTATATATGGCTTAGGACATATACGCGAACATTCTAGCAAACACGGGACTGATCGAGAAAGTTGCAACACGAAACTTAACCACCTCGAACATTACATAACTATAGATCTGCTATTCGATAACAGATGGCGCCAGCATGTGACGTAGTTCTGCTACTTGACAATAGATGGCGCCAGCGTGTAACGTAGTTCTGCTATTCGATAATAGGTGACGCTAGCATAGCGACCTACGTAACAGCCCTTATAAGAAAAAAAACTTTTTTAAGCGACGGAAAATTGAGCGTTCCGTTATAATTTTGTGCATTCGATGGTTGTTTGTTTGTTAACCTTTACGACTAAATTACTAAACCGATTTTGATGAAATATGGTTCAACAGACTAAGCTTGAACCTTAAGATAAAGGATATAGGCTACTTTTTATTTCACGACTTTATCTTTATCCGCGTGTATTAAAGCTGTTTTTGACGTGATAACGTCTTATACATCGATGAACACCGGCTGCACGCACGAAAAAGTGTCGCGTTCCACCTGAACCTGAGCGTGCAAGCGAGAGCGCGGAACAAGCGATAGAGAGGCACGATCAGCTCAAGCAATAAGCTCCGCCAACCTCAACGGAAGTCATTATTTGCTTATGTTATATTTGTTAGCCATTATGTTTCTCTATGACGTTATCACGTAAAACTATCGTCCGTAAACCGACTTTACAGACAACCAATTTTTTCTCTTCCAGATCGGCGACAACCGTCCTATCAGTTTCTGCAGGTTTAGTAGTGATAGCAAGATGCTGATAACAGCGAGCTGGTGAGTACAGTCACCTCGTACCCTCGAACGAATTGTTTGGTATACAGGTTAAAATATTCTCTGTTCACTGTGTTTTTTAGGACAACGCCAAGCGGCTGGTCGACTGTTTACGTCACCTAAACTTGTGCTAAAAATCACCATTGCCATACAATCAAAAAATATAAAAATAACAAACAGAACAAAGCCACCGCCACAGACTTCCGAAACTAAAGTAATGTGTGTTCTGTTCTAAAGTTATTGTTGTTTTTTTTAAGTTTTATTTTCTGCTTTTTAGTATCGCCTTAACATCCAAATCCATTAAGAAACGGTGACACAGTTAAATCTGAGATTGAAAGTCCTCCAAAGATTGAAAAAACTATAACTCATCATCTATGTAATTTTTTTTTTAATATTCTTGATTTTATCAAAAAGCGCTGGTTCAATTTCGATGAAATTTCTATGGGACCATTTCGGAATAAACCCCTTTCGAACAAAAAAGAAAGAAAGAAAGAAAAGAAAGAAAAAATATTTATTTGTACAAAAATATGCATTAAGCTCTAAATTACAGGTTCCCTGGTCCCCACACTAGGATTCCCTGTGTCGTGGTGACCAGTCTCTTCCTAGTAAAGTTTATATAATAATTTATTTTATGTTATATTTAGGGCTAAACTACATACCAATGTAAGATGTATGGTAGTACAAAATAAATAAATTAACAAAAAGTAAACAGTGATAACACTACAAAATAAAAAAAATAATAATGAAATAATGCAAAGAGAAATAACAATAATGTAGAAGAATTAGTGTGCGTGGCGTAAGTGTAGGTGTGATGAGGGTGAGTATGATGTTGTGAGTGTGGTGTGGTGTGTGGTGTAGTGTGTTGTGTGTGATGTGGTGTGTGGTGTGGTGTGTGGTGTGGTGTGTGGTGTGGTGTGGTGTGGTGATTGTGGTGTGAGGTGTGGTGTGAGATGTGGTGTGGTGATTTAGGTGCGTGAATGAAAAATAATGGAGTGTGTAGTGCATATGTGTGCGTAAGTATGAGTGGAGGCGTGCTAGATTTAATGTATTTTACTATTGTATACATATCACTATAACCTATGATTGTATGTATAGACATTCTTCAGTCTGAGCATAATTTTTAGCATGCAACCATTTGAAAATAGCAACTTTGCAGCTACTATAGGTTGAAG
Organism: Charanyca ferruginea; assembly: GCA_947361185.1. Classification (NCBI taxonomy): domain Eukaryota; kingdom Metazoa; phylum Arthropoda; class Insecta; order Lepidoptera; family Noctuidae; genus Charanyca; species Charanyca ferruginea. The sequence goes on from OX376080.1 coordinate 2,142,824, forward strand.
TAATTATACTTTTGTTGCTAGCGTAAAATTTTGAGTACAGATACGGTCCAAGAAATGCAAAAGATCTACGTGCAAAGTTCGAGTGCACTCGTGGTCGATCCCACTTTAGTGTTCTGGATGAATGGCGTGCCAGCTCATTTGCATGTCTATGGTATCGCAGCAGTACAGAGGCAATGAACAACTGCCTAACACGGAGGAGGCCACATTCTGTGTACAACATCTCAGTAGAGTATCGCCAAGGTTTTTTATAGGCGATTTTTAGAATAGCTCTTTGAGCTCTTTCCATCCTAAGCAGATTAGTTTTGTTAGCTGCACCCCAAACTGATACGCAATAGCCTAATATAGACTGACATAAGGTAAGGTACACAATACGGATCAGTTTTAGGTCAGCAATAGATTTTAATTTTTTAAATATGTATGAGAGTTTTCTTGTACGTTTCAAAAGCGCCCCAATTTGATTCTTCGATGTTAGGTGCTCATCAATTAATACCCCTAGGTATTTGATGCACGAGACCTGCTGAATTGGTGAACAGTGGCAGTTTTCATTATCTACATTGCCACATATATGGAGTTTTATTTCCAGTGCGTGATCTGGCGCAGACCGTGCGGTTATGCTAAAGCAAACTGTTTTAGTCTTATCGACGTTCAAGGTTAGCAGATTGTTTTGCAGCCAGATTGCCACCTTTTGAAGTCCTTCCTGGGCCACACAAACGACGTCACTCCAGGTTTTTGCATCAAAAACTATTGCAGTATCATCCGCAAATGTAAAGATGCTAGCATTGCGAAGTTGTAGGGCGCATAGGTCGTTTATGTAGATCAGGAATAACGTGGGCCCCAAGACACTGCCTTGCGGCACGCCGTAACCTACCGCTGCAAGATCACTAACATGCTCACCTATGCGAACGCGTTGCTTCTGTTCCTCGAGATAAGATCGGAACCAATCAAGAGCCAGGCCTCTGATCCCATAAGCCTCTAATTTCTTAAGCAGTATTGGCCGGGAAACAGTGTCGAACGCTTTTGCCAGGTCCAGGAAAACGCCGATGCATCTCTGTCCCTTGTCTATTTTGCTAATGACTGAATCAACAAGATGCGTAACTGCATCCTCAGTGGACCTGCCAGAGCGAAAACCGAACTGATTCCCGGCCAAAAGACCATTTTGTTCGAGATATTTGAGTAATCTCACATTTATAACCTTCTCAATTACTTTTGATATAGCACTCAGGAGTGAAATAGGCCTATAGTTAGCTGGTAGGTCTGAAGCGCCAGCTTTGAATATGGGAATTACACTAGCAATTTTCAAATCTCTAGGTACCATGCCTGATGAAATACTGAGATTACACAAATACGTAATGGGGCTTGCTATAACGTGTCTGGTATGTTTTAATAAGTCATTGCTTATGTTATCGTGTCCAGCAGATGAACTTGATTTTAGTGTACTAATTAGTTTAGTAATTTCTATTTCGTCGGTTGGTGTCAGAAATAGAGAATCTGCCAGATTGTTTTGCAAATCCGTCTAATATATGACGGAGTTTTTCCCGAAAATACATAAAAAAAAATACAAACATCCGCATTGATAACCTCCTCCTTTTTGAAGACGGTTAAAAATAAAATGTTTAATTTGGAACAAAAAAACATGTTTATAAGTAGGTACATGTATAAGTGTTCAATACTGCCAAGTTTTTGGGTACTTGTCCCTTTGACAGCAATGCAGACCAATTTTTTGATGGCCTCCTCCAGTTTTTATACAACAGTTCACATTCAATTCTAACACAAAGTATGTAAGGCTGCGTCGCGCCCGAGCAGAGAGATCACTCAGAACAAACCGCCATTTTCGCACGCACACATTGACATTACGTTTACAGGCATTCTCAGGCAGTTTCAAGCAGACTTCAGTCTCGACTAGCGACACGTGTTGTCAAAATAAATTATCAAAATGATGTAATTGACATTTCATGACAAACGGGAAAATTTTGTTTTAAACAACTTGCAAAGAGTTTCAACCAGTGTCAATAAAATTCCATATTGTCACAAATAAAACCTACAGAGTCAATACAGTAGCAGCCCTTAGCAAGTTTAGGTAATAGGGTACTACACTCATTTTTGAAAAGTGTCTCAATTAAATTCTTCAGTGCTAATATGCCACCAAAAAAAAACACAACAACTTTTATTCAATCGATAAGTGCCAGAAAAATGCTTCTAAATTTTAAATTTTCAAATTTCGCTCATAGTTTGACGAAAACGCCCCGTAGTGGACGACATATCGCTCTGCGGAAATGACGTCAGTTCGCTGTGCAATAAATGCGCTGCTATTAGATATGATAATATAATTTAAAAATAATTAAAATAATATTTTGTAATCAATAAAAAAATACTTTGGTTACGAAAATAATAAAAGAACAAAGCCTATATAGTATAATCGGTTGACTGACAGTTGACACTTTTTTGTTTACACAGCCGTACGGCGTAATAACATGGCCGCTACTATTTCATAGTGATAACAGTTAATGTAGATTAAAAAATCTGGAAACTTTGAATTGAATTTAAACATTTATGTTGTTATTTTATGAACTAAAACTAACATTTTCCGACTGCTTTTTGCCTAAACTATCTCAATAATATATTTATAGATTTTTTCTCGTATAGAGTAAAATACCCTATTATTTCCGAAGATGGCGGGAGCGGTCCTTCTGTAACCTTTATATTTTGTGGTTCTAACCTATGTGTACTTATTATTACACTACTATTTGTTGTTCCTAAGTAAATAAATAAATATTATTCCAGTCCAGTGATCGAAACCAGCGCTGGAATGCCACTGGAATAATTTGATTAATATTTTCGAAATCGGACTATATACTGTTAAAGGTTACGCGTGGTCAAACCTAAACAAAAACTACTTGTGGAATAGGGTATTTTGCTAAAAATCTAATTAGTCCATCAGATAGATTTCCAAAAAATATTGGACACGTGTTTTTTCTTTTTTCACGTAAACAAAAAATGAACACAATACAGTGCGTCGAAAACTCGTGTGACATCACTATGTCAGTACACTTTTACTGACGAAGTGACGTCACAAACCCACTCATGATCTTTGATGCGTTTTATCTGCGTCAGTTTTTATTGATTTGATAAAACAAAAAATACGTTTCCAATATTTTTCGATAATCTAACTGACGGACTAATTGGATTTTTTTGGTAAAATACCCTATTGCGAATCTAGACCTTGTTTTGAAGTCGGTTAAAAATATATTTGTATGTGCTGGTTCCAGGTCAGGCTTGTCCAAGGTGTGGTCAGTGCCCGAGTGCCGGTCCCTGCAGGTTCTGAAAGGCCACAAGTGTAACGTCAGCGGAGCCGCCTTCCATCCTCACGCCACCATACCTGATCACTTCCTGCAAAAGGTCATTGTCTATTCATTTTTAAAGGGATTTTTTATATACAAGGTGTAACGTCAAATACGCAAAACCTGAAAATAGTTTGATTAGAATAACGAGCAGAATCAATTGGACCACTTTTTAATAAAGGTCACATTTTTCAAAAAATCTTCATTAAACATGTTGCCCTGTCTATTTATTAATAAGTCAAGCCATCACGTACGCAAACCTGCCAGAATAGGTAAACAAACACAAATGCTTGTCGTCCAATTTAAATTTTCTCATACGCGTGATAATAATAGTTCTTATTTCCATGCAAATACGAGTCTTGGTAAAACTAAAACAGCACATAAAACCTTTAAATTTTTTTTAATGATTTTTGTTTCTCAGAATATGGTTAATTGAATTAAAAATCATTTGGGGTATCTGAGGTTTTGCGTGTTTACCGTTACACCTTGTATATTCTAATAGGTTTGCGCTAAGCCGCAACTCACCTAACCTTAAGAGCGTCCATCCCGTCATATTTCCCATACAAACGCTCGAATGTGATTACGGCGTTATAACAATTTTTTATCCAAATATTCTTAACACACCTGTGTGTTAAGAATATTTGGATAAAAATTTAAATCTAGGTTTGTATGAAGCCAAAAATAAACTTTTTTGATAAATAAATTGAGAGTTTTTAGGGACATCGTAATACAATACGCTCCCCGACCATTTTTAGCTCAAAGAAGAGAAAGAAGACAGCACTCCTGAAGCCGCCCTTCTGCCCATGGAGACGTCAGAAGTTCCAGAAGGGGGGTCAGAAGCATGCACTATGGCGACATGTGCGTACGACGGTACTGTGCATCTGTGGAACTTTAGCAGGTTTGTGATAATAATACCAGTTTATTATTATTCTACTGTCAAAAGCGGAACAAACGGAAAGACAAAAACGTTATGGCGGCACCACACTTCGCTATGCGCTATGCGTTATGCGCCTTATTCGCCCGCATACGACGAAGTGTGGAGGGTTTATTCGTCTATATTTGCTTTATTCGCCCGCATAACGCATAAGCGCGAATAGCAAATACGCCTATCCGTCCACCTGTCGGTTTTTTGACACACTTCAAAGGACACGAATAAGCGCAGCCACAGTCAACACGTCCATTTTGTTTTTTCAAAAGCCAAACACACCACATATGTTTGGCACACCGACACGAAGTGTGGATGGCGTGTTTGTTGTACGCTCACATAACAAATATTTGGCGAATACAGTGTAGCCGCATAGCAAATAACGCATAACGAAGTGTGGTGCCGCCTTTAAAGATTATTTGATAACGATACGCCAAAAATCTTGCCAAAGTAAAAGTGTGATCGGGCGAGGCGAGCGGAAGTTGAGAGGGAGATATAAGTTAGTGAAGATAGAAAGAGAGAGTTACGTTTCGTATATTACTGTAGGGGCAAGAGAGAGAGGTGCGAGCACACATTTTCTTTCTCTCTTTCTCTCATAGCCAGTTGCAAACGGATACATACATACATATAGATGGAGCTAAAGAAGTTTTACTTCATCGTGTGGTCTAATGCACACTCGTATTTTTTACAAGCTTTTATAACTTGCACTATTCGTGTAAGTTGTCGCTTCAAAATTTGCAAACCATTTTTCGACCATTTCTTAGTATCTAATTGAGCTGAAATTTTGCAAGGACTTTTAGTTCTGGTGACAATACAATGTCCAATACTCAATATTGTAATCAATTCAAAATGGCCGCCGCTCCAAGGCGGATTACATATTTTTCCTCAACCCCCTTAATATGGATATCAAATGAAGAGTAGAAAACGATAAAGTTAGTGTAGCGACATCTATCGCACATGAAGCAAACTACAACCGACGTTTCCTAGATCGCGCAAGCAGAGTTATCCGCGACATTAGGATATATACAAAATCCCGACTACAACCGTCGGGCAGTAGCCCACCAGACATAACACCCGTCTGGTCGGAGGATCCTCCCTTTTCAATAGAGGATGAAGAACTTTACACTCTGTTCCTGATACCTCTAAATTAGTAAGACTAAAAAAGTAAAATAAAAAAACGTTTTTAAAAACAAGCTTTTATTTAACCTACTGCACTGGATGTACGGTGTCCGTTATACAGGTGTACTACATGCCTTTTTTTAGGTTAAAAGCTTGTTTTTTAAAATGTTTTTTTCATTTATATTTTTTTTACGATGGTCTTGTCATGTTCTCAGCGAGTCTCCTATATGTTCGCTGCCTGGTCACGAGCCGACCCGCGTGTCTCGCGTGGAGTTCCATCCGTCCGGTCGCTTCCTCGCCACCACCGTCTTCGACCACTCCTGGAGGCTCTGGGACCTGGAGACAGGTAACTTCAAATACAAAAAAAAATAATGTATATCTATCCATTCATACATCCATCCACACATAAATTCATCCACACATCCATCCATCTATTCATACATACATCCATACATACATCCATCCATACATACATACATCCATACATACATACATCCATCCATACATACATACATACATACATACACTCATCCATCCATACGTACATACATACATCCATACATACATACACACATCCATCCATCCATCCATCTATTCACACATCCATCCATCCACACATCCATACATCCTTCCATCCATACATCCAACCATCCATCCGTACATACATACATCCATCCATCCATCATTATTAATGTTATTTTTGTGTGCTTTTGTCCTGGGGGGCGAATACATACTTTTTCTTTCTTTCTTCTTTTATTCATACATCCCTACATACATTCATCTTTCCATACATACATACATACATACATCCATCCATCCATCCATACATCCATCCACACATCCACACGTCCATCCATACATCCATACGTCCATCCATTCATCCACACGTCCATTCATCTATTCATACATCCACACATTCATCCATTCATACGTCATACATTCATTCATCGACGACACACTTGGTGCCTCCCACCAAGGTGACTCCTGTTGGAAGTTTGTTTATAACAGTCTAGCCCAGCCTTCAGTTATACAATAATGTTTCAGCGACGGAGGTTCTACATCAGGAAGGTCACGCTAAGCCGGTGTACAGCATCGCCTTCCAAGGAGACGGCTCCCTTGCGGTCACTGGGTAACACATTTATTACTCTTACTGCTCTTTGAGGGTCACTGGGTAAAGGGTCAAGGTCAAAAATGTCGCCGATTTAAAAAAAATTTGGTTATTCCATACAAAAATATAATAATCGGCTGTTCTGTAAACTTACAAGGTCAAAATGTATGGTTGCTTTAAGAAGAATGTAGTTCCATACAAAAGTATAAATCGGCATTTCTGTAAACTTACAAGGTCAAAATGTATGGTTGGATTAAAAAGAATGTAGTTCTGTACAAAAGTATAATAATCGGCTGTTCTGTAAGCTTACAAGGTCAAAATCAATGGTTGGTTTAAAATCATTGTAGTTCCATACAAAAGTATAATAATCGGCTGTTCTGTAAATCTACAAGGTCAAAATGTATGATTGCTTTAAAAAATATATAGTTTCATACAAAAGTATAATAATCGGCTGGTCTGTAAACTTACAAGGTCAAAATGTATGGTTGCTTTAAAAAATAATATAAAAATTCAAGAATACCTACAATCTCGGTTTGATTTATTTCAGCGGTATGGACGCATTCGGTCGTGTATGGGACCTTCGCACGGGGCGCTGTGTGATGTTTCTGGAGGGTCATTTGGGCCCCGTGCTGGGGGTCGACACGGCCCCTGCTGGGTACCAGATCGCTACTGCTGCAGCAGACCATCAGGTACCAGGGGAGCTATGTACAATATTTAATTTGTTACTCCCGCGAATATATTTTTCATTACAATACAACCTAATAATAATAATATTACCATAGCAGTTCCGCATGACGTGAGCCTCGTGAAGGTCGAGAAAAACAAGCAAATAAATTATCTTGACTTGGCCCGCGAGGTTGTCGACATGTGGGGTGTGGACTCAGCGATCATTGTGCCGATAGTTGTTACAGCCAATGGCTTAATTGCCAAGAGCCTCGACCAACATCTAAGGAGGCTCTCGTTAGGCGGCTGGATCAAGGGCTTGATTCAGAAGGCAGTACTTCTGGACACGGCCCGCATTGCCAGGAGGTTTCTCTCTCTGGAGCCCTGACCGCCGGTAGCTTGGACCCTGTTCCCGATACCGATGGGCTACTATTTTTTATATTTTTAAATGTTTTTATTTTTTATTAATATTTAAAAATGTATTTTATAGGTAAATATAATTAATAAATGGTGATAATAATAATATGTGGGGACATTTTCACACACCGCCATCTGACCCCAAACTAGGGAGACCCTGTACTATGGGTGTCAGACAGCTGATATACATACACAAATACATTTTTTTTTTTAATAAAAATGACTAATACTGACCATTTGTAAAAAAAAACTGGCCAAGTGCGAGTCGGACTCGCGCACGAAGGGTTCCGTACAACATTAGACATCGAGCAAAAAAACGACAAAAAAAATATCACGTTAGTTGTATGGCCCGCCTTAAATATTTATATTATTGTAATTTTAGTATTTGTTGATACAGCGGTAACAGAAATACATCATCAGAAAGAGTAGTGAGTTAGTCAGTCAGAGAGAAGTCAGAGTGAGAGTATTTATTTAAATAATGTTAATTTCTATCTTTCTATAATTGAGAAAAGAAGGGATAAAACTCATGTGGCTGGAGTTATGTATATTAATGTGGATTGATAAAGATGTGATTTTAGTGTCTACTTCTTATCATACAAATTAATTATGAAACGAAGACACCAAAAAAGTTCAGTCATCTCTTAATTTTCTACCCTTAGGGGTAGAATATTTTCTTGAAATTTATTGAGGTATATACTATCATTCAGAATCATCAAAATCAGATTACACTGAAAAAAGTTATGCGTGGTCAAACATTTAAAAAAAAATGTTCATAAAACACAAACTACTGGGCCAAACTATGTTGAATTTGTATGGGACCAAATGGCGACTTTTCCGCATCAAACTAAAGAAGAATCACGTAAATCGGATCATAAATCTCAGCGTAATCGGTGTACATACATAAAAAAATATCAACCGAATAGGGTATTTTACTCTATGCAAGAAAAAAATCTATAAATATGTTATTGAGACAGTTTAGGCATAAAGCACTCGGAAAATGTTAGTTTTAGTTCATACAATAACAAAACAAATTTTTAAATTCAATTCAAAGTTTTCAGTATTTTTAATCTGTTATAAAACACCGTGAAATAGTAGCGGCCATGTTATTACGCCATACGGCTGAAATAAGTACGACGGCGCAGGAGAATGCCAAAAAAACCCAAATTTGCTTAAGACAATTTTAATTTAAACTTAATATTCTAAATTACATGCCAATTGTTCTACGGTAGATACAAAAGTGAATGTTGAAAATCTTTAACCTAATTACATTTCCGTCGTTCGAGCGTTTTATGCTGACGGTGCGGCGCGTGTAGGTGCGGACTTTGTAGCTGTGTATTTGCATCACGCTATCCGGAGCTACGTAGGCGATCAGCAGTATGAGTGGTCGCATAACACCTCCCTCCCGAAGTTCAGCAACTATTTGAGCACTTTTGTCGAGAATAGTGCTGAGAGGCTGGGTTGCGATGTACCAGGTGTCTTCTTCTCTTCGATCTCGGCGTATACATCTTGGTTTTCGGCAACGTTTTTATTGGATTCAATATGATTGTTCTTCCTCGTTGATTTGACGTAGTATCGGCGGATCAAGTATCCGATGCATAGTGCGCTTGCAACGAATAAGATTGAGTATATGGGTATGGTAGTGTGGTACAAGCTGTCTATTTGCGGTTGTGTAATGTCGATTCTTGGTTCCAGGGTAATCTCGGCGTCAGCGTTGTGCAATTTAGCTAGATCCATGGAGTTCAGCTTGATGGTTCCGTGAGCGGAGATGTGTCTTTGTTCTTCTATGATTGATGGGTCTAATATGGTTAGCGCCTGGCCTTTTATACGGTCGTCATGGTTGATTATTAGGAAATCCGGAGTCCGGATGGAGCACCCCTTGGGTATGGTAACTAAGAAGCTTCCGTGTATTGTAGTGTATTGATTTTGACTGCATGCGAGATGAATCTTCGTAGGTATGGGAAGATTGATTACGTAGTGTATGTCGTCTAGTTTTTCCATTGCTGCGGTGGTGATAATTACAGAAGTGTACTGGCAGGAGTCGACGATCTGTTGTCCTAGGAGCAGGTGTCGCAGGCACTCCCGTTGTTTCCCGAGGTGATGGCTGGGTTTGTCTTCACAGAGGTACCTTGAGTTGTACTTCGGGCATTCTGCCTCCATGTACATTATGTCTTCATCGTGAATTGCTATGTAGGGATAGGAAGGGATAATGGCTTTATTATTTCTATTGGGAGCTATTGCTAGCTTGTATAGGTCGTAGGGTTTAGGATAGGTTATAGGGACTTTGAGAACTATGACTAACATCTTGTCATTGTAGTAATAACCTAGTTTAATTATATCTAGAAATTCCCTAAAATTAACATCTAATAATAGGCCGTCACCCTTATACAACGTATTAAGTTTGTTAGTAATTTTCTTATACTGTTCAAAATTTAATATAGAGTGATGGCTGCTGTTAGCACGAATGAAAGCTAGCAAATTGCCTAGTTTTAAGAGTTCCTCGGATAAACTCTCTATGTTATCGCTTATTATAAGTAGGTACTGGGCCAGATGGGCGTATCTAATTAAATCAGCTTCGTAATGAGTAGTGTTGCCTATTAGATTATTTATTGCTTGCCCTAGCTTTTCCTGATTTCTAACCAAACTAGTGATTATGTCAGAATTTTGTGTCATCCAATTTTTACTAAGACTCATGTGAGAGTTTATTTCAGCGGCAATTTTATTTTCATTTTCCTTTAATAATTTAATTGCATTATCGTACTTGATAGCATCTGTATAGTCTAAATTACCGGATATACTTTTAATAATTGATCCTATCCCATCTATCAAACCCCTTTTGCTGCGGTTGGGTTCAAATGACTCTAGTAAACTGAATAACTTCTCTATTTTAGTACCTAAATATTCCAGATGAGGTTGGTAAAGGGATGACGTTTTATTATTTATCTGGGGAGCTACTTGGTTCAACTGTAATCTGACTGATTCTAAGTTCTCTCGAATAGTGTCCAGATTTACTGGCTGTATAAAGGAATGGTAATGTGAGACTACTTTTGCGGAACCCAATTCGAACGGTAGTAATCCGGGCCCATCTTCCAAGTTGTTAAGTGTTATCTCCTCTGCCCGCGCCAGGCTCAGAATCAGGAACGTCCTGTAACAAACGAGCACTGTTGGGAACGCGTTTCAGTCGCGATTTCGCTACGGGACCGCGTTTCCTTTTTGTATAAATGTGTATGGGCAGATCTGCCATGACTGTGTCGCGAGTGTATCTTGGAGCTAGTTTCTGACGTGCTGCGGCTGGATTACGGATGTATATTATTTGTTCTGGGCTATACGTAGTTTCAGGTTCCCTATTTTTGTTAGCATTTTCGGTTATTTCAGTGCGCCGGTGAAGGGATGTTTCATTAATGATATCGTATACTTTAACCATTTTATCTCTATGATCATGTATATATTGCTGTAGCAAGCGTTCCGACAAGTTTATACCAACTGGGTCCCTAGGGTCGAAGTGACCAGTTATTATATCCAAGGGTCTGCACTTAGTGAAAGAGTGTATGGAACTATTGTAAGCTAGTATGGCGTAAGGCATAAGATTGATTAAGGACTCTCCCCGTTGCTGTAGTTTTAAGATTCGAAGGTGTTCTAGTAGTGTTGAATGTACTCGTTCAACTATGCCGTTTTCGTTTGGTGAATAAGCTAAGATCTTATGGTGTTGAACCTGATGTAATCTAATGAATTCCAAGAACAATTGATTAGTAAACTCAGGTCCTCGATCTGTTACAACTGTCAGAGGAACACCGTGGTGAGTACAGAACTTTAGTAGGGCTTGTATTACGCTAACCGCGGTTGCATCTCTTAAGAGATAAGCCTGAGCGTATTTTGAGAACGAGTCAACTATGGTTAGATATTTTTGGCTTTCAACACTAAACAAGTCTAAATGAACTATTTCAAATGGTCTACTTGGGGGCGGAACTATATGGAACTTTTGTTTTATCGGATGTCTGTCATATTTTGCCTGACCGCAAACGTTGCATTCGTTAATATATTTAGTGACGTGATCCTTCATTTTCGGCCAGTAAAACTTGGAGGATAGGGCTAAGTAACATTCATTGATACCCCGATGGTTGGTCTTACCTTCGTGGTATTTTCTTAAAATATCTTGTTGTTTTAAGAAATCCTTAACGTTTTCCAACTCAATTTTTGTGAGGACTAAGTTCATGGAGGAGCTTTTAAAGTTATTCTGAATTATTGGTACTATTGTATACATTTCTAACGGGGGATTTATTAAAATTCCTGTCTTGACTTTAGGATTAACATACTCCTTAATGGCCTCTACTACATCATGCTCGAGATTTGACTTGGAAAGTTGTATGCTAGTTCTAGTATGGTTTTCGAAAGGTTTTGATACTGTGGGGCGGCTCTTAATATCACCGACTACGGTAAAATATATTTGTTTATTAAATTTGTTCAAGGGTTCGTCTGAAATGGGCACTTCCAGTATGGGATTTTCAGCATCTGTATGAGCAGTGACAGTGCTAGACCCTATCAGAGAGGGTGGTTTTTCTGTGGGGTTCGCTATTATGGAGCTAATCTCCTCGTTGTGGATCTCTACACGGGATAATGCGTCGGCGTTGGTATTAAATTTTCCCTGTTTATATATGACCGTAAAGTCGTATTCGCTGAGCTTAAGTCGCCAACGAGTAAGTCGAGAATTGGGCTCTTTTAAGTTCATTACCCACTGTAATGGTCTATGATCTGTCAGAACTTTGAATTTTCTTCCAAAGAGATAAGGTCGAAAATACTTTGTGGCCCAAACAATAGCTAGTAACTCTTTCTCAATAGTGCTATAATTTATTTCGCTACTATTGAGTGTTCTTGAAGCGTATGCTATCGGTTTGTCAGACCCTACTGGCCCTTGAGAAAGGACAGCGCCTAAAGCTAGATTGGAGGCATCTGTAGTTAGCAAAAACTCCTTTGTGAAATCGGGATACTGGAGTATCGGATCGTTTAGTAGTAAGGTCTTGCATTTTTCGAAGCATGCTACGTAACTTTGATCGAGTACTATCTTTGACCCTTTTTTAAGACATTGCGTTAAGGGTTTAGTTGTTTTTGCAAAGTCTGGGATGAACTTCCTGTAGTACCCTAAGAGTCCTAAAAACCGCTTTATCTCCGTAGGTGTTTTGGGTAGCGGGTAGTTTTTTACAGCTGAAATTTTTTCAGGGTTTGGTTTGATGCCGTCCTTACTTATTACATGCCCTAGGTATGCCGTCTCTAACTTGAGAAACTCGGACTTATCGAGTTGGATTTTAAAGTTAGATTCCCGTAGTCTCTGGAACACTTTACCAAGGTTAACTATGTGTTCCTGGAGTGAGGTACTGAACACTATGATGTCATCTAAATAGACCAGGCATATGCTGTTTTGCAGGTCCCTTAGGACATTATCCATGACTCTCTGAAAAGTTGATGGACTGTTCTTCAAACCCATGGGCATTCTTAAGAACTCATAGTGGCCATTTTCAACATTAAACGCTGTTTTATTTATGTCAGCGGGGTTCATCTCCACTTGATAAAAACCGCTGACGAGGTCTAAAGTGGTGAAGTACTGGCAATTCCCTAGTTTATCTAACACATCTGCGATATTGGGAATTGGATATTTATCGTCTAACGTTTTCTCATTAAGTTTGCGGAAGTCGACAACTATACGCCACTTGGGCTTTCCGGAGGCGTCAAGTTTTTTTGGAACAACCCAAATTGGGGAACTCCAGGCAGAGTCAGATGGTCTTATTATGCCTTGCTGTAACATTTTATTTATTTGATCTTGAACCTCTTGTCGATGGATGTACGGATATCTGTATGTCTTAGTATAAACTGGGACCTCGTCGGTCGTTTTAATAGAATACTTTATTTTATTCGTGAATGTAAGTGCTTCCCCTTCGACATAGAAGATGTCAGCATATTGGGAACAGAGTGACTCTAAGTTGGACCGCTCTTCAGCGTTTAAATGATCCGTGCGTAGGCGTGATAATATCTCTTTTGTGCGATTATCTAAGGGCTCGGTACGCATGCATTCGATGTTGTAAATTTCACCCGAGGCCGCCCGGTCCATAGAAAATATAACGTCGCTCTTACTAGGATTCCTAATTTCTACTATGCCCCTATTATCATTTACATTGGTTAAGCATTCACTAATCAAACAATTAGAAATTATCTGCTCGCGAACTAGTGCATCCCCGTCCTTAACGTTTATAGGTATTCTAACTAATTTTGAAGATTCAGCTGGTATAACGTCTTCATAAAGATTAGCGTTCCTTGAGTCATATACGTTCAATTTATTTGTAGCGTATTTCGTGACAAGAGCCTTGTTCTTAAAATCTATACTCGTTTCCCATAAATCTAACAAATCAGACCCTATCAATCCGTCAAAGTAATCGTGAAACCTGTGTATAAAAAATGTTACATCATTATTATCATTAAGCTCTGAAAAACAAGGTATAGTTATTGAATAGTTATTTCTACTGGTTGCATGCACACTAATGACTTCGAAAGGATCATAGTTTAAAGGTATTTCACTAAAATAACGTTTTACAGCCTCCGGGCTAAGAAACGACTGATTTGCACCTGTATCTATTAGCAACTTAAGAGGTGGATCCTGTATTTGAATAAATGGCAATTGACGTTGGGTCTGTAGATTTATTTCTATTTTGACTTGTTTGAGCTTGGAGCTTTCTGAAAATCCTGGTCTTTGTTATCCGATGGTGGTTTATCAGCCACCTCGTTATTAGAAGGATCTTTAATCTCAACATGATCTGGTTGCTGCAAGTAAAGGTACTGAGGTTCGTACGGATTATAGCACGAATCAGGATATTCAAAGGACTCATAGCTCTGATAGTAGCTTGGATCATATACGTCATAGAATGGATCATACACCGCACACTCGTTAAAGTTCATTTCCTTAGTTTTAAAATAGTTATTAGGAGAAGGGTTTCCAGATTTAATCCAGTCATGTCCTCTCATAAATGAGCTTGGGGGTAAAGCCTTAGGTACGTAATGACTCACACCACTCATTGCACGAGGTTGTTGAGAGTTATTTCCAGGTAAAGTATTGCCCTGCGACATTCTGTATGCGTTGTTAACATTATAATTTGGGGGTTGGGCTCGGAACATCTGCTGAGTGCGTGATGGACCAGCCTGAGGCAATTGATTATAGTTTGGTCTCCATTGCGAGGGTCCTGGTGACATTATGGGTTGCAAAAATTGAGGCCTTGAGGGCCCGGGCATATTAAAATGTGTAGGTCTAGGTGCATTCATATTTAACCCTAGCATAGGTGGTAATCTAGATATTACAGATTGAGGTTGTGCTTTCCTATCTGAACCGTGATCACTACGCTGTTGCATATACAGAGTATTTTGTTCCTCATGTACATACTCCAGGGCCTTCTCAATACTCTCCGGTCGCATGCAACGGATTCGCGAACCTAACGGGTCCTTTAACCCACGTAGATATGCCTGCATAGTTAACTTTTTGTAAAGATCCCTTTTCGCTTCAACGGTAGTACGAACAGTTTCATGCAACGAGACGTACGTCATTATCGTACTGAATAGGTTTTGGCAACGCTCATAAAACTCTTGTGGAGTCCCAGACCCCTGAGTAAGTAAGGCAAGGTCGTTGTAAAGCGCAGTTTCGTCACGCTGGTCAGAGAAATTATTTATAAGCGCTTTGCGAATACCTGCCCAGTCCGAAGGGATGCCGTTTGAATTAATTAAACGAGCTGCATTTCCCGTCACCTTATTAAGAATACCGTTCATAAGAGCCATTTCGTGGAGCTTGTTAGATGGGTCCTTATTAACAAATTCTTCTACAAGTTGATCGCATAGATGCACGAAGCGAGTCAGCACATTTACATTCCCATCAAATTCTGGGACTAACCTAAGGGCCTTGAAAATACTATCTAAATCGGCCATCTTTATTTCCGAGTTATCTGAATTAAAACTAGAGTTTAAACTTAATTCTCTATTTAAATCTTGTAGCAAAGACCTACTACTACTGCTTACCCTACCGTGTTTCGATTCGCGTGGGTGAAAAATCTTGACTACGTTTCTAATACACTATAAAATGAAAGGACAGAAGGATAAGATTAAGGAAGCAAGCAATCACTAGAAGTGTCTAATGTACTTACATGAACATATTCGGCCTCTTTGCTGTATCGATGTCTGGATACTTCCCGATGCGCCTGCCGTAGGTTCAGGATACCCGATCGGTGCTTGATAGCCAGCCCGGGCGGCTCGCGTTCCCGTACAGCTCGATACTGTTCCCGTAATATCTCGACCCGACCCGCGAGTATCCTACCGACTGCGCCAAATAAGTACGACGGCGCAGGAGAATGCCAAAAAAACCCAAATTTGCTTAAGACAATTTTAATTTAAACTTAATATTCTAAATTACATGCCAATTGTTCTACGGTAGATACAAAAGTGAATGTTGAAAATCTTTAACCTAATTACATTTCCGTCGTTCGAGCGTTTTATGCTGACGGTGCGGCGCGTGTAGGTGCGGACTTTGTAGCTGTGTATTTGCATCACGCTATCCGGAGCTACGTAGGCGATCAGCAGTATGAGTGGTCGCATAACAGCTGTGTAAACAAAAAATTGTCAACTGTCAGTCAACCGATTGGCGTAATATAGGCTTTGTACTTTTATTATTTTCGTAACCAACGTATTTTTTTCATTATTATACCTTTTACAAAATATGCTTTTAATTATTTTTAAATGATATTCAATTATCATATTTAATATGAGCTCATTTGATACAAAACGAACTGACGTCATTTACGCTGAGCAATATGGCGTCCAGTAAGAGGCGTTTTCGTCAAACTACGCGCGAAATTTGAAAATTTAAAATTTAGATGCATTTTTATGGCACTTATCGATTGGATAAAAATTTTGTGTTTTTTTGGTGGCATATTAGCACTACAGAATTTCATTGAGACACTTTTCAAAAATGGGTGTAATACCCTATTGAGAAACTCCTCCTTTTTGAAGTCGGTTAAAAACGTGTTGTGTCGACCACGAATAACATGCGACAAGGGCATTAAGGCGCTTCCCTGACCAAATAACCTTGACCATACATTTCCTCTTTGCCGCAGAATCGAAATTTGCACAATTTTTGGGCTTTTTTTGTTATAATAATCATTTATTTCGAGTAACAAGACTCATAGTGTTAGTAACAATATACTTACAAACTACGTTAGTAACACTTAAACAAACACATAATAACAAGCTATTTATGACATCACTGCCGCAAGGTGACAGGCCCAGCCGAAACCCTGCTGCAGTGATTCATAAACACACAATCAAGCCTACTCGCTATCATACACATGATGCTGTTGGCGCTGCCACCAAGGATGCGCACCGCTTCCGCATCACCAAATAAAAACAATCCACACGAGCTTCAGCGAACATCCCTGAAGCACTGCAGTATCGGGGCAACCCCTACAACAGCCTGAAAGCGTTATTGTATTGGACGCGAAGGGCGCCGAATGATTTTTGAGTATAATTAACTCACAGGCAGCAAGTGTAGAAAGAAGTGCAGTACGCACTAAATATTGTGTGTTTGACCTCTTTAGAGGCACGCCTGAACCTGCGGGCAATCATATTAGCTCTCACACACAGCGCCCTCCGCTCCCTGTCTATATCCTCATCGTCTTTGAGGTCAGGGGTCAATAAGTGACCCAGATATTTAAATTGGTCCACCCTCACAAGGGGTGCACCATTCAACTTCACAACTGGAATTGTTTCTGGGTATTTACCCCTGGCCCCAAAGACCATGACCGCACTCTTCTTAACATTATACGCCAGACCATGTAGTCTGGCATACTGCTCGCAAGTGGCTACGAGTTTCCTAAGCCCGCAGATTGACGCGCTCAGCAGCACCATGTCGTCAGCGTAGCTAATGTTACTAACACACACGCCATCAATATGACATCCGACACGCATGCTGCTAAGCGCGCCAATCAGATCATTCACGTACAGGTTGAAGAGCGTAGGTTAGCATAACCCCCCCTGCCTCACCCCGCACTCCAACCAAACGGCCTAGACAGGGTACCAGCCCACCTGACACTATTGACTTGGTTTCCATACCAGTATTTAAGAGTATTAGTCACTTCTGCTGGCAACTTTACCTCTTCCATCTTTCTCCATAAAATGTCGTAGGAAACCAAGTCAAAAGCCCTGCTCAAATCAAGGAAGCAGGCGTAAACTGGAGTGTGGCGATCCGTGTAGTACTTCACAGTGTTCTTCACACTCAACACAGCGCTGTCAGTGGATAATCCAGAACGGAAACCAAATTGGTTATCGTGAACACGTATATGACTGCTGAGTTCAGCGCCAAGCACACCGTCAAACACCTTTGACATGACTGTGGCAAGAGATATCGGCCTGTAATAGTTCTTATCGCCCATATCACCAGTCTTATTTTTGACAATAGGCACTACTGTTGTTTTGATCATGTCACTTGGTAAATGAGCATGACCCAGACAAAAAGTAAAAAGCATAGCCAACACTCTTGGCAAATGCTGACCTGCAAATCGGAGATGCTCATTGCTGAGACCGTCATGAACAGGAGATTTTCCTTGATGCATCGCTTTTATTCTGTTCAAAAGCATTTTAGCTGTTATTTTAACTCCTAGGTCTTTCCGTGGCTCAACATTGAGCATCGACCTAGATGTGCCTAGCGGTGATTGCACACTAAAATGATCTACAAACAGGTCAGCTATTTGTCTAGGATCACTCACGCCATCGACGCATACAGGGAGACTAGGCCTGCCTTTCAATCTATTTGTATGCTTCCAAAAAGATCTTAAATAGTTCTTCGAATGCTGTGAAGCCAGAATATCCATTTTAATTTGAGTCTCATTATCTTGATACCACTTCAAATGAGACTTAAATATCCTTCACGCATTTCATCAAAGATACGTCCTGAAGTCGGCATACCGTTATCTAGCCGTTAGCTAGTTATAAAAAAAGAGAAACGATCTTTAGAAATAAAATAAAACGTGAATTATGAAGATTTTTAAGTTATATATCTATTAGTGTAATCCTCAAATTAATATCACGTCAACTTTAGCAAAAGATACATGTTTTCAATTATTTTAGTCATGTTTTTACAGGCATATTTAGGTGTATATACATAGGTGTACATAAAAAAAAAACAAGAACGTGGAATGTGATAATAGTATATTGAATATTAATAATATGCTTTGAGATGTAGTTTGTTTCTCTTAATTAATGAGTTAATAGCCCCTGAATAACGAAGAAAAACGCACTATTGGCCTTAAGATAATTGACTTACTTAAATAATTTTAATTTCTTCCTTTCTTTATTTTCAGACTAAAATATGGGACCTAAGAAGACGCTCAGCTTTATATACAATACCGTCACACACACATCTTTTAAGTGGTAAGTTTAAACTGTAAAAATACCAGCTTGTTACTGTCCCACTACTGGGCAAGGGCCTCTTCTCATACAGAGAAGGCACGAACATTGATCACCACGTGCGCTCAAGGCGGATGGGCGATTGCAGACTGAAAATGATTACTGGTTTTTGGTAAATTGATATTATTGACTACTAGCTGACCCGACAGACGTTGTCCTGTCCCTATCTACCTACCCTACACCTACCCTACACCTGCCCTACACCTACACTACACCTCCCTACACCTGCACTACACCTACCCTACACCTGCCCTACACCAGCACTACACCTACCCTACACCTGCACTACACCTACCCTACACCTACCCTACACCTGCCCTACACCTGCACTACACCTACCCTACACCTACCCTACACCTGCCCTACACCTGCACTACACCTACCCTACACCTACCCTACACCTGCCCTACACCTGCCCTACACCTACTGTTGATTGTATTAAGGTTCACTATTGCTTGTACGGGATTCGGATAAATTAAATACGTGTTGTTTAAACGCAAGTATATTGGCGACTAACTTATTACTATAATATTAAATGGTTTTAAAGACGACATTAGATATACATATAGCTAGGTATGTGGATATGTGACTCGCGTAAGTTGCATAGCTACAAAGTCAATTCTAAACCTAACATACCGCCCACCAAAGGACTTTTAAGTTCTTTTACAATCACAATAAAGTTCTAACAAATTATCCTCTAAACAAAGTACCTAACTCCAAATAGTCAGTCTAAAACACAAATATTACGACCGTAAATTAATAAAGTTAATGAAATTCTAACAATAGCTACTAAAATAATTCACAATATCTCAATAATTCAAAATTAGCTAAGTAGAATCAACTGGCAATGCACATAACTTTCTGATAGTTCTCTTATTTATGGAACCTCCACTTCTCACACTATACACCCTCGTGTTACCATCCATGCCTGGGTGTTTATCAGTGATTCTTCCTAAAGACCATTTGCTGGGTGGTTGATTTTCAGTCTTAATCAACACAATATCCCCTATTGCAAATTCCTTCGCTTTCTTCATCCATTTAGGACGCTGCTGAAGCCTGGTCAAATATTCATCTTGCCAGCGTCGCCAAAAGTCATGAAGAATCTTCTGTGTATGTTGCCAGCGTGACAAATTATGAACCTTCACAGCTTGCAGATCAGGTGAGGGTACCACAATCGGTGGTTCTCCTATTAAAAAATGGCCAGGAGTTAATGGATCCAAGTTTTCTGGGTCGGTGTTATCTATTGGGCACAACGGGCGTGAATTCAGACAGGCTTCTATCTGGCATAATACTGTAGCCATTTCCTCGAACGTCAGGTGAGTTGTAATGATACGTTTCAGGTGGTACTTGATAGACTTCACGCCTGCTTCCCATAGTCCTCCAAAGTTTGGACTATATGGTGGGATAAAGTGAAACTGTGTGCCATCTGTTGCTAGCGTGGATGTAACGTCTCCCGTCATCTGTGCTTCATTCCACAAATCATGAAGTTCTCTGTTTGCACCCACGAAGTTTTTACCATTATCACACCACAGGTGGCCACATTTACCTCTTCTGGCAACAAAACGTCTAAAAGCTGCTATAAATGCCTCTGAAGTGAGGTCTCCAACTAGTTCTATGTGGATTGCTTTAGTGGACATGCATATGAAAATAGCCACATATGTCTTTTTGGTTTTGTTGCCTCTTTCTTTAGATACCAGTGTTTGAAACGGTCCTGCGAAATCTACACCGCTGTGCAGAAACGGTCTCGTCGGTGTTACTCTTTCCACTGGTAAGTCTCCCATTATTTGTCCTTTTGTTATAGCATTCATTCGAGCGCACTTCATGCATTTGTGAATATGTTTCTTCACCAGTGATTTAGCTCTTATAACCCAGTATTTATAGCGTAAGTGACATAGCATCAACTGCACTCCTCCATGAAGCGTTTTGTCATGCGCATCAGCAATGACTAACTGTACCAGTGCGTTTCTATTTCCCAGGATCACAGGATTCTTCTTATCTTCAGGTAAGTTAGCATGTCTTAAGCGACCGCCCACCCTGAGTATATTTTTCTCATCTAGGTATGGATTTAGACATCGGAGCTGACTTTTTTTCTTAACTTGTTTTCCTATTTTTATTCTATCTATCTCTTCTTGAAATTCTTTCTCTTGAGCCCTTTTAATACAGATCTGTAAAGTATCTTCTAATTCTTGCGTTGTTAAATTCAGATTTTCACTGTTTATATTCTTCTTATAGTTTAAAAATCTTCTACAGTAAGTAATCGCTTTTATTAAATCTGTTAATGTTTCAAAATTATCAAATTGTGTTATTAAAGTTGTTTCAGGTTCTTCAATCCGCTCTGCGTTCAGGTGAGTATTAATTTTAGTTTTCTTCATTTCCAAGTCTGTTTCTGTTATTTCATGTTTAATATTTATTTTTGTTTCAGATAGCCAGCCCGGTCCGTGCCACCATAAGTTACATTTCTTCAAGTCGGATATCAACATTCCTCTAGATGCCAAATCAGCGGGATTTTCATGTGACTGAACATGGAACCAGTGTTTGTTATTAATGTTTTCAACAATTTCGACTACACGGTTTGCAACGAAGGGTTTCCACCTGTTAGGTTCACCACTAAGCCATGCGATAACAATTGAAGAGTCAGTCCATGCGTACATTCGTGTTGTCGGTATCCTCATTGATTGTCCAACCTGCTTCATTAATTTTGAAAGAAGTAGGGCACCACAATGTTCTAGACGAGGTAGCGAAATGGTCTTCAATGGTGCTACTCTGGTTCTAGCAGCTATCAGTTTTGTTTCAAACTTGTTTTCTAGAGTTTCGATTCTTATGTAGACTGCTGCTGCATATGCACGCATTGAAGCATCGCTGAATCCGTGAATTTGTATTTTGTTGTTGTTAACAGTCATCGTACCAAGCCATCTCTCTATTTGTATTTCAGTTATGTTAACGAGGTCTGATCTTATTTCTCTCCATTCTTGTTCTAATGTGCTACTAACTTGTTCATCCCAGTTAACTCTTTCAAGCCAAAGCTTTTGTATTAATATTTTAGCCATAACAGTACTCGGTGCTATCCAACCAAGGGGATCAAACACTCTTTGTATATCTGACAATATGTTTTGCTTTGTTATGGACTTAGCCATGGGTGTAAATCTGAGATTGTATTGAAACTGGTCTGTTTTTAAATTCCATTCAATTCCTAATGCTTTAAGAGTTCCATCGAGGTTTAAATCAATATGTGCTTTTGAAGATCTTTTGTCATCTTCTATATACTTCATAAAATCGATACTGTTGGATGCCCATTTCGTAAGTTGAAAACCGCCTCTTTCTAGCGTGTCTGATAATTCTTTAGAAAGTGTTATAGCTTCAGCTACTGTATCTGTGCCAGATAAAACGTCATCCACGTAAAAATCCTCGTTTATAGTTTGTGCAACAAGAGTATTATTCTTAGCTTCGTCTTTGGCTACCTGTTGCAGCGTTTTAACGGCCAAATATGGTGCAGACGCTGTACCAAAGGTGACTCTAAGCAATCGATATTCTTCCAGGTTATCAGATTCCTGTTGCCTCCACAGGATACGTTGAAATTCTGTGTCTTCTTGACTCACTAATACTTGGAGAAACATCTGTCTTATATCTGCCATAAAACAGACTTGTTTCATGCGCCATCTCATCAAAATGTTTCTCAATTCTTCTTGCAGCTGAGGCACAAGTAATTCATCGTTTAACGAAACGTTGTTTGATCCTCTGCATGACGCATCAAATACAACGCGTGTTCGCGTGGACTCTTTGTCAGATCTGACAACAGCGTGGTGAGGTAAGTAGACAGCTCTTTTATCCTTTTCTTTTTCAGGTACCTTCTCAATGTATCCTTCTTCTATATAATCGTTTATAACTTTACTATATTCTTTTTGCAGGTCTGGCGATTTCCTGAACTTCTTTTCTAATTGTGTAAATCTATGTGTTGCTATCGATTTTGTATTACCATCTGGTGATTGTGGACTGTATGTATTAAATGGTAATTTAACAATGTATCTTCCTTCTTCGTTTCTAGCAGTTGTTTTTTCGTATATTTCTTCACACAGTTGTTCTTCCTTAGTTAAGTGTCTTTTAGTGTCTACGTCAATTTCCCAAATTGATTTCAACATGTCTTCTATGTCAACTGAATGATGCATGACAACATACTGATTTTGATGTGTTGTATTAACTTCTCCAAAAAGAATCCATCCCAGGCTGGTTTCCTGAGCACTTGGTGAGCATGGTGGACCTTTGATTAGGTTGTTTTGCTGAATTTCAGCATATTCTTTCACACCCAAGAGTAGATCTATAGACCCTGGCTTAAAATATGTTGGATCAGCCAGGTTGAGGTCTTGAATGTGAGCCCAATCTTGTTTATTGATTGTTTTGGTGGGTATCTTTGCGGTCAGTTGCTTGGACATTACGTATGCCTTGATCGGTAAACAATAGCTTCGGTCCAATCGTGATCGTATTTGTAGCTGAACCGCATGTTTTATTTCGGTCTTCTGGGATCCCACCCCCATAATGCTTGCTTTAACAGGTTGTCGTTTGAGCTTCAACAATTGAGTCGCCTTCTCGCTAATAAAAGCTACCTCGGAACCTTGATCGATTACCGCCCGCAGTAAAATGGTGTTACCTTGCTCGCCTGTTGCTTCCACTACTGCCGTTGCTAAGAGTGCTGCTACGCTCTTCTTAGTACTGTAATGCGACGCTATCATTGTATTGACTTGTAATGCATGCTCTTCTTCTACATGTGTTACAGCTGGAGGTGTGACCGATGATTCTCCAGGCTGCTTGGTCTTCGTTTCATGTAAAAGGGAATGATGGCGCCTGTGACAAACACGACAAGATACTGGCACTTTACACTTAAATGCCGAGTGTCCTGGTACTAAGCAGTTAAAACATAACTGTTTGTCCTTCACAAACTCTCTTCTTTCAATAGGTTCCTTCTTGCAGAATTCCTTGCAATGACTTAAACTGTGACTTTCTTTACACATCACACAAACTTTCTCCGTAACTGGTGTGGTGACATGGCATGAACGCTCCTTTATTGTTTTATTATCCTTAGATGAACTATTCTGATTTGTTAATTCCAGGGTACGGAACTTCGATTCTACGAACTTCTTGAAATCACTCCAGGTAGGTAAGTTTTCAGATTCTTCTTTATATGCATGTTCTTCCCAATTCTTGTGCGTCTCTGAGTCCATCTTCTGCACTAGAAGATATATAAGGAATGGATCCCAGGAGCCGGTGTCAATATTTAAATTATTTAAGTTGTTTAGGCACTCTGTAGTTGTGTCTAACAACCCCTTTAACTGAGAAGCTGATTGAGAAGTCATCTTCTTTTGGTTGAATAACCTTTTCAGAGAATGATTTAAAAGTAAGCGTTTATTGCCGTATCTCTTTTTCAAAATATCCCATGCTTTTTCATAATTTTTATCGGTAACCTGTATATGCTTCAATAGTGATTCGGCTTCTTGAGTAACACTAGTCTTCAAATAATGAAGCTTTTGTACATCGCGGAGCGAAGTGTTATTGTGCACCAACGAAGTAAACAAATCTTCAAAGGTTTGCCATGATTCATAATTACCGGAAAACTTCGGTATCTCGATCCTCGGTAGGTGCACGAGGTTATTTTGTGGACTTGTGCAGCCGAAACTACTATTTGCGGATTTTGATTCCATTACAGATGGTTCAGATAACGAAATAACCATGTCCTTTAAGTCACCTTGAAGCACGTTAAACAAATCTTCATAAATAAAAAACTCTTCATTCAAAAAATAAGACAAAGTTCCTTTCTGTTCCTTGGGCGTTATTTTAACTAAGTCTTTATGCGCACATTTGAACGTATCCCAATAATCTTCGATGATTCTCATACGTGCTTCGATATATCCTCTTGTTAAGCGTGCTTTAGGACATTTTCTTAGGTTAATTTGTGTTTTCCGTAACAGGTTTGCAGTATCTTCTAACACGGAGAGAAGTTTATGTTGTTCCTCAGTCGTCGTAGTCATTTTTCACGTAATATAACTTGAATGCAGCTGATACCCGATGTATAAAGTCGTGATTATTACGTTAATAGTTTTCGTAGTAAACAACTTGCTAATTCTCGGTATCCGATGAGCACAAAAAAAAAGGTCTCTTATCGCTGCTGTGGAATGTAAGCCTTTTGTTCTCTTCGCAGGTGTCCGTACTGAATGGATTCGGCTCGATTTTGACCATATGTTGATTGTATTAAGGTTCACTATTGCTTGTACGGGATTCGGATAAATTAAATACGTGTTGTTTAAACGCAAGTATATTGGCGACTAACTTATTACTATAATATTAAATGATTTTAAAGACGACATTAGATATACATATAGCTAGGTATGTGGATATGTGACTCGCGTAAGTTGCATAGCTACAAAGTCAATTCTAAACCTAACACCTACCCTACACCTGCACTACACCTACCCTACACCTACCCTACACCTACCCTACACCTGCACTACACCTACCCTACACCTACCCTACACCTGCCCTACACCTGCACTACACCTACCCTACACCTACCCTACACCTGCCCTACACCTGCCCTACACCTACCCTACACCTGCACTACACCTACCCTACACCTACCCTACACCTGCCCTACGCCTGCACTACACCTACCCTACACCTACCCTACACCTGCCCTACACCTGCCCTACACCTACCCTACACCTGCACTACACCTACCCTACACCTACCCTACACCTACCCTACACCTGCACTACACCTACCCTACACCTGCACTACACCTACCCTACACCTACCCTACACCTGCCCTACACCTGCACTACACCTACCCTACACCTACCCTACACCTGCCCTACACCTGCCCTACACCTGCACTACACCTACCCTACACCTACCCTACACCTGCCCTACACCTGCCCTACACCTACCCTACACCTGCACTACACCTACCCTACACCTACCCTACACCTACCCTACACCTGCACTACACCTACCCTACACCTACCCTACACCTGCCCTACACCTGCACTACACCTACCCTACACCTACCCTACACCTGCCCTACACCTACCCTACAAAAGTTTTTTTTTTTTTCTCTCTCCGTAAGAACCATCCTCGTACTTCAAGGAATATTATAAAAAAAGAATTATCGAAATTGGTCGTTCACACGTGATACCGTGACCAAGGGAAATAGGGATTCATTTTTATATAATAGATGTTATACATACTGTTGACGAAACTAATACTCTGATATATCTAATTTATTTGACATCTGAATCATTTCGCTCACATTGTGTAATTTGGACCTCAATACTTTTTATGACATGATTATATTTGGACAATTTGTATGTAATTAAATGTTATTTTAATTATGTTCCTTGACTCATCCTATTTTATTTATATTAGTTGAACTTCTTTCTTTGTATTTCGTCTATATCATAAGATGTTAAAAACTAATACTAATTATAGGAATAGGGAACGCGAAACTCGGCGCAGAGGGCGCCACTAGCACATACAGTAAACAAACTGACATGGAGCATAACCTCGTATTCCTGTTATATTATGTTATTAATTGTAATAACTAGGTATTTTGTGACAATAAGTTTTAATTAATCTTACTTACCTAACTGTACTTAAACTATATTATGGCATCCTACGGCCATTTGAAAGTTGATTCTAGGTTATGCTCAGAATAAAATCATATTTGTTTGTCTTACATGATAAATGTGAAAGTTATTCTGTAAATGCGACTATCTCACCTGAATACTTTCCAATTTCAACGAAATCTTCGGATTTAAAATTGCTGAGTATATTTTAGAGTATTTTTTTATCTCTCTCTTTAACTACGTGTGCCGCTTCCCATAGTTTTCGAACATTTTCTTCTTTTATAAAATGAATGATTTCGTTCCTGCATACAAATACACAGCACTGATGTATTATTGTTTATTATTATCACTTCCCAATTTTGAACTCAATTAAAGACAGAATTTCACAATTTTCATCACGCTTTGAACGGTTCGTCGAAAAACGGTTTACTGTTCACGCTAGTGCTGCACTCTGGCGCCAGAACATTGCAGTATTATCGCCTATTGGTATTAAAGGATGATAACCGCCATGCATGACCGATGCATGTTGGCGATCGCAGTAGGTGTTATGGTACTCAGAAGGACGCTGCTGCCCATCCTTTGGTCAATATCCCTCTGTCGCCTTCTACGACACCCACGGGTAGAAATGGAGTGGTGCTATTCGCGACCGACACCACACGGCAAACGAACAAATTATATATATAAATATTATAAACCCTTTATAATATTGTTACGTAGGTCGGTACGACCAAAATCGTCATGCTAGCGCCACCTATTATCTACTAGCGGAACTACGTCACACGCTGGCGCCATCTGTTATCGAATAGCAGATGTACAGTTCTTGAATGTTCGAGATAGTAAAGTTTTTAAAAAATATAGCTCTGTCACTCCTTCATTGCTAACACCCCACCAAACGTTCACTGAAGTCGGATAATGCCCACGTTGCACTCTGTCGACTTGGGAATCTTCCTTAGAGCTTTGAGCATAAATACGGTCATTTTGTTTGTTAAAATGTTGCTCAATTGTAAAGATTTTCTCATCCGTAAACAAAATTTTTCTGTGACCTCCCTTTGCGTACCGCTTCAGTAGTTGTTTCTATTCTTTTTTTAAATTATCAGTTAAAAAATGACCAGTGCGTCTCTTATAGGCTGCAAGTCCTAAGTCATCTTTTAAAATACTCGACATGGTTCTGGGTGCTATCTTCATCTCCCGAGATAAAATCTTTTGCTTTCGGACAGGATTTCTTCGAGTTCTTTCCCTTACTGCTTTAACCACCTTTTTCGTACGAACACTACGTGGACGGCCAGATCTTTTTCTGTCACAAACAGAGGAGGTCTCATTGTACCTATTAATAGCCCGGTACACAAACATTTGACTAATACCAAGCGTATGGAGAGTTTTAAAAAAATGCATTTGGCTCCATACCAACTTTGTGTAATGCAATCACAGCGATTCGGTTCTCTTTCTCACCCCACTCCATTTTAATATCGCAAAATATTGTACAATGTATTGGCGCCAAAATTAGAAAACACAATGAACAATCGTATAAAAATGACAAATTCCAAATTCAAATATAATATCTTTCTTATTTTTCATTGTAACAGTATTTATGGCCAGACTAAGTATCTATATATATAAAAGAAAGTCGTGTTTGTTACAACACTTATAACTCGAGAACGGCTTAACCGATTTTTTTTTTTTTTTTTTTTTATCTATTGATAGGCATGCGTTTGACCACTATCTCACCTGATGGGAAGCGATGATGCGGTCTAAGATGGAGCACGCTTGCCTAGAAGTAACCTATTCACTCTTGCTTTAAAGACTCCCAGGTTGTAGCTATCAGGAAACACAGACTCAGGCAGGGAATTCCACTCCTGGAGATTTGGATGAAAATTGGTGTGGTGGTAGCTTAGAACCAGGAGACTAACTTAGGATACTTTTTTATTTATGTAGGTGGTAGGTGTAGGGTAGGCGTAGGGTAGGTGTAGGGTAAGTAAATAGGCAGGTAAGTAGGTAGATAGGGACTGGACAACGTCTGTCGGGTCAGCTAGTATAATTATAAATAACTCTTCAGGAATACAGTTAAACGTGAATGTTCCAGACGTGCGCTACCAGAAGAGTCACGGTCACTTCCTGCTGACGTCTTCGTACGACAAGACAGCCAAGCTGTGGTCCAGCCCTACCTATCATCCGCTACGTACGCTCTCAGGACACGACAACAAGGTAACCTGCTGCTCGCTTTACTTGTTTTCGTTTAGATGTTTTTTTGACGTATAACGTCTTATAAATCGTTGAACACCGGCTGCACGCACGAAAAAGTGTCACGTTCCGCCTGAGCGTGCAAGCGAGAGCGCGGAACAAGCGATAGAGAGGCACGTTCCGCCCAAGCAATAAGCTCCGCCCACCTCGACGGAAGCCATTATTTGTTTATGTTATATATGTTAGCCATTATGTTTCTTTATGACGTTATCACTATCGTCCGTAAACCGGCTTTACGGACAAGCAATTTTTTGACCGCAACTCTCCTGATCTTAAGTAATGATGCGGCCTAAGGTGGAGCACGCTTGTCTAGGATGAACCGGTTCTCTCGTGCCTTGAAGATACCCAGATTATACTTATCAGGGAACAGAGAGACGGGCAGTGAATTAATGTCTAATGTTTCTGACGATCTTAAACCCGTAAAAGTAAGAGAATTTGAATTAAGTGGTTTTTAAAATGCCACGGAACTTTGACATCGCGATGTAGCATACGTCAATTATAGTTCTCATGTGCCTCACTAGATGTCGCCAGTTGAAATAAATAATTCCTCTTTGTCATTCGCAGGTGATGAGCGCAGACATTTCATTCGACAACAAGTTCATAGCGACGTGTTCGTACGACCGCACCTTCAAGCTATGGGCCCCCGACCTCGCGTAGACCATACTCGGTGTAAGGGATACTGTGACATCGTAAAAAAGAAATCATTAAAGCACTGTTCCATACATTTTACACTTTTGTATGAAACAAAAGGGTATTACACCCATTTTTGAAAAGTGTCTCAATTAAATTCTAGAGTGCTAATATGCCACCAATAAAAACAAAGTTTTTATTCAGTCGATAAATGCCATAAAAATGCATCTAAATTTTAAATTATCTTTCGCGCGTAGTTTGACGAAATCCCCTTGTAGTGTACGCCATATTGCTCTGCGGAAATGACGTCAGTTCGCTGGTTAACAAATACGCTGATATTATTTATGATAATTGAATATAATTTAAAAATAATTAAAATAATATTTTGTAATAGATGTAATAATTAAAAAAATACCTTGGTTATGAAAATATTAAAAGTACAAAGCCTATATACGCCAAGCGGTAGACTGACAGTTGTCATTTATTTCTGTACTTTATGGTGATATAAAACAGATTTAAAAAAGCTGAAAACTTATTGAATTTAAAAAAATATTTTGTTATTTTATAAACTGAAACTAAAATTTTCCGACTGCTTTTTGCCTAAACTATCTCAATAATATATTTATAGATTTTTTCTCATTTAGAGTAAAATACCCTATTGGATACTACGACTACTACGCCGTAATAAGCCTTGAAAAAGTAAAAAATAATTTTAAATTCGCTAGTCGCCCTAGTTTGGTTTGTTGTTTTGTATTGCCACCGACTTGCGAATTTAAAGTTATTTTTTACTTTTTCAATGCGGTTGTCTTTTTTTTCGCCTTTTGTGCCTACTTCTTATCATACAAATTAATTACGAAACGGTGACACCAAAAAAATTCAGTCATCCTTTAATTTTCCACCCTTAGAGGTGGAATATTTTTTTGGAAATTTATGTGGAACCAACTTTGAGGTTTACACTATCAATTAAAATAAGAATCATCGAAATCGGACTACACTGAAAAAAGTTATGCATGGTCAAACTTAAAACAAAAATAAAAAAATAAACGTGCAGAATTGAGAACCTCCTTTTTTTTTAAGTCGGTTGAAAGCCGCACAGGGCCTCAAGTCTGCTATTACAATAGTGTCAGAATGGTCTATTGTTGATTTTGACAAGTTTGGTAATCTACTAATATAATGGCGTCATTATGACTTTTCAATGGTCAACCACTGACGCGCCATTGAAAGAAATGATATAGAATGGTAATCTCGTACAAAATGACAACTGAATGACTGACTTAGGCGGTAATCTTGACAGTTCCTTTGATCATTGACCTAATAGCAGATTTGCCCCCCCCCCCCCCCCAGATCGATCGAACAAAGACTATGCTTGCCGCGGTTAGACTGTGGATCAGTGCATACTGAGTTCCCTCGGAAAGCACGTAAAGTCTTTGGTCCTGGCTGTCATTCGTAGATCTTTGACAGTCGTTAAGGGTAGTCAGAAACCAGATAGTGTGACAACCAGTCTTACCAAGGGGTATAGCGTTACCCAGATACTGGGTTGTGAAGGTCCGATATGCAGTCGCTCTAAAACACTGGTATTCAGCTGCATTAGGTAAGGAAGGGGAAGGGTCCGTATGGTGTGGGACGTAAAGAATAGCACCATCCCACATCTTCCCGTGGGTGTCGTAAGAGGCGACTAAGGGACGTACCAGAGAATGCGCAGCAGCGTTCTCTGTGCATTTGTAACAACCATACTGCGATCGCCAACCCGCCTGCCAAGCGTGGCGATTATGGCATAAGCCCCCCTTGGGGGAGGCCTATGTTCAGCAGTGGACGTCTTTCGGCCGAAATGGTGATGATGAGGTAAGGAAAGGTCTAGGCAGGTGATAATCCGCATTAAGTCCGCCTTTGTACGTTTGTGCATGAAGTATAAATAAATAAATAATAAATAAATAATGTATGGAACGATTGTTTTCTTTTTAAATGAATTACCTGAATCCGTGGTAAGTTTCGTCACGATGTCTCTTTCACCGTGTCTCAATGTTTTATTAAATATGTAAGGAATAAAATTATTTGAAAATATTGCAGTGTTTTTTTCATTGGACTTTCATCACGGTGGACCGTGATCGACTTTCGGTCGAGAGTAGGTACAAATACAAGCTTCTGGAAGCAGGAAGTCAAATCCATAGTAATTTTACTAAGTCGGTTTAACTAAAATCGTCATGATATCGCCACCTATTATCCGGTAGCAGAACTACCCTAGATAGCGACATCTATTGTCGAATAGCGGAACTACGACACAAGCTGGCGTCATCTATTGTCTACTAGCAGAACTACAGGGTCTAGGACTTTCGAGAACATTCTACATTCTCCAAGATGGTTAAGTGTAGTGTTGTAACATTCTCGTGTTTGATAGAATATTCGAGAGTATGACCTAACTCCTAAGCCACATATAAATAGCGGACTGCGATGCGGTGGAGTGAAAGGTGTTCAAACTTCTCCCCGCCCATCTCATAATGCTAATGACCGCCATCTTCAATGGCGCTCTAAGCAACAACATTTTTCCTCAGGCATGGAAAGAGGCCACCGTTATCGGCATTCCGAAACCAGGCAAACCCAAGTCTGATCCCACCAGTTACCGTCCCATTAGTCTACTCAATGTTGTAGGCAAAATCTACGAGAGGCTTATTTATAAGCGGCTCAAAGACTTTGTCGAAGCAAAGAGTCTCATTCCCGACGAGCAGTTTGTCTTTCGAACCGAACACAACTGCGTCCAACAAGTCCACCGCATCGTCGAGCACATAAGCACAGTTCACAGAATGTTGAAAAACACGACTCTATCAAACTTTAAGACTTTTTAACAACACGAACCAAATTCCGAACATAGAATGAGAGATAAAAAGAAAATGAAATAATGAACCACTACATTTCTCTCCATTTCGATAAAAAAAAATGTTTTGCCCGATTCCATATTGAAAAACCGCTAAAAACCACAAAAAAAAATAAAAACGCTAAATTATGAAAAAATACCACTAGAAGCCTTGAAAAAGCACCAGTTCTGGTGGGAAAACCACCAAAGTGGCAACACTGCACATAAGCGCTGGTTTTCAGCGTGGCTTGATGACGGGTGCACTCTTCTTTGACATAGCGAAAGCATTCGACAAAGTCTGGCACAACGGCTTACTATACAAGCTTTAGGTACCAACTCGGAGTGCCAGGTCGTCTCGTGCTCATCTTGCGTGACATTTTTGTCGAATCGCACCTTCCACCATCGCTATCGCATCGAGGGTGCGCTCTCTTCACCCCACCCGATACGCGCTGGCGTCCCTCAGGGCTCCATAGTATCCCCCCTCATTTTCACGCTGTTCACCAGCGACATCCCCAAAGATAAAAAGGCCCAGTTGGCTCTATTCGCTGACGACACGGCCATCTATTACTCGGGTCGCAACCCAGGCTGCATAGCTCGTACCCTCCAATCCGCGGCAAAAGCCTTAGGCGCTTATTTCCGGAAATGGAGAATCGAGGTAAACCCCATCAAGAGTCAGGCAGTATTCTTTTCCAAACCGCGTTCGTCCCCCTCTCTGCCCAGTCCGATAACCATGTTCGGTAAGCCTATCCCTTGGGAGAAGCAAGCCAAATACCTAGGTGTGATTCTGGACCACCATCTTACTTTCGGAGAGCACATAAAGACGGTGCTTTCGGGGGCGGTTTCGCTCTCGGTAGGCTCTACTTCATGTTGAATGTACGCAGCAAACTGTCACTCAAGTGCAAATTGCGCATTTACACGGCGTGCATTCGTCCCATCATGACTTACGCCTGTGCTGTATTCGCACACGCGAAACCATACCGTCTCCATAGGATGCAGACCCTCCAAAACCGTTTCTTGCGAAGAATCACAGGAGCCCCTTTTTACCTTCGCAACGAGAACCTCCATCTCGATTTAAAAATACCCACCATCCAGCAGTTCAAGAAACGCTCCGCCAAGCGCTTCTTCGACACTGCTGAGAAACATTCTAATCCTTTGATCATATCGGCCGCCCGGTACATTCCCTCTCATATTAGTAAGACTCGACGACCGAGACATACTCTGACCGACCCTGACGATGCTATTACTCTCCTCCAGGAGAGAAATAAGGCCACCAGTACAGTAAACAAACACAGACCGCCGTCATTCCGTCCTCGCCGCCGAGGCCCGTCGCGACGACCCCGTACGTCCCCTCCCCGTCCTTTGCTTGTGCCAGCCCGCGCCGTTGAGCCAGTAGCTTTAAATTCGTCCCTAAATAATGGAAATCCGATCCAGCCTGTCCCTTTGCTGTCCTCTCCCAGCGACGCCCTAAGCCGAGGCTCGTACCCCACAGGGGGTGCCCTTAGCGTGTAGTCGCTTAGTTTGTAAGCTATTTTGCCCTGGCTGGAGGCCCTAAAAATAATATTTTTTAAGGCACCACAGGAAAGTCCGGTTATGCAGCCGACAACCTCCTAGGTTGACCTGCGATATGCCAATCCGAAAAAAAAAAGCGGTGGAGTGAGTTAGTTTTTGGAAGCGAAACTGAAAACTACGACTATTGCGAATACTGCGATCGAAGAGATATTTTTGTAAGTGATTGATTATTGAGTTTGTGGCTTTCTAAATAAAGTGTTTGTGTTTTGTTTGGTGTAAATTGGTGTAGGTAGTTTATTTATCCCGAACACCAGCTCGTAATAGGCAATTAAACACAACAAACAGAACAAAGCCACCGACTTCAAATCTAAAGCCATGTGTGTACTGTGGTAAAGTTATTTACAGACACATTTTATTAAAAGTAATAAAAAAACGAATCGCACAAATAAACATTTTTTATTTTGAAAACTCATTTGTAAAATTAATAATTAGGTGCATTTTTATACATTATGCAAAAAAAATATTATAGAGTTTTATGTTAAAAACTATGTTCAAATAAATTATAGGTAGAAAAATTCTACTATAAATAATGTAGGTTATAGGAAACAATATTTTTAATGAAACAAAAAATTCAATATTGTCACATAAAACAAAATCAACTATTTTCACCAAATTCAGAATTGGAGCAGTACTTCCCGATATAACAGCGCGTACGAGTACAACCCAGGGGGGGGGGGGGGGCAGTCACATATAGGTATTTGGCTTGGACCAAAAGATGATGGCTCCATCTACATGTTGTTCCCAAAACTTTAGGTTTTGTTTGTAAGTAAATCATCTCAACAGATGTCGCTACAAAACCAATTTCATTATTACCGTGATTATTATATATTTTATGACATAAAATATAAAACCAAAATATCTTTTCAGTTTCCAATTAAAGTTGAGCTTATTTTAATATTTTTAAACATTAAAATAAATAAGCTGATATCTTCATACTGATCTTTTTTGACTGGTACTATCTGTTACAAATTTCAAAATGGTGGCTGTATCACTGTGTATACGCATGCTTGTATCATCTTTTCCATTTTTAGTTTGTATTTCGGTTGTGAAATCTTCCAGAAAGTATCTACGACAAGTGATAATAAGCCAGTTCCGCTTAAAATGGTTTCGTTACCGTTGATAAGCGGTTGCACCAAATAATAATGCTCTATTTCTATACATCCAGTACCCACCTATACATCTATAGCTAGATATAGACGCTGGATTAGTTCGGGAACAAATTGTAGACAGCGCCACTGCGCTTGTTGGCATAAATATATCGTAAGAGGGCACTCTTTACCAGTATACTTATAGTACTCTTTGGTACAACCAAACAAACTCTTCAGATTTATTATATTATAGATCTATGGTAACAAGTTAATAGTAGACTAGCACTCTGTCCGCGACTTCGTTCGTGTTTATTTGCTCAAGGAACGTTGTTTTTTTTTTCAAAATATAGCCTGTTACTCAGGGATAACGTTCCATTCTAATAAAAAATAAAAAAATAAATTCATTTATTTCGGGTAACTAACTAGTTAGGCCCTTAAAAGATAATTTAAAAAAGTTTTTCAAAAAAAAAAAAAAAAGAGAACCGCCTTCAAATACTAAAAAGTGATAAATAACTTTAACACAGAACACACATTACTTTACTTTCCGAAGTCGGTGGCAATACAAAACAACAAACACAAAGCCACCGCCACCGACTTAAAAGGAAAGTAAAGTAATGTGTGTTCTGTGTTAAAGTCATTTATCATTTTTTAGTATTTGAAGACGGTTTTCTTTTTTTTTTTTTTGAAAAAACTTTTTATTTTTCGCTTTTTAGTATTGCCTTAACATTCAAATCCATTAAGAAACGGCGACACACTTAAAAGAGATTGTAAACCCTCCAAAGATTGAAGAAACTAAAACGTCGTCTAAGTATTTTTTTTGGGATTTTGTTGATTTTATCAAAAAGGGCTGGATCAATTTTGGTAAAATTTATATGGGACCATTTCGGAATAAGCCTCTTTCGAACAAAAAAAGAATTTTGCAAATCCGCCTATATGTGACAGAGTTATGCCCGAAAATACATAAAAAAAAAAATACAAACATTCGAATTGATAACCTCCTCCTTTTTGAAGTCGGTTAAAAACATTTCACACTACCAATATAACATAATAGAATAAAATAATAATAATAATAAAATTCATACCAAATGTCAAAAATTAAAAATTAAATGCCATTAAAATTTTAATTATAAAACAACAATAGTTTAAATACATACAAGTACACACTCTAGAATTAATGATTACTAACGCCTGCAAAACGGCGGCGGTAATGGTGAAATAAATTTTAAAATCGGACCAGTAGTTTTTGAGTTAAATTGTAACAAACAAATCTTTCCTCTATATAATATTTATACCTTGTTCACAATAAGATTAGACATTTACAAAAACCTTTTTTTACAGTCCGTTCAACCGATTTTGACTTATATTGCGTTGGTAGCATGACAAATGGCAACTGCAGTAAACAGTTGTTATTGTAACCACTTTTTTGCCTCTAATGTCATCCGTAACCCTACGGAATAGAAGTCAAAATCGGTTGAAGGGACTGTAAAAAAGGTTTGTGTTTATGTCTAATCTTATTGTGAACAGGGTATAGTTAGATATCTCTCCTACCGTGTATTGGCAAGAGTATTATGCCCATCTATAAATTAATAATAATAATAATAATAATAATATATGGGGACATTTTCACACACGGCCATCTGACCCCAAACTAGGGAGACCCTGTACTATGGGTGTCAGACAGCTGATATACATACACAAATACTTTTTTTTTTTTGTAAATACATACATATATAGATAAACAACAACACCCAGACACAAGGCAAACACAAGTGAACAAAAGTGAAGTGTCTGAATTATAATGTCAAAATAATAGCATAGTATAGTATTCTTGTACAGATGACAGCACATCAAGCT
Organism: Charanyca ferruginea; assembly: GCA_947361185.1. Taxonomy (NCBI): domain Eukaryota; kingdom Metazoa; phylum Arthropoda; class Insecta; order Lepidoptera; family Noctuidae; genus Charanyca; species Charanyca ferruginea. Next base: position 2,179,712 of record OX376080.1, read on the forward strand.
GTACCAAACTGTCAAATTTTCCCAATTCCAATTGAGCCTTATCCTTTTGTAATAAAGTTGAAAATCTATCAAAGCAAGAATCATGGCAGGACTTGTACAAAAAAATAAAGATGTTTAGAGAAGTTGACATTCAAATTCTTGTACTCTAGAGTATCTCTAGGCAGTTACAATATTTTTAAAACCCCGTATGGATTTTAAATGTGTATAGTTTAAAGAAAAGCTTATGATTTCAGAATTAAACGGCGGCTGGCAGTAACAGTGACACTGACAGGCGCCGTTTCGCAGTTCTTACACTGAAATTGCATCGTTTTAAGGGAAATAATGTCACAAATATTGAATAAATCAATGTACTTTTTCAACTGCGCCATTGTTATCAACGATTCACATCACTTGTCAGCCAATTTAAAAGATCCGTTAATGTCACTTGTTTTTTTATTTAATACAAAACGGGCAACGAGATGAAAGGAGAAACTGTTATTTTCATTTCGAAATATTTTAATTATGCGGGGGTTTAAAAATATGGAAAGAATATCAATCAAGTCCTGGTAATGTATTCTCGACATTGGAAAATATTTTAAACCCTCTAAATGAGTTTTTCATGCAAATGAATGTATGAATCTCGCCATGATTCTTTGAAAGATTGTTGTGGCTTGTGTGCTGGCCTCTACACTTTACTAGTCTATTGCACTTGTGCAAAGCCGAGACGGGTCTCTAGTAATCGTCATCAATATCATCTCTCACACATTTACCAATGGCTGTCATTTTCATACCGGCTGCGCACGATAGCCCACGGCCACACGGTATCACACAGGCATCCATAGATGTCTCTTTTTTAGTGATACTATCATTACCTCTAACACGGTCACATTTGCAGTTCTTCAAATTACCAGTATTTATGGAACCGCTTCCGGTATTATTAAAACCGTTCGGTGGTTTGAAACCTGGAAATGGGTTACTTGGTACTTGATTTGCGTTATTTGGTACTGGATATCGATTGTTTGGTACTGAATTACCGTTGTTTGGTACTGGATAACCGGTATTTGGTACTGGATAGCCGTTGATTGGTACTGGATAACCGTTGTTTCTTACTGAATTACCGGTGTTTGGTACTGGATAACCGGTGTTTTGTACTGGATAGCCGTTAATTGGTACTGGATAAACAGTATTAGGCACTGGATATACGGCGTTAGGTACTGGATAGTCGCCTTTAGGTATTGTATAGCCGTTGTTTGGTACCGTATTTGTGTTGTTAGGTGCTGGATAAATTAGATAAGCATTGTTACGTACTGGATAGCCGTTGTTAGGTGCCAGATTCCCGAAGTAAGGTGCTGGATAAACAGTGTTAGGTGTTGGATAACCTGGATAGGGTATGTACCCTGGTGTGACAGGGTAGACCGGTTTAACAGTCGAACCAGAAAAGTTAGACTTATTATTAAATTTGTGGTTATATCCGGGTTTTACGTCAATGTTGTTGTAATTAGGATATCCAGGTGTAGTGACGTTACTGTTCTGCCCCGGATTAACATAATATTGTGGCGTGACATTGTTCGTTCCATTTGTTCGTGTAAATATGATAACTCCGCTGGTATTTTTTGACGGAGCAACATATCCGGGTGGTCTGGGATATATGACTCTGACGTATGGCCGAGTTGCGTTGTTCTTATGCTGGAGTCTCGTGGTAGTATTTTGGGGTACAAAATACCCCGTGACAAACCTCCTTTCCCTCTGATGGTTTCTAAGCAGTTCCTTGTCTATATTTTGAAGTGTCTCCTCGAAGTTCTGTGCTCGAAACGATACGCCATAGTCGCTATGTGCTGTCGTCAAACCAATTCCGAGCAGGAAATAAACAATCAACATTTTGACGGAAACCTTTTCTGTAGAAGACGTTCACGATATCTTTTCATAAAAATTTGTTTGACGATATTCGATTGATTTTGTTTTCACTATTTCCACTTAGAACACTGATATACTTATTATATAGACATTTATTATGTCTGTTGAGTTGAAAGACTATTGTTAACTGAGCGATATTTATACCTAACTTATCTTAATATGTTTACGTCTGTTTCAATAGGTATCTATTTTTGTTCATAGTGCTCAGATAAAATATTAATTGAGATGTTTGTTTGTGTATGCGTCCAACGAACATGGCTAGTTGCTACGAGTAGAGTGATTGTAATGTATTTGAATGCTTCATCTCATCATCATCTTCCTGACCTAGTCCCATGTCACTCGTGGTCGACGCAACACGTTTCTTCTTCCATCCCACCCTGTCAACTGACATGCTATCACTGACTCTCTTCTCTTCCAAATCATTCTTCACACAATTTTACACACAAAGAATACAGTTATGACGAAATCGAAAACTTCATTCACGGGTTATAAATAAATATATTCATAACACCACCACCACCACCATCTACACCCACACTACACATCCGACACACACAACCACTCACTTCACGCCACATACCACAATACACACGACACAGACACACTACAATGTTTGTTCTTATTTTTTTTATTAATTTTTATTTTTAATCGACTTCAAAAAGGAGGAGGTTATCAATTCGAATGTTTGTATTTTTTTTTTTGTTTTATTTAATATATGTTTTAGTTTTATAAGTTCGGGTATAACTCTGTCATACATATATAGACGGATTTGCAAAATTCAAAGGGGTTTATTTCGAAATGGTCCCATATAAATTTTACCAGAATTGATCCAGCCCTTTTTGAGAAAATCAACAAATTCATAAAAAAATTACTTAGACGATGTTTTAGTTTCTTCAATCTTTGGAGGATTTACAATCTCTTTTAAGTGTGTCGCCGTTTCTTAATGGATTTGGATGTTAAAGCAACACTAAAAAGTGAAAAATAAAAAGTATTTTCAAAAAAAAGAAAACCGCCTTCAAAAACTTAATAGTGACAAATAACTTTAGCACAGAACTCACATTACTTTACTTTCGGAAGTCGGTGGCGGTGGCTTTGAGTTTGTTGTTTTGTATTGCCACCGACTTCCGAAAGGAAAGTAATGTGTGTTCTGTGCGGGCGGTTTTCTATTTTTTTTTTAAACTTTTTAAATTATTATTTTAATTTTGTTAAATTTTTTTAATGCAGGTGTAAACCTAAGAATTCTTTCTTTTGTTTTGTATTTTTTTTCTGTTTATTAGTTTGACATATTATTGTTATAACAACCAATTTTGTGCAAAGTCACTGGCTCCTATCATATATTGCTAACACTAGTTTAAGGGCCAGGGGATTCATATATTTTGTGATGTAACCCATTTTTATGTCAATAAAACATTATTATTATTAATTTATTCCTCTCCCTCTCTGCCATTAGTCAAAATTTCGAATATCCGCCTACTTTCCAAGAGCTTGTGAAAACAGTCAAGCGTTTCAAAAAATCCAAAATGACTGGCATGGATCAACTTCTAGCGGATGTTTACAAATACAGTGGGATACACATTGTAAATGGAATGGACTCTACCATCTTATCGAAAGGGTGTGGGAAAATGAAGAAGTTCCACAAGACTGGAAAGATGCAGCTATTTGCAAGCTGTACAAAGGGAAAGGAGATGACTCCGACTGCAGCTCGTACCGAGACATCGGTTCTTTCTAGTGCCGGTAAAATTCATGCACATAATATACTAAACAGCCGTCTCAGCAAACTGGCTGAAGAATACTTGCTTAAGAGTCAATGTGGTTTTCGCCCGAGTAGAGGTAACTACCAAAGGTGTATTAAATTCAGTCTTTATAATATTTAAAGCAAAGTCGCATGAAGAACTAGAGTAATAATAAAGGTTTAAAGAACTTTATTTCTCATTAATTAAATATTATAAATACCTAATATTTTATTTGCTACTTAAAAGGTTATCAGTATTCAATTGCAGAGAAGTTATCTTTCTAAGCATTATTTATTACCAATTTTATTGTTGTTATAGTTCAGCTTCTCAATAACAGATACCGGTGTTTGGAGGTCACAATGAACCACGATTTCTAGTACTTTGTAAAAACTTATTATTTATTTATTTATTTATGACAATACGTACACTTGATTGAAAGAAGACGAGGACCTTCAAAAACAACATTAAAAATAATATAAAATTACATTTTTGAAAAGCCCTCTGTAAAAGAAACTTAGGTACCTACATCCATTTATCAACTAGAAAAGTTCTGATAATCTTCAAGCGTGACGATGAGACCAGATGGAATGACCATGATGCTTTGGAAGTTGGGTAGGCCTTTGGTGTGCGACGCAAAATGTGTCGACACCCTTGCGCCATCCCATCTTCCTAGTACGACGTGTTGTGCTGGGGCGGCTGCTGCAGATGCCGAAAACCTGCAAACGGCGCAAATATAATAGCCTATTTGGAAGCTATAGGGGAGAGGCACCGTATATCGGATAGTTGCGCAAATTCGGATAGTCGACTATCTTGAATTTTTTAAATAGCGACATCTATTTTTAAATTCATATACTTATTGGTAATCGTAAAACAGCGCCACTGCAGAAAGTGTGACAGTCTCTAAACAAAAATGGCAAACAGTGAGCCGATACAACTTTTTACGTAAGTGAAAAAATATTATTGTGTATAAAAGTGTTGTTTTCGTTGAAGTAAGCACAATTTATTTTTGTGATTACTATGTTTTATCATGGGTAGCAATTATTCAGTTGTTTAAACCCATTTTATTTCAGAAAATAGCAATGATTTAAAAGTTGTTGATGTTCTTATTCATCCATGTTACATGTCAATATCGGATACCTACGTGTGCCCAATATCGGATATCCGATATAACGAAACTCATTATTACATAATAATTGTAAAATTTTGTTTATCCATGTCATTACAATGTTTTATGTTTTTCTTTCAGTTTCACCATGTCTTCAAGATTAAATAGAAAAACATAGGATAGCAATTCCATGAAAATCTTATCTTATCTTGAGGCTTCGAAATTATATGGTGTTCCCAAAAGTAATTAAGAGAACTATTTAAGAGTCCCAAGAACATAGAAGACAAGCTCCTCGCAACTAAATTAGGCAGAAAACTTACATTTGACAAAATATTAAGCACCTGGTTTTATTTTAAAAAGTAGTCGCCTAATACCATATATGGTAGTTGCCCTAATATCGGGTATCCAATTAAGGGCAACCTTTTTGAAAATCACAATTTCTCCCTGATTTTTGTAAAATAAATATAATTTTAATAAATTAAATGTAAATGCATTAAATAGTTACCGGTTTCTTATACAATATAAAATGCAGATAGTGAAAATGTCAAGTTTTAAGGTCTGAGCCAATGTTTACAATTTATTTTTAAATTTTAAACAAAAGTATCCGATAATCGGTTCCTAAATATATATTTGAGCCGTTTGGGGTGGAAACTCTAGGGCCATGGGGTCCGAGTGCCCATCTTGTTTTTCGGGACATCGTTAAGCGGTTGCATTTTGGGGAGTGCGACGGAATTATTATTATTAGCCTGTTCTGTCCCACTCCTGGGCAAAGGCCTCCCTCCATGCCTTCCATCTTTCCCGATTCTGGGCTTCCTCCCACCAGTTTTGGAGGAATCCATCCAGTTCATTCCGCCATCTCCTTCGTGGCCTGCCACAATTGCATAATTGCATAATTTAATTCCGCCGAGCCCGTTCCATCATCGTACCACAAGACGTACGGCGATGCGCCACCGGTACATGGTGAACATCCCAACCACACGCACAAAATGTTTTGGGAACACATTCATTGTGCGTACTGCTTAGGAGTGAAAATTCCTGCCTGAGTCTGTTTCCTGATAGCTACAACCTGGGAGTCTTTAAGTCAAGAGTGAATAGGTTACTTTAGGCAAGCGTGACCGTCTTAGACCGCGTGATCTCTTCCCATCAGGTGAGATAGTTGTCAAACGTATGCCTATCAATAGATAAAAAAAAGCGGCTGGACGACTCTTTATGTGACCCAAAGGCTGGTCTACTCACAGGGTCAAAGAATCAGCATTGTCATACGGCGAGGCAATGCTGCCAGCCTGTTTTGCACGTGTCTCGTTGACAGCGATGTAGACGAGTTTTTTAGATGCCCTTTGAGCTCCCCCCTCCCTTTTTCTTGGAATTGTACATAATATTATTATTTTTAAGATTTGTAAGTATATATCTTCAAACGACTAGACAGGTTTTCTTGTATCATAGTTAAGATCACTCTCCGTCAAGTCACCTTTCAAACTAAATCAAGACTACACGCAAACTCAAGCGGAGATATGGTGGACCTCGACACCAGGGTGCAGGCAATCCAAGGAGGCTATGCCATCCCTGGATACGAAGCGGACCAAGCGTCTTCTGCACCTGGACAGAGATAGCTTGCGACTGGTGGCGGGGACCATCAGACACTGCTCGCTGAACAAACACTTTACCTTAGGTATCACTAATAGCCCTCTGTGCAGAGCCTGCATGGAGGCGGAGGAAACGGTAGCGAATGTACTCCTTGAGTGCACCTGCTTTCCCCTAGATCCGCAGGGAAACCCTTGGAACACCAAACTCCCTTGCGGACGCCCTGAGAAGACTGGGAAGACTGTCGGCTTCTGGAGGGAGGTGGGCTGGTTAGAGTAATCGGCCGCCATGGCTCACGTACAATGGTCCATATTTAAGGACTAAGTGTTCAGTTGGTTGTTTTGTATTGCCATCGACTTCCGAAGCTTAAGTTTACTTTTCACTTTGTAGTTGCTTAGAACAGTTGTTTTTTTACCCGACTTCCGTAGGAGGAGGGTAATGTTCTTCGTGCGTATGTATGTAAGAATGTAAGTAGTTTTGTCGCTCTGTAGGTTTAATATGAGGTGTCATTAGATTCGGCTTGTTGACGAGAGTGACATCCATACTTTCATACTAATACTCGTATTATTTATGAGAAAGTAACTCTGTCTGTTATCCTCTTGACCGTTCGGACGACTCATTGAGTCGTAATGTCATTGTTTAACTATTGTGTCTGCTAATTAGACAGTTGAGCTCGGGTAGTTCTTCAGGGACATCGATTTCAATGGGTATATTTCTGTAACCATCTCACAGAACGGTATGTCAATTTTTTTTTGGTACTGTTTAGCTTTACCCCTTACTAGAACAAATGATACTTTTTTTAAAAATTGCAGTCAAGGTACGCAATAAAAATATTTGAATGTTGTGCTTCTGATTTATATAACGCGTCCGTTTGCCATTTTCCGGAACATCATGGTCGATGGTGGATTGTCCCTTTGATACATCAATATAAATTATAATTATATCGAAAGGAAATGAATTGTCCTAGCAAAAAAAAAAAATGTATTAGATATCTGCCTTAGCGTGTTCTTAAAGAAGTGTCCGGCGTATAATACTGATTAATGTGGCGTAAGTTGCGCTTGACCGTACTTGGTCGGGTAATAATAATGAGTCAGGCTTCCTGCGCGGAGGGAAGCCAGTCTTGCAACGAACCAGCTAAAAGGCGGACGTGCGGCTGTTGCCTAAGATCCCAGTGTTACGTAGGTAAACATCTGATTCATCTGTGTCTGGTTCAGGTGGCACTCTGATTACAATGCCTACTATATATAAATTTTATTTTATTGTTTTAAAACTTCAATCTGTGTTTCGTGTTATGCTTTTGGGTTCTAGACTCGTGTAGAAAAATGTAAATAATGGAGTCTGTATGTATGATGAGTTATTGCATGATTGTAGGCAAAATTCTGATTCATCTGTGCCTGATTCGTATCGTCAAAACCCCATAAAAATCATAAAATAAATTATTTTTTCCCAACTCCAGCACAAAATGAGCGCTTTTGTTGCGTAATTCTCCTTGTCCATTTTTTGACCCTGTATATCATTCATTCAAAAAGTTATTAGTAAATATAATAGAACTACAAGTCAGTAGTTCTATTATATTTACTAATAACTTTTTGAATGCTTAAAAAATCTCAGGAGTATAAACTTGTTCTAAATAGGACATTTTTGTTATGTCTTAGTCTTAGATATGAATTAATAATTATTATTTAATTCGGATACAGCCCTACAAGACCTAGCCTATAACGATGATAACAGCTTTTGGATGGAGAGTTTGTCAATCGATGTAAAAGTTATAACTCCAAAAATCATCAGAGATATATCCTATCGACCCTTCATCAGAAAAGCGTGGATGATCCCTCAGATTCTGACGATGAGGATATTTTTGTGTTTAAAAAGCCTTATATATTATGATAAACGGGCAAAAGAGTCTCACGCCATTGGTGAAGATACATTATTCCATATTCCTCCAAAAATTCAAGATCTTGCCAACAAGAGGATGATATTGAAAGCAGCTCGGTTAATTGTAAAGAGCCAAGAAAATATTTCTTTTAGTTCCTACTTAACAACGAGTATATTACTTATTATTTAACCATACTTAGGATAAGTGTTTGAAAGTTAATAATGAAGATAATTGTCAAATTGCCATTTAATTAAAGTTGATCTCGTTTTTATTACTTTATTGTTAGTAATAAATACACTAATGTGATTGGAAATTCCAATTATTAATTAAGATTGCTTATCTAAGACTGATGTCCTGTGATCTTTTTTATGAAAGGTTATCATTACATAGTGGGTATTTCTCAGATTTCGTGCAATTTCGACGTAATCCTGATCATGAAAAACTACGAAATAAATAAACACTGCGATGTGATTAATTTAAAATTACACGCATTTTACCTCAAGAAATTCGCTAATTAGTTTTATGGTAACTGATGGTAATGAAAAGTGTAAATCTGGTAATGACATTCATAAAAATGTAATGAGAAAATACTGCGGGAAATGAAATTAAAATTAAATCAATAGATAAGTTTTTTTTTTTTTTTAATAAGCAGTTCCTGTGTACTTATATTTTATATTGTTTTTTTCCTGTGTTGTCTACTGTGTGTAGGTAAGTACATAAATAGTAAAATAAATAAATAAAACACAACATAATTGATTTTAACAAAGTTCTTCTATGCGTTTATTAAAATTTTACTCCTGTAATAAATCAGCATAGAGTATTTAAAAAAATAAATAATTCAATCATAATTATTTAGCTTCATTTGAAGAAGTTAAAAATGGTATGCCTAACTTTTTTGCCGTGTTTGTCTACAAATAAGTTATATTAATTATGTATTAAATGAAAAAATTAATTGTTAAAAAAACTTGAGAGGTGTCAAGGGACACCCGGATGGAACGAAGTTCCTTTCGATTAATTAGTGAAGGAATTGTAATAAAATTTTATTTTTTTTAAGTTATAATATTTTTTTTTTATTATTAACAAATATAATGTAATTAAAAGACAATTTAATTAAACGTGCCCGTTTATGAAACGAGCAAAAAGGACTCCATATTGAGCAGTTGCTTCGATACAGGGAAGTGTAAATTTTATACCTAATAGGTAAGTTTTTTAATTAAGCCAAAGTTGATTAAAACTGTGTTTGTGAATAGCTCTAATTTATTTAAATAGGTTACCTATAGCACCTATAGGTACCTACGCCTGCCTGCCTTTCTTTTTCTAGCAAAAGAGTACCTACTCACTTACCTACTTACAACTACAAATAATTCGCCAATGATAAAAGTAAGTACCACTACCTACCTAGGTACCCACCTAAGCTCCCACTGGCTTAATTTAAACCAAAACATTTTAATCAAATCAAAAAAAATATTATTGTCGCTAGTAAAACCTAGAGAAAAGTACTCTGTGACCTAGAGCGATAAGGTGCAGTGGTTACCTACTGACGACCGCGACCGATAGAAAGCTCATGATTACCAAACCCAAACTTTCAATAGGTACCTACTAAACAAAACATAGAAGTAGGTACAGTAACTACCTACCTACCTAACCTACGTATTCTATGGCTTAATTATCGACTTAAAATTTACACTCGTTTTCACAATCCACACAGTCTCACAGTGAAAGGTGGACTTATCTCGTAGGTCGTTATCATCGGTATTATCACGCAATGATACTTCCGATGTCATTGAGGTAGGTACCGCCATTATTTGAGCGAATAAACTTAGGTACTAAACATATCGCCGTAGGTACCTAGTTCAAAGAGTTCGCCGCGCCGCCTTTAAATACATAAACATATTCTACGAAAAGCGAATTCGGACTTTATTTTGTAAACGTAAACGGTTAAAAATTGAAATTTTACCAAACTAGGTATGATAAAATTATTCTGAGAAACGTATAGGCTGGTGCCCGACCGGACAATAGGAGCTATGTGCAACCGAATTTCACGGTTAATGTGTAAAAATAAGGTTTCAATTCGCTCCAATATTTTCTTTTTTTTGACAGTTCCAACGATTCAATTTTTCTGTTCGAATTGTCTGCGTTTGTGAAGTATAGCAAAAAGTGTCGTGACAACTTTTCGTAAGAATTTTTTCCGTCTAGCCCCCTTTCACAACGCGCGATAAGGAACTTCGTTCCAAAAACTTAGAGAACTTTGGTTTTTTAGTGGATAACAAAGAAAGCATGTTTTTAAGCTTTTTTTCCTAATCTTTTGTTTTTTTTTTATTATTAGCTATATTTAGTACTAGACTAGCTTCTGCCCGCGACTTCGTACGCGGATCCTGTTGCTTATGCCAGCGACAACGGAGTCGGTAAAATCGAAGATCTGAAACGTCTGATGTCGAATTCTAAGAGCCCGGGGACGGGAAAGCAACGTGATGCGCGAGACGATTCGAGACGTTCAAAAAGTACAATTTTGAATCATACCTCCGATGGCGGAATATGTGGCGTAGTCAATCATAAATGCACTCCGTTCCTTATCAACCCAAGGAAGGTCGGCATGCCCTACGGCTATATCTTGAGACACATCCGATTCTTCAGATGACATCGACATTCTGTTCAGAGAATGTCGAAGTCGATCATTATTCAAACGTTCGTTGCGCTTTTCTTCTGTCTCTTCATGCCGTACTCCAGCAATTCTTTCTCTCTCGCTTTCTAACTGATTATGAATATTTTGTTCTGTGCGTGTTCGGGACAATGTATGATAATCCCGATCAGCAGTTAGTCGCGCATCACGTTCATCACTCGTTTCAAAAGACCTGTTAGTAGATGTGCGAATACGCTGAGAACTCAAGCGTGATTCTGTATCGGTCAACGTTTCCGATTCGCGAGATAATGCATGTCACTCACGATCAGCGGACAGTCGCGTATCACGTTCTGCACTTGTCTCTAGAGACCTAGAAGTCGATGCGTAAATACGCTTGGAACTCAAGCGCAATTCTCTATCCGTGAACATTTGCGACTCGCGAGACAATGCGTAACGTTCACGATCAGCGGACAGTCCCGCATCACGTTCCGCACTTGTCTCTAGAGACGTAGAAGCAGATGCGTAGATACGCTGAGAACGCAAGCGCAATTCTTTATCCGTGAACGTCTCCGACTCGCGAGACAATGAATGACGTTCACGATCAGCGGTCAGTCGTGCATCATATTCTTCACTGGTCTCTAGAGACCTGGATGTAGATGCGTAAATACGCTGAGAACGCAGGCGTGCTTCGCGATTTGAAGAGGTTTCCATGGAGCGAGTTGCAGCCTGATGTTCTCGAACAACATCAAGTCTCTCCTGACGCTCTTCGGTAGATTCTTGGGAACTTTTGATCCTCAATCTTTTAGCTCCTTTGGAACATTGGGAAAGATTTGACCTCTTTCTAGGCATGGTTATAGTTTTATTGTGAAGATACCTGATCAATTAAAATCTAAGTGACTGCTCCCCTGCGTTACGGGGTAGGGTACCTTGTCACGAAGATTAATGGAAAAAGAAATTAAACACTCAAATAACATAAGCTCAAAGGCATATTTATTCGATAAAATAAAAAAATAAATGCGAGTTTTGGCCGGTAGTCAAATTTTCAATGATATATGTCATCAAAAATCAGTCCTAAACTGTTACCGCCTTCACCGCGTGGAGGTACTCCCACCTTATTATAATATACAGTGTAATTAGTGATAGCTTTACAGTGAAATTTTAAAAATTACAGCTTTGATTTCCATAAATGTTTACACGGTACTTATACCAAAATAACTCTGTGTCGGTTTGTTCCGGTTAATCTCCAAATCGGCTGTTCCGATTTTGACAGGACTTTCACTGGCAGATAGCTGATGTTATAAGACGCAAAGGAGGCTTTCATTTTAGAAAAAAGAACGTATAATAAAATAAATAATAAAAGTAAGTAAAAATTTATAATGAATGTCAAGCCCCACAGATATCCGACATTCACTATGTTTCACAATTACTGTGATTAAGAAGTAAAATTCTTGGTTTCTAACACAAAACAATATCAAACTATACGTATAAACCTTCCTCTTGAATCACTCTATCTATTGATGAAAACCGCATTAAAATCAATTGCTAAGTTTAAAAGATCTAAGCGTACAAAAGAACAGACGGCGGAAAGCGACAATGTTTTATACTACTCGTATGTAGAGATATAGCCTATAGCACTTAGGGTAACTTTCTATTAGTAAAACAATTAACAAAATCGGATCGTACAATGCCTGTAGACAAAATCCCTTTCTGTTAGCGTGAACGCTAACGGAAAAATCAAATTGTAAGTATGGAGTTGTCGTTTGCTTACCAGGATGTCACGTGATGTAAATATGGCAACTGCTAACAATTTGATTTTCCCGTTGGCGTTAACGCTAACAGAAAATAGTAGATTGTATGACAAGGGAGCAAAATAATCTTTTTACGGCGAGGGCGCTATTTTGAATCCAGAGCGAAGCGAAGGATTCTAGAATAGAATCCCGAGCATAGCGAGGGATTCTAAAATAAAATCCTGAACGTAGCGAGGGATTCAAAGTACATCGCCTGAGGGACAAATATTAATGCTCTCGAGGCATATACTCTACTTTTCATTTCGTTCTATGAGAAAATATTTCTCCCGGGATTTCGTAGGTATTAAGTTTTGTAAGCCGTTATTAGCTTCTACTTTTATTGTTTCAGGAGTTAATGCACTATCACTTTCAGAAATCGACGTAAAACAAATTTGTTTGCAAAATACAATAAAGTACCCATTACAACAGTGAAGTAAATCGCGCGCTTTTGTTTTTTTTTTATTACCGCGCCTCCCCGCACCGTACAGCCAACACATACAGCCAGTAATTTATACAATTTGCATGTTGTGATAGTGATGGTGATCTTCATAATGGAATCCTTATTTACACATCCCGTAAGGGCCTCTCTTCATGCCTGATGGACAATTGTTATAATCTATAAACACCTTATGTGAATTGCTGTCAGCGAGTGCGGTAAGACGAAATACTTCTTCACCGTTATTTGGTACTGGATCACCTTTGTTTGGTACTGGATCACCTCTGGTAGGTTCTGTATAATCAACGTTTGGTGCTGAATCACCTCTGGTAGGTTCTGTATAATCATAATCAACGTTTGGTTTTGGATTTATTTTACAAAAAAGAGCTGTCAGAGCCATTTATAATCTACGTCGCCGCGAATCTCTTAGGGAACTATTTAAAAATATTAATATAATGACAGTGCCTTGCCAATTTATTTATGAAAATATTATGTATGTAAGAAAAAACTTACATATGTTTAATAAAGTAAGTGATAGACATGACTTTAATACTAGAAACAAGGACAAAATAGCTCAACCATATTTTAGATTGTCTAAAGTCCATACATCTTTTATGGGGTACTGTGTTAAGTGCTACAACAAAATTCCTAGTGATATATTACAACTAAGTGAAACAAAATTTAAATCATATATTAAAAGTACACTCTGTAAAAAAGCTTATTATAATCTAGAGGACTATATTCAAGATAAGAATGCTTGGAAACATGCTGGTCTAGCTCCATAGGACGATCGACAGTCTAGACAAAATCGAACCGATTGCTAATTTAAAATACCTAATTTCATACTTAGTATAAATATGTGCATATATATATTTGACTCTTTTTTTATACACTGCTCAGGCTCACATACTGATTCATTGTTTGTTAAAATATAAGGAGTGGTCGTCTACTGTTTCAACATTAATTGTAATATGTAATATGTGAACACTGTGTATCTATGTACATATAACTTAGTCTGTCATTCCTTAATCTGTGATACTTTGTACACACTTTCAAATACCTAGTGTTTTTATGCAAGGTACATCGTATTCACGTATAATTATATAATTCCTGTAAATGCAAATATTGTTAACATCGTTTTTAAAAGAGTAAGTATGGAGTTTCTTGCCTATTCTTCTCCATACAAAACTACTTTTTGGAATGGGCACCTAGAATCAAATTAATTTTTTTATGAAGAATAAATTTTTTTTTTCTCATTTGACGTTCAAAAGTGCCTTATAATGGTCTAATTGAAATAAATGATTTGACTTTGACTTTGACTTTGATCGCCTCTGGTACGTTCTAAATAATAATAATAATCAACGTATGATACTGGATCACCTCTGGTAGGCTCTGAATCATAATAATCAACGTTTGGTACTGAATTACCTCTGGTTGGTTCTATATAATTAACGTTTGGTACTGGATCACCTCTGGTAGGTACTGTATAATCAACTTTTGTTACTGGATCACTTCTGGTAGGTTCTGTATAATTAACGTTTCGTACTAGATCACCTCTGGTAGGTTCTGTATAATTAACGTTTGGTACTAGATTACCTCTGGTAGGTACTGTATAATCAACGTTTGTTACTGGATCACCTTTGGTAGGTTCTGTATAATTAACGTTTGGTACTAGATCACCTCTGGTAGGTACTGTATAATCAACGATTGGTACTAGATCACCTCTGGTAGGTACTGTATAATCAACGTTTGTTACTAGATCACCTCTGGTAGGTTCTGTATAATTAACGTTTGGTACTGAATTACCTCTGGTAGGTACTGTATAATCAACGGTTGGTACCAGATCACCTCTGGTAGGTACTGTATAATTAACATTTGTTACTGGATCACCTCTGGTAGGTTCTGTATAATTAACGTTTGGTACTGGTTCACTTCTGGTAGTTTCTGTATAATCAACGTTTGGTACTGGATCGCCTCTGGTAGATTCTGTATAATCAACGTTTGGTACTGGATCGCCTCTGGTAGATTCTGTATAATTAACGTTTGGTACTAGATCACCTCTGGTAGGTACTGTATAATCAACGTTTGTTACTGGATCACCTTTGGTAGGTTCTGTATAATTAACGTTTGGTACTAGATCACCTCTGGTAGGTACTGTATAATCAACGTTTGTTACTAGATCACCTCTGGTAGGTTCTGTATAATTAACGTTTGGTACTGAATTACCTCTGGTAGGTACTGTATAATTAACGTTTTGTACTAGATCACCTCTGGTAGGTACTGTATAATCAACGTTTGTTACTGGATCACCTCTGGTAGGTTCTGTATAATT
Source organism: Charanyca ferruginea (assembly GCA_947361185.1). Taxonomy (NCBI): domain Eukaryota; kingdom Metazoa; phylum Arthropoda; class Insecta; order Lepidoptera; family Noctuidae; genus Charanyca; species Charanyca ferruginea. The sequence continues at coordinate 2,195,075 of OX376080.1, forward strand.
AACGTTTGGTACTGGATCACCTCTGGTAGTTTCTGTATAATCAACGTTTGGTACTGGATCGCCTCTGGTAGGTTCTGTATAATTAACGTTTGGTACTGGATCACCTCTGGTAGGTACTGTATAATCAACGTTTGGTACTGGATCACCTCTGGTAAGTTCTGTAAAACCGGTGTTGAGTACTGGACTACCTGTGGTAGGTTCTATATAATCGGTTTTTGGTACTGGATCACTACTGTTAGGTCCTGGAAAAACGGTGTTAGGTGTTGAAGAACCTGGATATTCAAAGTTGAATCCTGAATAAGGTATGTACCCGGGTGTGACAGGGTTGACCGGTTTAACATTCAAACCGGAAGAGTTAGGCGTATTATTAAAATTATTGTTATGGTCAGGTTTTATGTCAACGTTGTAATTAAGATATCCGGGTCTAATGACGTTATTGTTCTGCCCCGGGTTAACATAATATTGTGGCGTGACATTATCCGTTCCATTTGTTCGTGGAAATATAATAATTCCACGGGTATTTTTTGACGGAACAACATATCTGCGTTGTCCGGGATATATGACTCTGTCATATGGCCGAGTTGCGTTATTCTCATGCTGGAGTCTCGTGACGTTAGCCACGAATTCTCTACTACTATCACTTTCCCAAGTAGGACGGTTGGTAACATTTTGGTTTACAAAATACCCCGTGACAAACCTCCTTTCCCTCTGATGGTTTCTAAGCAGTTCCTTGTCTATATTTTGACGTGTCTCCTCGAAGTTCTGTGTTCGAAAAGATACGCCATAGTCGCTATGTGCTGTCGTCAAACCAAGTCCGAGCAGGAAATAAATAACCAACATTTTGATGGAAACCTTTTCTGTAGAAGTCCTTCACGATATCTTTTCATAAAGTTGGACGATATTCCATTGGTTTCACTATTTCCACTTAGAACACTGAACTAATATTTTAGACAATTAAGTATGTTGAGTTAAACACTGTTGTACTGAGTGATATTTAAATATAACTTATCTCAATATGTTTACGTCTGTTTCAATAGATATGTGTTCATGGTGCTCTGATAAAATATTAATTGAGATGTATGTTTGTGTATGCGTCCAACAAACATGGCTAGTTGCTACGAGTAGAGTGATTGTATTTGAATGATTCATCTCATCATCATCTTCCTGATCTCAGTGATAGCTTGACGGTTGATAAGACGGAATGGAAGAAAGAAACGTGTTGCGTCGACCACAAATTCTCAAAAAAAGACACAAAGTCACTTACATGAGAACAGAGAACCTTATGCTAATATTACTTATAAGTTCGTCACTGCATTGGACATTGTTCATGATCACCCATCCAATGCATTCAGTTTTTGGGAAGGGTATTATCTGCTGTTAAATATTTAGCTAACTGAGTCTTGAATGCATTGGGTGAGTGTAAACTTTTTATACAAGCAGGTATTTTGTTGTACAACTGTGCTCCTTCAAATGTCAATTGTTTTTTGCCAAACTTAGTTCTCATTCTTGGTAAAATTATAAAACTGGCTCGGCGAGTACTACGTTGAGTAACTTGTTTTACTTTAGTGAATGACAAAGTGGTCTGTATACTTTTGCTGAGAACTTTCCGGATAAAAATACATAATAAATTAATAATCATAATCATCATTTATTGCATTCATGTAGTTTACTGGTTGTAACAAGTTTATAAATAGGTTTCATACATGAACCCTGCTAGGGCACAGCAATATAAAAAGTTTGAAGTGTAACAGTGTCACAATATACAAACCACTGTGCTTAAACGAAAATACTAATTTAAACTTGAAAAAAAAATAGGTAATAATAGTATAACAATTTATCTAGTGATCCGTCATTTGCTATTTAAATAAGTTACGTCAACATTGTCGTTGTGAATGAAAATGTTGACGTAACTTATTTATTAAAATAGTAAAAATTAAAATAATAAATTTAATTAAACAAATAGTGTTAACAATAATAATCATAAAAGCTTTTTACAAAAAAGACAACCGCCTTCAAAAAGTGAAAAATAACTTTAGCACAGAACACACATTGACTTTAGTTTCGAAATTCAGTGGCTTTGTTCTGTTTGTTGGTTTGTATTGCCACCGACTTCCGAAACTAAAGTCAAAGTATGTTCTGTGCTAAAGTTATTTTTCACTTTTTAAAGCCGGTTGTCTTTTTTGTAAAAAGCTTTTTATTTTCCGCTTTTTAGTATCTCCTTCTCATCCAAATCTATTAAGAAGAGATTGAAAGTTAAGTACTACAAAGATTGATGAAACTAAAACTTCGTCTATGTAATTTTTTTGGGTATTTGTTGATTTTTCAAAAATTGCTGAATCAATTTCCATAAAATTTATATGGGACCACCCCTGAAGCATACCCTATCCATAAAAAAAAAGAATTTTCAAAATCGGTTTACGTTTACCGGAGAAATCGCGTAACAAATCGCGCACATACTTAATGCAAATTTAAGACTTATACGGTTTTCTCATGGATGCCATTGTCAACTGGACCAAATAAAAATGGGACCACACGGGAAGCACTAGCTTTCAAATAAAGAAAGAATCATCAAAATCGGTTCAACCAGCCCCAAGAAATCAGGTAACAAACATAAAAAAATAAAAAATACAGACGAATTGATAACCTCCTCCTTTTTTGAAGTCGGTTGAAAATAACATAACATATAGGTCAGTCAAAATTTCATTTGTTGTGTGTGTTGTGTATAGGTATGAATTTCAATGTCAAAATTTACTTGTCGTCAAACAATTCCTTTAGAGTGTAATATGATTTTAATATAAGGTATTTTTAAAGACTGTTTTTAAATTTATTTTCGTACTCTATGTCCTTGATTGAATTTGGAAGTTTATTATATATTTTTACGCACCTGGATTAAGGTCCTGAATGGAACATACTTAATTTTGAGCTTGGTAAGGCTAATTCATTTTTGTTTTGGCGTCTATCACTGCGATGTTGTGGGCGAAGGTCCTTGGTTAGTGGAAACAGTGACTGGTGTTTTCTTACAAATTTGTTTACTTCTAATATGTATTTTACAAAGAATGGCTTGCAGCTTACTGTGTTTTCTATATTGACAAGAATTCGTATACATTTCTTTTGTAGAATAAAGAGTCTATCTTTGTCTACACTGTTTCCCCTCACCACGATTCCATAATTTAGCCAGGAGTATGCGTAGGCATAGTATACTGTTAGGGTAGTTTTAAAATCTCCTCCAAGGCATATATAAAGCTGGCTAGTTTGTTTACCAGTGTATCTATATGGGTTTTCCAGTTTATATTGGTATCTATAGTCAGACCTAACAGTTTGAACTCGTTAATGCATTGCAGCTTTATGTTGTTGTATGTGTAATTTATATCCAATTTGCTTTTTTGATATGGTCTATATTGCATTAGCTTTGTTTTGTCAAAATTTAATTCTAAGTTATGATCTTTTAACCATGCTATTTTTTTGGAGAGCTTTTCGTCTACTTAAGTTTAGGATATCTTCATTGGTGTTGGGAAAAATAACAGAGATCAGTTGTATCTTATTTGAAACATAGGGAACAAATAGTTGAAATCGTACATTACAACAACAGCAAAAATGAAATAGAATTAATCAGATCCGACAGCAAACAAATCACCGCCTCAATCCCGCAAGGAAGCGTAATAGGGTGTTTCCTATTTCTTGTTTACGTAAATGACCTCCCTAAAAATATAAATGAACCATGTGTCCTGTTTGCGGATGACATATCTATACTGACTTCATGCGAAAATAACACAAATTTAAATGATAAATTAAATTCCATACTAGATTCTACAATGAATTGGATGTCTGAACACAACCTAGAAATTAATTTCGAGAAAACTAAAATAATTCCATTCCACCCCCGCCAAAAAATACCAATAAATATAAACTTTAGCTTTAAAAATAATACATTAGAAGTAGTTGATAAATTCACCCTACTAGGCTTGAACATTGATCCCTTCTTTCCTCTAACTCCTATCGCTTATATATATATTTTTTTTAAATTTCGTATGAAACTCTGTCGTAGGCTTTGCTCATATCGAGTAAGATTCCTGCGTAACTTTTGTTATTGATTACATTTAAAGCTTCCTGGATATACTTAAATATTGCTAATATCGTTGATCTATTTTTCCTGGAACCATTCTGGCTTTCGTCGAATATTTTATATCTTTCGCAATAAGAATAAAGTCGTTTAGACATCGCAGTCTCTAGTATTTTTGAGAAGGTATAGCAATGCTATCGGCCGATAATTACTAGTGTCAGTCTGGTCTCCTTTCTTGTAAATTGGTTTGACTATAGATACTTTCAGCAAGTCAGAGACTGAGCCTTCATCCAAAGACTGATTTATTAAATAAGTTAGCGGTAACGTTAATTTTTCAGCGCATGCTTTTATAAGTATAGGTGGTAGCTTGTCATGGCCATAACTTCGCTTGTTTTTCATTTTTTTTTATAATAAACTTGATTTCGTTAAGGTCAACAGGTTTTAGGTAAATAGAGTTTTCGTTTTGGGTGGAGGTAGGACGGCCATTTGTACAAAGGTTCCCGTTTGCGGTATCTGTTTTCCCCACTGACAGCCCCGGATCTAAGGGGGGGCAAACCGGGGCACTTGCCACGGGCAGCAGTTTCATGGGGGCGCCAAATCCTTGAGACAAGAATTCGAAGTATCGAACAAATAAAGCCTCTTTTCCTACAATCTCATAGGTTTTTATCAAGTAATCGAATCTTAATATCAAATGTTTGAAAAACAAACTTTTATATTTCCAGACGCCCAATTAGTTTTTGAACACATACTTAGTGATTTATGAACGCTTAATAACAGATCAAGTAATTTTTTTAAAGCGTGCGTAGTGTCCGTGATCTTTCTGCCAGGGGAATCCCCATCACATCATTTTTTTCTGTGTTTCTGTTATCACAAATGAAAGTTATATTAGATACCTAATAAAAAGTTTCAATTTATTAAAGGATTATTATTTTAACAAATGGTCACAAAAATGCTACTCATTGGCAGTTATAACAGTTTTTCTCAAAATCTTACGAGGGGGCGCCACTATCAAGGTTTTGCCCCGGTTCGAGAAAATCGTAGATCCGGGGCTGCCCACTGATACAAAATAATCATTGAAAGCGTTGGCAATGGCAGTCGCGTTTTCAGTCACAGTGTTCTGTACACACAATTTAATGTTATTATCGGTGTTTTGTTATTCTTATTTGTACGCACTTTTATTATTTGCCACATTGTTTTAGTTTTATTTTCAGATTTACTCATTATTCTTATGTTAGAGTGGGTTACTGTTCTCTTAAGTCATTTTTCGTAACGCTTATAATACTTTCCCAATATATTGATATTAGTTGTAGTCATTAATGCTTTTTATGTTGTCTTTTATGTTTGCATGCTACTCTTAAGAGCGCGTATTCGATTCGTGACGAAAACTTCATGTTTTTGCGTTTTGCCCAGAGCAATATCGTAATTATGTGAGCAGATTATTTAAAGACAATTTACAGTTTTAGAAAGATTAAGTCTTGATTTAGACAGCTACAGAGTAAAAGTATAATTTTTAATTATGGTTTTTTAAAGCGAAGACAATTTTTTCATATCGTTTTACGAAAATAGACGTCAGAGTTAACTTTCAGGACGAATACAACCATTACAATATGCCAAAATATTTTGTGTTATGCGTTTTTCCAACAGTATATACAGTCATAAAGACAGTAACAGAGCCAAAATTACGAAAATATTACTATTATGTATTAAAAAACAATGTTGAAAAAGTAGAAAATCGGTTCACTTTGTCAATTTATTTTCACCAGTATTTGAATAAAAACATGACTGATATATTTATTTTATGAAAGTAAATGTTATGCTTAATATACAGAATATTTTTCAGTCCGTTATACGAGCTCATTTATTTTAGACAATTATTTTAAAAAGCACTGTAAAACATCGCGCGCTGTCGTTTGCCGATCAATTTCAATGATTCGTGCTTATTCCGTGCATTTTTTTTTTATGCACACAAACAGACCATTGTATTGTGTGTGTCAATGCTGCTACGCCGTTCTAGCAGTCATTTAGATTTTGAGTTGCGCTAAATCGAATACGCGCCCTTAATCCAGTCGTTAGCCATGATTTAGATAATCTCAGTTTAACTTTTACTGTTTTCTTTGCTATACACTGATGTAATATGTTTTGTATGGTGTTATTAGATGACACATAGTTAGTATTTATATTTTGATTTTCGTTTAATATTTTACTCCAGTCTAGTTTATTCAGTTCTTTTTTAAACGAGTCAATGTTTTGTTTATTAAAGATCCTCTTTAGAGTATATATTTGTCTTTTATTTATTACTGGATCGCGGGTAAGTACAGTGATTGTTATTCCTCTGTGGTTTGAGAGTCCAAGCTCCACTACCTCCAGATGGGTTTTGTCGTGTGCGTTTGTAAATATTACTTAGGTCAGTACATGTGGTGCTTGAGGTTGTTACTCTGGTAGGTTCCGTCACTAATTGTCGAAAGTTGTAAGTACCTGATCATAGTATTCAGAAGATTAAATGAATTGCGATGTTTCTCAAGGATATTTACGTTAAAATCCCCGCCTACAATTATGTGTTTATGTTTGTTCTTTATATTGATTCTAAGTAGCAGTTTTTCCAAAGATGTGTAGAATATTTCGGTTTCCCTATTTTTTCGTGGCCAATAGATAATTATTAGCAAAAGATTACACGTTTCGAATATAAATTCAGTTGTCATTTCCGTAAATCTTTCTTTGAATTCAATATCGTCTTTTAAGTTTTCAAATTTATTTATTTATTTATTTATTTATTTATTTATTTATTTATTTATTTATTTATTTATTTATTTATTTATTTATTTATTTATTTATTTATTTATTTATTTATTTATTTATTTATTTATTTATTTATTTATTTATTTATTTATTTATTTATTTATTTATTTATTTATTTATTTATTTATTTATTTATTTATTTATTTATTTATTTATTTATTTATTTATTTATTTATTATTAAGGGTTTGCCAACAGCTTCTCTTATACATTACATCTTAGGTATAATTTTTAACCCCCGACGTAAAAGCGACGGGGTGTTATAAGTTTGACGTGTCTGTGTGTGTGTGTGTGTGTGTGTGTGTGTGTGTGTGTGTCTGTCTGTGGCATCGTAGCTCCCGAACGGATGAACCGATTTTGTTTTTGTTTTTTTTATTTGAAAGGTGAATTAGTCGGGAGTGTTCTTAGCTATGTTTGATGAAAATCGGTCCAAGATGGCCGCCGCTACAAAATAGCTAATCACATATTTTTTCACAACTCCATCAATATGGGTATCAAATGAAAGGGCTTCACTAGTAGAATACTTTACACTATGATAAATTTCAAAGCCAAGATGACCGGCACCACAAAATGGCGAATTATATATACCAAACGCATTCTCAGGGTGATCTTTAATATCAAAAAAGATCCATTTGACGAAATACAACTTTAGATGTATCTACAACTTCTCAAAATCAGAATAAATTACATTTAAAAACTTTCAAATAAAAATTAAATTAAGATTTTAAAAAACCCCCAACGCAAAACATAAAAGCAATTATTTAAAAAGTAAAAAATAATATCTTTTGTTGAGCCATCAAATGTTTGTTCGTTGAAATGGCGCTATAATGTCGCGGCGGGGTACCGCTAAGTCAGCAATAGCTAAATAGGTAAAATAGCGAACTCATGGATTTGCAATGAGATTTGACTAACGCAGTACCCCGCCGCGACATTATAGCGCCATTTCAACGAACAAACATTTGATGGCTCAACAAAAGATATTATTTTTTACTTTTTAAATAATTGCTTTTATGTTTTGCGTTGGGGGTTTTTTAAAATCTTAATTTAATTTTTTTAGAAGTAACGGACTTATACCAATCCCCAATTACAGGCCAACCAGCATGTTCAAAATTCAGTCTTTATAATATTAAAAGCAAAGCAAAGTCGCATGAAGAAGAAGAGTACTGATTGCTGTATTTGGTACTTAAAAGGTTATCAGTATTTAATTGTAGAAAAGTTATCTTTCTCAGGCAGAATTGTTCATGGCCAATTATTGTTATAGTTCCGATAATTAATCAATAGCAGACACACGGTGTTTGGAGGTTACAATGACTAGTAGACCAACAAACAAGTTTCTATATATCTTATCATCATCATCTGCCTAGTCTTTTCACAACTATAATAGATTCAACTTTCGGTCTACTCGGATGCAACTGAATACTAGTGATTTACATAGAGCGACTGCATGTCTGAACTCCACGACCTACTTACTTCGCAACACGATACCCCTTGGTAACTTTCTGGCTTCTGACTACCCATAACGACTGTCAAAGATCTACGAATGACAGCCGGGACCAACGACCACACGTGCTTTACTTAACTACGACTACTTTCACTTAACCGTGAGTCCCTCTGTATCTATGTATCTTCTATGTATGTATGCATTAACTTTATAGGTTAAAAGCCACACTTATAAGAAACGCTGTATAAAGTATTTCATGACAGTAATAGTTTCCATTAGGATACAGGAAATAAAATAAAATATAGAAGAATATAATCATTTATTTGTTAAACATAGTTTTAGTAGTGAGATACAATTACAATTTAGTTTTATTAATCAACAACAAGACATAAGGATCGAACCAATATACAGTAATTTTTATATTAAAACTTAATTTTAGCTGAACTTAGATTTATACTAATAAGTTTTTGCTAAATGTATATGAATGTTTACATGGTACATATACCTAAAAGACTCTGTGTTTGTTTGTTCCGGCTATTGTCTAAATCGGCTGTTCCGATTTTGACGAGACTTTCACTGGAAGATAGCTGATGTTATAAGGAGCAAAGCAGGCTTTCATTTTAGAAAAATAATCAGGGTTCCGCAAAAACAAATTAAAGCCCCGCAGTTATCAGACATTCACGAATTCGCGAAACTAATGTTATAAAGAAGTAAAATTCTTGGTTTGTTCGTAAGAGGAAATACTAATTTTATAATAAAACTACCGATCCGCCCTCTCGGGTGTTTGACGGTAATAACATATTAAACAAATATCGTCATATTTCAACAAATTAACTCAAAACAATTATCAAACTATACGTATAAACCTTCCTCTTGACTCTATCTATTGATGAAAACCGCATTGAAATCAATTGCTAAGTTTAAAAGATCTAAGCGTACAGAAGGACAGACAGCGAGAAGCGTCTTTGTTTTATACTATGTAGAGATATAGCCTGTAGCACTCAGGGTAACTTTCTAATGGTAAAACAATTAACAAAATCGGATCGTACAGGGCCTGTAGACAAAATCCTTTTCTGTTAGAGTTTTCCCAGGTAAGGCGTTTAGCGCGCGATTCCGCTCGCGCGTAGACACTCGCGCGTTCCCCAGATACTGGAGCTACATAATTATATCACGTCCAGATGCCGCGTCGCTTTTTCTCACTCACGCCTAAAACGCGTGCAATGAGCGGGACTCTCGACTCGTATTTCGGGCGATATTATAAGCGCGAGTCCGTGGCGAGTGGATGTATTTGATGGAGCATGATTACTTCGATATGGAAGTATTTATTGACGAAGTTGAAGACAGAGTAGCCATATGGAATATAGTATCATCAGACTATTCCAATAAACTTATAAAAAGCAGGAACTGGGTCGAAATAGTCGATTTTTATTGAATAGAAGAAGAAGAATATCATTTATTTCTGAGTATATGGTAGGTACATTGAGATCTTAAAATTAATATATTTAGCTTCACATATACTACCGTTGCCGGTGTAGAAATATAAAATTGAATTTAACAAAAAAAAAAATATTCATTACATACAATTTTACATGAAATGTCAATAAGATTGTAATTATTAATAAAATATGTGTTAATACCACTAATATTGTACCAATAATATTGTTAAGCAACTCTTTGTTTGCGATGTTTTCATTGACGGTTGGTACGCAAGCCACAACACAACCACTGTATCAGAGTCCATGTTTATAACTGATAGCAGGGAATCCCTCGCCCGTAAAACGCGGTATCTGGACGCAATATAAATTGAACGCGCAAGTGGATTCGCGCGCAAAACGCCTTATCTGGTGTAACAATTCTAGTAATTTATGAAATAAAAAGCTATGTAGAATTATACGATAGAATTTAATAGCTCTCACAAGAAAGATTTCAATGTGATGAGTATCAAAAACAGATAAATAGAAAGCACTAACCTAGACACACTAAGTTAGGCAGAGATTTCCAGGCTCCTGGTTCCACAGCCTGGCCGGCAGACAGGATCGGTCGAAGATAAGACTGCCGCGGTCGGCTCCTAGCTTTGGGACGGTAGTCCCCGGGGAATCTTAGCAGTAAGACCCGCCCTGGGAGCAGCAGGCACGCGACAGCACGACGGCACGACTCAGGACCGGTAGACTTGTAGTTAGTAACGTATGAGTAATCAGCGTGTTACTTAAGCGACAGCGAGATCTAGACCGACCCATTTGACAGGTTTTTGTTCCTGTCCGCTCTTCCGAAATTAATAATACTTTCCAAGTATGAATTTTATTTCTAGAACGCCCGTATTGGTCATATAGCGGGGTATTATAGTACCGGCCAGACTCAATTATTGTAGACTGCCAGTTATTTTTGTTCTATTAGTGCGAATAGGATTTTAAAGAACACCAAAATACATTAGCGAGTGTCCAGCTGTTTAGTATAAAATACAGTAATACACACATATACTCAACATCAGTTTGGAGGTTTTACGTTATTTAAGCCGTAAACTTATTAAAAGTAATATTGACAATTGTCAAGATTGACAACTGTCATTGACAAACATGTCATAACAAAAACATTATTTATTTTCCAGATTTATAATAAGGGAATTAGCTTTAAGGAATATAATGTAAGTAAAACTAAAGGGAACTATGATCTGAGACACACATTGTAAAGAAAAAGACGTAGACAAGACGAGCATAAAGACTGTAAGTACATTTAAAGTATAAAAACAAGTATTATTATAATATTTAGACAGCAAATATGAAGAATGATTGCATGTTTATAAAAAGTAAATATAGCAAGTGTAAACATAATGCTATACTGGACAGGCTCTTAGCGTTAACGTCAACGGGAAAAACAAATTGTGTGGGGTTGACGTTTGCTTACCAGATGTCACGTGATGCAAATATTATGTCAACTGCAAACAATTTGATTTTTCCGTTGGCGATAACGCTAACAGAAAAAGGATTTTGTCTGCAGGCCCTGGTCTGATTCTGTATTTTATTTGCTTTTATTGAGATTATTCCCAACGAACACAATTTTCAGCGCGACGGTGAACTTTATGTCTAGTGATAGTGATGGTGATGGTAATGATTAATAATCTTAATAATAATCTTCATAATCCATCGCCTTATTTACACATCCCGAGAGCTGACCTCTTCATGCCGGTTGGGCAATTGCTATAATCTATAACCACCTCATGTGAATATATTTTATTGGATTCTTCGGCGTACGAGTCTTCGCCGGATATAAACCAGTCTGGTTCTAAGAGAAAATTCCAGCGTCTTCTCTTGGCGACGTTACCAAATACTTTTTTATCGTTATTAGGTACTGAATCACCGTTATTTGGTACTGAATCATCTCTAGTAGGTTCTGTATAATCGTTATTTGGTACTGGATAACCGTTGCTTGGTCCTTTTCTACCGTTGTTAAGTGTTGTATAATAGTTGTTGGGTACTGTATAGCCGTTGTTAGTAACTGAATAACCGGTGTTTGGTACTGAACCACAGTTGATAGGTGTCGGATTTACGTAGTTAGATGCTGAATAACTTGGATAACCGTAGATAGGTACTGGATAGCCATAATACGGTTCTGAATAGCCGCTACACTGTACTGGATAACCGCTATACGGTAGTGGATTGCCACTATACAGTAGTGGATAGCCACTATACGGTAGTGGATAGCCGCTATACGGTACTGGACAGCCGCTGCTAGGTACTAGATAACCGTTGTTAGGTGCTATGTAACCGTTGTTTCGTATTGGATCACCGTTGCTGGGTTTTGTATAATCGGTGTGTGTTGCTGGATAACCTCTGGTAGGTTCTGGATCACCTCTAGTACGTTCTGTATAGCCGGCGTTTGGTGCTGGATTACCTGTGGTAGGTTCTGTATAACCGGTGTTTGGTACTGGATCACCTCTGGTAGGTTCTGTGTAACCGATGTTTGGTACTGGATCATCTATGGTAGGTTCTGTATAACCGGTGTTTGGTACTGGATCATCTATGGTAGGTTCTGTATAACCGGTATTTGGTTCTGGATCACCTCTGGTATGTTCCGTATAGCCGGCGTTTGGTACTGGATTACTTGTAGTAGGTTCTGTATAACCGGTGTTTGGTACTGGATCACCTCTGGTAGGTTCTGTGTAACCGATGTTTGGTACTGGATCATCTATGGTAGGTTCTGTATAACCGGTGTTTGGTACTGGATCACCTCTGGTAGGTTCTGTGTAACCGATGTTTGGTACTGGATCATCTATGGTAGGTTCTGTATAACCGGTGTTTGGTACTGGATCATCTATGGTAGGTTCTGTATAACCGGTATTTGGTTCTGGATCACCTCTGGTATGTTCCGTATAGCCGGCGTTTGGTACTGGATTACTTGTAGTAGGTTCTGTATAACCGGTGTTTGGTACTGGATCACCTCTGGTAGGTTCTGTGTAACCGATGTTTGGTACTGGATCATCTATGGTAGGTTCTGTATAACCGGTGTTTGGTACTGGATCACCTCTGGTAGGTTCTGTGTAACCGATGTTTGGTACTGGATCATCTATGGTAGGTTCTGTATAACCGGTGTTTGGTACTGGATCACCTCTGGTAGGTTCTGTATAACCGGTGTTTGGTACTGGATCATCTGTGGTAGGTTCTGTATAGTCGGTGTTTGGTACTACATCATCTGTGGTTAGTTCTCTATAATCAACGTTTGGTACTGTATCACCATTGTTAGGTGCTAGAAGAACGGTGTTATGCGTTGGATCTTGGATCGTAGCTGAGGCAGCGATGAGCCATTTGCGCATATTAGAATAGTTTACTGTATCATTAACATGGTTGTTATATATGTAATTAACGTCGTTACCGTCGTCGTCGCCGTCATCGTTAACGTTATTGTAATTAGGATATCCGGGTTTAGTGACGGTACTGTTCTGCCCCGGATTAACATAATATTGTGGCGTGATATTGTTCGTTCCATTTATTCGTGTAACTTCGCTGGTATTTTTTGACGGAGCAACATATCCGGGTTGCCCCGGATATATGACTCTGGCATATGGCCGAGTTGTGTTATTCTCATGCCGGAGTCTCGTAACGTTTGTCACAAATTCTTTACTACTATTACTTCCCCAAGTAGGACGGTTCGTAACATTTTGGGGTACAAAATACCCCGTGACGAACCTCCTTTCTCTTTGGTGGTTTCTAAGCGCTTCCTTGTCTATATTTTGAAGTGTGTCCCCAATTCCTAAATTATTATATTTTTAATTCATTGTAATTTAAAAAATAAATTGCAACCCACGGTAATTATTGATTTTGGCAACACTTTTCGGTTGGATGTCATTATTGTCATTATGAAAAGTGTAAACGTCAATCAAGTGTCAAATTCAATTATATTTGCTTACCTATGCGCGCCCTATTATTAATATACTCTGCGTATGCGTCTGTGGTTTGCGTTACAACAACGGAACGGACACAAGTGATTTGATTTTTTTTTGTTTTCGTTGTGTTATTGATGTTCAAGTTTCTTGTAATCTTTAAGTTATCTTTATTTGACCTGGCTTTTAATTTGGATTCTTTCCTGCACAGTATCTTGATAATATAATTATAAGGGATGATGTTGAAAATGAAGAGGTAGAATAAATACAGTCAAATATAAGAAAAAGCATTACTTTTATTTCTCTAGCGAATACACAAAAATGTTCACCTATTCTGACCTGCTGGAGCGACTATTTACAAAAGGTAAACAGGTCCAATCCATTTAAGTCTGTCTGTATCTGGACTGTTTGGTTTACTGGCCTGCCTTGGAGGAGACGTAAAACCATCAGTAATCATTTTGCAATTTACTGAATATGATTTTGATACAAATAAATTCATACACTGTTTTAAGCTTTAACGGTTTAAAACTACACTTATATTGTCACACGGGATATCTTCCGTGATACGCGATCATGGCGCTTGCCAGCGTCGAAATATCAGGAGCTCAAAACAATGAACAATTACGGAAGATATCCCCTATGTGACAATATAAGTTTATATAAATTCCTTACATATCCTTATCATAAACCTTTACCTCAGATGATGATTTTACTAATATCAAGTAGAAATTACAAATATTAAACCTAAATATTCATAAGCAAACGGAAAAATAGCGATTCTAACAATGAGACAAGAGACCGACATGACATCTGATATGTGTGGTGTGACACTGACAACCTTACTGACACAACACAGTTAATGTTTTCATAGATTCCGGAATCAATGCCATGCATACAAATCATGGAGATAATTCGTCGGTTTTATAGCCATCTAATAATGTTTAAAAATATTTTAAATAACAATAAGGTGTTTAATGTACTTTAAAAAATGATATTTAACCCTTTTTTCTTTGTTTCAATGTTCAAAAATAATATTACGATACAAAAAAATTCTGGATTTAAAATATTTATTTATTCAATAATGGTGCTTTTAATTTTTTTTTTGTTTTTGTTAGGCCATCTTGAATAATTGTCCCTATCAGAAAAACCACACATGATAGCTGTTCGAAAAATAAATTATTTTAAGCCCATTTCATAACATGTCCTTTCCGAAGCTTTGAAGCTTTTTAAATGCGGATGTGTAGGTAAATTAGAAATTTTAAGTGTAGCGGTAATTTATTGTTTTGCACTGCTTGATATTGATTGTGGACTAGGCTTTACAATATTAAAGTAGGGACTTATCTATTTTCTTAAATCCTTCCTGCGTGTTTCCTCTCTAACCAAGCGTTCCTCATCTGTTTCGTATTCACACAGATATTTTTTTAGATTAGTAAGTAGAACTAAATCGTAGAGACTGGGTACTGTAAGAATATTTAAATCTATAAAATGTGGACGACAGCTCTCTCGTTGTGAATTACGTACGATGGTGCGTATAGCACTTTTCTGGAGGACGAGAGCTCTTTGGCAATTATATTGATAGCTATTCCCCCAAAATTGCACGCTATATCTTAGTTTAGATTCAATCAGCGCATAGTATACGATTTTTAGTTGTTTAATTAGTTGTTAATAAAATAATTAAATGTTAATGCGAAGCCGGGTCGGGTCGCTAGTAATCCTCATAATGATCACCTTATTTACACATCCCGAGAGCTGACCTATTCATACCTGATGGACAATTGTTATAATCTATAAACACCTTATGTGAATGTCTGTCAGCAAATCCGGCGGTTAAGCCTTGAGTTAAATGCCATACTGGATAGTCATAATACGATCCTGAATAGCCACTATACGGTAGTGGATAGCCACTATACGGTAGTGGATAGCCGCTATACGGTAATGGATAGCCGCTGCTAGGTACTAGATAACCGTAGTTTGGTGCTATGTAACCGTTGTTTCGTACTGGACTATCGTTGCTGGGTTCTGTAGAACCGATGTTTGGTACTGGATCACCTCTGGTAAGTTCTGTAGAAACGGCGTTTGGTACTAGATCACCTCTGGTAGGTTCTGTATATCCGATGTTTGGTACTGGATCACCTCTGGTAAGTTCTGTAGAAACGGTGTTTGGTACTAGATCACCTCTGGTAGGTTCTGTATATCCGATGTTTGGTACTGGATCACCTCTGGTAAGTTCTGTAGAAACTGTGTTTGGTACTAGATCAACTCTGGTAGGTTCTGTATAATCAGTGTTTTGTACTACATAGCCCGTGGTTAGTTCTGTATAATCAACGTTTGGTACTGTATCACCATTGTTAGGTGCTAGAAGAACGGTGTTATGCGGTGGATCTTGGATCGTAGCTGAGGCAGCGATGAGCCATTTGCCCATATTAGAATAGTTTACTGTATAATTAACATGGTTGTTATATATGTCATTAACGTCAATGTTATTGTAATTAGGATGTCCGGGTCTAGTGACGCTATTGTTCTGCTCCGGATTAACATAATATTGTGGCGTGACATTGTTCGTTCCATTTGTTCGTGTAACTTCGCTGGTATTTTTTGACGGAGCAACATATCCGGGTTGTCCCGGATATATGACTCTGGCATATGGCCGAGTTGCGTTATTCTCATGCTGGAGTCCCGTAACGTTTGTCACAAATTCTCTACTGCTATCACTTCCCCCAGTAGGACGGTTGGTAACATTATGGGGTACAAAATACCCCGTGACGAACCTCCTTTCTCTTTCGTGGTTTCTAAGCGCTTCCTTGTCTATATTTTGAAGTGTCTCCTCGAAATTCTGTGCTCTTATCGATACGCCATAGTCACTATGTGCTGTCGTCAAACCAAGTCCGAGCAGGAAATAAATAATCAACATTTTGATGGAAACCTTTTCTGTAGAAGTCGTTCACGATATCTTTTTAATATATTTTTTTTTATCTTGTAATCTTTCCAAGAGTGCCTATAATATTTTTTATATGAAGGGGAATGCGCTAGGGTAGCCCGCGAAATTAATAATTTCTTACGTTTTTTGCAATTGACAGCTCAGCATGGGACTGCTATGTCTAACCATTTTGTCCGGGTCGGGGTTCAGGGTTACATTAAGTCGCATAAAGCTGAAAATTGGTACAAATGTTAGGAACACCATTACAAAAAAATATCTCAAATCCCCATCGATACAAGGTGTGCAAAAATAATATTCAAGGTCAAATGAGTCAAAAATCGATTAGTTTTAATCCTAAAAATAGTTGAGACAAAACGGTTTTTCATGCAATTATCTATAAATAAAAAATGATCTTGCACTTTTTCCCTTGAATCATCATACTGAGATACTGCAGATAGGTACATATTCGACTTTGACCATGATTTTGATGTAAAAAGTTGAAAATGTTGTGTTCTCCATAATATGCATACGTTTCCGCGCCACCCGTGAGGTACCTACGCATTTTTAAGCTATTGCATAGCTTTTATCGCGGGCTTTGAGCGCGGCAACCGAATCAAGAAATTCCGTAACGAAAAAAAACCTGGCACCCCCCACTCCGCCTACCATGTAGCTCGGCCGAGCGTTCGCTTAACGTGTATATATGGTATATTTAATAATAATATAAATATAAACTTTGACTTTGACTTTGACTTTTGAAGAGAAAAGTGTTTGTTACATTCTAGAGAAGGTTTTAATATACAACAAACATAAATTTATTCAGGGCTTTCTAAAAAAAGCAACAAAAACCGAGAAGACGTTTTCGTTTCTTTCTTTGGAGTACTTTGAATCTCTGTTTTAACTGTGTTGCCGTTACTTAATGGATTTGGAGGTATAAGGAGGTACTTAAAATTGGAAAATAAAATCTTTTTTGAAAAAAGAGAACCGCCTTCAAAAAAAGACTAAAAAGTGATAAATAACTATAGCACAGAACACATACATACATACATACAAACAAACGGGTCGAACTGATAACCTCCTTTTTTTTTAAGTCTGTTAAAATATTGTATCAAATAAAAAAGTAGTAGGAAATAATGTAACCGGTGTAAGTTATGAGTAATATGGGATATTACTACAATGTTCTGGCACCAGAGTGCAGCACTAGCATAATCCGTAAACAGTTTTTCGACGAGTCGTTCAAAGCGCGAAATTCTGCCTTTAATTGAGTTCAAAATTGGGAAGTGTATTATATTATACAATAATGCATCAGTGCTGTGTATTTCGATGTAGAAATGAAGGGATTTATTCATTTTGAAAAGAAGAAAATGTTCGAAAACTTTGGGAAGCATCTAAAAATAACTCTAAAATATGTTCAGGTTAAGTATTCAGGTGAGATAGACGTATTTACAGAATATCGTACAGTTTTGTCATGTAAGACAACCAAATATGATTTTATTCTGAGCATAACCTGGAATCCACTTTCAAATGGCCGTAGGATGCCATAATATAGTTAAAAGTACAGTTAGGTAAGTAAGATTAATTAAAACTTTGATATATTTTCACAAAATACCTAGCTATTATAATTAATAACATAATTAAACAAGAATACGAGGTTATGCTCGTGGGTATGTGCTAGTGGCGCCCTCTGCGCTGAGTTTCGCGTAATGTTCCCTATTTGAGAAAATTATTCGTCTGATTGTTCATCTAATAGAACTATAAGCATACTGCTTTCTTCTTTTTCCTGCTACCCCCAAAAGATTTGAAAAATTTACTTGTACCCAATGAATTGTTCAAGTCTTTGGGGTCTAGTTTATTACCAAGCCACATTTGAACTTGATAATCCCGAACATCTATTTCGGATATATTATCAAGTTCAAGTGTAAACGATTATAGACTCATTTGACCTAAGTAAATCTAAATAATAATATTATTTACAATTCCAAGATAAAGGCAGGGAGCTCAAAGGACATCAGAAAACTCGTCCACATCGCTGTCAACGGGACACGTGCCTAACAGGCTGGCCGCATTGTCAAGTTGTAGGGCGGGCAATGCTGATTCTTTGACCCAAGAATAGACCAGCCTTGGGGTCACGTGAAGAGTCGACCAGCCGCTTGGCGATGTCACGAAAATCAATACGGGCACTCGGACGCCATGACCCTAGTGTTTCCACCTTAAAAGGCTCAAAATAGCTTCCAAGAAGGCTATTTTGACCTTGAATATTTTTTTGCACACCTCGCCCCTCGTATGGATGGGGTCTTTTGACAATATATATTTGTAATTTTGTTCCCTTGTGTTCCCAACATTCATATCAATTTTCAGCTTTATGCGAATTAATGTAACCTTACCCCTATTTTAAAAACTAACTTGACCGGGCTATTCCCAACTTGATATAATTCTTCCAGTCTAACCGGATGCAGCTGAATACCAGTGTTTTACATGGAGTGACTGCCTATCGGACCTCCATAACCAAGTTACTGGGTAACACTATACCTATAGATAGCCCTTAGTAAGACTGAATGTATAGTGGATCATAGTGTCATAAGATGTTGTGTTAGTGACTGCAGATAATTCTGCTATGTCCCGCCATTGAGGCATACAAAATTATTCAAGAAGTTATGAAGCTCAAAGGGCATCAAAAAACACGTCCACATCGCTGTCAACGGGACACGTGCCCAACAGGCTGGCAGCATTGCCACGTTGCAGGGCAATGCTGATTCTTTGACCCAAGAACAGCATTCGGGTCACGTAACCCGTTGACAGCGATGTGGACGAGTTTTTTGATGCCCTTTGAGCTCCCTGCCTTTTTCTTGGAACTGTAAATAATTTTATTATTGTGATTTTCATGATTTGTATGTGGTGAATAAATAAATGTATAATTTCAGAAGTCATGCAATACTATCTATTTTTATGGTGAAGTATTACAATAAATTATGATTAAAGGACAAAAGTTTAAATTAAATTAGAACATGTCAAATTGGAAATTATGTAGTCATTTTATACAATAATCTTAAATAAATAAAAAAAATAAAAAAGCCGTTTATTTCCTGCAAACTACAAGTAACGGAATAATATAGTGTGTTTAGTAAAAAATGTTAGTGTTTTAATTTTGTAGGTAGTATTTATATCAAACTAGTTGTATATTAATTTATGTTAGTCTTGTTAGTATTATTATTGTGTTTTTTTTAATTCTATCTATTTATTTATAAATTTGACTATCTCAGTCTGCAGGAACCCCTGTAAAGTGTAAAGGCCTCCTCCAAAGATGACCATGTTTCCCTATCCTGGGCTATATTGGTCCACGTCGGGCCGGCTATCTCTTTCAGTTCATCATCCCAGCGCGTCAAAGGTCTTCCTCTACTGCGCTTGCCTTGCCTTGACTGTGGAGTGGCCCACAATAATCTTACACAACAATAATTACAGTGTTTAGTTCATAGACTACAGCAGTGCAATTCTCTAAGAAATCACCCGCGAATTCGAATCCTATCTCACTTCCGATTTTACTTACCTGAAGTCAAAAGTATTTGGTATTCGCTAAAATAGTAACGTAATAACAGTTCGCTTCACCTATGTTGTCACTCAGTGGTGTTAGCGTAGTTTTTATCGAGTTACAGAATACCTAAACCAGTTTTCACCGCGGAATCAGAAGTGAGAACTAGAGTGAGTTCTTACAGAATAACATAGCAGAGCAGTTGTCAGACATTTTGGCTTCTGAATAAAGAAATAACGGTACGCAAAATACGCGCTTAGACGTGGAGTTGCGGACACCAACCCGTGATACTAATACTACTTACTACTAAATAAATAATGATGGTAAAATAAATAATGATGGTGTTTAGTGTCGCATCAATTTGTTTTTTATCACCATAAAACCTGATACTGAGCTGCAAATTGCACAAAACGTAAGAAATTTTAAATTTCACGGACTACCATACGGCTTCCCCCTTAAGTATTTATTTGTTGACACTGTTCGTCTTTTGTTTCACTATGTCCACTTATAACACTGTTATACTTATAATTTTAGACAATATTATCATGTCAGTTGAGCTAAAAGACTGTTGTACCAACACTAATTAAGTGATATTTAAGAGTAATGATTACTTTATTTGGCATAAATAAGGTTAGAAAAGTTATCTTTCAAGGCGAATAGGTCAATTTATTTTATTTTTTTCTTTATCTAAAGAGCTGTTTTCACTAAGGCGAATATGTTGCTCTGTAGGTAATAATATGCAATACAAATAATCTACACTAGTTACAAATAATTTGAGTTTTAAACACTCAGATTATGAAACACAACGGAGATAGACCGCGCGGAACACTGAGAGTGAAGCCACCAAAGCAAATACAACTTCAAAAGCGAATACCTACGCGATGGTTTCCTTCTATGAAGCTGTCATGTCGCAGAAGGAGGCTGCGGAAAGGGAGATGGAGATCTCAACCTCCCACCCGGCCCGCAGCAGGCGCACCGAGCGTCGGCGGAGGGCGGCTAACGCCCTCTTCCAGCCACAATCTTATATGGGTTCAGGGACGACAGAGTCGGGGAGGTCTGTCGCCCCCCACCAGAGGCGGCACGTAGTGTTCCACGCGCGCCCCTCTTAGATGTCCGGGGGGGAGTCCAACACCGCACTCAAGAGATGGCTCGCTGAAACGGCCGACACCTGTCGGGGGTTGCGGAAGTATCTCCAGTTCCCGCGACCCCCGACGTAGGTGTGAGATGGAACACCCCGGGGTGGTTTTAAGTCAGAGACAGGACAACGTCTATCGGGTCAGCTAGTATTTTATAAAATTCGGAATAATTTTGGAATAATATCATCAACTTTGTTTATATACATGTCTAGATAGAGCAATGCAAACAAACGACGCGCAAAAACCATTTGCGCGGCTTGTGTGAGTACCGCCCGTGTACTTATTGTAGTGAAACTGTCAAAGTGTGCGTGTTTAGGGATGCCTACTCCAAATTATTAGCTTACCTACCTTTCTTCCATTAATTAACAAGAAGATTTTTTGCTAAACACAAAATACGTTAAATAAAGTTATGTTTTGTCGATTAGTAAGTAAGTATTTTATTTAATATAGTTACAACAATAAACACAGTGAAAAAGAAATACTGTAATTTTAAGATCAAAACACGATATTTTTGTAAAGTCAAAGTCAAATCATTTATTTCAATTAAACCATTTGCTGGCACTTTTGAATAGTCAAAGAGTCAGTTAGTTAGTCAGAAAGTTGAAGCTAATTGCTCGTTCCAAAACGTAGGGTAGGTCTCTATGGAGAAGAACGAGCAAGAAACTCCACGGACACTCTTTTCAATCAAGCTTTTACAAAATCTTGGTTACATTATTCTTGTTGCTTCTCTAAGTGAAAACAATGTAAGTGAAGAGAAATCCAAAACATTCTAATTAAAAATAAATTAGTATAAAAGCCATGGCAGTTAAGAGATGACCAATTTTCAACTGACAGCGCCCGTTCACGTTATTTTACTAAACAGATAAATAAGTGACAGTGATTTTTCCGAACATGCATGATGTTTTCGTATATATATTGACAAGGTACCGTCATGATTTTAATTTGTTTAAACCATTATCTTAGAGACTCGCGTCCGCTGAGATTATAGATGGCTCTGGCAGCCCTCTTTTGCAGAATAAAGATAGAATCTATGTCTGCAACCCGTCCCCAAAGCAGAATACCGTAAGACATGATACTATGAAAGTAACTAAAATAGACTAGTCTAGCGGTATCCACGTCTGTCAATTGCCTGATTTTTCTGACAGCGTAAGCGGCCGAACTTAGCCGCCCTGCAAGAGATGTTAAGTGAGGACCCCACTGCAGCTTTGAGTCAAGCGTAATCCCTAGGAAAACTGTCTTTTCGACGAATTCAAGTACATCCTTATTCAATAAAATTCGTCCTTATTCAAATACATTCACTACTTCAACATTCGGTAAAGCGAATCTTATGCATTTAGTTTTCTTCTCATTTAACACTAAATTATTTGCAGTAATGAGTAAACCAATTATGAATTTTAATCATGGCGTCATTTACGTCGTCATAGTGCTGTGCCCGTCTATTTACTTTAAAAATCAATGAAGTATCATCAGCAATTAACACCATTTGAGGTTGATTTCTCAGTAATAAGTATGACCGGCAAACTGACTAATTATTTTAAGACATATCTGTTTATTAACAGTCTCTAATTACATACGAAGCATATATAATACTCTCCTCGAACCCAAGTCCTCATCTCGAAACCTAACTGATTTGTTAGATTTAATTGCCTGAATACAACTACTAACTATAATGCATGATTTACGAAGAATTATAATTAATAATCCCATAGCCACCCATAGTTCCCATAGTTTCGCCAAATTTCCCTAATAATAAACTGGCAAGACAGGCTAATCACAATACCCTACAAAGTATCGAATTAAAATATCGTGTTTTCTTCAAAAATAGTGGTTCAATAACAAAACTTATCAATGAAAAGATCTTTGTGTTATTATACGGTTTTCCCACATAATTGCGAGTGCGACACAATTTGACAGCAAAAACCGGCATAATTCGAACGTTTTCAACCGACTTCAAAAAAGGAGGAGGTTATCAATTCGTCTGTTTTTTTTTTATGTTTGTTAGCTGATTTCTTTGGACTGGGTGAACCGATTTTGATGATTCTTTTTTTATTTGAAAGCTAGTGCTACCCGTGTGGTCCCATTTTAATTTGGTCCAGTTCTGACAATGGCATCCATGAGAAAACCGTATAAGTTTTAAATGTGCATTAAGTACGTGCGTGATTTGTTACGCGATTTCTCCGGCAAACGTAAACCGATTTTGAAAATTCTTTTTTTAATGGATAGGGTTTGCTTCAGGGGTAAAATTCTCCATATAAATTTTATCGAAATTGATTCAGCACTTTTTGAAAAATCAACAAATACCCAAAAATTTTACATAGACGACGTTTTAGTTTCATCAATCTTTGCTTAACATAACTTTCAATCTTTTCTTAATAGATTTGGATGAGAAGGAGGTACTAAAAAGCGGAAAAAAAAGCTTTTTACAAACAAGACAACCGCCTTCAAAAACTAAAAAGTGAAAAATAACTTTAGCACAGAACACACATTGACTTTAGTTTCAGAAGTCGGTGGCAATACAAAACAACAAACAGGACAAAGCCACTGAATTTCGAAACTAAAGTCAATGTGTGTTCTGTGCTAAAGTTATTTTTCACTTTTTAGTTTTTGAAGGCGGTTGTCTTTTTTGTAAAAAGCTTTTTCGAGAGCACATAATCGCTACGTACCTAATTCAAATGAAACTGACGCAGGTGAGAAGCGAGTCTACCAAATAAATATAGTACCTAGACTTTATTTGAGCCGTTTGGTACGTACGGCCAATGTGTCATCTAGACAAGTATATAATCAACAGAAATCAACAACCATTTTGTGCAATTCTATGATAATGTTATAATTGCGTTTCGCCTTAACTGTCTAGCTCTATAAGCTAGACTTAAGGTTAAAATAATCTTTCAAATTCAAATTCAAATTCATTTATTCGCATAAAAACATGGTATTAAAGCTGTTACAGTAAAGTTAGTGCGTACATGTTTTGCTAAATTTATATAGCATGCAAACTATATCACATAATGTCAAAGTATTGTTGAAGCATATTTAGTATCTATAAATTCTTTAATAGAATAAGAATTTTGTGTATTTAGCCATTTATATATTAATTGTTTTTTAAATGCTCTAGAAGTTAATGTTTTTAAATTACTGGGTATATTATTGTAAATACGTACACACATTGCTAAACAGTTCTTATTATATTTTTGAACGTGACATAATCGCACGCGTGTGTTCCACGCCAAGCCACACTTCACCGCAAATACTGTGGGTATTTGCGGTGTGAAATAATAAATAACTAATGGATAATTTTATTCTAAGGGATAATTATATCTTTGTGGCTTTTTACAATATTTAGGTAATTAATGTAGTTTTAAATAATATGGAAAAGAAATACGAAAAACTTAATCTAGTCTTAAAAATCTCATGTCACAGTGTTAATTATCAACTCCAAAGAAACGACTTGACCGATTTTAATGTTTTTTTTGTGTATTATATAATTTTGATCTAGTCTGAGAATAGGTCGTAGGCTATATTTTTTTCATTTTTTAAATTTTTATGGCAAAACAATAACAGTTTAGAATAATTATTTATAATATACTTAAAAAACAAATAATTAAAAGTGAAGTGTCTATATAGATATACTTAATGTCAAAGTAACAGTTTTTTAATAAATGCGTGCGAAAGTATAGTACCTATTCCCTCCTACTAAGTTTCATGTACAGACGACAGCACATCAAGCCATACCATAGTAAAAGGGTTGGATTTTTTTTTTCTTTTTTAACCTGTAGGGACACATGTATGTATGTAAGGCAGAGTGCAAGTTAGCAAATTGTATGCGCGCGTGATGTATGCATGGGAACGACCAGTTACTGCGCACTGGTTCGGGCGAACGGTCCTCTCTCTCTGGGATCACGCGAAATATATTCGGTCAACATAACCCGATTTTCATTGACTCCAGAACCCCGACCCAGAAGGAGCAGCGCTCAAGTAGGGATTACTGTGGACACTCACCGTGTTGTATAGTCCCTAAAGTGGTGACCCCCGTATAACTATACACGTCTTACAATATTATAGTGCGCGTTTATAGTACTTGCCACGTGGCTACGAACTAATAAAAATGATGCAACCAGTGTTACCACCGCAAACGATGGCATCAACGCAGCCGACTGCGCCAGTGAAATCCGAGGACGGCGATTTATCAACAAAAGGCATCTTAAACAGGTTTTTGAAAGATTTAGGCAGTTTGGCATCACCATTAATCTATCGAAGTGCGAGTTTGGAAAATCTAACATCGAATTCTTAGGATATGAGGTCTCGACGAACGGTATTAGACCACTAGACCATAAAATTAAGGCGATCTTAGATTTCCCGCGACCTCAAACCGTAGAACAATTAAGAAGGTTTTTAGGTATGATCAACTTCTATAGAGCAGGCATTCCAAACGCCGCCAGTCATCAGGCAAGCCTCAATGAATTTATGAAAGGCGCCAAAAAGAAAGATAAAACTAAGATACAATGGGATAGCAACTCGATTGAAGCTTTCGAGAAGAGTAAACAAGGTTTAAAGAACGCAGTAATGTTGTCACACCCTAAAGCAAATGTACCCTTAGCACTGATGACTGACGCCTCAGACACTTGCGCGGGAGCTGTGCTGCAGCAAAAAATAGGTAGAGCGTGGCAGCCATTAGGATACTTTTCGAAGAAGTTTACAAAAGCTCAACAAAAGTATTCTACGTGTGACAGAGAATTGTTAGCCATTTACATGGCAATTAAGCATTTTCGGTATCTTTTTGAGGGCAATCAGTTAACCATCTTTACAGATCATAAACCCCTTAATCTATGCATTCACAAAACTACATAGCAATTGTGAAACGCCAAAACGTACGAGGCAGTTATCATTCATCAGCGAATTCACAACGGACATTAGGTACATACAAGGCGAAAATAATACCGTAGCCGACACATTATCACGCGTTGAAACAATACACTGCCCGACTGTACTCGACTTCACAGAATTAGCGATAGCGCAAGACGGCGACTCTGAACTCGCACAATTATTAAGCGCAGGAAATAACAACTTTTGTTTAAAGAAATATCATATTCCAAACAGTGACGCACAAGTTTATTGTGAAATCTCGACCAATTCGTGTAGGCCTTATTTAACAGATAATTTCAGAAAACTTGCATTTAACACGGTACACGACGTCAGCCATCCAGGCATAAGGGCAACGCGTAAATTGGTCGCACAACGTTTCTTTTGGCCAGGGATAAATCGCGACGTCGGAAGATGGGCAAAGACATGCTTACAGTGTCAAAAATCAAAAGTTAATAGACACACGGTATCGGACCTGCAACAGTTCCCAGCATGTGACCGCTTTGAGCAAACTCATATCGACATAGTGGACCCCCTCCCCACGTCGCGAGAAGGGCATAAGTATCTAATCACCATGATCGACCGATGTACGCGTTGGCCGGAGGCCATTCCAGTAAAAGAAATCACGGCAGAAGTCGCAGCAAAGGTATTTTATGATTCATGGGTTAGTAGATTCGGTTG
This sequence comes from Charanyca ferruginea, assembly GCA_947361185.1. Taxonomy (NCBI): domain Eukaryota; kingdom Metazoa; phylum Arthropoda; class Insecta; order Lepidoptera; family Noctuidae; genus Charanyca; species Charanyca ferruginea. Next base: position 2,221,858 of record OX376080.1, read on the forward strand.
TCCCAATAAACTGACGAGCGACCAAGGGCGGCAATTCGAGAGCTCGTTATTCGCGCAATTAATGAAGTACATGGGTATAACGAAAACGCGCACCACACCATACCATCCTCAAAGCAATGGCCTTGTGGAACGCTGGCATCGCTCCATGAAGTCAGCGTTAACAGCTCGCCTCATTGACAACTCGTCCTGGCTCGATGAACTGCCAACAGTGTCGCTAGGGTTACGAACAGTAGGTAGGAGTGACAATGGCGTTAGTCCCGCAGAGTATGTGTACGGCCAGACGCTTCGTTTACCGGGAGACTTCTACAGCGCCTCCAATAAACGAAGCGGTGACGATCACGAGTTCATAAGGCACTTAAAAGATACGATAAAAAACCTACAACCGGTATCACAGCAATTGCGAGACTCACGTACATTGTTTATTCATAGTGATCTATATAAATGCGACCATGTATTTATCCGCAACGATGCGGTACGCAAACCATTAACACCTACCTACGAAGGCCCCTACCAAGTTATAGAAAGAAAAGGCAAAGTATTTGTAATTCAGCTACCAAACAGGAAAGCTAGTGTGTCCATTGATAGGCTGAAGCCAGCATACTTATTAAATGAAGAACGTAACGACCAATAATCAGGCACTTCTGTAGATAATTCTCATAAAAACACAAACACAGAATCGAACCCAACACCATTGTCACCGATTCCCATCGTTAATAAGCCTCAGTCAAAGACAAGTCGCAGTGGTCGCACTATTAGACCACCCGTAAGATTCAATGAGTAGGTACTTCGTATATTAATGTCCCAACATGTCAACATTATTTTTGTGTTTTTTTTTGTAGCAATTTTTTTATTGTTTTGTTTGGCGTTGTCGTAACAGAAGCGGCCGGCCTTTAAGGTGTCATTATGTTATTGCAGCGTGGAAGTTACGGCAACTACCCTTAAACCTAGATGTAAGTTTTTGTATTGCCAAATGGAATACCATCAAGTCGGCTCCTGAAAAATGGATGACCGCACCCGGTAACATAACTAGTATAGAAATAATGCCGACTACGCTATGGCAATTTTATGTAAACAAGATTGAACATTGTTTTAAATATCGATGTGTGCAAACTTTAATTCTACTTCCTTTAGCCTCGAAGCGAATGAACTTTGAAATTGCTTACACATGTACCTATACTTATTAATTAGTAATGCTTACTGCAAGAAGCACTGAGTTAAATATCATTCATTATCATTCCGAGTAGCGATACTTACGTAAAAATTGTACACCATGGGCAAGTCGTACAGCAAAGAAGAAGTTGTCATCGCCCAAAATAACGCGATAGAGTCAAAAGTGACGAAGTACGAGATCGGTTTCGCAGTCATGGCAACCGCGGTCGCGCTCATCGCAGTGCTCGTGTTGTGTCGTCATTTTCGTCATCGCGTCAAGAAATTGGTACATAAAGAAATTAAGAATGCATCCGGTATTGTGACTGTGTTGCCCGGGCACGTAGAGACACACAGCGTTCCACAGCAACCGCCACAAGCCAGCTACGCGTAACAAGATCCGGCCACCGTGCATTGTTATTATTCACAGAGACCAGTGCTTATCGCAATAAGTAACCATTTATAGCGTAAGGTTTACACTTTGTATGTGACTAGGCTTAATGTTTATGATAAGATGTAAGAAAATTTTTGTAAAATTTTGGGGGGAAGTAGTGTAGGGACACATGTATGTATGTAAGGCAGAGTGCAAGGTTAGCAAATTGTATGCGCGCGTGATGTATGCATGGGAACGACCAGTTACTGCGCACTGGTTCGGGCGAACGGTCCTCTCTCTCTGGGATCACGCGAAATATATTCGGTCAACATAACCCGATTTTCATTGACTCCAGAACCCCGACCCAGAAGGAGCAGCTCTCAAGTAGGGATTACCGTGGACACTCACCGTGTTGTATAGTCCCTAAAAACCCTTGAGCCCCGCGAAGTGGGGCTCCCCTCCTACGCTTTTTAGTCAACTTTAGTGTTTTGAGGTTAGGTTACAAAAATTGCATTTTCTTTTTATAGGAGTGGTACTAGGGGGTCGGTGGACCTCCCCCCGCCACCACTCATCCCTTAATTTGTGCTACCGTATACAAAATTTTAACCTAGTAAAACTTTATCTTAGCAATAATTGATTGAACAACTATTTTATGCAATAAATATTAAAAAACGAAAAGTTATGAAATAAACTAAATCATTGGAACAAAAAACCAGAGTGCGTTTAAAATAAACTCATCCAAATATCCAGTGTAACCGGATGCAGCTGAATACTAGTGATTTACATGGAGCGACTGCATGTCTGAACTCCACGACCCTGTTACTGGGTAACGCGATACCCCTTGGTAACTTTCTGGCTTCTGTCTACCCATAGCGACTGTCAAAGATCTACGAATGACAGCCGGGACCAACGGCGACAGTGCTTTACTTAGCTACGACTACTTTTACTTAACCGTGAGTCCCTCTGTATCTATGTATCTTCTATGTATGTATGCATTAACTTTATAGGTTAAAAGCCACACTTATAACAAACGCTGTATAAAGTATTTCTGTTTATGACAGTTATAGTTTCCATTAGGATACAGGAAATAAAATAAAATATAGAAGAATATAATCATTTATTTGTTAAACATAGTTTTAGTAGTGAGATACAATTACAATTTAGTCTTATTAAGGCTGCTCTCTCGAAAAATGCTTGAAAGAAGCATGCAGATGAAGCAACTTTTCGTCAGCATTTACAGAGAAATTACATCTGAAAATTCTTAGCAATCTACATGATATGATAAGTAATTTGGTTTAGCCACAATTTTTCTATCGGTATCACATAATAAGAAAAAAAAATGACAAATCACCTCCAAATCATTGAGATGAAACCATTTTACTCCTTAATTTCTTATCAAAAGAGTATAAAAAAAATATCTACTGCTTTGCACTACACATGAAAATGATTTGGTTTTGTTTCTTTTTACAAATATGTATTATTTTTATTACAATAAATTAAAAATGCGTACGATTAAAGACTGCGTCTACATCACCCCGTACTCGTCCAAAAATTCAGTGCGGGCCAAATGCTCAAGGTTATTGGCATGTATACAAGCCTTAATAAACAACAATACATAAGGATCGAACCAACATACAGTAATTTTTATATTAAAACTTAATTTTAGCTGAACTTAGATTTATACTAATAGCTTTTTGCTAAATGTATATGAATGTTTACACGGTACATATAAAAGACTCTCATCACCTCTAGTAGGTTCTGTATAACCGTTGTTTGGTACTGGATAACCGTTGTTAAGTGCTGTATAACGGTTGTTAGGTACTGTATAGTCGTTGCTAGTTACTGAATAACTGGTGGTTGATACTGTATCACCGTTGTTAGGTATCGGATTTACGTTGTTAGATGCTGAATAACTTGGATAACCGCTATATGGAACTGGATAGCTGTTATATGGTATTGAATAGCCGCTATGCGGTACTGAATAGCTGCCATACGGTACTGAATAGCCGCTATAAGGTAGTGGATTGCCGCGATAAGGTAGTGGATTGCCGCGATAAGGTAGTGGATTGCCCCTATTATGTAGTGGATATCTGCTATAATGTGGTGGATATCTGCTATTAGGTACGGAATAGCCGCTGCTAAGTATTGGAAAACCGTTGTTTGGTGGCATGTAACCGTTGATTGGCACTGGACTACCTGTAGGAGGTTCTGTATAACCGGTGTTTTTTACTGGATCACCTCTGGTTGCTTCTGTATAGTCAACGTTTGGTACTGGATCACCTCTGGTAGGTTCTGTATAATAAACTTTTGGTACTGGATCACCTCTAGTAGGTTCTGTATAACCGGTGTTTGGTACTGGATAACCGTTGTTAAGTGCTATATAACTGTTGTTAGGAACTGTATAGCCGTTGTTAGTTACTGAATAACTGGTGGTTGGTACTGGATCACCGTTGTTAGGTATCGGATTTACGTTGTTAGATGCTGAATAACTTGGATAACCGCTATATGGAACTGGATACCTGTTATATGGTATTGAATAGCCGCTATGCGGTACTGAATAGCTGCTATATGGTACTGAATAGCCGCTATAAGGTAGTTGATTGCCTCTATAATGTGGTGGATATCTGCTATAATGTGGTGGATATCTGCTATTAGGTACTGAATAGCCGCTGCTAGGTATTGGAAAACCGTTGTTTGGTGGCATGTAACCGTTGATTGGTACTGGATCACCTCTGGCAGGTTCTGTATAATCAACGTTTGTAACTGGATTACCTCTGGTAGGTTCTGTATAATCAACGTATGGTACTGGATCACCTCTGATAGGTTCTGTATAACCAGTGTTTTTTACTGGATCACCTCTGGTAGGTTCTGTATAACCAGTGTTTTTTACTGGATCACCTCTGGTAGCTCCTGTATAATCAACGTTTCTCACTGGATTACCTCTGGCAGGTTGTGTATAATCAACGTTTGTTACTGGATCACCTCTGGTAGGTTCTGTATAATAAACGTTTGGTACTGGATTACCTCTGGTAGGTTCTGTATAATCAACGTTAGTCACTGGATTACCTCTGGTAGGTTCTGTATAATCAACGTATGGTACTGGATCACCTCTGATAGGTTCTGTATAACCAGTGTTTTTTACTGAAACACCTCTGGTAGGTTCTGTATAACCAGTGTTTTTTACTGGATCACCTCTGGTAGCTCCTGTATAATCAACGTTTCTCACTGGATTATCTCTGGCAGGTTGTGTATAATCAACGTTTGTTACTGGATTACCTCTGGTAGGTTCTGTATAATAAACGTTTGGTACTGGATTACCTCTGGTAGGTTCTGTATAACCGGTGTTTTTTACTGGATCACCTCTGGTAGGTTCTGTATAATCAACGTTTGTTACTGGATCACCTCTGGTAGGTTCTGTATAATAAAGGTTTGGTACTGGATTACCTCTGGCAGGTTGTGTATAATCAACGTTTGTTACTGGATCACCTCTGGTAGGTTCTGTATAACCGGTGTTTTTTACTGGATCACCTCTGGTAGGTTCTGTATAATAAACGTTTGGTACTGGATTACCTCTGGTAGGTTCTGTATAACCGGTGTTTTTTACTGGATCACCTCTGGTAGGTTCTGTATAATCAACGTTTGTTACTGGATCACCTCTGACTGGTTCTGTATAACCGGTGTTTTTTACTGGATCACCTCTGGTAGGTTCTGTATAATAAACGTTTGGTACTGGATTACCTCTGGTAGGTTCTGTATAACCGGTGTTTTTTACTGGATCACCTCTGGTAGGTTCTGTATAACCGGTGTTTTTTACTGGATCACCTCTGGTAGGTTCTGTATAATAAACGTTTGGTACTGGATTACCTCTGGTCGGTTCTGTATAACCGGTGTTTTTTACTGGATCACCTCTGGTAGGTTCTGTATAATAAACGATTGGTACTGGATTACCTCTGGTAGGTTCTGGATAACCGGTGTTTTTTACTGGATCACCTCTGGTAGGTTCTGTATAACCGGTGTTTTTTACTGGATCTCCTCTGGTAGGTTCTGTATAATAAACGTTTGGTACTGGATTACCTCTGGTAGGTTCTGTATAACCGGTGTTTTTTATTGGATCACCTCTGGTAGGTTCTGTATAATCAACATTTGGTACTAGATCACCTCTGGCAGGTTCTGTATAATCAACTGTTGATACTAGATCACCTCTGGCAGGTTCTGTATAATCAGTGTTTTTTACTTGATCACCTCTGGTAGGTTCTGTATAACCGGTGTTTTTTACTGGATCACCTCTGGCAGGTTCTGTATAATCAACTGTTGATACTAGATCACCTCTGGTAGGTTCTGTATAATAAACGTTTGGTACTGGATTACCTCTGGTAGGTTCTGTATAACCGGTGTTTTTTACTAGATCACCTCTGGTAGGTTCTGTATAATCAACGTTTGTTACTGGATCACCTCTGGCTGGTTCTGTATAACCGGTGTTTTTTACTGGATCACCTCTGGTAGGTTCTGTATAATAAACGTTTGGTACTGGATTACCTCTGGTAGGTTCTGTATAACCGGTGTTTTTTACTGGATCACCTCTGGTAGGTTCTGTATAATCAACGTTTGTTACTGAATCACATCTGGTAGGTTCTGTATAATCAACGTTTGTTACTGGATCACCGCTGGCAGGTTCTGTATAATCAGTGTTTTTTACTTGATCACCTCTGGCAGGTTCTGTATAATCAGTGTTTTTTACTTGATCACCTCTGGTAGGTTCTGTATAATCAACGTTTGTTACTGGATCACCTCTGGCTGGTTCTGTATAACCGGTGTTTTTTACTGGATCACCTCTGGTAGGTTCTGTATAATAAACGTTTGGTACTGGATTACCTCTGGTAGGTTCTGTATAACCGGTGTTTTTTACTGGATCACCTCTGGTAGGTTCTGTATAACCGGTGTTTTTTACTGGATCACCTCTGGTAGGTTCTGTATAATAAACGTTTGGTACTGGATTACCTCTGGTCGGTTCTGTATAACCGGTGTTTTTTACTGGATCACCTCTGGTAGGTTCTGTATAATCAACGTATGTTACTGGATCACCTCTGGCAGGTTCTGTATAATCAACGTTTGGTACTGGATCACCTCTGGTAGGTTCTGTATAACCGGTGTTTTTTACTGGATCACCTCTGGTAGGTTCTGTATAATAAACGTTTGGTACTGGATTACCTCTGGTAGGTTCTGTATAACCGGTGTTTTTTACTGGATCAACTCTGGTAGGTTCTGTATAATCAACGTTTGTTACTGGATCACCTCTGGCTGGTTCTGTATAACCGGTGTTTTTTACTGGATCACCTCTGGTAGGTTCTGTATAATAAACGTTTGGTACTGGATTACCTCTGGTAGGTTCTGTATAACCGGTGTTTTTTACTGGATCACCTCTGGTAGGTTCTGTATAACCGGTGTTTTTTACTGGATCACCTCTGGTAAGTTCTGTATAACCGGTGTTTTTTACTGGATCACCTCTGGTAGGTTCTGTATAATCAACGTTTGTTACTGGATCACCTCTGGCAGGTTCTGTATAATCAACGTTTGGTACTGGATCACCTCTGGTAGGTTCTGTATAACCGGTGTTTTTTACTGGATCACCTCTGGTAGGTTCTGTATAATAAACGTTTGGTACTGGATTACCTCTGGTAGGTTCTGTATAATCAACGTTTGTTACTGAATCACATCTGGTAGGTTCTGTATAATCAACGTTTGTTACTGGATCACCGCTGGCAGGTTCTGTATAATCAGTGTTTTTTACTTGATCACCTCTGGCAGGTTCTGTATAATCAGTGTTTTTTACTTGATCACCTCTGGTAGGTTCTGTATAATCAACGTCTGTTACTGGATCACCTCTGGTAGGTTCTGTATAATCAACGTTTGTTACTGGATCACCTCTGGTAGGTTCTGTATAACCGGTGTTTTTTACTGGATCACCTCTGGCAGGTTCTGTATAATCAACGTCTGTTACTGGATCACCTCTGGTAGGTTCTGTATAATCAACGTTTGTTACTGGATCACCTCTGGTAGGTTCTGTATAACCGGTGTTTTTTACTGGATCACCTCTGGCAGGTTCTGTATAATCTACGTTTGTTACTGGATCACCGCTGGTAGGTTCTGTATAATCAACGTTTGTTACTGAATCACCTCTGGCAGGTTCTGTATAATCGTTTGTCACTGGATTACCTCTGGTAGGTTCTGTATAATCAACGTATGGTACTGGATCACCTCTGATAGGTTCTGTATAACCAGTGTTTTTTACTGGATCACCTCTGGTAGGTTCTGTATAACCAGTGTTTTTTACTGGATCACCTCTGGTAGGTTCAGTATAACCGGTGTTTTTTACTGGATCACCTCTGGCAGGTTCTGTATAATCAACGTTTGTTACTGGATCACCTCTGGTAGGTTCTGTATAATAAACGTTTGGTACTGGATTACCTCTGGCAGGTTCTGTATAATCAACGTTTGGTACTGAATCACCTCTGGCAGGTTCTGTATAATCAACAGTTGGTACTAGATCACCTCTGGTAAGTTCTGTATAATCAACGTTTGGTACTGGATCACCTCTGGCAGGTTCTGTATAATCAACAGTTGGTACTAGATCACCTCTGGTAAGTTCTGTATAATCAACGTTTGGTACTAGATCACCTCTGGTAGGTTCTGTAAAACCGGTGTTGAGTACTGAACTACCTGTGGTAGGTTCTATATAATCGGTGTTTGGTACTGGATCACTACTGTTAGGTTCTGGAAAAACGGTGTTAGGTGTTGGAAAACCTGGATATTCGAAGTTGAATCTTGAATAAGGTATGTACCCAGGTGTGACAAGTTTGACCGGTTTAACAGTCAAACCGGAAGAGTTAGACGTATTATTAAAATTATTGTTAAAATCAGATTTTACGTCAACGTTGTAATTAGGATATCCGGGTCTAGTGACGTTAATGTTCTGCTCCGGATTAACATAATATTGTGGCGTGACATTGTTCTTTCCATTTATTCGTGTAACTTCGCTGGTATTTTTTGACGGAGCAACATATCCGGGTTGTCCGGGATATATGACTCTGGCATATGGCCGAGTTGTGTTATTCTCATGCCGGAGTCTCGTGACGTTTGTCACAAATTCTCTACTACTATTACTTCCCCAAGTAGGACGGTTGGTGACATTTTGGGGTACAAAATACCCCGTGACAAACCTCCTTTCTCTCTGGTGGTTTCTAAGCGCTTCCTTGTCTATATTTTGAAGTGTCTCCTCGAAGTTCTGTGCTCGAAACGATACGCCATAGTCACTATGTGCTGTCAAACCAAGTCCGAGCAGGAAATAAATAATCAACATTTTGATGGAAACCTTTTCTGTAGAAGTCGTTCACGATATCTTTTTAATATATTTTGTTTTATCTTGTAATTATTAGAGTACCTATAATATTTTTTATATGAAGGGGAATGCGCTAGGGTAGCCCGCGAAATTAATAATTTCTTACGTTTTTTGCAATTGACAGCTCAGCATTGGACTGCTATGTCTAACCATTTTGTCCGGGTCGGGGTTCAGGTTTACATTAATTCGCATAAAGCTGAAAATTGGTACAAATGTTAGGAACACCATTACAAAAAAATATCTAAAGTCCCCATCGATACGAGGTGTGCAAAAATAATATTCAAGGTCAAATGAGTCAAAAATCGATTAGTTTTATCCTAAAAATAGGTGTGAGACAATAGTTATTTGTTATACAAGAGTGCAAAGTTGCTTTTTAACCGCGTGTTCAATTTTGATGACCGAGCAAGCGAAGGATTCTAAAATTGAATCACGAGCGCAGCGAGTGATTCAAAATTAGAATCCTGAGCGTTAGCGAGGGAATCAAAAGAGCACGAGGTGAAAAATCTTTGCACTCGAGTGCAACACGTAACTTTTCATTCCACCTCAGCGAGGAAATGACTAAATGCAAAAAAAAAACGTTTACAAAGTCTGAGTTTTTAACAAATTAAAAAAAAGTTGTATGATATATTCGGCACCATAGAGGTAGCAGTAAATAGGTTTAATGTTTTTTTTTAATTCACAAACTTAGTGCACACGATGTTCTAAATTCAATTTACTTTATCCTCTAGAGAATAAAAACGGCTTTTCCACTCAGATATTGAAGATAAATTTACTTTATCCTCTAGAGAATAAAAACGGCTTTTCCACTCAGATATTGAAGATTAAAAATACTCTTTCCGAGATGGTGGGATGAAAAATGGTTTATCATGAAATTATCTATAAATAAAATTGTTCTTGCAGTTTTTCCCTTGAATCATCATACGGAGATCTATATTACAGATACATATTCGACTTTGACTATGATTTTGATGTAAAATGTTGAAAATGTTGTGTTCTCCATAATATGCATACATTTCCGCGCCACCCGTGAGATAGCTACGCATTTTTAAGGTTTCGTTTACCTCAAAAGGAAAAAACGGAACCCTTATAGGATCACTTTATTGTCCGTCTGTCTGTATGTCTATCTGTCAAGACCCTTTATCTCGGGAACGCGTAGAGGTATCGAATTGAAATTTAAACCATATACTTAGGTCCAAGGTCCCTTGAAGCAGTGAAAAAATCAAACTTCTAAGTTAACGTGAAAAAAGGTACCTATGACCATTTATGTTGCAAAAAACTTACATTTCGACACTCTCAAGGGAATCAAAATATAGGGTACTTTCCGTTGACCTAGAACTATGAAATTTGGCAAGTATTATCATATTTATTTCGTCATATACTATAAATACAGGGAAAAGTCTGAAAACTATGAAATTAAAAATTTGCTTGTCTTCCTCCAGCCTCTGCTTCTGCTCATCAACATCTATTTCGGATAAATTATCAAGTTCAAGTGTAAACGATTATTGACTCATTTGACCTAAGTAAATCTAAATAATAATATTATTTACAATTCCAAGAAAAAGGCAGGGGAGCTCAAAGGGCATCAAAAAACTCGTCCACATCGCTGTCAACGGGACACGTGCCCAACAGGCTGGCAGCATTGCCACGTTGTATGGCAATGCTGATTCTTTGACCCAAGAATAGACCAGCCTTCTGGTCACGTGAAGAGTCGACCAGCCGCTTGGCGATGTCACGAAAAACAATATGGGCACTCGGACGCCATGGTCCTAGTGTTTCCACCTCAAAAGGCTCAAAATAGCTTCCAAGAAGGCTATTTTGACCTTGAATTTTTTTTTTGCACACCTCGCCCCTCGTATAGATTGGGTCTTTTGACAATTTATTTGTAATTTTGTTCCCTCGTGTTCCCAACATTCATATCAATTTTCAGCTTTATGCGAATTAATGTAACCTTACCCTTATTTTCAAAACTAACTTGACAGGACTAATTTCCCAACTTGATGTAGGCTTCCAGTCTCAACGGATGCAGCTGAATACAAGTTCTACATGTAAAACACTGGTATTCAGCTTGTGGAAGTCAGTTACTGGGTAACACTATAGATAGCCCTTAGTAAGACTGAATTTATAGTGGATCATAGTTTCTTAAGATGTGTTAGCTTTGCTATGTCCCGCCATTGAGGCAAAACATGGAAGAAGTTATGCAATACTAATTATTTATTTGTAGAAAAGTATTAAAATAAATTATGATCTAAGGACAAAAATTTAAATTAAATTAGAACATGTCAAATCTAATAGGGAACCATTAAACGAGCAATTCTTGATATTATATTATATAATCTGAATCTTGGACTCCAACGATTTTCATGAAATTTAGCATGCAGGGGATTTCGGGAGCGATAAATGGATCTAGCTAAGTTTCATTTTTAGGGTTCCGTAGCTCAAAAGGAAAAAACGGAACCCTTATAGGATCACTTTGTTGTCCGTCTGTCTGTCTGTCTGTATGTCTGTCTGTCTGTCAAGACCCTTTATCTCGGGAACGCGTGGAGGTATCGAGTTGAAATTAAAACTATATACTCAAGTCTACGGTCCCTTGATGCCGTAAAAAAATCAACCTCTATGTTAACGTGAAATAAAGATACGGCCATTTATGTCGCAAAAAACGCATATATAATATTAAGTAGGTAGTTTAAAGTATGGATATGTACTTAACTTAGGAAGCCTCGGTGGGCGAAGTCCGAATCGCACTTACCCGGTTTTTTAAAAACACGAAAAGAAAAACAATAATAATAAATACCTACCGAGCAAAGTTCGGTCGCCAGGTAGGTACTTAGAAATTATGTTGTCATTTTATACAATAATCTTACACAACAATTACAGTGTTTTAGCTCATAGACTACAGACTAGTTGTCAGACATTTTGGTTTCTGACTAAAAAAAAGCCGGTCAAGTGCGAGTTCAACTCGCGTGGAGAGGGCCCCGTACAATGCCAAAGTCAAATGTTATTATATTGAGTTTACCACTTTATTTTTAATTCATAGAGTTCTTATAGGTTTTCCTGTAATCTACAAGCAATGAACTAGATTTTGTACTTTTTTTCAAGATTTTAGGCTCAGTAGTTTTGGCGATCAGGGACACACACACCATCCTACTAAATTTTACCTGATTTGGTTCAGTAGATTCGGAGCAAATTGGCTGTGACAGACGGACGGACAGACAGACGCACGAGTAATCCTATAAGGGTTCCGTTTTTTTTGTACGGAACTCTTAAAAAAATTATGTTTAGTTTTTTTGTTTCTTTTTCTGTTTGGTATCTCTCAGTTCAACCTGAGGGTTGGTTACTGCTTAACCGGACAATCCTGTGGTGCCTTAAAAAGTGATTTTTAGGGCCTCCAGCCAGGGCAAAAACTTATAAACTAAGTGACTACGCTAAGGGCACCCCCTGCGGGGTACGAGCCTCGGCTTAGGTCGCCACTGAGAGAGGGCAGCAAAGGGACAGGCTGGATCGGGTCTCCATTAATTAGGGGCTATTTTAAAGCTAAGGGCACAGCGACGCGGGCTGGCGCTAGCAAGGGTCGGGGGGGGGGGGGGGGGGGGTTACGGGGTCGTCGCGAGGGACCTCGGCGGCGAGGTCGGGATCTATGTGTTTTATATCACGATACAACTCGCTACTGAGCTGCAAATTGCACAAAACGTAAGATTTTTTTTTTCTTTTTTTTCCCCTTTAGTACCTATTTATTTCTAGACGAGGATTAATTGATTTTTTTTTCACTATTTCCACTTAGAACACTGTTTACCTATATTTATCACTTTAGACAATTATAATGACAGTTGATCTGAAAGACTGTTGTACCGACACTAACCGAGCGATGTATAAGAGTAATGATTACTTTAATTGTTATCTATCTATGTTTAAGGTTATAAAAGTTATCTTTTAAGGCGAAATTGGACAATTTATTACGGGTTTTTTTCTTCTTTATCTATTTTCGGAAAACCCTATTCGCGCCGCGAATCGGCACTTTATAGAATCATTTTTAACCTTTTGAAAGCGAATGCATAAACACACGAGGTATTCCTCGAAGCGCATCCATTTCGAAACGCACCCAACGAAGCGCACCTAAAGTATTATAACACGCCACAGTACACCGCAAATACCTACAAATAGTGAAATAATTAATAACTAATGGATTATACATCTTTGTGCCTTTTTACAATATTAAATTAATGTAGTTGTAAATAATAGGGAAAAGAAAAACTTAATTTAGTCTTATATATTGACACAAAAGCTGAAAGGGAATCGTTTGTCTTGGTATGAGCATGTAACGATAAAAACTTTTTTGAAAAAAGAGACCCGCTTTCTTAAACTAAAATTGTGATAAATAACTTTAGAACAGAACACACATGACTTTAGATTCGGAAGTCGGTGGCTGTTTGTTATTTTGTATTGCCACCGACTTCCGAAACTAAAGTCATGTGTGTTCTGTGCTAAAGATATTTACCTATCACTTTTAAGTTTTTGAAGTCGGTTCTCTTTTCAAAATAGTTTTTATTTTCCACTTTTTAGTGTCTCCTTATAACCCAAATCCATTAAGAAAGGGCAACACAGTTAAAACAGAGACTGAAAGTCCTCCAAAGATGGAAAGTTGGAAGAAACGAAATCGTCTTCTCGGTTTTTGTTGTTTTTTTCAAAAAGCGCTGAATTTTCTGTTTGTTGAATTCTAAAACCTTCTCCAGAATGTAACAAACACTTTTCTGAAAACCGCATCAAAATCGGTTCATCCAAACAGGAGATAATCGCGGACAAATATACATATTTACATACATACATACATACAAACATACGGGTCGAACTGAGAACCTCCTTTTTTTTGAAGTCGGTTAAAAACTTAATCTAGTCTTATATATTGACACAACAGCTGAAAGGGAATCGTTTGTCTTGGTACTCGTATGATCATGTGAAGAAAAGAAAAGAGTTGAAATGTGAGTAATATTCATACGTTTCGTTATGAATATTACTCAGGATGAATGGAGACAAAGAAGAAGGTCGCAGAAATGATTTTTAACCGACTTTAAAAAAAAAGCAGGTTCTCAGTTCGACCCGTATGTTTGTATGTATGTATGTTTGTCCGCGATTATCTCCCGTTTGGCTGAACTGATTTTGGTGCGTTTTTCAGAAAAGTGTTTGTTACATTCTGGAGAAGGTTTTAGTATACAATAAACAGAAATTCTGAAAGCGCTTTTTGAAAAAAACTACAAAAACCGAGAAGACGTTTTCGTTTCTTCCATGTTTCCATCTTTCCTCCAAAGATGGAAACGGCTTGACCGATTTTAATGATTTTTTTTGTGTATATTTGGTACATTCTGTGAAAAGATCTTAGAATATAAGTATTTTTTCTTTTTTTCATTTTTAGCCTGTTTGCCGGTTCAGCTAGTTTTCATTTGTCGGCTATACCTATCTTACTGTAGCGCTCAAAAGGTTAACCGTTTATTTCGTGGGGATATCCTAATGTATCACCTACGTTTGATGAGAACGGAGGGTCATCATCAACATCATTGTGCCAACCTTTAGACGCCCATTGCTAGGCATAGGTCCAGCTGTAATCGCCATGCTTGGCCGATGCATTTTGGCGACCGCAGTAGGTGGTATGGTACTCAGAAGGATGCTGCTGCCTATCCTCTGCTCAATATCCCTTTGTCGCTTCAACGACATCCACGGGTAGAAATGGAGTGGTGCTATTTGCGGCCGGCACCACACGGCTTCGTGCGGGTCATGTCGAACTCTTACCGACTACATCCCACGGCTCCTCCTGCAACCATGAGTCGGGGGCCGGTGCTTGACGCATAATCCATGAACCGCCAGTTACTGGCTCTTCACCAAGCAGCCAGTCCTGTAACCGTTGACCTAACAGAATATCTAGGCCTCAAGTCTGCTATTACAATAGTGTCAGAATGGTCTATCATTGATTCCATAATTGTTGATTTTGACAAATTTGGTAATCTACTAATATAATGGCGTCATTATGACTTTCCAATGGTCAACCACTGACAGGCCATTGAAAGAAATGTTAAAGAATGGTAATCTCGTACAAAATGACAACTGAATGATTGACGGTAATCTGCAAAAATTTTGACAGTTCCTTTGATCAATGACCTACCATTAGAACGTCATTGTGCTGTCATTGCTTTTAATTCGACCGATCAATGATCGACCATTATGATTTTTTGCAGATTACAAACTTTTAGCAAAATGACAATGGGATCGTGTTGGAATGACGAAATTATAAAAATAGCGAGAGAGAGAGAGAGCCCCTCAAACCAACGTACATGCCAGTGTTCCTCACGAAGAAGGAGAGGAAGAAGCTTCGCCGTCAGAGCCGCAGGGAGGCGTGGAAGGAAGAACTGGAGAAGGTCAGGCTCGGGCTGGAGGCTCCGCCGGAACCCAACCCGGTAACGTAACAACCTCGTTTGGACGGGAACCGATCACTTTTCCGAATTATTTTTGTTCGAATTTCATTTTACCGGAAACTATTGATGGCCGTCTTTTTGCTAGATGCATTATTTGAGATCATCGAAGTATCATGTGTCATAGGTATTATTTTACCGAACTATATTTCGCCGATTTACAAAATAACTTTTTACTGTTGGCCGAATCCTCTTTTGAACTTTTTTCATTTGCCAAATGATTTTTTTGCCATATTTCCACCATAATGAAACAATATTTTACGGAATAATATTTGGTCACAAATATGTATAACTGATTACTAGGTAGCATTTTCTATATTACATTAAAATTGTGTAATAAAAGATCAATATGTTGTATTATAAAATATTGTGACAGAAATGAATTGTTGCATAACCGACTTCACGTAGTCTTGATTGCCCTACAACTGGAGTGTAAAATAAGCACGCGGAGAGGTAGGGCGGCCCGCGAGCTGAGGAGCAGGTGGTTTGAAGGCCCGTCGCCGCGGCGGCAAGCCGAAGCTGCGGTGGTGAGCGTTAAAACCATCTGCGATGATATACTCGCGTGGGTATACCCAAACCCCGCAGCACCGGAGCTGTGACAGAAACAATGCTTGCTGCATGTTACATGCCTGATTGCATGCCTGCTTGCATGTTGCATGCTTGTTTGCACGATGCATGCTTGTTTGCACGTTGCATGCTTGTTCGCATGCTGCATGCCTGCTGACATGCTGCATGCCTGCTTGCATGCTGTATGCCTGCTTGAATGCTGCATGCCTGCTTGCACGCTGCATGCTTGAAGCAAGTATCCTTGTTTGCATGCTTCTTACTTTAACCACTTAAAACCACTTTTCAACCGTTTTATTAAGTACCATTACATTTAAATAATTAATTAAACAAAATTGTAGATTAAACTTATCTGAAATTAGTTCCTGTTGCCTTAATATATAACGCCAGTGTAATAATTTTATTCGTTTTGAAAGTTCTTTCAAATATTTAATTTCACTCAAATCATCAGTCTCATTTCCATAAGCATTTGATTTTTTGCTTTTTTAAAGACGTATTTTTTTTCCCTTTTTTTCTGGTGAAGTTCCGCTTATCATTGATTGAAACAGTGGGTATAATGAATGTTCAGAAACATAATACTTCGAACAAATGTTATTTCGGCTAAGTGTAACTTAAATTCGGTAAAAAGCTTTTCGACTAAATAAAACGTCGGAGTAACGAGAAAAATCGAATTGATAATAAGTCAACTGATACAGTGGCAGTCGTGACTTCGATGAAGTAAAAAAAAAACGAAACGATAAAGCCCGTCACAGACGTAGCTATAATATATATTAATATACGTCAGACGTAGCTCTAGTCAAGGCATATTACCGTATCAGCTATAATATATATTTTTACTACGTCACCAAAATATGTGGACAGATATAGCAAGGCAATTAATTTCAAAAATGTGAAACAAATAACGATCGCAGACGTAATAAGGGCGAAAATATATTATTATATTATAACTACCGTGTGTAGTCTGGCGGCTAGCTATAATATATATTCATCATTTCAGCCGAAAGACGTCCACTGCTGGACATAGGCCTCCCCCAAGGGGGGGTTTTGCCATAATCGCCACGCTTGGCAGGCAGGTTGGCGATCACAGTATGGTTGTTACAAATGCACAGAGAACTGGTACGTCCCTTAGTCGCCTCTTACGACACCCACGGGAAGATATGGGATGGTGCTATTCTTTACGTCCGACACCATACGGACATAATATATTTATAGCTACGTATGTGACGGGCTTTATAGTTGAAAAGTTAAATTAGGTGAAATGAAATTCGGTCAAATATTTTTCGAACTTATGATCTGGCTTGCTTTCTATGAGAGATGAGAGAGAGAGAGAGAGAGAGAGAGAGAGAGAGAGAGAGAGAGAGAGAGAGAGAGGTTATGCGGTTACATAATATATTTCAGCTATTCATTTTATTCGCTTATTACATTTTATTCGCGCTAGAACAGAATTTGGTAGATGACTCCAGAATCAAATGACATACGAGTTATCCGACAGATTCGTTCTAAAATAATAATTTTCATTCTTTTTTTCAGGTGATGCCCACAGAGAAGCAGCCGCGGGAACATTTTCAGAAGCACCGCGTGGAACATTACTGGGACCTCTCGTATAGTGGCGCCGTGCTCGCGCCCTCCGATGAACCTTAGAGCCCTGGGGCTCCGCGTTATAATAAACAAGTGTAATACATTATTCGTTTATTTTGTCCTTGTCCTGTCCTTCGGTTTAAAGAATTTTATTTCTCAAAAGAACAACAAAGTTCACTTAAATATGAGAAACTTAAATAACATAATAATATTCTTAAGAATAAGTTATTGTCGTTCGAACTATCGAATTATACAAAGTTAAAATTTCTGTTGTTTAGCCAAATGCAACTTAGACACTTAGACACAGAATATGAATCTCGAATGTCTTTTGGCAACTTATTGTAAATCTGAGCCCCCTCAATCTGTATAGTTTTTCTTCCATATAAAGTTCTAACTGATGGTAATTCTATAGAATCTTTATTTCTAGTGTGGTACTGATGAGTTTTGTGTTTGAAAGTGATTTGCGAGTGTACCTATTTTGTTTGTTAATATTTTCTTTATTAAGATGCATGTGTGGTTAATATATAACTTCTGGAGGTTAAAAAACTTGAGAGGTGTCAAGGGACACCCGGATGGAACGAAGTTCCTTTCGATTAATTAGTGAAGGAATTGTAATAAAATTTTATTTTTTTTAAGTTATAATAATATTTTTTTTATTATTAACAAATATAATGTAATTAAAAGACAATTTAATTAAACGTGCCCGTTTATGTATCGAGCGAAATGGACTCCATATTGAGCAGTTGCTTCGATACAGGGAAGTGTAAATTTTATACCTAATAGGTAAGTTTTTTAATTAAGCCAAAGTTGATTAAAACTGTGTTTGTGAATAGCTCTAATTTATTTAAATAGGTTACCTATAGCACCTATAGGTACCTACGCCTGCCTGCCTTTCTTTTTCTAGCAAAAGAGTACCTACTCACTTACCTACTTACAACTACAAATAATTCGCCAATGATAAAAGTAAGTACCACTACCTACCTAGGTACCCACCTAAGCTCCCACTGGCTTAATTTAAACCAAAACATTTTAATCAAATCAAAAAAAATATTATTGTCGCTAGTAAAACCTAGAGAAAAGTACTCTGTGACCTAGAGCGATAAGGTGCAGTGGTTACCTACTGACGACCGCGACCGATAGAAAGCTCATGATTACCAAACCCAAACTTTCAATAGGTACCTACTAAACAAATCATAGAAGTAGGTACAGTAACTACCTACCTACCTAACCTACGTATTCTATGGCTTAATTATCGACTTAAAATTTACACTCGTTTTCACAATCCACACAGTCTCACAGTAAAAGGTGGACTTATCTCGTAGGTCGTTATCATCGGAATTATCACGCAATGATAATTCCGATGTCATTGAGGTAGGTACCGCCACTATTTGAGCGAATAAACTTAGGTACTAAACATATCGCCGTAGGTACCTAGTTTAAAGAGTTCGCCGCGCCGCCTTTAAATACATAAACATATTCTACGAAAAGCGAATTCAGACTTTATTTTGTAAACGTAAACGGTTAAAAATTGAAATTTTACCAAACTAGGTATGATAAAATTATTCTGAGAAACGTATAGGCTGGTGCCCGACCGGACAATAGGAGCTATGTGCAACCGAATGTCACGGTTAATGTGTAAAAATAAGGTTTTAATTCGCTCTAATATTTTCATAGAAAAGCCGCCATTCAACTAATAATGAACTCTATTTGACAGTTCCAACGATTCAATTTTTCTGTTCGAATTGTCTGCGTTTGTGAAGTAATAAAAATAGCAAAAAAGTGTCGTGACAACTTTTCGTACGATTTTTTTCCGTCTAGCCCCCTTTCACAACGCGCGATAAGGAACTTCGTTCCAATAATTTAGTTTTAGCGTAAATGTCTTTCGTAGGTAGTAATCGTAGCCAAATAGGACTTTGATTGCTTTGTTTTGCGTTAGTTGTAGGTCTTGGAGATGTGTACCTAATAGCGGCCTGCCGCCATATTTGGATTAAATATTCTAGATGCGATTTAATAAGTGTATTATAGATTGTGTAGCGTAATTGAAATGGTACACATTTAGAAATATTTCGCAAGGCTCTAGTTAATGGAACTAATCTGTTTCTTACATATTCAATGTGTGGTCTGAATGTCAGTCTACTATCCAAGGTCAAACCAAAGTATTTCTTCTGGTTTGATTCCTGCAGGTGCTGGCCATCCACCGTGAGAGGGGGGAAATTAGGTATTTTCTTGTTTTTAGCGGCAAAAATAATGTATGCAGTTTTGTTAACATTAAATGTTAATACATTTTGTATCAAATATCTTTTTAAGATCAATAAAAACTCCTAGAACCAGCTGTTTTTTGTCTATATTACTTTTTATTTTAGTTACTATCAATAGTCGCTGAAAGCGTATTGGAATGTGGTCGAAATCCGTATTGATGTTCATATATTTTTTTTATTTTAGTTAGGTAGGTAGTCAAAATAGTCGGTTATTTAATACCTTTAAAACTTATTAAACGTCCTTATTAAACTTATTGAACAATTTTTAATTCTGCAGTTATAAACAGGTCAAAATATAGGTATTCATATCGGGGTGTTGAGCGGCTGTGACACCACGTGTGCTGATCCGATATCTCTTGGTTTTCCATCGTGGGTGTGTAACGTTGTAGGTGTTCACAAAATAATACTCGCAAAATAACTAAAATAGTTTACTTATGAGCACTGTGACAAAACTTTACAATAAAGAGTAAGGATTACAATGATTAACACTGAATAAATCAAGTCACAATCATTGTTCAACTTTAAATTAGAGCCAATGGATATGTGCGTGTGCACCGCGCGACGACTGCATCAAAATGATCAAAAGTGATCAGCTCCGACGCTATGACATTTACAACCTCATTCGGTGTTACCCGCTTTAAATTTAAGTTACCATTTAACCGAATACAAAACGATTAATCGTTAAAAAAATTAGTTTCCCAATGATTAAAAAAATAACAAAGTAAATAGTATCTCTCAATTTTAACTAATTTTCATTATTTAATAATATCACACACCGTATTATACTTACATTTTTTTTTTTTTTGTAATTTATAGAAACGTAATTCCATAGAGTAGTAATTCGGGGTTATTCCCGGTCGTCCCCGCCCCGTCGTCCCCACTGGGGACGAGTGGGAAAAAAAAACGTTTCGTTCCTCCCCAGTGGTGAAGAGATGAGTGGTTGGAACTTTTTAATTCCCACTCGTTCCGCTATAGACCGAGAGTCAAAATGCCTCAGTCTTTTTAAATTGTTTTTATTCAAAAACATTGTTCACTCTTGCTCAGAAAGTCGTAATTAAAACATTTTAACAATCCGTGAAATCTCTTATTGAAATCCCCATTATTGCATTTTGACTCTCGGTCTATAGCGGAACGAGTGGGAAATTAAAATCTGTGCCACTGGGGAGGAACGAAACTATTTTTCCCCTCTCGTCCCCAGTGGGGACGACGGGGCAGGGACGACCGGGAATAACCCGTAATTCGCAGCTTAGCGCCGACGGCACGTTTTTGCTTTTTTGTCGTGGCGATCAAAAGATTAATGTAGTTTTAATTAATAGGAAAACAAAACACAGAAAGTATATTTATTTTGTACTTAAAAATGTTCCATCTAACATTTTCTTGTCTAATATCCGACTGTGGCGCTTAAAAGTTTAAAGTCCATACAGTTTTTTATAATGGTCACCTCATATGGCTCCAATATGCAATCTGATTATCGTCCTTAGTCGCTCTTGTCACAGCTTCTAGAAAGAAGAAATTAAATGAATGTGATAGCTAAAGCTAAAATTGCCCGTGGAGTGTTCGGGCTAGCAAAATTCTACTGCATATTATTAACAGCAGACTGCGGCATTTTTTGGATTGGCAAATGCCACAGGTACAAGCTGGTTTTGTCAGGGGAAAAGGGACGCGAGAGCAAATTCTCAATATGAGTCGAAAAATGTTACGAGTTCAATACTCCAGCTGTTTTGTGCTTCGTCGACTATCAAAAAGTCTTCGACTGTGTAAACTGGCAGCATCTCTGGCATGTACTAGCAGAAATGGGGGTACTTCAGCACCTCATCGCGCTTATTAAAAATCTTTACGATACAGCGGTCATCGCACGGTCAAGGTCAACAATGAAAGATCCACGACATGGTCGAGAATTTGTGTACTTGGAATCGAGTGTAACAAATGAAGGTGGGACAGAAGGAGATATCAGGCGACGCATTGGAATGGCAAAATCGGCTATGACACTCGAAAAGGTGTGGAAGGATCGAAACATACTCAAAAGAACCAAAATCTACATCGTACGAACATTGGTCATTCCCATCATGTATGGAGCAAATGGCAGACCGACGACGTATCGATGCTATTGAGATGTGGTGCTGGAGGCGAATGTTACGCAAACCGTGGACAGCCCATACGACGAACAGCTCGATCCTGAACGAGCTGAAGATAACGCAAAGGCTCTCGAGCCTTAGGTAAGTGCTGTACTACTTCGGCCACATAGCCCGAAAATCCTCCGACAATCTGGAGAAACTTATTGTCACGGGGAAGTTAAAAGGAAAACGACCTAGGGGACGCAGCCCAACTAGATGGTCCGAGCAAATAAGCAAAAACCTAAACACGATGATCACAGATACTCTAAACCACGCCATGGATCGAGGGAGGTGGAAGCAGCTCTGTCGTGGAGTCTGGTGAATGGGAGCATCACGACGGTCAGCAGTGACCTAACGACCCGAGGAGTAGAAAAATTCGTAAGTCGGGCAACAGCGGCTTCCGTGTACTTAACAACTTCACTGCGATCCCCAAGACGCCTGCCAAGCGTGGGGATTATGGACCCCCCACAACCCCCTTGGGAGAGTCCTTTGTCCAACAGTGGACGTCTTGCGGCTGATGATGATGAATAGCTAATGAGTAGGTTTTTCAACAGACTTCAAAAAAAGGACACTTCTTGAAGTAATATTTCTTTACGCACGCTTGACTTGGGGAGTAAGCTGGTGAATGCGTGACGAAAGCGTTATTTATTTATTATTTATTTATTTATTTATTATTTTGTGTTAGGAAAAGTGTGATCGGGCGAGGCGAACGGAAGTTGAGAGGGAGATAGAAGTTGGTGAAGATAGAAAGAGAGAGTTACGTTTCGCATTATATTACTGCAAGGGCAAGAGAGAGAGGTGCGAGCACACATTTTCTTTCTCTCTTTCTCTCATAGCCAGTTGCCGGATACATACATACATACATATAGATGGAGCTAAAGAAGTTTTGCTTCAGTCGTGTGGTCTAAAGCACACTCGTATTTTTTCTCAGTGTACGCCGATCATCGGAGTACACTGAAAAAAAAGTTATGCGTAGTCTAAAACAATAACAAAAAAAAACGGAACCTTTATAGGATCACTCGTGCGTCTGTCTGTCCGTTCGTCTGTCACAGCCAATTTGCTCCGAATCTACTGGACCAAATCAGGTGAAATTTGGTACAATGGTGTAATCCTATGACCCAAACACGGATGTGCAAAGTAAATAAATATTTTTTTAAATAAGGGTAATTTTCGGTGAACAATTTATTATTGCAAACTAATTTAAAAAAAAACTTTTGCAAACTTTACTGTGTCATATAACAAATTGCTCGTTATGAAATTGCTTCGAAAGGGCTCGTTATGAGGATCTCAAATATATTTTTGTTATTATTGTAAAATAAATAGTTTTGATTTAAATCATAAAAACCAAAATAATAAAATTATTTACAATTCCAAGAAAAAGGCAGGGAGCTCAAAGGGCATCAAAAAACTCGTCCACATAGCTGCATTGCCACGTTGTATGGCAATGCTGATTCTTTAACCCAAGAATAGACCAGCCTCCGGGTCACGTGAAGAGTCGACCAGCCGCTTGGCGATGTCACGAAAAACAATATGGGCACTCGGACCCCATGGCCCTAGAGTTTCCACCCCAAACGGTTCAAATATATAGCTTCCAAGAAGGCTATTATATTTGCGCCGTTTGAGGTTTTCGGCACCTGCAGCAGCCGCCCCAGCACAACACGTAGTGCTAGGAAGATGAGATGGCGCAAGGGTGTCGACACATGTTGCGTCCCACACCAAAGGTCAACTTCCAAGGCATTATGGTCATCCCATCTGGTTATGATTTTATTCATAAAAGCAGACGAAAATTGACCACCAAATTCGACCACGCCCTGATCTCCGGAAGTACTGAGCCTAAAATTTTGAAAAAAATACAAAATATACTTCATTGCATATAGATTACAGGAAAATCTACAAGAATTTTATCAATTTGCATTGTATGGAACCTTCTCCACTCGAGTTCAACTCGTACTTGATCGGTTTTTGTAGTCGGTTGAAAAATATCTGAAATCGCCAATCCGCCTTGAGCGCACGTGGTGATTAATGCTCGTGTCTTCTCTATATGAGAAGAGACGTTTGCCCAGCAGTGGGATAACAATAGGCTAGTATTATTATTATTACCTTCTCCTAGTTTTGATACATTTGATTGGTAATTGCTGAGTTCTTGGTACTCCGTGTATGTTTGCTAGATGTTTCTTCACAGAAGCCGGTCGTTTGTAACTGAAAAAATATACAATATCGCGCTTTCAATGTCAGAGACAAATCATTTATTTCAATTAGACCATTAAAAGGCACTTTTGAACGTCATATTGGAAAATATGAATCTTTTCTTATCAATTTCTAAATGGAGAAGAATGGGCAAGAAACACTCTTTTAAAAAATTAATGTTTACAATTTGCATTTACAAGAATTATAATATGTTACGTGAATACGATGTATCTTGTATAAAAATCATATATTATGGTATGTACAAAGTATTACAAGTTAAAAAATGACATCTAAATTATATACAGACACACAGTTCACATATTTACAATTAATAATACAGTAGACGACCAATTCTTCTATTCCAACAAACAATGAATAGTGTGTGAGCCAGAGTAATATATAAAGAGCGCCTATCCCCATCGAACGAACTTAGACGCGAGCATGATTGAAATTTTTTTGTTTCAACCAACGCAAAGCTCGAAAACAAAAAGTGAGTGAGAACGCGATAACATCGCAGGAAACTTGGCGCGCGGAGATTTCACAAAACTTGTTCCAGGAAATACGTGTTTTTGAAAAAGCCTTACGAGTTTTTGCTAATCATGTTTGTAATTTAGAATCTCCATTACATGTGCTTACTTTTTCAATGTATAAGTGCATTGTGAACGGCCAAAGTTCAGAAAAAAAATTGTGCAAAAAAGCTGATTTTCGGACGTGTGTACTGAATTTGTTGCTCAAAAAAGTTGATTTTTCGTTACATAGGAACCTAGATATTAACCACAAGATATCAGTGTGTGTATTTGGAGGAAAATTTGATATAACGCCGTAATCACGTACGAGCGTTTGTATGGGAAATATGACTGGATGGATGACTGGTGGGCATATGATTAATTATCCAGTATTATCCATCCTAGTAATAAACTTTTTTGAGAAACAAATTCAATAAACACGTCCGAAAATCAGCTTTTTTGCACTATTTTATCTGAACTTTGGCCGTTCAAAATGCACTCATACATTGAAAAACTAAAAAACAGCTTCATAGAAACCTTGCACATGTAGTGGAAATTCTAAATTACCAACATTTTTACCAAAAACTTGTAAGGCTTTTTCAAAAACACGTATGTCCTGGAACAAGTTTTGTGAAATTTTTGCGCGCCAATTTTCCTGTGATGTTATCGCGTTCTCACTCACTCGTTTGTTTTCGAGCTTTGAGTTGGTTGAAACAAAAAAATTTTCAATCACGCTCGCGTTGGAGTTCGTTCGATGGGGAAGGGCGCTCTTAAATGCCAATACTTACGTCTCAGGACACAGGTAGCATAGGTACGTGTATATGAGATAATGAACTCTGTTCTGATGGCCGGTCAGCTCGGACCGACTTCGAAACATGGCAGGGCATCGTTCGCACTGAAACACATGTTTACACTTAAAATATATATCAATTTATCATTCAGAGAAGACTACAAGAGATATTTTATTTCGTAGGTATTTGCCGGAAGAATAAGAATAAGAATTATTTATTGCGTAACTGTGTACAGTGTGTGAGATCTTATAATAATACATAACAGTTTTTGTATCAACAGTTTACCCATGTCGGATATGCAATATTTAACAGTGAAAAACAAGTTAATTACTTAGTGTTAACTACATACGTCATTTTTACATTTGTGATTTTTTGTCAAAAAATTCATTCAAATTATAATACACATTATTAATTAACATTTTTTTTTAAATTTAGTTTTAAACAAATTTCCATTTAATTCCTTAATAGCTACTGGTAAATTATTGTAAACTCGAATTGCAGTTATGTAAGTACTTTTATAATACATCATATTTTTAACAGGCGGTAAAATTATGTCATGTTTATATTGTTATTATTTCTCTTTGAGTCCGATTTTAGACTAAAATATTGCATATTATTCTTGACAAATAAACATAGTTCCAGTATATAAATTCCAGTAAGCGTCAGGAAGCCCTTCATTCTGAAAACATTTCTTAATGACTCGGTACTATGCATGTTATATATTGTTCTAATACATTTCTTTTGGAGAATGAATGTAGATTGAATGTTTGTCGAGTTTCCCCAGTATATAATACCATAGGTTAATAATGGATAGACGTTTCCAAAATAAGCATTTCTAGTGACATTTTCATTTGTTGATTCTGCTAGTATGGATAAGGCATAACAACCACTGGAAATTTTCTTATTGATTTTATCAATATGATCCTTCCAATTTAAGTGTTCGTCTATTGTTACTCCTAGGAAATTAATGTTACTTACTTCTTCAATTGCGACATCGGTCACTGTTATTTTTAATTTAGTAGGTTTACTCTTGTAATTTCGAAATTGAACTACTTTGGTTTTTGAAAGATTTACCTTTAGATTTATTGACTGCAGCCAGTCAGTTACTGTTGCCAATGTTTCGTTTATTTCAGTTTCATAGATAAAGTCATTTGAGTCATTATTAGAGATCAAAATAGTCGCGTCATCAGCATACATTACACAAAGGTGATTAATAATATTTGGAAGTTCGTTTATGTACAGTAAAAATAATGGTGGCCCCAATATACTGCCCTGAGGTACACCAAGTATTACATTTTCAAATTCAGATTGAACAACCTCCACCATTTTTGTTGACTCATTATATACTTCAATAATAGTGGCTTGCTTTCTGTTATTTAGGTAATTTTTTATTAATTTTAGCGCTATACCTCTTATACCTATATTTTCTAGTTTATTTAGTAGAATATCAAATTTTACACAGTCAAAAGCTTTTGACATATCAATGAAAATAGCAGCACATTGTTTTTTTTTCATTTATTTTATGCCAAATCGAATCAAACATTTTATAAATTGCCAGTGATGTAGTTTTATTTTTTTGGAATCCGAATTGATTGGCATTTATTACATTGTTAACATCTATAAATTTTATTATTCTGTTACATATGACCTTTTCAAATATTTTCGAAAAACTGGGTAGCAATGCAATTGGTCTATAGTTATTTACGTCATGTTTCGATCCTTTTTATATAAAGGTTTAATAAGAGCATTTTTTAAAGCATCGGGAAAATCTCCCGTTTCTAGCATTAGATTAAGGATATGTACAAGTGGGTAGCAATAAAAGGAATACTTTCTTTGATAACATTAATGGGTATATTAACATGACCGTAGCTACTTTTATTCTTCAATTTTTTCACAATATTTATTACTTCACACCTATCTACTGGAGAAAGAAAGATGCTGTTAGAGTTTAAGGTAGTCTGTGGTCTGTGATTGCTTGTTGTTGACATGTTGCAATTCTGGTTAATAAAGAAATGATTAAAAGCACTTGCTAGTTTTATAGGTGTTTTCACGACGTTATTGTTCTGCACTATGCAGTCTACTGTAGGCTGAAGAATATTTGCGCTTTGGGTTTGTTGCTTAATTAATGCCCATGTCGCCTTAGTTTTGTTGGTACTATTTGAGATAAATTTAGCGTTAGTAATTCGTCTTGATTGTTTTATTACCCGCTTCAAGATTTTACAGCAACGAGCGTATTTGATTTTTTGATCCTGAGAACTA
The DNA here is from genome assembly GCA_947361185.1 of Charanyca ferruginea. NCBI lineage: Eukaryota > Metazoa > Arthropoda > Insecta > Lepidoptera > Noctuidae > Charanyca > Charanyca ferruginea. The sequence continues at coordinate 2,249,485 of OX376080.1, forward strand.
CTACCTTTCGTTTGAAGGTACATTTTGCGTTTATTTCTACAAGAGACTTTTATACTTTTGGTTTGCCAGGATGTATTGGTTTTGTGCTGAAGTTTAATTTTTTTGGTTGGAATGCAAATGTCGAAAAGTAGTTTAAATAGATGAGAGAATTCTTCATAGGCTTTATTAGCATTTGTATGACGATAAACGTCATCAAAGTTCATTTGTGATATGTATTTAAGAAATATTTCAATGTGATAATTTATGTTACGCTTCATCTTATACCAATATTTTTCCCGGAAACTCACCGTACACGGTATTTTTATGACTTGGCCTGTATGGTCTGAAATACCTAAATCCCATATTTCTGTTTTATATTTACGTATATTAGTGATGACATTATCGATGCACGTTGCAGAGTGTGACGTTAATCGAGTTGGTTCGTTTAGGGTTAGGCGCATGTTGAATTTCTTTAGCACGTTTTTAAATAACTTACTTTTAGTGGTACACGTTAGTGTGTCTATGTTAAAGTCGCCCAGAATACATATTTTTTTACTAATGTATCTAGACCTGATGGTAAGTTTAAACAACAATAGCTCAAGTTTTTCAAGAAAAAGATTAAGATTACTCAAACTCAAACTCAACTCAAACTCAAAATCATTTATTTCAATTAAACCATTTACAGGTACTTTTGAATTGTCAGAGTCAGTCAGTCAGAAAGTTGAAGCTAGTTGCTCGTTCCAAACAGTAGGTTTCTATGGAGAAGAACGAGCAAGAAACTCCATGAACACTCTTTTAAAATCAGTTAGATTTTACAAATTTAGGTTACATCATTCATGTTGAATCTAAGGGTACAATGTGAGAACAATGTAACACGTCTTGCATGTTAAAAGAGGTCTAGAGAAAAATATAGTTATAATAACAATTCAAACCAAAGTTTAAAATAACCGAGGCAGCTAAGAGATGACCAGTCCCAACCGACGGCGTCCGTTCACGAACATGACGCATGGATCGGCACCATTTAGCTCAACCATTTTGAAGGGAACCGAATGATCCAACACATGCGCCACCGGCAGCGAGACATTCAAGTGAGCATGACTCTCCCAACCGCCAGGGCATATTCAAGTCAATGAGAGGTATACCTCGTAAATGGTAGCTTTAAAGAACATAGCGCTCACATGTATGTGCTACGAAAAATTATATAATACTAACACATCGAGTTTATACAATGCATTGATAATATAGATCTACATCTTCAGCAGCTCCAAAAATTGTTACAAATGCTAATCAATTAATCTATGAACCCTTATGGCTGTGGAGCTAGACCAGCATCCAGCCAAGCATTTTTATCAGTGATGTAATCACTCAACTTATAATATGCTCGGTTGCATAGCGTGCGTTAAATACAAGACTTAAATTTTGTCTCATTTAGTTGAACAATGTGGGGAGGTATTTTATTGTAACACTTTAAACAGTACCCCATGAAAGACGAATCTACTTTAGCCAGTCTGAAACCTGGTTGAACTAGTTGGTCCCTATTTCTAGTATTATAATTATGTCTGTCACCTCTTTTATCAAAAAGATGCAGATTTTTTCTAGCGTACATGATGTTTTCATAGATGTATTGACAAGGCACCGTCATACTGTTTGGTGTTCTATACATACACAATATATACCAATTTGTTTCTGGAATTAATCTGGAAGACGCAGCGTTATAGACCCCACCAGATGAACCGACGACATCGTTAACCGTTTCGTAATGGATTTGGATTATAAGAAGGTACTAAAAGTAAAAAATAAAAACCTTTTCCGAAAAAGACAACCACCTTCAAAAATTAAAAAGTGATGTGAAAGTGAAAAAGCTTTTGTACAGAACACTTTTATTAAGACTAGTTTCGGTAGTCGGAGGCATAAAAAACAACAAACAAAAATCTTTTGTGAAAAAAACTGTTCATTGTTTTGTTTTGCCACCGACTTCCGAAACTAAAGTCATGTGTGTTGTGTGCTAAAGTTATTTATCACTTTTTAGTTTTTTCTTTTGAGGGCGGTTCTCTTTTTTCAAAAAGTTTTTATTTTACACTTTTTAGTGCCTCCTGATCACCCAAATCCATTAAGGAACAGCAACACAGTTAAAACAGAGATTGAAAAAGTCCTCCAAAGATGGAAAGATGGAAGAAACGAAAACGTCTTCTTAGTTCAAAAAACGCTAGATAAATTTCTGTTTAATGTATACCTTCTCCAGAATGTAACAAACACGTTTCTGAAAACCGCTTCAAAATCGGTTCGGCCAAACGGGAGATAATCGCGGACAAACATACATGCAAACATACGGGTCCAACTGAGAACCTCCTTTTTTTTGAAGTCGGTTAAAAACAAAAGCCGCCGACATCCAAAACTAAAGTTAAGTGTTCTGTGCTAAAGTTATCACTTTTTAATTTTTGAAGGCGGTTGTCTTTTTCGTGAAAAGGTTTTTTGCATGGACAGTTTTAATATTGTATATTGATTTATAGCTTGATGTTTATCCGTGTGTAACTACCTTATCAGTCATTAAAATAGTTTATTAATTATTAATTATTTCAGCATACATTTTCCCACTGCAAAGGCCTCTCGACTCTCCTACCAACTCTAGGGCTCCCTTCCCGGCGGTACTATTTTTGTTTCATCCAACGCAATGTTCGAAAACAAACGAGTGAGTGAGAACGCGATAACATCGCACTAAAATTGGCGCGCTAATAGTGTTTATACAGGCTGGACCAAAAGTCCGCGGTAACATTTCAAATGATTATAAAAAAAAAGAGTTATGAGAGAAAATATGTTTATTTATTATAAAAGTACAAAAATCAGGGTTTTATTTTTTTTAAAGTCCAAATGTGTCCCTTGTTTAGTTTGGCACTCCTGTAACCTAGAGCGGAAATTTTCCATCACCGCCCGACAAGTGTTTGGAGAAATGTTCTGAATTTCCTCGCGTATATTTTCTTTTAATTCTTCTTTAGGGTTGTTATTAAAAACTTTACCTTTGAGGTATCCCCAAAGGAAAAAGTCCATTGGTGACAAATCTAACATTTCTCCAAACACTTGTCGGGCGGTGATGGAACATTTCCGCTCTAGGTTACAGGAGTGCCAAACTATTATTTTTATTATTATTAAAGCTATTCGTAAAGCAACGCCATTCCATTTCAGCGTCACAGTTTTCCAAGTGCAGTTATATTTGTGATAATACAATAGGTTACCTTGGATTAAACTGTAACTTTTATTGATAACTTCAAACCAAACATAATTCTGAATAACGCAACCATTACTAAGTAATTTAAAAAAAATAATGATGTTATTGTGCATTGTTTAAAAATTAACGTTAAATAATTAATTGTTACATATTTTAGAACATTCCAAAGCACTAAACACTAGCTTTTACCTACGGCCGCGTGAATATTTTCATAGATAGTAAATATATTCTACAGCATTCATAATCATCTGCGTCGCCTTTAACCAAATACATTGGGGTCGGCTTCCAGTCTAACCAGATGCAGCTGAATACCAGTGTTTTACATGGAGCGACTGCCTATCGGACCTCCACAACCCAGTTACTGGGTAATATCACACCCGCGACACTTCATACAAACGAAACGATATAATTGCCTACACTACTACAAACATAGCAAACTGTACAGATACGTGCGTGTGTGTGCGTTAATATCACTAGGGCTGTCACTGCCACCGCGAGCGCGCGATATCGGCCTCAACACAAGTGTTTTTCTCTCATGTAGGTACTCGATTCTTTCAAGGTTTGAAATTCGTAACTTCCAAATAGGTAAGTTGGTACTTATCAAGAAGTTTGTAGCTTTAGTTAAAATTCGTCATCCACCTCACGGTGATTTCTTCATTACATTTAGGAGGGAATGAAGGTTGATGAGGGAATGATTTACACAGTATTCTACAATACTTTTAGATTTTTTATTTATTTCTTCCAACTTGTATTTTATGGCATTTGGTTTAAAACAGGTAAGTGCATGTATATGTCATAGTTTAATGTGACAAAAATTACGTAATTTCATATATATGTATTATGATTTGTTTTTAAATATAAAATATTATGTATATTAAATATTTTAATATTTAATTTATATACATAATATAAAATATTTTGATTTCCTTTTTCACAAATGAGTGAATGCACGTTTCTACGCGCCACGAGTCAGCCCTTGAACTGGAAGACGTTGCCAGAGCCAATGCGGCGCGTCTAGACGTAAGGAACAGTGTTTCGGTGGGGGGCGGAGCGTGTCGCTACTGTACGATAGTACTAATACTTATACTGTGGTAATATACCCCTTGTTAAGAGTGATTGTCAGACTTTATGGCCGCGAATAGCACCACCCCATTTCTCCCCGTGGGTGTCGTAGAAGGCGACAGAGGGATATTGACCAGAGGATGGGCAGCAGCGTCCTTCTGAGTACCATAACACCTACTGCGATCGCCAACATGCATTGGCCAAGCATGGCGATTACGGCTGAACCCCCCCTAGGGGAGACCTATGCCCAGCAGTGGGCGTCTAAAGGTTGACATGAACTACATAACGACTGTCAAATATCTACAAATAACATCCAGAACTAACGGTTTTACGTGCTTTCCGAGGCACGTAAACCATTCACAGACCGATCGCGGCAAGAAAAAATGTGTACCTGTAAGTTTCGAACACCGAAATGTTTCCTCATGTGTTGTGCGATGTTTGCTCTCATTCTGAACGTGTCACCGCACACGTCGCACGTGTAGGGACGCTCTCCCGTGTGCTCAGCACGTTCATGGTTCTATAAATATTAAAATTGTGATTTTTTATTTATCATCTTTTTGCAGCTGTGCTTACGTTAAATTATTTTTAGTATATTGTTTATCTTTAGGTAGGTGAATTAATAATAAAGATACACAGTACCTACCCATCCGGGTAGGTACATCTAAATGATCACCAATTTAGACCAGCTTGGTGAGCACTGGTTTCCCTTGAGGCGGCTGACCCCCTGTGGTATGCTATCACTGCGACCATAGCTGTTCTATTGTAATCGCCCCTTGTTTTGGTTAGAGATCACCACCAAACCTTGCAGCTGTGATGAACTGCAGGACCTGCTTTGGAGCAATCTGCATTAATTCATCCGGGCTCAACAGGTATTTGCCCAGATGATTGTTGCGCTTGTGAATTAGTGAACGCATTCCCCCAGAAGGTGAAGTGGCGTTTCATCAGCCTCCTCACAGCGTCTGCAGGTTCGCGTATCACTTAACCCATGTTCTACCTAGAACATGTGCTTGTTTTACCAGCAACGACTTGGTTACTAAGCCTTCTGTCATAGGCTTTGATAAGTGCGTGAGAGAAAATAATACAATGACATTAAGCTCAACGGATGCCCACTTAATAGAGTTGATTCGTTTCAATATCCGTACCACTGCCTGGTGGGTCTAAAACTATTCCACTCACCTAACCTCACCTTACCAACAATAGAGGGCATCTAGCGCTCGGCGACCACTACCGCGGCACCGCTTGCTTCGCCGTAAAATCGTAAAATGTAAAAAAGTTTAAAATGCCCTAAATAGGGCTATTTTGACGCCCCTCGAACACCGAGCAAATACTCCCTTACTTCCCTTTAATGTCTGTATCGTCTTCCAAGTCAAAGGTTAATAAATGTCCAAGATATTTAGTGTGCGGAGCCACCATACCATACTGCTGGTATGGTGGGTCTATACCACTTACCTAACCTAAACCAAATGATTCACTAACAATAGAGGAGATCTGGCGCTCGGTGTTCGCTACCGCGGCACCGCTCAGTTCTAGCCTAACCTTTTTTTTATGGCCCGCAGTGAAAAATCGTTATGGATGTCTTTTGCCCTTAGGCGGGCGGAGGGGTCTGTCAGACTTTTACTGTCTAAAAACCACCCCGGTGTTCCATCTCACACCTACGTCGGGGGTCGCGGGAACTGGAGATACTTTCGCATTCCTCCACCTCGGGTCAGGGGGGAAGTGAGGTGTTAGACTCCCCCCCGGACGTCTAAGTCAAACTCAAAATCATTTATTTCAATGAATCCATTTACAGGTAGGTACTTTTGAATTGTCAGTCAGAAAGTTGAAGCTAGTTGCTCGTTTCTATGGAGAAGAACGAGCAAGAAACTCCATGAACACTCTTTTAAAATCAGTAATATTTTTCAAATTTAGGTTACATCATTTATGTTGAATCTAAGGGTACAATGTGAGAACAATGTAACAAGTCTTGAAGTCTTGCATGTTAAAAGAGGTCTAGAGAAAAATATAGTTATAATAACAATTCAAACCAAAATTTAAAATAACCGAGGCAGCTAAGAGATGACCAGTCCCAACCGACGGCGTCCGTTCACGAACATGACGCATGGATCGGCACCATTTAGCTCAACCATTTTGAAGAGAACCGAATGATCCAACACGCGCGCCACCGTCAGCGAGACATTCAAGTGAGCATGACTCTCCCAACCGCCAGGGCATATTCAAGTCAATAAGAGGTATACCTCGTAAATGGTAGCTTTAAAGAACATAGTGCTCACATGTATGTGCTACGAAAAATTATATAATACTAACACATTGAGTTTACACAATGCAAAGATAAAATAGATCTACTTCTTCAGCAGCTCCAAAAATAGTAAAAATGCTAATCAATTAATCTATGAACCCTTATGGCTGTGGAGCTGGAGGGTGAACCAGCATTCAGCCAAGCATTTTTATCTAACCTAACCCAAACTATTTTTCTTTTTTTTATCTATTGATAAAAAAAAAATATAAAGTTTAAAAACTAAAACCCGACCACAACAAAAAGTGATCTAAAAAGTACAAAACAAGAAAATATTTCACACAGAAATCAAGACATAGGTACAAAATGGACAAGGTAAGCCGTGGTTGCATGCCTGTATCCCATATGAGTGCGATGAACATGAATATAATGGCATGCAACCACGGCTTACCTTGTCCATTTTGTACCTATGTCTTGATTTCTGTGTGAAATATTTTCTTGTTTTGTACTTTTTAGATCACTTTTTGTTGTGGTCGGGTTTTAGTTTTTAAACTTTATATTTTTATTTAAACCATTTTGGAGTCACAGCTAAGTATTATATATTTAATAGGTACTAGTGAACCCCTTTCCGATGATACTAAACACGGTATGCGTATCTTACTTTATTTGGTAATCTTTCCTTTTTTTAAAATAATTTGTGACAAATTACCACTAAATATTATATAAATTTGAAATGTACTAGTGAACCCCTTTCCAATGATACCAAACACGGTATGCTTGTCTTCATTTTTTTTTTTAATATTGGTTTTTTTGTCCGCCAGAGGGCGCCACATTGGATTCGGTGATACGTCATATAGCCTATAACCAGCGGACGATCAAGACGCTTCTAACGATACCTCATTTGTTCAGTTCTGATAAGTAGTTTAGGAGCTATGAGCGTACAGATGAACATACATACATACATACATACATACATACATACATACATACATACATACATAGCCTGTCAAACTCATAACCCTCCTTTGGCTTTGCCGTAGTCGGGTAAAAAGAATGACGTTTGACCACTATCTCACCTGATGGGAAGCGATGATGCGGTCTAAGATGGAGCACGCTTGCCTAGAAGTAACCTATTCACTCTTGACTTAAAGACTCCCACTTCTCAGTGGTATAGATTTAGACCCATCATCCACCTGCACCAGTGGTATGGTGCGCCCGGACACTAAATATCTTGGACATTTATCAACCTCTAACCCGGAAAACGATGCAGACATTGAAAGGGAACGTAGAGCGCCGTCTGTTCGTTCGAATATTTGCTCGGTTTTCGAGGGGCGTCAAAATAGCCCTATTTAGGGCATTTTGTATTTCCTTGTATACTGACAGTCAGTGGGTGAATTACACGCAGAAACAGTACAGCGCTCTACGTGTCCAATACAACAACGCGTTCAGGGTGCATTTTTTTTTAAAGTACTTTGCCCCACGCTAGGAATTACTCCTGCGTCGAGGGTGCGTTTACAAACATATAAACTCACATACATAAACAGCCAGACCCGGAACAACTATCTGTAGGCCATACAAATATTTGTTCCGTGCGGGAATCGAACCCGCGACACGCAGCGTAGCAGTCAATCGCTCAACCACTGCGTCAACCATGTCGTCCGCGTCGTGTGTTGTGAGTGTGTTTTGTGTGTATGTGGTGTGTGTGTTGTGTGAACTTGTGTGTGTGTATGTGGTGTGTGTGTATGGGGTGTGTGTAGGTGTGTGTGTGGCTGCCTCGCTTCTATAGCGCGTCGGGGATGTTTGCCGAGACGTGTGTGGATTGTTTCCACACAATCATGCGCAAGCAAAATTGCAAATCCCTGGTGCGTGGGATGCGGGCCGCGAATTTACAATAGCTATTCCATTTGTGTCTGGGTGTTGTTTATCTACATATATGTCAATTGATTGGTGGTGTCAAGTACCCAATTCCTTGACAATAACAGGCACTGACAGTAGACATTGGTCAACTCTTTAACTGTCATGACTTTTATCTTGATTATTTTTTATTGCATGATGTTTTGTATTGCTACATAGAGACCTACCTTCGTTTCGGAACGAGCTTCAACTATCTGACTAACTGACCGACTCCTTAACAATTCAAAAGTGCCTGTAAACGGTTTAATAATTGAAATTATTGCTTTGACTTTGATGGTTTAAAACCAAATGGTATAAAACGTTTAAAATCCGTTTTGCATCTCTAGAGATGACCTAGACGACCTAGAGCCCTTGAAGTTGGTTAGTTTAGTTGAAAGGACAATGCCAGAAACTCTATAGAACTTTGCCCCACTCAATAAAAGTCATGTGCAATATGTAGCATCTTACTGTTTATTTATTGCTGATAACTAAACATTAGTCTTAGAGTCCATATATCGAGGAAGGCTATAGGCCCATGCGAAGCCGGGCCCGGTCGCTAGTATAACCTATGCCGAAGGCCAAAGCCGTGGGTGTCGTAGAAGACGACAGAGGGATATTGACCAGAGGATACCAGAGGAGACCTATGCACAGCCTATCCACATAGAATAGAAGAAGTAGTCGTCTACTGTATTATTAATTGTAAATATGTGAACACTGTGTGTCTATGTACATAACTTAGCTGTCATTTCTTAACTTGTGATACTTTGTACATACCATAATATAGTGATTTTTATACAAGGTACATCGCATTCACATAACATAATCATTCTTGTAAATGAAAATATTGTAAACACCCTTTTTTTAAAAGAGAATGTATGGAGTTTCTTGCCCATTCTTCTCCATACGAAACTACCATTTGGAATGGGCAACTAGATTCAAATTTTGCAATATGACGTTCAAAAGTGCCTTTTAATGGTCTCATTGAAAAAAAAAAGCAGCAATGGGCGTCTCAAAGTCAAAGTCAAAGCATTTATTTCAATTAAACCATTTACAGGCACTTTTGAATTGTCAAGGAGTCGGTCAGTTAGTCAGAAAGTTGAAGCTAGTTTCTCGTTACAACACGTAGGTAGGTCTCTATGGAGAAGAACGAGCAAGAAACTCCACGGACACTCTTTTAAATCAAGTTTTTACAAAGTCTGGTTGCATGATTCTTGTTGCTTCTATATGTGAAAACTATGAAGGTAATCTAACAATACAAAACACAAAAAAGAAGCAAGATAAAGTCCATGGCAGATAAGAGCTGACCAATCTCTACTGACAGCGCCCGTTCACGAACATGACGTCTAAAGGATGATGATGATTGTTACCTGTAATTGTAAGGGGTCTACAGCTCGGTAAGAACAAGTACTGCAAGCTAATCGTTTCCTTCGCCCATGTACCCTCTGTTGATGATAACGCATGTGACTTGGATTCACAAACTTCTTGCCACACTCCTGTAAAGAAAACAAAATACGAGTGTGCTTTAGACCACCACTGAAGTGAATCTTCTTTAGCTCCATCTATATGTATGTACGTATCCGTTTGCAACTGGCTATGAGAGAAAGAGAGAAAGAAAATGTGTGCTCGTCGCATCTCTCTCTCTTGCCCCTACAGTAATAGGGTATTTTACCAAAAAAAAAATCACAAAATAAACCTAACCGACACGGTATATTTCTAGAACAGCTTTCTCTCTTGCCCCTACAGTAATAGGGTAGGTATTTTACCAAAAAAATCTAATTAGTCCGTCAGATAGATTCCCAAAAAATATTGGACACGTGTTTTTTCTTTTTTCACGTAAACAAAAAATTAAGACGATACAGTGCGTCGAAAACTCGTGTGACATCACTATGTCAGTACACTTTTACTGGCGAAGTGACGTCACAAACCCTCACTCATGACCTTTGATGCGTTTTAACTTCGTCAGTTTTTATTGAATTGATAAAACAAAAAATTGGTTGTCTGTAAAGTCGGTTTACTGACGATAGTTGAACGTGACAACGCGAAAGAATCATTACCTTTATCGCTGTAGTTATCGTTGCTATAAACAATTGACACCACATTCACTTTTCACTTGGAACGCCTCAGAGCGAGGTAACGCCGCAGAGCGAGGTAACGCCGCATGACGTCATGTAACGCCGTAACGCCGCATGACGTCATGTTTTTTCGTGCGTGCAGCCGGCTCTATCGAATTATAAGACGTTGTCACGTCAAAAATACGTATCCAATATTTTTCGATAATCTAACTGACGGACTAATTAGATATTCTTGGTAAAATACCCTATTACACGAAACGTAACTCTCTCTCTTTCTATCTTCACTAACTTATATGTCCCTCTCAACTTCCTTTCGCCTCGTCCGATGACACTTTTCCTAACGCTTTCGTCACGCGTTCACCAGCTTACTCCCCAAGTCAAGCGTGCGTAAAGAAGTTTTACTTCAAAAAATACCAGCCTATAATAGGGAGGTAACAACACCTGCCTAGCCTTTTTCCCAACTGTCTTGGGGTCGGCTACCAGTCTAACCGGATACAGCTGAATACCAGTGCTTTACATGGAGCGACTGCCTATCGGACCTACACAACCAAGTTACTGGGTAACACCGAGTAACACGATACCCCTTGGCAAGGTTGTCGGACTTTCTGGCTTCTGACGAAAATCACGATTGCTTTAAATGATTGCTAGAGCAGCATTGACGCACACTAGTACAATACAATGTTCTGTTTTTGTGCGTGCCCGCGGAAGTATGAGCACGAATCATTGAAATTGATCGACAAACGATTGCGCGCAAAGTTTTATAGTATTTATTAAAATAATTGTCTAAAATAAATGAGTTCGTATAACGGACTGAAAAATATTTTGTATATTAAGCATAACCTTTATTTTCACAAAATAAATATATCAGTTATGTTTTTATTCAAGTACTGGCTTTAACGGTCTCGAACCAAGCGCTTTGATTCCACATTTATTGTGCCCGAATTCACTGCCCGCCTCTGTTCCCTGATAAGTATAAACTGGGCATCTTCAAAGCACGAGTGAACCGGTTCATCGTCAAGCGTGCTTTATATTAGGCCGCAACTTAAGATCAGGTGAGTTGTGGTCAAACGCAAGCCTATTAGAAAGAATATAAAAAGGCTTCTTAATCGAATTTGTAATTGCTGTCGCAGATAGCCATCAATGTAATGGAAAATAAATGCTTGTAATTGACGACGACATGCGGCGCGAACCGAGACGATACGGTTAGCCGGAATACGGCGTGTTGCAAGTGCGTTGTAGGTCTTACTATTAAAAAGATACAGCCTGTAAAAGACATTAGGACGGCTAGACAGAAACAAAGCTTAAAAAAATATAAAGAATAACTTACTTCACATGTATTTTGTGGCTCAAAATGTGTTTTGGCGTGGCACTTGAAATTCTGCATATTTCTCACCTCTTTCTTGCATACTGTACACGTAATTGGACCTCCACTATCACGGGGCATCACTGCCAATGACAATAGTTTAGCATCTTGCTCCTAAAACAGATTTTCAAAAGTCGGATGTGATTTGCAGTTGTCTGCCTGGAGTCTTCTGTACAGATAAAGTGTACAGAAGACTCCAGGAGTTTAACTATTGTGTCTGCTAGTCAGTCAGTTGAGCTGTTGAGCTGATATGGGAAGCGGTCAATATAGTCTATATTGACCGCTTCCCATATCAGCTCACTTGTGGCCGTAAAAAGCGCCACCCACTCGGCCAAGCATGGCAATTACGACTGAACCCCCTCATGGGGGAGACCTACGACATGACAATGTTAAGACCCCAGTAGGCCGCAGCAAAATGGGGGATTATAGATCCCACCAACACCCAGTGTGAGTGCGGTGTTCCTGACCACACGATGGCCAATTACTAGTTCCCAAAGTGTCCCAACACCTGCATAGAGGACATAAAAAACGCCACTAATGGCCAAATACTCGACCGCTAGGTACTCAATTTTAAGATGTCCTTAAGTCTTGTACTGTTAGTACTGTAACAGTCACTTTGCCTTTAAAGTGATAGGCACAGCAGGAGACTTAACAATGAACTCATTTACTTTTTTTTTACATATTTTTAAATATTGGTAAAAAAATAAAAACATTTAAAAATATAAAAAATAGTAGCCCACCGGTATCGGGAACAGGGTCCAAGCTACCGGTGAGCAGGGCTCCTGAGAAAAGAATCTCTTAAGTATACGCGCCGTGTATTGTGCTGCCCAACAAGAGCGTCCTCAGATGTTGGTTGAGGCTCTTGGAAATAATTCCATTGACCATCATGAGTATTGGCACAGTCACTGGGCACATACCACATGTCGACAATCTCGCAAGCCAAATCAAGATACTGGGAATAAATATACTGACCACCAAAAACAGTAAATGATCACCAAATCTTAGGACCCTTAAGTCCCCCTTGGGGCGGATCCGACATGGTTAGGTTAGGTTAGAACTGTGAACTCCAACATACAAGGCGAGCGATCGGAGCGAGCGTGCCGCTGCAGCGGCCGCCGAGTGCCAGAACCAAATCGCTTTTTACAGTCAAACTTATACATTTCTACAATACTTTGGTTAAATGTTGTTGTTACTATTTTTGGAGGTCATTTACTATATCTGGAGGTTCGTTAAACATGAGCCCTTAATTATTATTATTATATCACACAGGGCTTCCCATTAGCAAAAGAAATTACAAATTTGGACCAGTAGTTACAGACTTTTGCGCATTCGAACAAACATACTGTTTAGAGTTATAATATTAGTATAGATAATACCTTACATTGAAGCTTTCTTTTCTCTTTCAGCAATAATTCTTTCTCTTTCAAATCCCAGTTAATTTTACTAAAATCCTTTGGTTCATTCTTTACGAAACAGTTGAAGTCTTGGTCTAAACTGTCGCTAGATTCAAAATCCTCGATACAGATCTTTTTCTCATTTTTACTCTGAATTAAATCGAAATCGTTAGTCAAGAATTTATTCATGAAATCAGAATCATTGCTTGACTCATAATCTTCGATTCTCACTGTGTGTTCATTTTTAATTTCATTGCTGTCCGATCTAATATACCTTTTTTGTTTATAAACTTTTTTTAATTTATGTTTGCAGTGTTTTGTTTTTTTCAGTTCTTTATTTGAAAACTGTATTTCTTTTTTGTTTTTCTGATTCTTAGTATCACTTTGAACAGTTGTAAGTTCAGACGGATGCGATACTTGACTATCATTGTGGACAGATTCAATTTTTATTGTATTGAATGATTTCTTCAGTATTTGTTCTGATTTTAAACTTGATTCTCTTAGTTTTAAAGCTCCTTCGACTAGATTTAAGCATGGTAGGCATATTAACTGTGTCAGGCCGTCGTCTATCTCGATCTGAAAATATTATGGATTTAACTTTTATTATGAAATACCAACTTATCCTCATAAATTGCATAAATTAATAATATTATTATTTTAAAATATAGGCACTTAGCACTAGATATGAAGCGACCTTGCCTTTTACTTTTTCGTATTTCCTCGTACTTAGATTAAATCGATAATTTCAAATGTTTTTGTTATCATAAAAACAAATAATATTTACCTTGATTGCACAAACTAATTGTAACTGTCGGCTGCGTAAACTTGAAAGATTCTTATCGGGAAATATTGGTTTTAGATCGTTTTTAGATAAACACGTCCTACACAGTGTCATTTCCATTCAATAAATTAAAAGATTTAATTTACAATTGCAAAATTAAGATACGATCACGATCTTCAATCTTCGAAAAAGCAAATTCGTATATTAATTATCGTTTATAAAGATCGTTATCTCTCCTAATTACACTAATATTATAGCTATTAATTAAAACTATCTCTCAAATGGTTGAGATTTAATCTTTACATATAATTTATTTGATATTATAGCATAATGCTATTATTTGATAGTAGATAAACAACATGTATCATCACAGAATTTATTGCTTTCAAATAGTAATGTTAATTTATGTCATAAAAGCTATCTTTGTGAACGAACCCCATTTTTTTTTCTGACGTTTGTAGGGTTGCTAACAGGGTACAAATATTTTCTCACCGGGGAAAAAAATATTCGGGGAACCCAAGGCAATTTGATAAAAAAAAAACTAATGAAATTCAACTATTTCATATCCAATATCGAATTAAAATGCTAATTAATTATTCGGACCACTCACACATGTAGCATTTTGTGCCCAGCACACTAGATACGGCCATGACTACATGACAAACTTTTACACGTAAATAAAGCTCATAAAACATCATTGATTTTTTATTTCCTTTGCTAATTATGTTCCTTGACTCATCTTAATTTGTATTACCGTTATCAACTTCTGTCTTTAAATTTCATCATTAACATAATATATGATGACAATAACTAATGCAATTATGGAAATAGATAAATTTATATATACTTATAGTATTTTTTTATATCCTTGTAGTTTAGCTTAGTAATAATTTAATTATTTTCTGTTATTTAATTGTCTCTGTTTAGAGAGAGGGTGAATTCGTAGTTTGGCACCGATGTGCACGTTTTTGCCTTTTGGCAACGTGGCGGTCAAAAGGTTAATAACACGTCCACGAGTTTCGCATAGAATTGCGATGCTTTTTGGATACAGGCAGAACGAGTTGACGGACTTTCCACACTGAATCATTTCACTATCACTAGTGACGTGCGTCGTTTGTTGGCTTTGAAATACACAAGTCAATTAAATATAATATTGGAATGTCAGAGCTTGTTAGGATAAGATTCTATTCTGGAAAGAAAGTAAACAAAAACATCAATTCACCATGATAACAAATCATATCGTTATTAATTCTATATTTATATTTCGAATTCTTCGAAAGCACTTCATCACTTAGTGATTATATTATTTTTTCCTACTCAAACTGAGTACTTACTCAAACTATTTATTTCAAATAAACCATATACACGCACTTTTGAATTGTCAAGAGTCTGTTAGAAAGTTGAACCTAGCTGCTCGGTCCAAACAGCAGGTTTCTATGGAGAAGAACGAGCAAGAAACTCCATGAACATTCTTTTTGAATCAATAGAATATTATAAAGGTTACATCATTCATGTTGAATAGCTACGGGACACAAATGTGAGAATAATGTAGGTAACAAGTTGTGCACGTTAAAAAAGGTCTAGAGAGAATTACAATAAATAATTTAAAATAACCGACGCAGCTGAAGAAGCGACCGAGAAGACGTCGCCTGTTCACGAAAATGACGCACGGATTGACACGGCACCATTTTGAAGGGAACCGAATGATCCAACATATGCTCCACTGTTACAAAGACAGTTACATACTCTATAACTGTCACATAAGAAATTACTGGATCCGTACAAACATCACATTTTTTTTTTCTTCAGACAGACAGTGTTTGGATCGATAAATATATAATACTACGATTCCGATATTAAAGTTTATTACTTTATGCTTAGTTTATTAGACTATAAAATCGACGTAAAGATTTAATTTATTGCATCAATAAAACTTAAATGAATGAAATTGTATTTTTACATTATACGTTAATCTTTATTTGGTACTCATAAAAGACGATAAGACCATCATTTGAACCGCTCTTATGAATACATGTTTCTGATATACTTTACTTACGAAGTGTGTGTTTTAACATAATTAATTAACACTGATCTACGTTAAAAAAAGTAACTAAGTAAGTAAGTTATTAAATCGATCAATTGTTGCTTTTTTTAAATATTCGTACAGTCGCAAAATATGATTTTCCCATCCCTTCATGAACTGACTGCGTGAAATGTCATTGACTCCGGCCCGACTTCATAGTCTGCCTCGATCCGAGGGCCGTCGCGCCGTACAATAAAAAGCCTGTGAACGCGGCGCAAGCGATAATTACAGTTCATCCTTCATAACATTTGGTCGCCACATGTGTTAACTGTAATATTATCACTAAAACGCAACACAGATCAATTAAAACCACCTCAGTATTTAAAAATCGTCGATCAAATCTGTACTCGTGATTAATACATGTTGATTAAACATAAATATATCGTGTTTTAAAGTGTTGTGTGAAGTTTTACTTCCGTGGTATCGTGCGTGTGCATTTGCGAGTGTCTAGTTGGATCAGAAAGATGGTTATTGCGAAGATTTGCTGTCTGGGCGCGGGATACGTCGGCGGCCCGACTTGCAGCGTTATAGCACTGAAATGTCCTAATATTCAGGTAACAGTATGCGACAAGAGTGAAGACAGAATAAACCAGTGGAATTCTGATAAATTACCGATATACGAGCCAGGGTTAGACGATGTTGTCCAGCAATGTCGCGGTAGAAACTTATTTTTCTCGACCAACATCGAGAAAAGTATTCGTGAGGCTGATTTAATTTTTATATCAGTTAATACGCCTACTAAAACGTTTGGTAATGGTAAAGGTAGGGCCGCAGACTTGAAGTATATTGAGAGTGCGGCCCGAATGATTGCGGACATGGCCACGAGCAACAAAATTGTTGTTGAGAAGAGTACCGTACCTGTTAGAGCTGCGGAAATCATCATGAAAATATTGAGAGCTAACACGAAGCCCGGAGTAGAGTATCAAATCCTGTCAAACCCTGAGTTTTTGGCTGAAGGAACCGCTATTGCAGACTTGGTTGAGGCAGATAGAGTGTTAATTGGAGGTGAGGATACTCCTGAGGGTCAGAAAGCTATCCAACAACTCTGTTGGGTCTACGAACACTGGATTCCAGCGAAAAACATCCTTACCACAAACACTTGGAGCTCAGAGCTTTCGAAATTGGCTGCAAATGCATTCCTCGCTCAACGCATCTCAAGTATCAACTCCCTGTCAGCTGTGTGTGAAGCCACTGGTGCTGATGTGTCCGAAGTAGCGATAGCTGTGGGCAGAGACTCTCGTATTGGACCGAAGTTCTTAGAAGCGTCAATAGGGTTTGGTGGCAGCTGTTTCCAAAAGGACATTCTCAACCTTATTTACTTGTGTGAATGCCTAAATTTGCCTGAAGTTGCAGCTTACTGGCAGCAAGTACTGAACTTAAATGACTTTCAAAAGAACAGGTTTGCAAGAAAAGTCATAGAATCGTTATTCAACACTGTATCAGACAAAAAAATTGCCATATTAGGTTTTGCGTTTAAGAAAAATACTGGAGACACTCGTGAATCACCCGCTATCCATGTGTGTAAGACTCTGCTAGACGAAGGAGCGAAACTTCACATATACGACCCAAAAGTTGAACCGGACCAGATTTTTTACGAGTTGACAAGTCCGTATATCACATCAGAACCTGAAGTAGTAAAGAGAAACATAGAAATTCATAACACAGCATATTCAGCTGTTACGGGAGCTCATGCTTTAGTTCTATGTACAGAATGGGACGAATTCAAAAAATTAGACTTTAAAAAAATATATGAAGTGATGATGAAGCCGGCGTATTTGTTTGATGGGAGGAAGATCTTGAATCATGAAGAGTTGCAGAACATCGGGTTCCACGTTCAGACTATTGGGAGGCGGTTAAGCAGAGTTGGCAGTATAAGAGCTCAAGGAAGTCAAACTATGCCATAATGTAAGTAATTTAAACCATTTTTTAATCATTTTTGGTAAGGGCAAATCTTATGGGTATGCATCATATGCCTCAAACCTCGTTACGAAAATATAAATCTTATTTGTAAAGTAATACAGCTTTAAATTGAACGCATTTATTATAGTAACATCTAGCGGCGGGTAGTGAAACTTGCTCATAAACTGTTCCTAGAGGAGAACGAATAGTTATGACCTCGTTACGGAAATATCAATCTTATTCGTTGTAATAAAAAAATTAAAGAATCTATATTTATTTAACTAACTAACAAACTATGTGTGTGATTCTAAAGATGAGAAGTTAGGGAGCTCAAAATTAAACAAAAGTAACTAAGGGAATTAAGGTTCGGGCGCCAGAGCTCACTAAGTAATTAAAAAACAAGGGAATCCGGGATAGCTGAAAGGTAAAGGAAATGGCTTCTAATCTAAGGTCGGAGATTTTTGAAATTAAGCTGCAAATTCTTTAACAATAGCTCATTTATTTCTAACATCGCAGGCATGGTGAATACAACAATAGAAAGTTCCTTTCATTAGAAGGGAATGTAGTTTTATAACTATTAAATTCTATACCTAAATTTTATGCTAAAGCTGTCAGTATTGCACGATTTTAAGTTGAATCTACGAAAAGAAAGCTAAAGAAACATACCACAGGTTTTTGGGAAAACTATTTAAAATAAACCTTTGATGTGGATTGGAGACTCGTGGTGAAACGCATCAGCTCATCTCCATGATGAATTTAAATGTTAGGGATGAAAATCCAAAGTATAAGTAAGAACGCCTTTGGGGCGTTCTTTTTGTAAACGAAGCATGCCAATCACTCGTGCTATGGGCACAATCAAACAGCGATGGCGTTAGAGGTGGATTTCCCAAAATATTACCGTTGCACGGCTGCTGACATCACTACCAAGTGGTTCCAACCAGGGGTGGACCCTTGAAATATTCCAATCTAATGATTGGCACGGAATAGAATTTTATTCGTGCATCATCTTAGTGAATTCGGTCGGAAAGTGAATGCTACTTATCCCAAACCGGAAACGTCAAAATAATCTGACAGCCGGGGAAATAAAATCCAACTGTCAAACTGATGGTCTATGGTTTTATCGATTACTCTACTAAATCCTAGCCAATCTATCAAATGTCTAAAGTGGGTCCTCGGCATTACCGAAGACTTCGAAAAAGTGACGAGAGAGGTCGACACTATGTAGCGAGTAAAAATTACTCGTTACATCGTAAATAAATACAGCATTAAGTTGAACACATTTATTATAGTGATATCTAGCGGCGGGTAGTGAAACTTGCTCATAAAATGTTCCTAGAGAAGGACGAATAGTCATGACCTCGTTACGGAAATATCAATCTTATTCGTAAATGAATACAGCATTAAGTTGAACGCATTTATTATAGTGACATCTAGCGGTGGGTTCAGTAAGGGCGGGTTGTTTCAAACAGTCTGTTAACGTTACATACGGACGGTTAAAAAGTTACTATGACGTGCGATGTTTAACGTACGTTAAATGAAACGGGTTGTTTCATCACATAAAGTTATTCAAAAAGAGATTCCATAATATTTTGATGTTTGAAGTAGCTGTTTGACAACACAAAATTACGATGACTGGTCGGTTATGGTAATAGTAACTTTTTGACGTATGATTTTATGAAACAACCCGTTTTTTTGATTTGACGATAGTTAGCGGCATTTTTTGATTTGACGATAGTTAGCGCCACATTAACTATTACCGGTCAGTAGTTGAAGCAACCCGCCCTAACTTGCTCATTAAACTATTCCTAGAGGACGAATAGTAATGATCTCGTTACGGAAATATGAATCTTATTTGTAAAGAAATACAGGTTTTAGTTGAACGCATTTATTATGGTTAAGCTGTGCAGTGTGCTGTGGTCGATACGTGGATGGGGTGACCATTCATTTTATACCGAGACACGTAAAGTCGTTGGTCCCGGCTGTCATTCGATACCGACTGCTTTAGGTGCAGCGCAGACGGCACACTTTTTGTGCGATCGAGTCTGCGGCGCACAAAAAGTCTGCATGGCGCGCAAAAAGTCGGTCGCGGATTTTTCACAGACTCAACGCACACGACGCACATCTTCGATCATTCTGTCGGCAGAGCTAGACGCTATGGAAATCGTGCAAAGTATTATTTTGTACATGAAGTACAGGAAAAGAAGAAGAAATAGAGAATTTTTTGTGCGCCGGACTTTTTGCGCGTAGTGTGCGTTACTGCATATAATTGCATAGGTTCTATTTTCACAGACTAAAAAGTGCGTCACGAATAGTCTGTCGTCTGCGCTGCACCTCAAGCAGTCCGTGTAGAAACGTACAGCAGAAGCGAATTTGTTTTATACTATCGTAATAAAGATGACAAAGATTCGACTGCCGAGCAGACTAACAGATTCTAATAAAAGCCGATAAGAAATTTCACGGAATCAATTTCCTTGTTAATATCATGACCCTATTCTCATTCAAGCAATAAAAAAATGTTCGGAATCTTCAATTGTTGTTTACAAAATAATAAAAGCAAATGAGTAATCTTTCTTTTGTTACTATTGATACTCGGATATCTATGCATGATACCAATAGATAGTTATAATACCTTAATCCTAACGTCGCGGTCAGTCTTAGAGAATTAGAATTTAGGCTAAAACGAAACGTTAACAAAACTTCTACTTCTACAATAATGTAAGTGTTCTGCACGAAGAGCAGCGTGGATCAAAAGCACTCTTGTAGCCATTTCAAGCTATTTTCTTACAAAATGTACGCTAACGAAAAAGCTTTTTTCAAAAAAGCTTTTTAGAAAAAAGACAACCGCCTTCAAAAAGTGAAAAATAACTTTAGCACAGAACACACATTGACTTTAGTTCCGAAATTCAGTGGCTTTGTTCTGTTTGTTGTTTTGTATTGCCACCGACTTCCGAAACTAAAGTCAATGTGTGTTCTGTGCTAAAGTTATTTTTCACTTTTTGAAGGCGGTTGTCTTTTTTCTAAAAAGCTTTTTATTTTCCGCTTTTTAGTACCTCCTTCTCATTCAAATCTATTAAGAAGAGATTGAAAGTTAACTACTACAAAGATTGATGAAACTAAAACCTCGTCTCTGTAAAATTTTTGGGTATTTATTGATTTTTCAAAAAGTGCTGAATCAATTTCGATAAAATTTATATGGGACCACCCCTAAAGCATACCCTATCTATAAAAAAAAGATTTTTCAAAATCGGATTACGTTTGCCTGAGAAATCGCGTAACAAATCGCGCACATACTTAATGCAAATTTAAGACTTATACGGTTTTCTCATGGATGCCATGGTCAGAACTGGACCAAATTAAAATGGGACCACACGGGAAGCACTAGCTTCCAAATAAAAAAAGAATCATCAAAATCGATAACCTCCTCCTTTTTTGAAATCGGTTGAAAAAAGGTAACACTTTTGGTTTCGTCAATTTGAGGTTAAAATTCCGAACAATTATCTGTCAAAATCAAATTTTCGGTCGGAATACTTATGAATTAGAGTAGGTTTTTAGATGACAAACAATTTTCGTTCGGACGAAATTTCGGAACGAATGGAACCGTGATAGGAAACACGCGTTTCGATCGAAACTTCGTTTTTCGTTGATTAAGAGTAGACCCCTGGACTTATCTTACTATCTATACTAATTACTAATCTACACTAAAATTATAAAGAGAAAAGATTTGCTTGTTTGTTACGATTTAAGTCAAAATCGACTGGGCCGATTTCAAAAATTCTTTCACCAATCGAAAGCTACATTATCCCTGAGTAACACAGGCTATATTTATCAATCGAAAAATTAGGGATCCTTGAGAAAATTCATGCGGAGGAAGTCGCGGGCATTTGCAAAAAGATTACGTAGATTTTTATTTCAAAATTTCATCAATCTCACCCCTTACTGGCAACGGATTGTAATGCGGTTTTCATCAATAGATAGAGTGATTCAATAGGATGGTTTATACGTATAGTTTGATATTGTTTTGTGTTCATTTGAAGACGATGACACATGCATAATCACCGAGGTAGAAGTCTTTGTTTAAACTAAACAAATAATAATCAGTGGCGTGCTTATAGGTCAAAGTTAGGGCAAGCCCGACAGATTTAAGAATAAAAACCCGATGATTTTTTTTCAAAATTCACACATATTATTATTATAATTTTTGTGCTCATTTTAGTACTATTAGAAACACTTCTTTGATTTAAGAACCATCTATTAATGTTTTAGAAGCGCTCTTATCATTTGTTTATATGAAATCTCTCTCTAATTATTTATTTCAATCTCTCTTATTATTTATTTATATTAACATCGTTTTTAGGGAGCCGTACCTCTAAAAGAAAAAAAACGGAACCCTTTTAAGATCACTTTGTTGTCCGTCTGTCTGTCAAGACTCTTTATCTCGGAAACGCGTGGAGGTATCTCGTTGAAATTAAAACCACATACTCAGGACTACAGTCTCTGAAGCTGTAAAAAAACCTAAGTTAACGTGAAAAAATGATACGGCCGTTTATGCCGCAAAAAACGTATATTTCGTCATTCTCGAAGAAATACAAATTTATAGGGTACTTTCCGTTGACCTAGGAACAATGAAATTTGACAAATAATCTCGTCTACTACAAGTACCAGGAGGAGGGATATTGACCAGAGGATGGGCAGCAGTGTCCTTATGAGTATTATAACACCTACTGCGATCGCCAACATGCATCGGTCAAGCATGGCAATTATGGCTGAACCCCCCTTGGGGAGACCTATGCCCAGCAGTGGGCATCTAAAGGTTGAAATGATGATGATGATGATGACTACAAGTACAGGGGAACATTTCTAATGAAATCATAAAATGTTAGTATGGTATGTGCGGTCATAATTTTTCCTGATACCTACACAAAATGTAAAAAGTCTATTTATTTTAAGGGGGCGCCGAGCAAAATAATTCAAAACAGTCGTCACTGTTAAAGTGATATAATCAATACTTTTACCATAATTGCCATAAAAAATATGTAATGAATACCACAGTGAATGTGTTAACCGATTATCGTTGGCAAAAAATAAGAATACTGTTTAATTTAATAAACAAAAATACGTAAAGTTGTACAAAAATCTTTAAAAAAATCTCGTATTTAGTTGAGTTTTGTTAGTAAACTGTATTTTTTTTTTCACAAACTTGAATTCATATTAATCTTTAACATTCATACTACAATTTGTAGTTTTTACATTTTCGAAATGTCGCTTAGTTATTTTATTATTAATTTTTCGCGCTGTTTTGAATCATACGCAACGTATGTATGTATGATTCAAAACAGCGCGAAAAATTAATAATAAAATAACTAAGCGACATTTCGAAAATGTAAAAACTACAAATTGTAGTATGAATGTTAAAGATTAATATGAATTCAAGTTTGTGAAAAAAAAAATACAGTTTACTAACAAAACTCAACTAAATACGAGATTTTTTTAAAGATTTTTGTACAACTTTACGTATTTTTGTTTATTAAATTAAACAGTATTCTTATTTTTTGCCAACGATAATCGGTTAACACATTCACTGTGGTATTCATTACATATTTTTTATGGCAATTATGGTAAAAGTATTGATTATATCACTTTAACAGTGACGACTGTTTTGAATTATTTTGTTCGGCGCCCCCTTAATAGCTACCTTACTCCGTAAGTTTAATGTAATTAGTTCTTATTAACTTGTATTTCTCATATGTAAGTGAATTGTATTCTTTTTGAGAAATAAATGTCTCAAACCTTATAATTGTATGGGTGACCAAATCACAGAATTTGAACGGAACCCTCGGTGGGCGAGTCCGACTCGCACTTGTCCGGTTTTTTATTAAAACAAAATTCATACAAGTATTCTTATTAATTCAATAGGCCACGCTAATAATATCATGTCAGTATATTCTATATGGTACACAATTAAACAAAACAAAAAAATAAATAATAAAAATAATAAACCATTTATTCTCAGGTAACAAAGACCTGTAGATAAATACCATCCATATAACAATAGTGTTAGTAAATAAAACTAAAAACTATGTTAGTATCACTAAGTTGCACTAAGTCTTTGTACGTTCCGGTGGCACTTGTCCGCGAAAGCGGCGGAATACTACATCCTGTGGCCAAAAGATTTCTTCCATCACTTTATGCAAGTAACATCTTTAACGCCTTCAAATTGTCTGTTCTACCACTGCACATCATTTATTTCGAGCAACAAGACTCATAGTGTTAGTAATAATGGTGTCCCCTTGTTTCGCAGACAGAAATTTCATAGAATTTCGTTTCCCAGAAAATGTTTAACATAATATTTGGTTCTCGTATTTTTATTTCGACTATTATTGTTTCAAAGACTTATTTACTTCAATGAAAAATATTTTACAGAAACACAATTCAATGAAATTTTAATCACATTTTTTGTTTAACAAAATTATCAAAAAGTAGAATTCTTTTTTAACGAATATTGTTTGTTTGTGGTATTTTTGGAATTTATTTCAACGAAAATGTATAGATATAAATAGACAAGCTCGCGTGGGACCGCCGGAGCCCCGCAACGCCGGAGCCGTGACAGAAACTATGCCTGCTGCATGTTGCATGCTCGCTTGCATGATGCATGCTTGCTTACATGCTGCATGCTTGCTTGCACGCTACATGCTTGCTTGCACGCTGCATGCTTGCTTGCACGCTGCATGCTTGCTTGCATGCTGCATACTTGCTTGTACGCTGCGTGCTTGCTTGCATGCTGCATGGTTGCTTGCACGCACGCGCAGTAAGTTTGGTTAGAACTGAGAGTCCCATTCTTGGGAATAAATTTTATAATAAATAAAAAATATAAGAATAAAGAATATTTGATTTGTTATTCTATGATATGATAATTCTGACAATAAACTTTATGTGAAACAAAAATCAATGATTTGAAAATCTTGAAAGTAAGTATTCTGCGTATGGATTGTTCTATGAAACGATATTATTAGAAAAAAATTATTTGAAACGAAATTCTATAAAACTATTAGCTATGAAACAACGTACAACCAGTAATAATACTGAGAAAACTACGTTAGTAATACACATACACAAAATTGGACAAACGGCGGAACCGATTTTGATGAAATTTGGTATGAAAATGGCTTGAACCCTGGAAAAGCACATAATATGGTACATTTTAATCCGGGACTTCGTCTGCATCCGCGATAACCGACATTCACACGGACCAAATCGCGGACAAAAGCTCGTTATAAATAAAGAATATATTTTTTATGATTTAATTACAAATGTATAATTTTCAGACTTTTCCCTGTATTTATAGTATAAGACGATATTACTTGCCAAGTTTCATAGTTCTAGGTCAACAGAAAGTACCCTATAAATTTTGATTCCCTTGAGAGTATCGAAATGTACGTTTTTTGCGACATAAACGGTCGTATCTTTTTTTCACGTTAACTCAAAAGTTTGATTTTTTCACAGCTGCAAGGGACCGTAGACCTAAGTATATGGTTTTTAAGTATATAATTTTAACTCGATACCTCTACGCGTTCCCGAGATAAATGGTCTTGATAGACAGACGGACAGACAGGGACAACAAAGTGATCCTATAAGGGCTCCGTTTTTTCTTATGAGTTACAGAACCCTAAAAACTAAAACAAAAGCAGTTTATTACATCATTCCTGCAAGGTGACAGGCCCAGCCGAAACCCTGCAGCAGTGTTTCACATTTTTTTTGATAACTTCCTAGTTATTGTCGTATTTGATAGCTCGTCTTTGAGCGTCGATACCTAGACAATCGGCTACTCACATGCGGGCAGACCGTCATCGTCACCATTCTAACCACCATTCTAACTGAAGGCGGTTCTCTTTTTTCAAAAAAGTTTTTATTTTCCACTTTTTAGTGCCTCCTTATCACCCAAATCCATTAAGAAACGGCAACACAGTTAAAACAGACATTGAAAGTCAGTTGAAAGGAAAGGTGAAAGAAACGAAAACGTCTTCTTGGTTTATGTTGATTTTTTCAAAAACCGCAAAGTAAATTTCTGTTTGTTGTATACTAAAACCTTCTCCAGAATGTAACAAACACTTTTCTGAAAACCGCATCAAAATCGGTTCAGGCAAACGGGAGACAATCGCGGACAAACATACATACATATAAACATACGGGTCGAACTGATAACCTCCTTTTTTTTTTAAGTCGGTTAATAACCTTCAGCCTTTCTAGCAAAAGTTACCAAATGTACGGCTATCTCTTATACTATATTCTCTGATTAATTTCGTTGCGGGATCCAAGACAGTTGAATCGTTACTCCGGGACTCGTCGAGTTTCATTATCTCGACGCTTTTCTGGTGGTCGCCACTGTTGATTCTGGCTTACAGGAGTTATCATCATCATCATGTCAATGTTTAGACGCCCACTACAGGGCATGGGTCTCCCCTAAGGGGTGTTCAACCGTAAGCACCATGCTTGTCCGATGCATGTTGGCGATCGCAATAGGTGTTATGGTACTCAGAATGACGCTGCTGCCCATCCTCAGGGCCTCAAGTCTGCTATTACAATAGTGTCAGAATGGTCTATCATTGATTTCATAATTGTTGATTTTGTCAAGTTTGGTAATTTACTAGTATAATGGCGTCATTATGACTTTCCAATGGTCAACCACTGACACGCCATTGAAAGAAATGATATAGAATGGTAATCTCGTACAAAATGACAACTGAATGACTGACTTAGGCGCCCGTTTAGTATAAAAGAAAATAGATCGTTTTGTCTGCTAAAATTTTGACAGTTCCTTTGATCAGTGACCTACCATTAGAACGTCATTGTGTAGTCAATGATCGACCATTATGAATTTAGCAGATTACGAACTTTTAGCAAAATGACAATGGGATCGTGTTGGAATGATGAAATTAAAAAAATAGCAGACTTGGCCCCCTGGTCAATATCCCTCTGTCGCCTTGTACGACACTTACAGGTAGAAATAATGTGGTGCTATTAGTGACCGGCACCACACGGCGAGTTTTAGTGGAAGGGAATAATCTGGCGGGCTTATCCCAAAAAAATTCCATGTACTGAAATGAGAATAATGCCTTCAACAGGCCAGCTACTGAGCATTTCGTAGAGGAAAAACCTAAAGGCCATTTACTAACTAACAAAATAAAAAGATTGCCTTGGATTCGTTTTCAAAGGGTTCCGTACATCCATACTAATATTATAAATGGAAAAGAGAGGTTTATTACGCTTTTAGGGTTAAACTATTGAATAGATCTTGATGAATTTAGTACTTACTGATTAAGCAAAGATATAGGGTGCTTATTAACCGACTTCAAAAAAATAGAAGAGGTTCTGAACTCGACGCGTATACCCATATATTTTTGTTATGTTTGACCACGCATAACTTTTTAAAGTGTAGTCCGATATCAATGATTTTTTTTTTAATTGATAGTGTTAAGTGTATATCTAAAAGTTGGTCTCATATAAATTAAAATATTTCACCTCTAAGGATGAAAAATTAAGGGATGACTTAATTTTGTTTGGTGTTACCTAAACAATTAAGAAACTGTAACACCACTACGGTGGAATATTTTCATGACATTTATATGGGACCAACTTTGAGATAGGCACTAAAAATCTGCTTCACAAAAAAATGAAGTAAAAAAAAATGTTCATAAAATGAAAACTACTGGGCCAAACTATATTAATTTTTTATGGGACCAAATGGCAACTATTCCGCAACAAATAAAAGAAGAATCACGTAAATCGGATCATAAATCTCAGCGTAATCGATGTACATACCAATCGAATTGAGAACTTCCTCCTTTTTGAACTCGGTTAAAAATAACTTTAAGAGGAAACACAACGGCCGTTTTTCCATACAAACTTAGTCCCCTGTTTTCTCCCTGGATAATGCCAGTAGATCAATTATTATTTTTTTAAATATCCATGGCTACTATTGGCATGTCCCTATGTTTTCCCTTTTCTCATAAATTTATTATTAAAAGAGATATGAATATTCAAAAACTTAAAAAATTGGCATGATTTTCCGCTGTGTTCAAACATTCAGAAAACAAATTTGACTTGATTATTTAAAAAATAGAAAACATAGGAACACGGCAAAAGCCTTTCTTTATTTTTTAATGAAAAAATCAGTTAATTCGGTTAAGTTTTGGAAAAGAAATCAGGGGACTACGAATCATTGATTTTGTATACTTTTAATAGGTATTTTCGGTCAAAGCTGCAGTTGTCTCTATCGCGCTCTGCGGTTCGTGTTCGGGCATCGCGCGACAGCAATAGATTTTTCAAATACCTAATTTTCAATTCTCTAGCCCGTGGTATTTCCTCTTAATTTCGGAAGTTGTTGGGAAGGTCTGTAGAGCGAAACAACAGGAAATACTGTTAAGTATATATTTGGAAAGGTATAAAGAGTAATCTAAGAATAACGTGGAAAAAACAATAAAGTATCAAACCATAAGTCACTTGTCTAGTAGACAGTTTCTATCTAGCCAGTGCTAGTACATGCAGGTGATATATCTTCAACAGAAGTGGATGCCAATACAAATCTACAGACAGAACCAAAGCCAATGCCTGCGAAATTATAGTTATTTTTAGTTTTTGAAGGCGGTTGTATTTTTTGTAATAAAGTTTTTGTTTTCTACAACATCTAAAATACATTATTGTGTCTGTCTGTAGTAATTTCTGAACTATTTGACACACTAATAGTCTTTTTTTTTTTTCTAAAAATATCCCTTTAATTTATTTGACTACGCAACCCTAAAAAAGAAGGTTATTTCGCCTCAGACGCTAACATATTAAAATAATGACGGCAGTCAGTGATTAAGTTTCCGAGAAACGTGCGGAGGAAACAGATGCACTCACGATTTTGGCATAACTTTGGAGTTCGGTAACCGACGGTACTAAGCCGTATACAGGATGATTCGTAACTCGATACCTTGCCTGAAATGAGATAATTATCGTCTTCCTGCCGTTACTTGGGGTCGGCGCAAAACATTTTTTATTTTATTTATTGGGGAAAATAAACAGTTACACATTACATATTACAAGTATAAAAGTACCTAATTGTAGAAGATGGTTAAATGTGTAACCAACGGCATTTTCCAAAGAATATAGATAAAAAATATTTTAATAGGGTATTACACCCATTTTTGAAAAGTGTTTCAATGAAATTCTGTAGTGCTAATATGCCACCAAAAAAAACACAAAATTTTTATTCAATCGATAAGTGCCATAAAAATGCACCTAAATTTTAAATTTTCAAATTTCGCGCGTTGTTTGACGAAAACGCCACTTACTAGACGCCATATTGCTCAGCGTAAATGACGTCAGTTCGTTTAGTATCAAATAAGCTCATATTAAATATGATAATTGTATATCATTTAAAAATAATTAAAAGTATATTTTGTAATAATGAAAAAATTACGTTGGTTACGAAAATAATAAAAGTACAAAGCCTATATTACGCCAATCGGTTGACTGACAGTTGACAATTTTTTGTTTACACAGCCATACGGCGTAATAACATGGCCGCTACTATTTCACGGTGTTTTATAACAGATTCAAAATACTGAAATATTGAATTGAATTTAAACATTCGTTTTGTTATTTTATGAACTAAAACTTACATTTTCCGACTGCTTAATGCCTAAACTGTCTCAATAACATATTTATAGATTTTTCTCGTACAGAGGAAAATACCCTATTCAAAACGACATTCAGTGAATTTAATGATGCCTACTTGCTACCTGTAAATAATAACAAAACAAAAACAAAAAATGAAAAATTAACAATAAGTGAACAACAATAATTTACGAAAGAAGTAAACAACAATGGAGATTATTTAGTGAGAGTTTCTACGATGTTTCTTTTAAATTGAATAGCGGAGAGAACAAACATATCAAAGCTAGGAGTCCTCGCAAAGGTGCGAAAGTACTTCACGTCGGAACAGATGCTGAACCTATACCAAGCACAAGTTCGATCGTGCATGGAGTACTGTTCGCACCTCTGGGATGGATCTGCCAAGTACCAGCTGGAGGCGTTGGAAGTTATTGAAAGACGTGCCAAGAGGCTCATAGACAACGACTTCCTGGTTAAGGCTAAGCTCCAAAGCCTTGAACACCGCCGCGCCGTTGCCAGCCTATCGGTCTTTTATCGGGTACATTTCGGAGAGTGTGCTTTGGAATTGCACAACTTAATTTCCCCAACCCCATTCCATCACCGGACGAGCAGGGATACGGCGAAGCGTCACCGCTATACGGTTGAAGTTCCACGGTCTCGAACCAAGCGCTTTGACTCCACATTTATTGTGCGAACTGCCAGACTGTGGAATTCACTGCCCGCCTCTCTATTCCCCGATACATATAATCTGGGTATCTTCAAGGCACGAGTGAACCGGTTTATTCTAGGCAAGCGTGCTCCACCTTAGGCCGCATCATCACTTAAGATCAGGTGAGTTGCGGTCAAACGCAAGCCTATAACAATATAAAAAAAAAAACAAAAAAAAAGTGGGGTTAAAGTACTCGTTGTAGTAACTAGTCAGTCTGCGCAGAGGCGCACGTAGTCCTGCGTTAGTGCGGCAGGAAGCGACAGCAAACATAGGTCGCATGCGGACTCCGCGACATACTGTGGTTCTAGGCACTATGTAATTAATTTTATTCCGTATGTCAATGCAATCATATTTTTAACCGTCTTCAAAAAAACTGGCCAAGTGCAAGTCGCACTCGCGCACGATGGGTTCCGTGCCATTATCTATACAGGATGTACCGGAAAGGGGTACATCCGAAGGGAGGTCAATGTACTCGTGAAACTGAACAACATTCAACAGAAAAAGAAAAAAGAAATTTTAGACTCCAGTCTCCGGCAAGTTAAAATTTTCTATGAAGAGTCCAAATTTTGTTTTTTAATTTCGTTTTTTTTTTCTGTCTAATGTTGTTCAGTTTCACGAGTACATTGACCTCCCTTTGAATGTATACCCCCTTTCCGGTACACCCTGTACAAGTTTAGACATCGAGCAAAAAAACGGCAAAAAATCTCGTTTGTTGTATGGGGCTCCCTTCAATATTTATTTTATTCTGTGTTTAGTTATTTGTTGTTATAGTGGCAACAGAAATGCATCATCTGTGAAAATTTCAACTGTCTAGCTATGACGGTTCATGAGATACAGTCTGGTGACAGACAGCCAGACAGATGGACAATGGAGTCTTCCTGTTTGACAACGCATAACTTTTTTCAGTGTAGCATCGATCTCTTTTAATTGATAGTGTATACCACAAAGGAGTTGTTTCAAAATGTATGGAGCTTGGGCCCAGTCCTTGTACACCATACTTAATAATAGGGAAACACATTTTAAATAGTTCTCAACTGTCCAATTAATTTAAAATAGCTTTGTGAGCAGGTAAAACACAATAAATAGCACTTGAAATTGCAACACACAACAAACAGCAGTCATGGCGGTAAGCTGTCATTTTGATTGATTAATGACGTTTGACATTTATAATTCTGATTTCCTGCGTCGATTTGTAGATAGGTAGGTAAACAGTTGGGAAAGAAACGGTGTTAAATTAAAAAAAAAACGAAAGGGAGGTTGTTATAAAGTACTCTAGAAACTAGAAACAAAACGAGACGAAAGTGACTGAAGTGAGACTGTTGTGACACTGACAGCTGACAGTTCTCTTTCTATGATCAACGGTCGATTTATGGTTTATAGAGTAGCTAAATCTGAGTGACGCCATGTTGAAAACCCATAAAAATTATTGTTTAATTATCAATTTACTACCACAACAGTATACATTTAAATGAATTATCTGTATTTTTCCCGGATTCTACGGATTTTTCTCTTTTTTTTGAAGTGGTGTACATAGACTGGGCCCAGTATGAAACATGTCCTTTGGTCCCATATAAACATGAATATATTCCACATCTAAGGGTGGAAAATTAAGGGATGACTTAATTGACTTAATTTGTTTGGTGTCACCGTTTCTTAATTTAATTTGGATGATAAGAAGTAGGCACTAAAAAGCGGAAAAAAAAACTTTTCCAAAAAAAGCAACCACCTTCAAAAAGTAAAAAAAAAACTTTAAATTCGCATGTCGGTGGCAATACAAAACAAGATACAAAACCAAAGCCGCCGACTTGCGAATTTAAAGTTATGTTTTACTTTTTGAAGGCGGTTGTCTTTTTTGTAAAAGAGATTTTTAAGGAATGTATCGAATTATCAATCATCCTGTGTTGTTTACATAAGTAAGGAGGTTCTCATGGCTATATAACGGTTGAATGCATCTACATGTCTATTTGCAAGGCTAAACAACGAATGTTTTCAAGGTAGCTCGCTCAATTAAATTCTTAACAGGGCCCTTTCCGGAACGTCTATCGACAACGCGAGCGTGATTGAAAAAGGTTTTGTTTCATCCAACACAATGTTCGAAAACAAACGAGTGAGTGAGAACGCCATAACACTAAAAAGCCTAACAAGTTTTTTTTGTAAAAATAGCTTTTTACAAAAAAGACAACCGCCTTCACAAACTAAAAAGTGAAAAATTACTTTAGCACAGAACACACATTGACTTTGGTTTCGAAAGTCGGTGGCTTTGTTCTGTTTGTTGTTTTGTATTGCCACCATTATTTTTCCCCTTAAATATTTTTTTATTCTGTTTTTAGTATTTGTTCTTATACCTACCTTTTGGAATGGGCAACTAGAATCAACTAGAATCAACTTTATATTTTGTATTATGACGTTCAAAAGTGCCTTTTTAATGGTCTAATTAAAATAAATGATTTGACTTTGACTTTGACTTTGACTATAGTAGCAACAAAAATACTTAAAGTGGTTCCCCTTAAATATTTATTTTACTCTGTTTTTTAGTATAAAAATACATCGTCTGTGAAAATTCCAACTGTCTAGCTATCTATGAGATACAGCCTGGTGACAAACAAACAGATGGACAGTGGAGACTTAGTAATAGGGTCCCGTTTTTACTCTTTGGGTACGGAACCCTAAAAAATCGTTACCAAGCAAATATTACTTATTCAATATTACATAATTTGATAAACAATATTCATACTCGTGTTTATGATGTGACTTTCAACAAACCGTATAATTAAACAATTAGATAGACATTTAAATGCAATGTTGGAGAAAAAAGACATTTCAGCAATTTCGTTGCACATAAATGAGTATTGCGTACTCACTACTTTATGGGTGTGGTCTCACTGGTAGCTATTAACGAAGTAAAAAATAACTTTCATTTCGCAAATCTTTGTGTTATATATTTTTTTGTTTTTTGTGCCTATTTCTTTATTTCTTATCATCCAAATTAATTCAGAACCTGTAACACCAAATAAATTAAGTCATCCCTTTATTTTCCACCCGTAGAGGTAGAATATTTTCATGAATTTATTTGGAACCAAGCCTGAGGCATACCCTGTCAATTAAATAAGTATTTTTTGAAATCGTCTACATTGTGAAATTAACAGTCTTCAAAACCAAAAAAAAAAATAGTAAGAAACACACTGAGGTAGCTGCGCGGTGCGGGAGGAGTGACAGTTGTCACAAGTTGACGTATCAGTGAGCTCTCGCGTCACGTCACCACACTGAGGTAGCTGCGCGGTGCGGGAGTGGTGACAGTTGTCACAAGTTGACGTATCAGTGAGCTCTCGCGTCACGTCACCAGACTGAGGTAGCTGCGCGGTGCGGGAGGAGTGACAGTTGTCACAAGTTGACGTATCAGTGAGCTCTCGCGTCACGTCACCACACTGAGGTAGCTGCGCGGTGCGGGAGGAGTGACAGTTGTCACAAGTTGACGTATCAGTGAGCTCTCGCGTCACGTCACCACACTGAGGTAGCTGCGCGGTGCGGGAGTGGTGACAGTTGTCACAAGTTGACGTATCAGTGAGCTCTCGCGTCACGTCACCAGACTGAGGTAGCTGCGCGGTGCGGGAGTGGTGACAGTTGTCACAAGTTGACGTATCAGTGAGCTCTCGCGTCACGTCACCAGACTGAGGTAGCTGCGCGGTGCGGGAGGGGTGACAGTTGTCGCAATTTGACGTATCAGTGAGCTCTCGCGTCACGTCACCACACTGAGGTAGCTGCGCGGTGCGGGAGGGGTGACAGTTGTCACAAGTTGACGTATCAGTGAGCTCTCGCGTCACGTCACCACACTGAGGTAGCTGCGCGGTGCGGGAGTGGTGACAGTTGTCACAAGTTGACGTATCAGTGAGCTCTCGCGTCACGTCACCAGACTGAGGTAGCTGCGCGGTGCGGGAGGGGTGACAGTTGTCGCAATTTGACGTATCAGTGAGCTCTCGCGTCACGTCACCACACTGAGGTAGCTGCGCGGTGCGGGAAGGGTAACAGTTGTCACAAGTTGACGTATCAGTTAGCTCTCGCGTCACGTCACCACACTGAGGTAGCTACGCGGTGCGGGAGGGGTGACAGTTGTCACAAGTTGACGTATCAGTGAGCTCTCGCGTCACGTCACCGCACTAAGGTAGCTGCGCGGTGCGGGAGGGGTGACAGTTGTCACAAGTTGACGTATCAGTGAGCTCTCGCGTCACGTCTCCACACTGAGGTAGCTGCGCGGTGCGGGAGGGGTGACAGTTATCACAAGTTGACGTATCAGTGAGCTCTTGCGTCACGTCACCACACTGAGGTAGCTGCGCGGTGCGGGAGGGGTGACAGTTGTCACAAGTTGACGTATCAGTGAGCTCTCGCGTCACGTCACCTCACTGAGGTAGCTGCGCAGTGCGGGAGGGGTGACAGTTGTCATAAGTTGACGTATCTGTGAGCTCTCGCGTCACGTCACCTCACTGAGGTAGCTGCGCGGTGCGGGAGGGGTGACAGTTATCACAAGTTGACGTATCAGTGAGCTCTCGCGTCACGTCACCACACTGAGGTAGCTG
The DNA here is from genome assembly GCA_947361185.1 of Charanyca ferruginea. Lineage (NCBI taxonomy): Eukaryota > Metazoa > Arthropoda > Insecta > Lepidoptera > Noctuidae > Charanyca > Charanyca ferruginea. The sequence goes on from OX376080.1 coordinate 2,284,399, forward strand.
CGCGGTGCGGGAGGGGTGACAGTTGTCACAAGTTGACGTATCAGTGAGCTCTCGCGTCACGTCACCTCACTGAGGTAGCTGCGCAGTGCGGGAGGGGTGACAGTTGTCATAAGTTGACGTATCTGTGAGCTCTCGCGTCACGTCACCTCACTGAGGTAGCTGCGCAGTGCGGGAGGGGTGACAGTTGTCATAAGTTGACGTATCAGTGAGCTCTCGCGTCACGTCACCTCACTGAGGTAGCTGCGCAGTGCGGGAGGGGTGACAGTTGTCATAAGTTGACGTATCTGTGAGCTCTCGCGTCACGTCACCTCACTGAGGTAGCTGCGCAGTGCGGGAGGGGTGACAGTTGTCATAAGTTGACGTATCTGTGAGCTCTCGCGTCACGTCACCTCACTGAGGTAGCTGCGCGGTGCGGGAGGGGTGACAGTTGTCATAAGTTGACGTATCTGTGAGCTCTCGCGTCACGTCACCTCACTGAGGTAGCTGCGCAGTGCGGGAGGGGTGACAGTTGTCATAAGTTGACGTATCTGTGAGCTCTCGCGTCACGTCACCTCACTGAGGTAGCTGCGCAGTGCGGGAGGGGTGACAGTTGTCACAAGTTGACGTATCAGTGAGCTCTCGCGTCACGTCACCTCACTGAGGTAGCTGCGCAGTGCGGGAGGGGTGACAGTTGTCATAAGTTGACGTATCTGTGAGCTCTCGCGTCACGTCACCTCACTGAGGTAGCTGCGCGGTGCGGGAGGGGTGACAGTTATCACAAGTTGACGTATCAGTGAGCTCTCGCGTCACGTCACCACACTGAGGTAGCTGCGCGGTGCGGGAGGGGTGACAGTTGTCACAAGTTGACGTATCAGTGAGCTCTCGCGTCACGTCACCTCACTGAGGTAGCTGCGCAGTGCGGGAGGGGTGACAGTTGTCATAAGTTGACGTATCTGTGAGCTCTCGCGTCACGTCACCTCACTGAGGTAGCTGCGCGGTGCGGGAGGGGTGACAGTTATCACAAGTTGACGTATCAGTGAGCTCTCGCGTCACGTCACCACACTGAGGTAGCTGCGCGGTGCGGGAGGGGTGACAGTTGTCACAAGTTGACGTATCAGTGAGCTCTCGCGTCACGTCACCTCACTGAGGTAGCTGCGCAGTGCGGGAGGGGTGACAGTTGTCATAAGTTGACGTATCAGTGAGCTCTCGCGTCACGTCACCTCACTGAGGTAGCTGCGCAGTGCGGGAGGGGTGACAGTTGTCATAAGTTGACGTATCAGTGAGCTCTCGCGTCACGTCACCTCACTGAGGTAGCTGCGCGGTGCGGGAGGGGTGACAGTTGTCATAAGTTGACGTATCTGTGAGCTCTCGCGTCACGTCACCTCACTGAGGTAGCTGCGCAGTGCGGGAGGGGTGACAGTTGTCATAAGTTGACGTATCTGTGAGCTCTCGCGTCACGTCACCTCACTGAGGTAGCTGCGCAGTGCGGGAGGGGTGACAGTTGTCACAAGTTGACGTATCAGTGAGCTCTCGCGTCACGTCACCTCACTGAGGTAGCTGCGCAGTGCGGGAGGGGTGACAGTTGTCATAAGTTGACGTATCTGTGAGCTCTCGCGTCACGTCACCTCACTGAGGTAGCTGCGCGGTGCGGGAGGGGTGACAGTTATCACAAGTTGACGTATCAGTGAGCTCTCGCGTCACGTCACCACACTGAGGTAGCTGCGCGGTGCGGGAGGGGTGACAGTTGTCACAAGTTGACGTATCAGTGAGCTCTCGCGTCACGTCACCTCACTGAGGTAGCTGCGCAGTGCGGGAGGGGTGACAGTTGTCATAAGTTGACGTATCTGTGAGCTCTCGCGTCACGTCACCTCACTGAGGTAGCTGCGCGGTGCGGGAGGGGTGACAGTTATCACAAGTTGACGTATCAGTGAGCTCTCGCGTCACGTCACCACACTGAGGTAGCTGCGCGGTGCGGGAGGGGTGACAGTTGTCACAAGTTGACGTATCAGTGAGCTCTCGCGTCACGTCACCTCACTGAGGTAGCTGCGCAGTGCGGGAGGGGTGACAGTTGTCATAAGTTGACGTATCAGTGAGCTCTCGCGGCACGTCACCCGTCCCACGTTAAAGCGGTCGTGCTTGAGTAAGTAGCTCACGATGGAACCCCACCCCAAAGGTCATTGTACGGTGGTACCCATACTTACTCGTAGTAAACGACATTAGTTAATAAACTTGTTTCTGGCCACTTCTTCATCTGCGTAGCCGAAGTGAAGTCTTTTTATGGTGCGAGATGGAAGTCATGCATTTCCTCAATTGTGTCCGTGAAGTTTCTTGCTCGTTCTTCTCCATAGAGACCTACCTACGTTTTGGAACGAGCAACTAGCTTCAACTCTCTGACTAACTGACTCTGTGACAATTCAAAATTGCCTGTAAATGGTTTAATTGAAACAAATGCTTTGTCCACCGCAAAAAAATAAACATCGTTGTTTGCAACTCAGCATTATTTTTCGGATGATGTAAAATTATATCACCTGATGTATTCCGTAATAAATTGTATAAAACTTGCCAAGCGCGGTCAGAATTGCACACAGATTGCTGCAGTGCAATTTTATAGTTTTAAAGTGTGTTTTATTTTCTTTCTTTCTTTCAATTCTATAAGAAATTACCCGGTTAATTATAAAACTGGTTGTCAGACTTTCTGGCTTCTGACTACCCATAACGACTGTTAAAGATCTTCGAATGACAGCCGGGAGCAACGGCTTCGAGGCAAGACGTTCAGCCGTAGTCGCCATGCTTGGCCAAAGCATGTTGGCGATCACAGTAGGTGTTATGATACTCAGAAGGACGCTGCTGCCCATCCTCTGGTTATTATCCCTGTGTCGCCTTCTACGACACCCACGGGTAGAAATGAATTTCACTAAACTTACTTATTATTTCAGTAATTTCCCTTTACCTGAAATCGTGTACTTGATATTGAAAATATTAATTACTTTGATGATTAAATCCACTTAAAACTTCAGTATCTTTCGAGTGCATCTTATGTAGTAATTGTTTTGATATTATCTTTACATTAATGTGAATTAGTTCCTTGAAAGATAATATACAATGATAGTGCACACACCCCCGTAAATGTTAACGCAGACACCAGCAATATGTTTGGGCAGTTTTTGACTAGATTTTGCCCGCGATTTTGCCCGTTTTTAGGGGTACCCAAAGGGTAAAAACGGGTAAAAACGCTATAACAACAAATACTAAAAACCGAAATAAATAAATATTTAAGGGGGCTCCCATACAACAATAGTAGATTGTTATACAAGGAGCTAAAATGACCCATTATATACGAGGTAGTTTTACTCCCGAGCTTTAGCGAGGGAGTAAATAGAAACCGAGTTTGAATGGGTTTTAGCGCCGTGTGTTACACTATACTTTTCACTACGATTGCGAGAAATTAATTACGGTCACTACCAATTCAATTTGCAATTAGAGATAAATTTTAAAGATTTCGCGCCAATGTGTTTTTTTTTGTTTCTTCTGTAGCCACAACACATTGCATGCATTCTACCACAGATCGCCGATTTTAGTTCCATTTTCAAAATTAAAATGAGGTTCTTTTTTTATGAAACAGTAATAAGTCGAGTCTTTATTCATGATTATTCTACTTATGACAAAAGACTTTTTCGTTTTTGTAGGCTCATTGTCATATTTGACACACAAAAATAAAAAAAATAAAACTTTTTCCCCTAGAGGATGAAATGCTATTTTATCCCCGCTCTGGGATGCTACAATGACGGTCTTTTTGAGCAAGAGAAGTGGAAACGTATTTTTTGCAATTTTTTTGCTCGATGTCTAATGTTGTATAGATAATGGACCCTTCGTGCGCGAGTCCGACTCGCGCTTGGCCAGTTTTTTGTTAATACCAAAATTAGCTGAATCCCTCGTCTTCGTCCGTGTGTATTTCCGTTATCTGTGGGTTTTTTATTTTTTTGCACGGAACCCTAATTATTTTTCTAAAATAAAAGTAACCTATGTTACTCGTAATAACATGAGCTATCTGCCATTGTAAGTCCCGTCAAAATCAGACCTGCCGTTTCGGAGATTTGGCGAAACAAACAGACAAAAAAAGCTTTTTACAAAAAAGACAACCGCCTTCAAAAAGTGAAAAATAACTTTAGCACAGAACACACATTGACTTTAGTTTCGACGTTATTTTTCACTTTTTGAAGGCGGTTGTCTTTTTTGTAAAAAGCTTTTTATTTTCCGCTTTTTAGTACCTCCTTCTCATTCAAATCTATTAAGAAGAGATTGAAAGTTAACTACTACAAAGATTGATGAAACTAAAACGTCGTCTATGTAACATTTTTGGGTATTTGTTGATTTTTCAAAAAGTGCTGAATCAATTTCGATAAAATTTATGTGGGTCCACCCCTGAAGCATACCCTATCTATAAAAAAAAAGAATTTTCAAAATCGGTTTACGTTTGCCTGAGAAATCGCGTAACAAATCGCGCACACACTTAATGCAAATTTAAGACTTATACGGTTTTTTCATGGATGCCATGGTCAGAACTGGACCAAATTAAAATGGGACCACACGGGAAGCACTAGCTTCCAAATAAAAAAAGAATCATCAAAATCGGTTCACCCAGTCCCGAGAAATCAAGTAACAAACATAAAAAAAAAAAAAAAAAAAAAAAAAAAAAAAAAAAAAACAGACGAATTCATAAACTCCTCCTTTTTTGAAGTCGGTTGAAAAGTTAAAAGTATGTTTTTCAATACTCAATACTTTATTACATTAAATTTCACAATGTTAGCTTAGGTGGTAACTTTAAGAATAGTAGATCATTATAGACCCTGTCGGGCACAGTAAATAAGTAAGTAGGAGAGAGGAAGCTTATCATTAAAATTATTATATAAATGAATAAACAGCTCATTTGTAATAATAGCTTAACTTAGCTTTTACCGTGTTTTCATATAAATGCATTCAGTAAAAGCTGTTCATTAAAAACAGACACTTCAATTATATTAATTTGTATAGTCTATAGCACTTAGACACAAAGTAAGTAAGGCTGCGTCGCGCCTGAGTAGAGAGACCGCTCAGAACAAACCGCCATTTTTACCACGCACACATTGACATTACGTTTATAGGCATTCTCAAGCAGACTTCAGTCTCGACTGTCACGTGTTGTCTAACGGCTGAAACCAATTACCTACCTTCACTGAAATGTAAATCACTACTGCTGGAAGACAATATGCTTCTATCTATTTTTGAATGGTGTCTCACATTCATCAATAACGGTTATCTATGTGACGGAAACAATAGATAGGGGTGGCCCTCCCGTGCGTTTCGTTACAACCAACATCATCACAAACAACGTGATTTTTATAAATAACTTCTGTATGTTTAAAGTATTAAATTATTGGATTTAGTTATAGTTTACATAAAATATAAAACTCTGCGAGTAACTGGAACATTATACAAGATTTGACTACATTTTGCTAAACAAAGCGGTAAGGTTAGAGCGAGGTTAGAGAGAGAGAGTTTATCGCGGACTTTTCCGCCTGCTCAGTTACAAAAAAAATCCCTTGGCGCCTGCGAAGTCAGCGGGGCGGGGTAGAGAGCGCTTCCATTTTGAGTGCAAGCAAAAATGAACTTAGTGGTGGTCAGGCGGGTGTGTCCACGATAGTACCTAATTGACAATTGAATACTCAAAAAATACATTTTTTTGTGTAATTATTTCGTTGAGTTTGCTATTGATTTATTTAAATGGAATCTATAAGTAAATTCATTACAAGTTAATTTGCTCATATGACCGAGACGGTTTTTATTGTTTGTTAATGGTTCTATGTTATAGGACCTCAAAAGCAATTTCCGTGTGGGATAACTCTAATACTATTTCAAAATCAGTACTTTAACTTGAGTAGGACAGGTTTCATGAGATTATAAATATAGTTTATTTTAAAAGCAAACCATTTATTCCTAGAATACGGCGGATCAACAAGTCTGTTACCATTAGTTACCACCCTATCAAACAAATAATTGTCAACACGTCATTGGGACACATACTTTGGCTTTTTCATACAAATAGTTAACCGTAGTAAGCCACAGACCCTCTCATCGATCGATATCGTGTGCCGGTAAGATTTCTTACTCTCTAACAAATAATTGGGATGTTATAACCACAGACAGATAGGTTTTTCTATTACCAGTATGTCAAAATTGGAGATAGAATAGGTAATTGGGTTTGGCCGTTAATGAATAAATTAGAAACATTGACATTTCACGGCGATCGAGAAAATTTTGTTATAAAAAATTGCAAAGAGTTCCAACCAGTGTCAATAAAATTTCATATTGTCACAAATAAAACTTACAGAGTCACTGCAGTAGCAGCCCTACTGAGTCTGGCAAGTTTAGGTAATTATTTTGGAAGATGGCGGGAGCGGTCCTTCTTTACCCTCTATTTTGTGCCTAAGTGCTATAGACTATACAAATTACCTACTAAGTACCTCCCTAGGAACGAAAGAAATTATAGGATCGAACTAGTACTTATTTTTAATATTGTAATAAGCTTGCGTTTAGCTGCAACTCACCTGATGCGGCCTAAGGTGGAACACGCTTGCCTAGGATGAACCAGTTCACTCGTGCCTTGAAGATACCCAGATTATACTTATTAGGGAACAGAGAGGCGGGCAGCGAATTCCCAGTCAGGCAATTTGTTATAATAGGGTATTACACCCATTTTTGAAAAGTGTCTCAATGAAATTCGGTAGTACTAATATGCCACCAAAAAGAAACTCAAATTTTTTATTAATCGATAAGTGCCATAAAAATGCATCTAAATTTTAAATTTTCAAATTTCGCGTGTAGTTTGACGAAAACGCCTCTTACTGGACGCCATATTGCTCAGCGTAAATGACGTCAGTTCGTTTTGTATCAAATGAGCTCATATTAAATATGATAAGTGTATATAATTTATAAATAATTAAAAGCATAATTTGTAATAGGTGTAATAATGAAAAAATTACGTTGGTTACGAAAATAATAAAAGTACAAAGCCAATCGGTTGACTGACAGTTGAAATTTTTTTGTTTACACAGCCGTACGGCGTAATAACATGGCCGCTACTATTTCACGGTGTATTATAACAGATTAAAAATACTGAAAACTTTGAACTGAATTTAAAAATTTGTTTTGTTATTTTATGAACTAAAACTTACATTTTCCGACTGCTTTATGCCTAAACTGTCTGAATAACATATTTATAGATTTTTTTCTCGTATAGAGTAAAATACCCTATTGTCTAAATACATATTTGTTACTGTTGCGTCTAAGTTTTTTTTCCTGTAGTGTCTTTAATTATTTATTTTCAAACTACTTAACCGAATTAAATATATACAAAGCTTATAAAAATATGTATAGGGCTCAAGGGGCATCATAAAAGTCGTCCGCATCGCTCTCAATGGGACGAGTGCCCAGAAGGCTAGCAGCATTACCACGTTGAATGGCAATGCTAATTCTTTGGCCCAAGAAAAGACCAACCCTCTCACGTGAAGACTCGACCCGCCGCTTAGCAATGTCCCTAAAAACAAGGTGAGCACTCGGGCCCTATGGCCCTAGTGTTTCAACCCCAAACGGCTCAAACATAAAAGTGTTACCAGAAGATACTGAGCTGAAAATTGCAAAACCTTAAGAGCATTGTGAGTTTGTGTGGCTGTAAATTTCGTAAACTTTGTCCAATTTCCATATTTTTTGGAAATGTTGTAGATATAATGAAAAAAAATTTTTATTTTAAAGAATTATTGTGTACGATAGAAGTAATTATCATCTAAATATCTACATTTTTGACGTAAAAACTTCATCGAGCGTTATTTTTTTTTAAATTAAACTATACTTAATTTAAAGTAAGTAAGTTTTAAGTTGTTTTTAAGTAAGTATAGATTATAAGGTACTGAATCGAATAAGACCAAAATTGTCTTATTTCGTGAAGTTTTAGGGGGGGAAATAAAAGGTTATTATTTATTATTATTATTATTATATTTCAAAAAAGAAAATGTAGGTAATTGCCTCCTAGACTTGCAAGTCTCTATCGCACGATACGGGTCGGAGGGCAGAGACATATTGTATTTGTATTGTTCACCCGGAGGGAGGCAGAGGGAGCGGTATGAAACAGATAGCATTTTTGGAAATACCAAATCGCGCCGCGTATCGGCACCTCACAATCCTCTTAAGGCGACGATATACGCCGGCGACCTTGAGCGACCAGAGAATCGTATGCGCTGCGTCCAAAACTCTCAAAACTTAGTCGAAAAAATTAAATAAAAGGTAGTATTCTTTAACTTAAAACAAAAGGCGTATACTAAAAGATAGATAATAAAATTGTCTGTAAGATGGTGTAAGTTTCGTTTAATTATACCTGGTAGATTTTGTGTGATTGTCAATGTTTTGTCCGCGTCAGACACAACTTCACGAGTTAATTAAACTATTTAATATGAATATAATCAAAAATATTCACATACTAAATGATTAAGAGAATGTTTTAGTTTAACATATATTTTTTTGAAATCATTTACACTACACATTGACGTGATTGTCAGTTTAAAGTCTGTAAAAATCGTTAATAGCCCCTTAACAGGAAGTTCAAGGCACTATGGCAAGAAAGTTACGCGTTCGCAACACTAACAGTGACATTACATAATTACATCATTGGCTACCGCGCCAAAATCGTGTTTTATTTTAGTCTACCGGTACGTTGCATTGCATTTACATAATCTAGATCAAATATAGAATATTTAATCTTTACATAGTATAAAATAAAGTCGCTTCCCTCTGTCTGTATGTTTAGACCTTTTACTGGGTGCCCGGGCATGCATGCAGGCATCATTGGCAATGAATGTGCCGACGAGCTTCTGTGGCATACCTGAAAGCCTAGCTCAAAGCACCCTGGCTAAATCGTGCTTCGAAACTTCCATAAAATTATGGAAGGAGTCGCCGGGCATGTTACACGCGAAAGCATTCATCAAAGCCTATGACAGATGGATTGGTGACCAAGTCCTAGTACTTAGTAGGAACAACTTGCGCATTGTGACAAGATCCAAAACAAGCCCATGTCTAACCTGGGGCTAAGTGATACGCGAACCTGCAGACGCTGTAAGGAGGCTGATGAAACGACACTTCATCTTCTGGGGGAATGCGGAGCACTAATTCACAAGCGCAACAATCATCTGGGCATTCACCTACTAAGTCCAGATGAAATAATAGAGATTGCCCCTAAGCAGGTCTTGCAGTTCATCACTGCTGCAAGGTTTGGTGGCGATCTCTAACCAACACAAGCGGCGATCACAATAGATCAGTCCTGGTCGCAGTGATTACTCGCATTAAAAATAAAAAATAATAAAATAGATCTTTCTACGCAACGGATTTTAATGCAGTTTACGTCAATAGATAGAGTGATTCACAAGGAAGGTTTATACTATAGTTTGATCTGCATTGCACCCGTATGGAGCCGGGGCGAGTCGCAAGTCTTATACTAATATAAAATCTAGTTTGTTTTTATGTTTGAACCTTAGATTATCAAACAAAAGGCAAATAGACGGTGCGGAACACTGCGAGTGAAGTCACAAAAGCAAATACAAATTTAATAACGAATACCTACAATCTCGTTATTGTATTCGCTTTTGAATTCTTATTTGAATTAGTATTTATTTTTTTCGTGTGAGTACAGCGCGAAGCGAATTGTAGGTATCCGTTTTTGAATTTGTATTTGCTTTTGTGGCTTCACTCTCAGTGTTTTGCACGGTCTATCTGCCTTTTGTTTCATAATCTGAGGTCTGAACGCTCAAATCTCCGAAACTTTTGACCGTTTCTGAAAATTATTTTCCTGAATGCTATAGACTATATAGGGTGACTGGTAATTAGTGTACGATACTTAAACACGTGATTGTGTTCATGATAACAAACAAGTTTCCCGAAGAAGAAATGTTTTTTGTACTGGTTCACTTTATGTCACAGGCGTGCGCGCGCGTGAATTTCATACGGCTGTTGTGTTATTGTGATAAAAGTAAACCAGTAGAAAAAACATTTTTTCTTCGGGAAAGTTGTTTGTTATCATGAACACAAAAAATTACCAATCACCTTATATTATAGTATAATAAAATTAGAAATCCTTAAGCAAATTCATGCGGTCGTAGTCACAGGCTAAAATTACCAACTCACTTTAAAAAAAAAAAAAAAAATTTTTTTTTTATAAAATCAAGCTTCGTCTATCCTAAAAAAAATAACAATAACACGAACTAAACATGAAGATATAGGTATAAATGGAGCCAACACTTAGAACAAAAGCTTGAAACCAACTGTGGGCTGATGCTCTCTTTCTGAATGCATACATAAGAACGAGACAGTGATATGTGTTTTCTTTATCTTATGTATGCATTCAGAAAGAGAGCGTCTGTCCACAGTTGGCTTCACTTAGGTATTTAGAGTGTTGCCTCCACTTTTATCTATAAGCTTCCTGGAACTAAACGGAAATAAGAAAAGCTTAAGGCACTGATGTATGCGGTCCGTTATACATGTGTACTACACAATATAAATGCCTCAAGCTTTTCTTTTTTCCTTTTAGTTCGTGTTATTTATAATTTGTTTAGGTTAAAAGTTTGTTTTTAAAAATGTTTTTTTTTTAATTTTCATTTTATTTTTACTTTTTTAATCTTACTAACTTTATCGTTTTCTATTCTTCAAACTCTTTCATTTGATATCCATATTAAGGGGGTTGAGGAAAAATATGTAATCCGCTATCTTGGAGCGGCGGCCATTTTGAATGTATTACAATATTGAGTATTGGAAATTGTATTGTCACCAGAACTAAAGGTGCTTGCAAAATTTCAGCTCAATTGGATACCTACCTAAAAATGGTCGAAAAATGGTTAGCAAATTTTGAAGCGACAACTTACATACGAACAGTGCAAGTTAAATAAAAGCTTAATATTAATAATTATACAATGCACTCGTAAAACTAGGTCAATATTTATTTATTTTCAGCCTGTATTTTCTCACAGCAAGGCCGAGGCCTCCCTTTTTCTTCCCAACCCTCTCTGTCCAGAGCTAGCGTGAACCAATCCCTCCTGTGTCAAGCTCATCCCGCCATCTTCGCCTAGGTCTACCTCGATGTCGCTGGACGTTTTCCGGGATTCCATTGAAGTAAAGATTTGTGTTGTGTCTGGGTGTTGTTTATCTATATATGTATGTAATTACAAAAAAAAATGTATTTGTGTATGTAGGTATATCAGCTGTCTGACACCCATAGTACAGGGTCTCCCTAGTTTGGGGTCAGATGGCCGTGTGTGAAAAATGTCCCCACATATTATTATTATTCCCTTTACGTCGAGTCGCGCCACATCGAGTCGCCGCCACGTCGAGTCGCCGCCACGTCAAGTCGCCACTACGTCGAAGCGCCGTAACGTCTACTTGTTCTGTTGATATTTACTTATATTTCAATTTATTTTTTAATCTGCCTGGTGCCGCCACTTCGAAAGTGACGAAAGGTACACTCAACGAAACAAATTATTCAAATCATAATATTTTTATTTTAAAAATATGCTTAGGACTTATATAAATACTGACTTGTCTCTTGACTGTACCTTTTGTATTATTCGACGTGGCGGCACCAGGCAGATAGAAAAAAAAATCATAAGTGAATATCAAAAGAACAAGTAGACGTGACGGCGACTCGACATAGCGGCGACTCGACGTAGTGGCGACTCGACGTGGCGGCGACTCGACGTCAAGGGAATAAATAATCTGCCTAGCCTTTTTCCAAATTTGTTGACGTCGGCTTCCAGTCAAACCGCATGCAGCAGAATACCTATGTTTTATATGGATCGATTGCCTATCGGACCTCCACATCCTAGTTACTGGATAGCACGATACCCCTTGGTAAAATGAATCTACTGTCAGACTCTCGCACTTCTGACTACCTATAGGTAACGAATGTTTTTCTCGAAATTGGAAATCATTGTCAATCATCATTATCTTCCTAGCCTTCTCCAAAGTTGATGTCGGCTTCCAGTCTGGCTGAGTGCAACTGAATACCAGTGTTTTACATGGAGCGATTGCCTTTCTGACCTGCACAGTGCACAACCTATGCAAAACCTATGTTTCTTTCGAAATAGGAAATCGTTGTCAATCACTCACAAATGAACCGTGACCGACATTCATATTGGTCTAACTACACACACAGCGTTTATGAAGAGGGAAATAATTGATTTGATAGCTCAATCACGAATTAGCCTCGGTTAATTGGCAAGGTTAATTGTGAATCCTAAGGTAACTATGGGTTGGTGCGAATGAATTATCATCGGCTGTAATGTGGTGTAACTTTGATTGATAAAGAATTACGTGATAAGGAAACGTTGGTACTTTGTGCTTTCAACCGACTTCAATAAAATAAAAAAAAAAAGATGAAAAAAAAAAAAAAGACGAAAAAAAAAAAAAAAGGAGGAAAAGACACCGAAACCGACCTGTTTCTTGTATACCCTTCCCCCTTCCATGTACTGTATGGGCCAGTGGTTTAACACCCGAATCTCATGTACGAGGTTATGTTCACCGATTTCTCCCCCATTTGTGGACCGATTCTCAAAATTATTTTTTTAATTCAAAGAATACTTTTACTCCTGAAGTGGTCCCATATAAATTTTATGAAAATATTCCACCCCTAATGGTAGTAAATTAAGGGATGACTGAATTTTTTTGTTGTCCGACCGTTTCGTAATTAATTTGTGTGATAAGAAGTAGTCACTGAAAAGCGACAAAAAAAAATTCAAAAAGCCTCAAAAGACCAAAGTCCTCAGTTCTGCCTTCAAAAAGTAAAAAATACTTTAAATTCGCAAGTCGGTAGCAATACAAAACAACAAACAAAACCAAAGCCGCCGACTTCCGAATTTAAAGTTATTTTTTAGTTTTAGGCGCTTGTCTTTTTTTTTGTTTTCGCTTTTTAATGCCTACTTCTTATCATCCAAATTTATTAAGAAACGTCAACACCAAACAAATTGAATCATCCCTTAATTTTCCCCCCTTAGTGGTGAAATATTTTCATGTTTGAGGAAAGGAGTTGTTTCAAAATGTATGGAGCCTGGGCCCAGTCCTTGTACACCATACTTAAAAATAGGAAAACACGTTTTAAATAGTTCTCAACTGTCCAATTACTTTAAAATGGCTTTGTGAGCAGGTAAAACACAAGAAATTGCACTTGCAATTGCAACACACAACAAAAAAACAGTCATGGCAGTAAGCTGTCATTTTGATTGATTAATGACGTTTGACATTTATTTTTCGGTTTTTCTGCGTCGATTTGTGAATAGCCAGTTAAACAGATGGAAAAAAAACGGTGCTAAATTCAACAAACGAAAACGAGGTTGTTAAAAAGAGCTCCAAAAACAAGAAACAAAACGAGACGAAAGTGACAGAAGTGACACTGTTGTGACACTGACAGCTGACAGTTCTCTTTCTATGATCGATCTATGGTTTAGAGAGTAGCTAAATCTGAGTGACGCCATGTTGAAAATCCATAAAAATAACGATTTATTATCAATTTACTACCACAACAGTATGCATTTACATGTATTATCTGTATTTTTCCCGGATTATACGGAATTTTCTCTTTTTTTTAAAGTGGTGTACATAGACTGGGCCCAAAATGAAACATGTCCTTTATTACTATGCTGAAACTATACCATTCACCTAACCTAACCTAAATGATTCACCAACAATAGAGGGGATCTGGCGCTCGGCGGACGCTACCGCGGCACCGCTCGCTTCGCTTACTCGCCTTCGCGCTTTAATGGTCACAGTTCTAATCTAACCCAAATGATTCACCAACATTAGAGGGGATCTGGCGCTTTTTGTTCAATATGAATGTTGTAAGGTGGTGTGTTCCTCTCAATTCTTAGATTCGCCAACGAGCAATCTGTTACCACATACACAACACAAGATATGTTAAACATTAGTTGTGTAAAATATAAATATTTATAAAACAGACCCGTGTATGAATAGAAATTCACATCGCACGAGCATGATGTGTGGATCAAAATAAGTTTTGAATATATAGGTATATTTATGAATTTCATGCTTAAGAAGCGAGCAAGTACACTTTCAACCGACTTAAAAAAAAAATGTATATATTTTTTTTAGTTTTGACCGCGCATAACTTTTTTCAGTTTAGTCCGATGTCGATGATTCTTTTTTTAAATTGAGAGAGTATACGTTAAAGTTAGTCCCATATAATAATAATAATAATAATAATTCATTACAACATTATCACATACAAATTATAAATTATAAAAGTTAGAATTTAATTACAATCACAATAAATAGATGGGAAATTACACAATAAAAATTATAATATAATTCAAAAAAAAAATAAAAAATAAAAAAAAAAAAAATTAGAAAAAAAAAAAAAAAAATATCAAAATCAAAATATTCTACCCCTAAGGGTAGAAAATCAATTGAATTGAATTTTTTGAATTGAATTTTTTGAATTGAATTTCTTTATTTCAGACACATGTGTCCATATATTGTTAGTAAATACATAGAAGAAACTTAATAATAAATGTTAGTAGGTACAATTTACTCAGGTATTTAAATTAAGGGATGACTGTAAATTTTTGGTGTCACCGTGTCGCAATTAATTAGTATATATTTATTATTTGTTGACAGCGATGTGACAAAGTTTTTGATGTAGTTGTTAATTGTACCTAATATTATTATTTTTAAACTCAAAACTCAAACTCAAAATCATTTATTTCAAATAAACCATTTACAGATACTTTTGAATTGTCAGAGTCAGTCAGTCAGAAAGTTAAAGTTAGTTGCTCGTTCCAAACAGTAGGTTTCTATGGAGAAGAACGAGCAAGAAACTCCATGAACAACACTCTTATAAAATCAATAATATGTTACAAATTTCGGTTACATCATTCATATTGAATCTAGGGTACAATGTGAGAACAATGTCGCAAGTCGTGTACCTTAAAAGAGGTTTAGATAAAAATATAATCATAATAAACAATTCTAAATTTATAGTAGTCCCAACTAACGGCGCCCGTTCACGAACATGACGCACGTATCGGCATCATTTGGCTCAACCATTTTGAAGGGAACCGAATGATCCAACACGCGCGCCACCATCAGCGAGACATTCCAGTGAGCATGACATACTCCCAACCGCCAGGGCACATTCAAGTCAATGAAAGACATACCTCGTAAATGGTAGCTTTAAATAACATAGTGCTCACATGTATGTGCTATGAAAAATTATATAATACCAACACATTGAGTTTATACAATGCAAAGATAATGTAGATCTATATCTTCAGCAGCTCCAAAAATAATTAAAAATGCTAATCAATTAATCTATGAACCCTTATGGCTGTGGAGCTAGACCAGCATCCAGCCAAGCATTTTTATCAGTGATGTACTCACCCAATGAATAATATGCTCGGCTGCATAGTGTGCGTTTTATATAAGACTTAAATGTTGTTTCATTTAGTTGAACAATGTGGGGAGGTATTTTATTGTAACATTTTAAACAGTACCCCATGAAAGAAGTATCTACTTTAGCCAGTCTGAAACTCGGTTGAACTATTGATCCCTATTTCTAGTGTTATAATTATGTCTTTCACCCCTTTTACTAAAAAGATGCAGATTTTTTCTAGCGTACATTATGTTTTCATAGATGTATTGACATGGTACAGTCATTATGTTAATTTCCTTAAACAGTTCCCCTAGAAAATCGCGCATACGGAGATTGTAAATGGCTCTGAGCTTTAAGATTTGTATGTATTTAGTTCAGACAATTTTTATGACAAGAAGTAGGCACAGGAAAACTACTTTTTACAAAAAAGGCGCATCATCATCATCATCATCATTTCAGCCGAAAGACGTCCACTGTTGGACATAGGCCGCCCCCAAGAAATGGGGGGTTTTGCCATACCCGATGGGGGTTTTGTCCCGATGTTAGGGATTTACAAAGCTCTACAATCGGATGACAGCTCACTTCGACGGAGATTGTAACAGAATAGCACTACTGCTTTCTAAATTTTAAGAAATTTCTCAGTACCAGCTCGAAGTTTGAAAGTTAGTTGTCTGACCCCTCCCTACTTCGGAAAGCACGTAAAATATATTTTTTAAAAGGCTTATGTTTAACGAACCTCCAGATCTAGTAAATGATCACCAAAATTGTGTAAAATGCGATTTGGTTCTGGCATAGGGGGTCACAGTTCTAACCTAACCATGTCGAATCCGCCCCAGGGGGGACTTAAGGGTCAAAAAGATTTTGGTTATTTTGCACACATAAGATTTGGTGATCTTTTACTACATTTGGTATTCTAAAGTATATTAAGGTGGTCATTATATTTATTCCCTTTTTAAAACACAAATGAATCTACAGACAGCTCTTTTAGTTGTTTAATCTTCCGCTATGTGGCATGTAGGTAGGTCAAATAGTTTCTGAATCAGATATATTATTACAACATCAATTCGTGTGACTGTTTATTTTTAATATGTTTTACTATTATGATCCGAGCAATGCAGTGAGATAACTTTAGTAACGTAATGATGATGATGAATAACGTAAAGTCGGTTC
Source organism: Charanyca ferruginea (assembly GCA_947361185.1). NCBI lineage: Eukaryota > Metazoa > Arthropoda > Insecta > Lepidoptera > Noctuidae > Charanyca > Charanyca ferruginea. The sequence continues at coordinate 2,301,002 of OX376080.1, forward strand.
CACGTATGATCATTTGCCCGATTCGTTCACCGTATCGAATAATTGAAGTGGCAATGGACAGGCCACATCGCTCGAAGAATCGATAACCGATGGGGAAGAAAAGTTCTCGAGTGGCGACCACGAACCGGAAGACGCAGCGTTGGTAGGCCTCCCGCCAGGTGGACCGACGACATTGTCAAGGTCGCGGGTAACCGGTGGATGCAAACGGCAGGTTGCCGCTCGTTGTGGCGTTCTATGGGGGAGGCCTATGTTCAACAGTGGACGTCTTCGTATCACCGATATCTTGAGGTTACTGCAGGTGCGATACGGAGTTAAATAAAGGTGTCCATAAATAGATGCGAGGCTTGACACTACCACGAATGATACGGTGATACGGAAACTGCGGTCGGATTCACCTTAAGAGGATTCTGAGGCTGTAAATGACAATGCCAGATCCTGCCCCACCCATGTACAGAAAAAGTAAATTAATGGAAATAATGGTAATGAATATAGAACCTTTCTATAGTAAATTGTTTTTCTTTAGAACTTGCGGATTACGAAATAACTACCCACAAAATACAAACTCATTTTACCTAAAATATAATTTAACCTATAATCAATGTCATTATTGTTTTTAGATTTAAACGGAAACCGCAAGTTCTACAGTCACTAAGACTAATGTTTAGTTATCAGCAATCAATAAACAGTAAGATGCTACATATTGCACATGACTATTATTGAGTGGGGCAAAGTTCTATAGAGTTTCTGGCATTGTCCTTTTCATACATAAAGCGATACCGTTTTACCCCCCGTACAACTAAGTCCAATTTTCATACATTTTGGAAATGTTGATAATATAATTAAACAGTAGGTCTTGCGTACTACTTATAGCAGTAATTATCATCTAAATTAATTCATTTTTGAATTCAAGGCTTCCTCGAGCATTTTTATTTTTCTAAATAGACTGAATTACTTTCAAAACAAAACGTATAGACCTAGATCAAGGTGTACTGAATGTAATGAGATAAAATTGTTTCATTTCGTAAAGGTTTAGGGGGGGGAAAAACGTTATCGCCCGGAAATATAGGTTAATTGCCTCCTAGTCCTAGACTTGCAACTCTCTCTATCGCACGATACGGGTCGGGGGACAGGGTCATATTGTATTTGTATTGTTCACCCGGAAGGACGCAAAGCGAGCGGTATGAAACAGATAGCATTTTTGGAAATACCTACTCGCGCCGAGTATCGGCTCACAATATTTTAAGTGTTTTTTTTTAGAGAAGTTATACCTTGGAATTTTGCTATAATGTTAACAGTGCGAGGTCGCGTAGTATTAAATAAAATATTTCATTATTCAACCTAGTTTACATCAAATAAAGCGTATACCATTACATTACAGGATATTATCATTACAGGATATACTAAATATAAGTTACGATAAAATATTTTACACATGTGTTTACAATTTACAACTAGCTTCTAAACGCAACTTCTTCTGCAAAGAGATCAGAATTAAGCATCATCAAGTGGTTTTTTTTTTTTTTTTTTTTTCGGATTGGCATGCATCTCGCTGGTCAACCTAGGAGGTTGTCGGCTGCTTAACCGGACTTTCCTGTGGTGCCTTAAAAATTATTATTTTTAGGGCCTCCAGCCAGGGCAAAATAGCTTACAAACTAAGCGACTACACGCTAAGGGCACCCCCTGTGGGGTACGAGCCTCGGCTTAGGGCGTCGCTGGGAGAGGACAGCAAAGGGACAGGCTGGATCGGATTTCCATTATTTAGGGACGAATTTAAAACTACAGGCTCAGCGGCGCGGGCTGGCACGAGCAAGGGTCGGGGAGGGGACGTACGGGGTCGTCGCGGCGGGCCTCGGCGGCGAGGGCTGAATGACGGCGGTCTGTGTCTGTGTTTCTTAACTGTACTGGTGGCCTTATTGCTCTCCTGGAGGAGAGTAATAGCATCGTCAGGGTCGGTCATCATCATCTGCCTAGCCTTTTTCCCAAGTATATTAGGGTCGGCTTCCAGTCTAACCGGATGCAGCTGAATACCAGTGTTTTACATGGAGCGACTGCCTATCGGACCTCCACAACCTAGTTACCGGTTTATTCCTTGATAAAACTGGTTGTCAGACTTTCTGGCTTCTGACTACCCATAACGACTGCCAAAGATCTTTTGTCTTTACGTTTTGCTTTTGAAGTACCTAATTTATTATAGTTTAAGAGATCAACTGTTAATTAGGAGACAATAGTTCAACAATGACAATCGACCAATATTTGGCTTCTGGACATTTAAAGGGTTAATTAAAAAAAAAAGCGCTCGAACAAGTTTTTAAGTAAAAAATGTAAATATTTAGATGATAATTACTTCTATCGTACGCAATATTTCTTTAAAATAAAAATGTACAGACCTAGTTTTTAACCGAATTCAAAAAGGAGGAGGTTATCAATTCGAATGTTTCTATGTATATATATATATTTTATGTATGTTCGGGCAAAAGAATTTCTTGAAGAGAAATAATTCATGAATATTAAAATGATTGTGATACTAAATTTAGTGTGATATAAATTATAATGTAATAATAGTCATTATAAGAATAATTAATTATGAAATATATGAATAATGATATTTTAATAAGATAATTTGAATTGTAAAATAACTGTACTTCTTTCCATTTAAATTGCAATGCCTTAACAGGCAACTAAGTTCTAAGAACAAACATATTATTATCATCCTCATAATGTATACACTTAGTTCGCAATAAAGAATTTTGAATTTGAATTTGATTAACTCTGTCATACATAGACTTCTTCTTCTTTATTTAAATTCTTGTTCGAAAGGGGTTTGTTCCGAAATGGTCCCATAAAAATTTTACCAAAATTGATACAGCCCTTGTAGAAAAAATCAACAGATTCCCAAAAAAAAAAATACTTGGACGACGTTTTAATTTCTTCAATCTTTGAAGGACTTACAATCTCTTCAGTGTGTCGCCGTTTCTTAATGGATTTGGATGTTAAGGCAACACTAAAAAGCGGAAAATAAAAAGTAAAAAAAAAAAAATTGGTTGTCTGTAAAGTCGGTTTACTGACGATAGTTGAACGTGACAACGCGAAAGAATCATTACCTTTATCGCTGTAATTATCGTTGCTATAAACAATTGACACCACATTCACTTTTCACTTGGAACGCCTCAGAGCGTGGTAACGCCGCAGAGCGAGGTAACGCCGCATGACGTCATGTAACGCCGTAACGACGCAACGACGCATGACGTCATGTTTTTTCGTTCGTGCAGCCGGCTATCGAATTATAAGACGTTGTCACGTCAAAAGAAAACCGCGAAAATACAAAACAACAAACACAAAGCCACCGCCACCAACTTCCGAAAGTAAAGTAATGTATGTTCTGTGCTAAAGTTATTTGTTACTTCTTAGTTTTTGAAGGCGGTTTTCTTTTTTTTTTTAAACTTTTTCATTATATTTTATTTTATTTCCAAAAATATGAAAATTAGACGCACTTGCGGTTGCCCGCAATGCGGCGTGTCGTTGCGTCAGGCCGCAGACGCAACGACACGCGGTCTACCGTCGTATTCCTGCTAACCGTATCGTCTCGGTTTTGCGGTCCGCAGCATGTCGTCGTCAATTACAAGCATTTCTTTTCCATTATATTGATGGCTATATGCGACAGCAATTACAATAGATGTGCGGCCCGCCACAGCTCCAAGACAAGCGGAGCTTGATGGCTGACCGCAAGTCAGTGTGCTGATATCATGCGGGGTTACATTAAAAAATTGAAAAGTGTGAATATTAGCGTAAATATACTAAATACTATATTTTCTTTTCCAGGTACCCTCGAAGTTAAGAAGAAATGGAAGCACGGTAGAGAAGAGCCAAGATCTAATGCTACGGAATTTATTAATTATACTTTAAGTAAGAAAATATTATAGTTAATTAGTAATTTAGTGCCGCCGAGATATTCTTGCGAGATTATTTTATTTTGGCCGAAAAATACCCATTTTCAACATTATTTATTTTAAAGGCACGCCGCACGAATGTGTCGCTAGTTCTTCTCTATAAATATAGGGCGACTGGTAATTAGTGTACGATAGTTAAACACGTGGTTGTGTATACTTGTATACTGTTCTGACAGAATAATAAACCACATTCAAAGGACAATGCCAGAAACTCTATAGAACTTTGCCCCACTCAATAAAAGTCATGTTCAATATGTAGCATCTTACTGTTTATTTATTGCTGATAACTAAACATTAGTCTTAGTGACTGTAGAACTTGCGGTTTCCGTTTAAATCTAAAAACAATAATGACATTGAGTTAGGTTAATTTGTATTTTAGGTAAAATGAGTTTGTATTTTGTGGGTAGGTATTTCGTAATCCGCAATTTCTAAAGATAAACAATTTAGTATAGAAAGGTTCTATATTCATTACAATTATTTTCATTAATTTAGTTTTTCTGTACATGTGTTACTTTTTCTGTATATGGGTGGGGCAGGATCTGGCATTGTCATTTCTCCATTTTCCGAAGTAATTTGTAATGATTTGGAAAGCACGTAAAGCCGTTGGTCCCGGCTGTCATTTGTAGATCTTTGACAGTCGTTATGGGTAGTCAGAAGCTAGAAAGTGTGACAGTCAGTTTTACCAAGGGGTGTCGTGTTACCCAGTAACTGGGTTGTGGAGGTCAGATAGGCAGTCGTTCCATGTAAAACACTGGTATTCAGCTGCATCAGTTTAGACTGGACGCTGACCCCAACACAGTAGGGAAACTAGGTAGCTTGTTTTCATTGAATGTTTTAAGGAAATATTTTATATTTTAATGCCTATTAATTACTATGGTGTTAATTATGTTTTTGATAAAGCTTCATTATTTTTTTAATCACAATTCTAATTAAAATTTTAGTGTAAATATCGATTAAGTACTGTATCGTGGAAATGAAATGAAATCAAAATATGAAACACAAAATTCTGTAAATCTACCTGTGATGAATTGAAGTGAAGTTAGCTTAAGAGGATTGTGACGCTGTAAATTTTCACACGGGTAAAACTGTTATCGCCCAAAACAATATTTCAAAAAGGAAATGTAGATAATTGCCTCCTAGACTTGCAACTCTCTCTATCGCACGATAACGGTCGGGTGGCAGGGGCATATTGTATTTGTATTGTTCACCCGGAGGGAGGCAGAGCAAGCGATATGAAACAGATAACATTTTTGGAAATACCTACTCGCGCCGCGTATCGGTACCTCACAATCCTCTTAACCTGTCATCTGTAAATGACCTGCGAATTGCAAAAGAAACTTAGGGGTGTTACCAGGCCAATCGATCGATCGTCGATCGATGGTAGAATGGGTTAGTCGACGTTGATCGAGCATTGATTAGTGGCACCGCGCGCCGTCCGCTCCCCATTACCTGCCCGCCTGCACCCCGCGCGCTAACTACCTGGCCTGCTTGTGTTTGTGTCCTCTGCGTTTGCATCTCCGTAATAATAGTACAAACAACATCGAACTGGCCAATGCGTCCTCTTGTAAATACATTCATTGTGCGTACTGCTAAGGAGTGGAATTCCCTGCCTGAGTCTGTGTTTCATGATAGCTACAACCTGGGAGTCTTTAAGTCAAGAGTGAATAGGTTACTTCTAGGCAAGCGTGCTCCATCTTAGACCGCATCATCGCTTCCCATCAGGTGAGATAGTGGTCAAACGTATGCCTATCAATAGATAAAAAAAAAACATTTCGAAAGAAACTGATGAATTATAGCCGGGGTTAATCGATCAACGTCGATCGATGGCATCGACCGGCAATCGATCGATTGGTTATTCGAACGTTATCCGTCGATCAGCCAAAGCTACCACATCGATCGACGATCGATCGATTAGTGTAGTAACACCCTAAGAATTGTTGAATTTAGAAGAATAATGGTTACCATTATTCTTCTAAATTCATGGTCATGGTTTTCGACCGCCACGGCAAAGCAAAAACGTACCCTTTTTCACGTACTCCTAATAGTCCGAGGACGAGGCATAGTTGCGTGAGTTTATTAAAAAAGGTAAAGAACCAGAAAATTAGCGAGAATGACGAGTCATGAAGTTCAAGATGAGTCTCTAAATTACATACTCTATGAAATTACGTATAGAAGTCTGTCATGTACTTGTGACCATGGCGTGCTGGTCACATTTTGGTTTGTCATCTATATATGACGGTCAGAAGGTAAAATAGGCACATTCACGGATTATTCTAACTTGGAGAGTTGCGTTGATGATTTTAATTATTAACACTGTCTATACAGGATGAAATTGAATTCATTGGCAAATATTTAAGAAGTGACTCAGACCACGAACCTGAACAACTTTTATTATGGAGCCTACTCAAACAGCGCATAAAAAAACAACTGTTTCATACATTTTTTTTCGCGCTGTTTGAATTAGTTTTTCTTGAACTTGGCCGTGTTTTTACCGTTGTGAAAATGACAACTATAATTGTATGAACATTTTAAATCAAATTGACAGCTCTTATTAATATCTGTCTGTTTCTTGTTTTATTGGAGAGAAAGAGTGCGCAACAGAATTGTGGCACCATTGTAATGGTTTTGGATATTTGACACTGATATATTTAAAATATATTCTAAGCATAAGTTTTGATTGTACAGACGCCAGCACATCTAAGCTATACCAAACTGTAAAATTTTCCCAATTGAACATGAACCTTATTCTTTTGTAATAAAGTTGACAAACTATCAAAGAAATTTGACAGATTGGGGTAACTTGATTTGCTGGCCTCTCTGTTATTGTTGCGTAGTAATGTAACACATTTGGTCTATTGAATAAGTTTGATGTAATTAATTGAACTATTGAGGGAGTGAACTGGTTTTTCAGAACTCTCGATTTCTAGAGTGATAATTAAAGATGGCCGCTAACCCTTGAAAAGTGAAACGCCACTTAACTTTGTGACTTTCCTTAAATACTTTTTGTCGCTGCAAATATCCATAAAGCTAGATATTACAAGTAAAAAGTGTAGATAAGTTTCAAGCGCTTCAGGATTGGCATAAAACTTTGCTAATTAGCTCACTAAAGTCGCGTCGGCGTCAACAGAAGTATGTCATGTTCAATGCGCTTCAAATCAACCAAAAATGACATTTCCCGACAATCTCAAATTCTATAACGTTCCCCGTGTCATCTAAAGCGGACACACAGAAAAGACGTAAGACGAAGACGGAGCGCGGACAGGGCACAGACGGGACACCGCCGCGACTTTTTAAAACATAGACTAGACGAGACAAGGACGTGATGCTGGGCGTCACGAAAGATGACGGTTTTCAACCAACTTCATTCACCCGTCCAATTTTGACACGATAACATGTCTTCTTCCGAAGATAAAGATGTGTTAGCACATTGCGATGTGCGGCCCGTTCTCGCCTGCCCCTCGTCCGCTCTCGCCCGTGCCCTGTCCTTTCTATATGTTTTACAATAGGGCGCAGACGAGTAAGCGTCGTGTCCTCACCCCGTCTTTTCTATATGTGTTGCGTCGCGACGCTTCTATACATTTTGTATGAAAGAGACGCGGTAGAGACATATGTCCGCGCCCCGTCCTCGTCTTACGTCTTTTCTGTGTGTCCAACGCCTAATATAGTGTGACATTACAATAGTACGTTGTGTATGTTGTGCGTTAGAATGCCATTTTTGAAGTTTGAATCTTGTGTAGGTAATTTATCTACAGCTTTTTACTTGTTTAGATTCATTGCCTTAGACCTACGCACTTGCAACAATTATTTTAACTTTATGCTGTATTACTTACTGTCCCTTTAAGTAAAATTGACTATATTTGAGGCTATTAAAATTAAATGGAGATAGAAAATCCATTGTCAAAAATATTTTTCCAGTGTACATGATATGAAATAAGTATAAATAACTTTGATTTCGGAAGTCGGTGGCAAACAAACAGAACCAAAGCCTTGCAACTTGCGAAATTAAAGTTATTTTTGTGTTATTTTTTTTTTGTATTTGTGCGCGGTGGAAGGTACCTCGATGCGCTAACCTTGACCACAGAATACTTAATAGTACTTGAACATAGACTCCGTACATTATTCTAGACCGCAACTAGATGAAAGTTTGCGTCGCTTGGCGATACATACTTTAAAATATTGTTTAAAATATAAGTCCTGTAAATGCAAATATTGTTAACATCGTTTTTAAAAGAGTAAGTATGGAGTTTCTTGCCCATTCTTCTCCATACAAAACTACCTTTTGGAATGGGCACCTAGAATCAATTTTTTTCTCATTTGACGCTCCAAAGTGCCTTGTAATGGTCTAATTGAAATAAATGATTTGACTTTCACTTTGACTTAGGACCTCGCGGCTAAACAAAAACTATACGCGTCTCCGTGGCTCGGAAAGCACAATCGTTGGTCCTGGCTGTCATTCGTAGATCTGTGGCACTCGTCAGAAGCCAGATAGTCTGACAACCAATCTTACCAAGGGGTATCATGTTACCCAGTAGCTGGGTTGTGTATGTCAGATAAGACACGACCGGGGAGAGATCAGCAGGCGCAGGACCAACGTCAGTCAATATCTAGAATCATGCCCGAATCTAAGTGAAAAATTCTAACTCAAACAACGATTTATTTCAAATAAACCATTTACAGGCACTTTTTGAATTATCAAGGTGTCAGTCAGAAAGATGAAGCTAGTTGCTCGTTCCAAACAGTAGGTTTCTATGGAGAAGAACGAGCAAGAAACCCCATGTATACGTTTGCACATCGATGTACCTTTTCCCCCATACCTTGTAATGTTATTACGTTTTGACTTTGACGACAGAAATAAAAAATCCTAAAAAAAAAACAAAATATCGCAAATGGAGGCATCAAAATTCTCATATTTATTTCCTAAGTTTTGTTAGAATTAAGACATTTAAGTTATTTACTAACATATTTACATCCTATCTCTTAGTTTATGAAACTTGACCGGTTTTTCATAACGATTGTATGACATAAAAATCGGTTTCTCGAATCAACGCGAAATTAAATAGCTGTCATTGGTTCTTGATAATTCGACAGTTAACCGTATCACTCGTATGACAATGTCACATTAATTTTGTGTTGCAGTAAGGAGAACTACCTCATAAGCAGGGAAACTTGAAAAAGTGTCTAGCTTTAAGCAGTAAATGACAGTTCCAAAACCCGCCACAATGACGCTAGTGTAGGCACAGGGTATGGTATGAATGTAGCAGTTGTTGACGGAGTGAAGTATGCCGAGTTAGAAAATGTTTACCCGGTCGCGATTGTAGCGCCACCCTTATTTAACACATTTTAACGGACATTTTTTGACACACAGAGGTAGTTCTTTTTACCTGTACCCTTTAAACAAAAAACTGACACAAACTGATAATATTTATATTAATCAAAAACTTTGACAGAAAAAGTGACAAACGTCAATTTTAAACAAAAAAAGAAAGAGTTTGTCTTTGTAGAATGTCATATTTGTCATTTATACCGACTGTCTAAGGGCGGGTTGCTTTAACCATACTTTACTGACGGGTAATAGTCAAAAATGGCGCTTACTATCGTCGGGTTGTTTCACAAAATCATACGTCAAAAAGTTACTATTACCATATCAGACCAGTCATCGTAATTTTGTGTTGTCAAACAGCTACTTCAAACATCAAAATATTATGGAATCTCTTTTAGAATAACTTTGACTGACGGATTTTTACGTCATGAAACAACCCGTTACATTTAACGTAAATATCGTCATAGTAACTGTTAACTGTCCGTATGTAACGTTAACCGACTGTTTGAAACGACCCGCCCTAAGTATAGTGCTTACACTGTCTATCACTCATCCAGGGTACTCCCACGTACATTCTCAGCCCAGCTGGTTGTATGGTCATAAAAAAAATTGACACGGGAGTAAACAATGTGTTTAGACCAGGATTTCTTCAACTTTTTGTAGTTATTCACAATCTAAGCAATTCCACGGACCCCTATCAAAGAATAGGAAATTAAACAAGCCTTATTTTGTGTTCGTAGCTCGGCAGAGAAATGCTGGGTTTACTACACCAAGTCCTAAAAAATATGCTACGGACCCCGTGGATCCCGCTTTAAGAAACCCTGGTTTTTTTCAATGGTTAAAATTATAATGGTCTCACCATTATAATAATTAAACAAGTACAACAATACATATAGCTCTCCAAGTTAGCATAATCCGTAAATGTGCATATTGTGCGATTATGTTAACTTGGAAAGTCATGTTCATGATTTTAATTATTATATCTAAGTGTCTAATCACATATTTGTTACTGCCGCGTCTATTTTTGTATTATCAACGATACTAGGCTTCAAATTGCAAAAAACTTAAGAAAATTTGAATTACGAGAGCTGCCCGGGCACTATCTAAAATAGTTAAAATATTCAACAGTTTTTATCAAAAACTGGTCGACTCTGTTCTAGCTATATTTTTTTACTAATACAAGATTTTATTTGGTATTTTAAGCATTTATTTTCGTATTAATATTTCGAATTGCAATTTAGATTAAGTTTAAATCCTTTTTAATAAGTATTACAATTTATTTAAATCATTTAAATATATTATTTTAATTTAAGGACTTGACTAGTTGCACTGCTGTGTAACTAATAGTTATAATGATTAATTATTTTCCTAAAATGTATTACTCCCTATTATTTTGAATAAATACATATTTTATTTATTTCTGGTTTTATTTTCTTAACAAATTCCCCTGAGAAACGTCGTATTGAGATTCTGTTTAGACCATCTAGCTCTAAACAGAATCTCAATACGACTTTTCTTATAAAAATATCGAAACTGCTGTTTGTAAAAAGCACTTTTAAATTATACTGCCATCTAGCGGCGGGTAGTAAAACTACCTCATTAAAATGGAGGACAAATAGTAATGACTTCGTTACGGAAATATCAATCTTATTTGAAACAGCATACAGCTTTAAATTGAATGCATTTATTATAGTGCCATGTAGGCATGTAGCGGCGATGAGCAGAACTTACCTATTAAAACTTCTGGAGAAGAACGAATAGTTAAAAAAGAAACAATAATAATATACAACGTTTATTTTCTCTATACAAGTTATGTACATAAGTAATGCTAATATTAACAATAGTGCACGAACACGGAGCTATAACTTTAAGCGAGACTAGTGAGTGCCTGAAGTAGGTTTCTAAACAAACCTGTATTACAGGTCACCACTAGTCACCAGGGTCCTCCCGCGGCTAGATTCCTGTGAGTGTGATTCCTGTGATCCCATCATAACAATGCAGTCTCAGATTATGAAACAAAAGGCAGGTAGCCCGCGCGGCCACCAAAGCAAGTACAAGTTCAAAAGCGAATAGCAAATAACTAGTAATTAGGTACCTGTAGTATGTATGGAGTAACTTTCTATTATTTTACATTTCGTAATTTATGAGAATGGTTGATAACTGCTGAAAGTGGGCACTTTTGGCGGTAAGCAATGATTCTCTTAAAATTAATCGGGTTTTCAGAGCTAAAATCAAGTGTTTTATTAAGAGAAGTTCAGTGTGGGAAGTCTTGGTTAGTGCATCTTGCCAATAGGGTATTACATCCATTTTTTAAAAAGTGTCTCAATGAAATTCTGTAGTGCTAATATGCCACCAAAAAAACACAATTTTTTTATTCAATCGATAAGTGCAATAAAAATGCATCTAAATTTTAAATTTTTGAATTTCGCGCTTAGTTTGACGAAAACGCCTCTTTCTGGACGCCATGTTGCTCAGCGTAAATGACGTCAGTTCGTTTTGTATCAAATGAGCTCATATTAAATATGATAATTGTATATCATTTAAGATAAATTAAAAGCGTATTTTGTAATAGGTGTAATAATGAAAAAATTACGTTGGTTACGAAAATAATAAAAGTACAAAGCCTATATTACGCCAATCGGTTGACTGACAGTTGACAATTTTTTGTTTACACAGCCGTACGGCGTAACAACATGGCCGCTACTATTTCACAGTGTTTTATAACAGATTAAAAATACTGAAAACTGTGAATTGAATTTAAAAATTGGTTTTGTTATTTTACATTTTCCGACTGCTTTATGCCTAAACTATCTCAATAACATATTTATAGTTTTTTTTTCGTATAGAGTAAAATACCCTATTACCTACGTACCTATTATGAAACGCTACTTAACAGTGAAATGGCTTAATTTTTTGAACGAATACTATGTAAAAGCCGGTAAGGTAAGGTCGTCAGTCTTACGTTAGAACTTTGTGTGTTGGCTAACAGCGCCACCACTCGTTTCACAAATAACTTAGTTGGACTGCAACGACTACGATTCGGCCATTTTGTTTTATTTGACATTTCAAGGCAGTAATTTTTTTTTCGCAGATTTGGCATTTCCGTAAGTACAACTCAGTGCTGGTTGAGTTGTATGTGTTTATCAAGAAGCAAGAGGAAACTCTCTAAATACCTAAGTGAAACCAACTGTGGGCAAATAAGATAAAGAAAACACATTTCACTGTCTCGTTCTTATGTATACAGTCAGAAAGAGAGCATCAGCCCACAGTTGGTTTCACTTAGGTATTTAGAGTGTTTCCTCTTGCTTCTTGATAAAAACATACAACTCAACCAGCACTGAGTTTTGTTTTATTCAGCCATTTTGTTTTATTTGACATTTCAAGGCGGTAATTTTTTTTTCGCAGATTTGGCTTGTCCGTAAGTACAACTCAGTGCTGGTTGAGTTGTATGTTTTTATCAAGAAGCAAGAGAAAACACTCTAAATACCTAAGTGAAACCAACTGTGGGCAATCGCTCTCTTTCTGAATGCATACATAAGATAAAGAAAACACATATCACTGCCTCCTTCTTATGTATGCAGTCAGAAAGAGAGCATCAGCCCACAGTTGGTTTCACTTAGGTATTTAGAGTGTTGCCTCCACTTTTATCTATAAGCTTCTTGGTTTTTATGTGTTTCATTAAGGGGCTATTTAACGACTTTTACAGATTTTAAACTGACAATCACGTCAAAATGTGCAGTGTAAATGAACGCAGACTGCGTCCGTTCTGCATCAGTTCTGCGTCCAAAACTCTCAAAGTTTAGTCGAAAAAAATAAATAAAAGTAATATTCTTTCAAAATAAAAAAAAAGGCGTATACTAAAAGATAGATAATAAAATTGTCTGTAAGCTCAAACTCAAACTCAACTCAAACTCAAAATCATTTATTTCAATTAAACCATTTACAGGTACTTTTGAATTGTCAGAGTCAGTCAGTCACAAAGTTGAAGCTAGTTGCTCGTTCCAAACAGTAGGTTTCTATGGAGAAGAACGAGCAAGAAACTCCATGAACACTCTTTTAAAATCAGTTAAATTTTACAAATTTAGGTTACATTATTCATGTTGAATCTAAGGGTACAATGTGAGAACAATGTAACAAGTCTTGAAGTCTTGCATGTTAAAAGAGGTCTAGAGAAAAATATAGTTATAATAACAATTCAAACCAAAATTTAAAATAACCGAGGCAGCTAAGAGATGACCAGTCCCAACCGACGGCGTCCGTTCACGAACATGACGCATGGATCGGCACCATTTAGCTCAACCATTTTGAAGGGAACCGAATGATCCAACAAAGACATTCAAGTGAGCATGACTCTCCCAACCGCCAGGGCATATTCAAGTCAATGAGAGGTATACCTCGTAAATGGTAGCTTTAAAGAACATAGTGCTCACATGTATGTGCTACGAAAAATTATATAATACTAACACATTGAGTTTATACAATGCAAAGATAATATTGATCTACATCTTCAGCAGCTCCAAAAATTGTTACAAATGCTAATCAATTAATCTATGAACCCTTATGGCTGTGGAGCTAGACCAGCATCCAGCCAAGCATTTTTATCAGTGATGTAATCACTCAACTTATAATATGCTCGGTTGCATAGCGTGCGTTTAATACAAGACTTAAATTTTGTCTCATTTAGTTGAACAATGTGGGGAGGTATTTTATTGTAACACTTTAAACAGTACCCCATGAAAGACGTATCTACTTTAGCTAGTCTGAAACCTGGTTGAACTAGTTGGTCCCTATTTCTAGTATTATAATTATGTCTGTCACCTCTTTTATCAAAAAGATGCAGATTTTTTCTAGCGTACATGATGTTTTCATAGATGTATTGACAAGGCACCGTCATTATGTTAATTTCCTTAAACAGTTCCCTTAGAGAATCGCGCATACGCAGATTGTAAATGGCTCTGATGGCTCTCTTCTGCAGAATAAAAATAGAATCGATGTCTGCAGCTCTTCCCCACAATAAAATACCGTAAGACATGATACTATGAAAGTAACTAAAATAGACCAGTCTCGCGGTATCCACATCAGTAAATTGCCGGATCTTTCTGACAGCATATGCTGCCGAACTTAGCCGTCCTGCGAGAGATGTTAAATGAGGACCCCATTGTAGCCTTGAGTCGAGCGTCAATCCCAGAAAAACGGTTTTATCGACGAATTCCAGTTTCTCTTTATTCAATACAATGTCACACTCACTATTTTTGACATTTGGCAAAGCAAATCTGATGCACTTAGTTTTTTTTCCATTTAATACTAAATTGTTAGCCGTGAACCACTTTTGTACCTCCAGTAAGGCGTTATTTACGATGTCAAGATTTTGAGCCCGTCTATTTATTTTAAAAATTAATGACGTGTCATCGGCAAATAACACCATTTGTGGTTGGTTTTTGAATAACCGGGGAAGATCATTAATATAAACTAAAAAGAGGAATGGACCTAAAATTGAGCCTTGTGGAACTCCCATTTGTACTTTTAAACCATGTGAATTCACCCCGTTTATTTGAACTTGCTGCTGTCTATCATTTAAATAAGATTTCACTAAACTAAGCGCAAGTTTACCTAGTCCGTAATGCTCAAGTTTCAGAATTAATGTCTCGTGATTTACGCAATCAAATGCCTTGGAGAGGTCACAAAAGATTCCTATGGCATCTTGTGCCTCTTCCCACGCAGTAAATATGTGTTTTAATAAAGTGACACCGGCGTCAGTCGTACAACGCCCTTTGGTGAAACCATACTGTTGATCGTGTAATATGCCATTTGTGTTAAAATGAGCAAGCATCTGATTAAGCATAATCTTTTCAAAAACCTTGCTGAAAGCCGGCAACACGGACACGGGTCTATAATTGTTAGTATCTTTACTATCCCCGGATTTGAAAAGAGGTATGACCTTACTAAATTTCATTAAATCTGGGAAAACACCTTGGTCTACGCACATATTAAATAAAGGGTGATTTTTTAAGAGGTATAGTATTTGATTTTCAAAAAAAAACACAAAAAAATTGAAAAATTTGATGAAATCTTTATTGGAATCGATAGAACGATCAATATAATTTAATGTTTGAAGATGATTTCATGCAAATGCTGGCTGCGGCTCCGGTTTAGATGGCCCATTCGCAAGGCCCAATTTCGGCACACTCTCTCCAACATATCAGCCGGTATATCACGAATAAATGCTTCAATATTGGCTCCCAGTGCGTCAATCGTTGCTGGTTTATCCCTGTAGACATGAGCCTTAACATGACCACAAGAAATAGTCCAAAGGCGTTAGATCACACGATCTAGGCGGCCAATTGACGGGCCCAAAACGTGAGATAAACTGTTCACCGAAGGCGGCTCTCAATTGGGCCATTGTTTCGCGTGCCGTGTGGCATGTGGCACCGTCTTGTTGAAACCACATGTCAGGCATGTCCAATTGTTCCATTTTGGGCAAAAAAAAAAATCGCCAATCATCACACTGTAGCGCTCGCCATTCACAGTAAAGTTTCAGCCATTGTCGTCTTTGAAAAAGTACCGGAGCCGCGGCCAGCATTTGCATGAAATCATGTTCAAACATTAAATTATATTGATCGTTCTATCGATTCCGATAAAGATTTCATCAAATTTTTCAAATTTTTTGTGTTTTTTTTGAAAATCAAATCCTATACCTCTTAAAAAATCACCCGTTATTTAAGCCAAATAAGGTGCTATTGTTTCTATTATAGATGTACAAACTTTAATAGACATACCCCACAGATCTTCAGTAAATTTTATTTTGATTTGCCGAAAAGCTTTTAAAACGGTCATGGGGTCAATATGTTTAAATTGAAATTCTACCGGGCAGCCTGGAACGTTCGCTTTTAATAACGCAATTGAGTCGTCAGGTGAGGAATTCAAAGCTTCCGTGGTTTTGATTGGTATGCTAGTAAATAAATTTACAAATTCACGAGCTACTTCTATGTTAGAGCTTACGGGACCATGTGATGTCTCCAATGTATATTCCGCGTTACGAACTTTTTTCTTGCTAGTTTCGTTATTTATAACTTTCCAAACTGTCTTTATTTTAAGATGTAAGATGGTGTAAGTTTTGTTTAATTATACCTGGTAGATTTTGTGTGATTGTCAATGTTTTGTCCGCGTCAGACACAACTTCACGTGTTAATAAAACTATATAATATGAATATAATTAAAAATATTCACTTACTAAATGATTAAGAGAATGTTCTAGTTTAACATTTATTTTTTCAAATCATTTACACTGCACATTTTGACGTGATTGTCAGTTTAAAATCTGTAAAAGTCGTTTAATAGCCCCTTAAATAGAACTTTTTACAAGAACAAAACTGGCAACTGTACAACACCTCGTTACCATGACAACGTATCAAACAACAAAAGACTATTTATAAACAGCTGTGACGTTTCTATACTAAATTTGTTTTTAGAAATAACAGAAAAATGTCAGGTCTAAGTGGATATGATGGCGAGGCAGTAGGTTTTGACTCCATCAAGCTCAAAAAGAGTGACGAAACCTCATCTTCAACTCAAACAACGGAATTCCAGGAATCTGGTGTCTCATCTCAAACCGCTCTCCTCAAAGACGCTGGTTCTTTAACTTCACCTGAAGATTTGAACGCTCAAGATAATACTTTAAGAGAATATCCACCTCCAGGACTGAACGAGTTCCTGAGAAGAGTCGTACCAACCATGATGGAACAGCTTGACAACAGCGATAGAGAACTGCTATACAACTCCTCAGATTCTGATGAAGAGGAAGTTGTGGGAGCCAAGCTGTTCCAAGAAATAAAATTGACTGAATTACCTGGTATCGGGGCAGGCGACGACGCGCGCTGTGTACTTGATGTATCATGGAGTAGCGCCGGGAACTCTCTAGCTGTATCCGTGGGCCAAAATCACCACAAAAATTGGTGCGTAACTGGTGGTTTGATAAGAATTTTCACCATCAAACGAACAGCTGGCGACACGTTTGTTAAAACACTAGATTTGACTGAAAAATCTTGCGTTACCAAAGTACTTTACCATCCATCTGTGGCTGCACTATTAGCTTATGGAACAATATCTGGAGAAGTAGTTCTCTGCAACCTGAGTAATCTGGACGCCATTTTGTTGACATCACCCGCTGGTGTACATGGTGCTAAACGTGTAACGTACTTACGATGGGCAGACCCGACACTAGCCAACATGTTTTTGACCATGCACATTATGAACACGGGAAAAAGACGCGGGGCTTCCGACCATATCCTCATTTCCGGAGGCTGCGATGGTACTATCAACGTCTGGCGGGTTAACGCCAACCAGAAGATATTTGAAAGCGTTATATGCTACTGCATCAATGGTTCTAGAAACATGCCTGCTAACGTCTCTTGCTTTGATTTTATCAAGTCTTATCCATTGCGTCCGACAGACCAGAAAGTACCTGATGATATTATGGTGGTTGGTTCAAGCTCTGGGTCAATTTATCTTTGTAAAACGAAGACTTTTCAGAGTATTCCGAATAGCAAGAGCGTCGATCCAGTGTACGAAGTTTTTCAGGGACATATTGGGTTTCTATTGGATATTGCCTTTAGTATTCACAAGTCAGAAATCTTTGTGTCCGCTTCTATTGACTCTGAGCTAAGGGTTTATGAAATAAATCAGTCTGCTCCTTTAAAGGTTAGTATTTAAACTTTTCCGTTTAAAGCGTTTTCGCAAGTATGTTGGGGTCAGCTTCTAGTTTAACGGGATGCAGCTGAATACCAGTGTTTTACATGGAGCGACGGCACAGTATAAATATAAGTACTTCCGTACAGTAGCGACACGCCCCACCTCCCTCCAAAATACTGTTCCTCACCTCTTCCCGCTTCCCGCGTAGACACGCACACACACGCACGTATTTGTACAGTCTGTTATTTTGATAGTAGTGTAGGTAATTAAATTGTTTCGTTTGTATGGAGAGTCGTAGGTGTGGCGACTGCCTGTCTGACCCCCCACAGCCCAGTTACTGGATAACACGATCAACACATCAGCCTATTTGTCGTCCATCACTGCTGAACGTAGGCCTCCCCCAGAGATCGCCAACCAACCCGGTCTTGGGCAATCCGCATCCATCCGCTGCCTTCTTTAAATCGTCGGTCCATCGTGCCGCAGGGCGTCCCACACTACGCTTGCCCAAACGCGGTCGCCACTCTAGAGCGTGTCTGCTCCATCTACCGTCTGTCCGTCTGCAGACATGGCCGGCCCACTTTCACTTCAGCGTCCTAATTCCATGCGCAACGTTGGTGACCTGACACGATACCACGCGTTTTTTTGACGTGACAACGTCTTATAATTCGATAGCCGGCTGCACGAACGAAAAAACATGACGTCATGCTTCGTTACGGCGTTACATGACGTCATGTGGCGTTACCTCGCTCTGCGGCGTTCCAAGTGAAAAGTGAATGTGGTGTCAATTGTTTATAGCAACGATAATTACAGCGATAAAGGTACCTAATGATTCTTTCGCGTTGTCACGTTCAACTATCGTCAGTAAACCGACTTTACAGACAACCAATTTTTTATTTAGTTTTTGTTATGCACCTGCCATGTTACCTCTTCACCCTTGGTTGACTGGTAGATAATGCCATTCATTAAGTCCACCTTTGTAGCTTTGTGCATGACGTATAAATAAACTAGCGACCCGCCCCGGCTCCACACGTGGGCAAACTATACGTAGGTATTATACACCTTCCTCTTGAATCACTCTATCTATTGATAAAAACTGCATATTAAAATTCGTTGCGCAGTTTAAAAGATCTAAGCTACAGATGGTGGGGGCGACTTTGTTTTACAATATGTAAAGATATGTGAAGATGTAAAAGATAAATCAAAAGTTTGACTCGTTGTCAGACTTTCTAGTTTCCCTACTGTCAAAGATCTACGAATGACAACCGGGACCAACGGCTTTACGTGCTTTCCAAGGCACGAAGGGTTCTCGAAAAGGACGTAACGAACAACCTTGGCAAACATAGCTTAGCCATAAGCGATCGCGATTCATACGTCTTTTACTTTATACCTACGAACCCTCTAAATATCCACATTGTGGCACATATTTTACTTCTTGAACCGACTTCAAAAAGGAGGTTATCAATTCGGATGTTTATATATAAATTTTTGTATGTATGTTCGGGCATAACTCTGTCATATATAGACGGATTTGCAAAGTTCCTTTTTTATTCGAAAGGGGTTTATTCCGAAATGGTCCCATATAAATTTTATGAAAATCGATCCAGCCCTTTTTGAGAAAATCAACAAAATCCCAAAAAATACTTAGATGATGTTTCAGTTTTTTCAATCTTTGGTGGACTTACAATCTCTTTTAAGTGTGTCGACATTACAAAAAAGCGAAAAATAAAAAGTTTTTAAAAGAAAAAGAAAACCGCCTTCAAAAACTAAAAAGTGCCAAATAACTTTAGCACAGAACACACTTACTTTACTTTCGGAAGTCGGTGGGAATACAAAACAACAAACACAAAGTCACCGACACCGACTTCCGAAAGTAAAGTAAGTGTGTTCTGTGCTCACCTAGGACAACGTCTGAGCGACCGAAAGCTCTAAGACGCGACGCGACGCGAATCGCGATGCGATGTAATGCGACCAATACTTCACGCGACGTGTGTGATGTGTCCTACGTTGTAGGTAGTCATTGTACTTATTTAGAAAGAAATAATTTTAGAGACTTTCATCATTTATATCCGAAACGAAATCCACGTTTATTTAAAGACTATTGAGACTTATTACTAAGCATTTTCGATCATATTGTTGCAGCTGTTAAACCTATTATTTAACTATCAATAACCAATTTTCAAAAACCTTTTCTATTGAGGAGAGGTTGTTATTGACTTTACTTTAAAGCAAGAATAAATACTGGTATTTAATTATTAATAAACTATTGTGTCGCGTCTCGTCGCGCATAAAACATATCAGCACTTGTCGCGTTGTGTCGCACATTAATTATGGCGACTACGTAGGCCACAAGTACATACATACAACGACTATTTGACAATTTCGCGTCGCGTCGCGTCCTTTGTCGTTTACCTAGGACAACGGGTAACTAGGACACAGCAACGCTATTTTGCGGTAGAAATAGGTACGGTGGTAGTATTTCCCTGGACATACTCATCTACGATTATTATTAGCCTATATTGTCCCACTGCTGGGCACAGGTCTCTGGCCGATTAATCTTTACATTTTCTACATTTTTCAGGTAATATATATAGAAGAATCAATATCTTGCATGACATGGCTTCCGAATAACCCTAGCGTTGTAATCCTGGGTTTGTCAGAGCCTGACGGTCAGCTCCTTCAAGTCTATAACCTCAATACTGGCCGTCAAATACCGGTGGACGGACTATCGGGAGTCGGCGGCTCTGTCGTATGCCTCTCGGTGAACCATAGCGGGTTTGTATTTTACTTTTCCCATACTTAAATCGTGTCTAATACACCACTCATTCATCCCCATTCCATCATCGGACGAGCTAAGAAATACAGCGAAGCGTCACCGCTATACGGTTGAAGTTCCACAGTCTCAAACCAAGCGCTTTGCTTCCACATTTATTGTGCGAACTGCCAGACTGTGGAATTCACTGCCCGCCTCTCTGTTCCCTGATAAGTATAATCTGGGTATCTTCAAGGCACCAGTGAACCGGTTCATCCTAGGCAAGCATGTGCCACAGTCTGGCAGTTGGCATAACTTACGCATTTTTAGCTTACCGAATCTATCTAATCATGATAATGTCTCTGTTCAAGCATAGCATTCTAAAGCATAAATTTACTTGGGGCACCCCGACTCTGACAGAAACCACCCAGAAAGTTTTCAAACCACACAGAAGTAGGAGACTCCGTCGACAAGGCCACCTTTTTTAAGAAGGAACTGTTGATGTACCCTATTATTATGCGTAAATAAATTTATGCTTTAGAATGTTATGCTTAAACATTTTAGAGAAATTATGCGTAAATAATGGTCAAAACATCCTGATGGTTAAGCATGCACTGACGTAGAGTTATGTTAGCGAAACGTTCGTGCTTAAAAAGTTCTTTGGATAAAAAGTTGGTTTAACGTTTTGATCGCCACGCCAAAAAAGCAAAAAACGTGCCCTCGTCGGCGCCAAGCTATGAATTATTCATCATCATCATCATGTCAACCTTTATACGCCCTCTGCTGAGCATAGGTCTCCCCCAAGGGGGGTTCAGCCATAATCGCCATGCTTGGCCGATGCATATTGGCGATCGCAGTAGGTGCTATGAATGATTACTCTTATGAATTCCATAAGAGTAATAATTCATAGCACCTACTGCTCATATGGAATTACTTTTCTGTAACGACGTAATTCCATAGATTATTATTTCGTCTGTCATAATAACAAATGTAACACGGCCTTAAATAAACGTGCAACTTGTGCTCTGACGTCCCCTTAAGCGCGGCAAAATCGAGTTGACATAACACCCCCGCGCCCCCGCCAACGACAGTGGACTGCTAATCGCCGGCCGGTTCGTACCATTTGCCGCGATACGCATATAATTTTGTCATATTACTGTTTTGTATTGTTTGTGATTCCTAAAGTGTTGTAACGTCCAAATATATATAACTTTTACTGTTAGTCGTGCGTTGAATCATTGAAGTACTCCCACAAACGCCCCTGAGAGAAATACCTACCTGACACAATTAATATGTTGGGCTTGGGACATTTCATTGTTCATGGTCTGTTGGTAAACCGTTTTAGTTTCTATTTTATGTAACGGGTTATTTTAGTGCCTTGATTTTGTTTCAGAGTATGTCGTATCGCTTCAGGAGACACGGATAGCCATGTTAATATTTGGGAGCTACCAACGCGCCGCATGAAACTCACGCAGGAGGACCTTGAATTTTAGTCTTCCTAACTGTTATGTTTTTCTTACTCCTCCGCTGTTTTTTTCTGATTAATTTCGTTGCGGGATCCAAGACAGTTGAATCGGTTCTCTGGGACTCGTCGAGCTTCATTGCTCTGGCGCTTTTCTGGTGGTCGCCACTGTTGATTCTGGCTTACAGGAGTTACAGTGGTTAGGGAATAGTGTGGCGGGCTTGCCCCCATTAAAAAAAAAACTTATTTTGTGTTAATGTAACAGCTCACATTTTAGGACCCATTAAATAATATTAATTGTAATCAGTGGTGGTTAGCAACTGGGCTTCTCCCAGTTGTAAACGTCCCTTTGTGTCTATTGGCCTAGTTCTGTTCTGTCTCCTGCTTGATTTGGAGGGAAGTAGAAAATATGTTTTTCTTACTCCTCCGCTGTTCTTTTCTGATTAATTTCGTTGCGAGATCCAAGACAGTTGAATCGTTTCTCTGGGACTCGTCGAGCTTCATTGTTTCGGCGCTTTTCTGGTGGTCGCCACTGTTGATTTTGGCTTACAGTACTTGTGGCGGGCTATCTACACCTTTCCTAACTACATATTCCTTCATCTATTCTCAAAAATTCAACTTTGGTAAAATGTCATACGTAGAGACTGTGCAACCTTTCCTAACTAAGTATATTATTTATTTGATTAATATAAACACTTTAGGAGGTAGAAAGCTTAAAATATAAAATAAATTATGCATGTACAATGGAGAGCTCACAGGGCATCAAAAAACTCATCCGCACCGCTCTCAATGGGTCAAGTGCACAAAAGGCTAGCAGCATTACCACGTTGAATGGCAATGCTAATTCTTTGGCCCAAGAAAAGGCCAGCCCTCTGGTCACGTGAAGAGTCGACCAGCCGCTTAGCTAAGTCCCTAAAAACAAGGTGAGCACTCGGACCCCATGGCCCTAGTGTTTCAACCCCAACTGGTTCAAACATATAACTTCCAAGAAGGTTGTTATATTTACGCCGTTTGAGGTTTTCGGCACCTGCAGCAGCCGCCCCAGAAGGCTAGCAGCATTACCACGTTGAATGGCAATGCTAATTCTTTGGCCCAAGAAAAGGCCAGCCCTCTGGTCACGTGAAGAGTCGACCAGCCGCTTAGCTAAGTCCCTAAAAACAAGGTGAGCACTCGGGCCCCATGGCCGTAGAGTTTCAACCCCAAACGGCTCAAACATATAACTTTCAAGAAGGTTAGTAAGTAATTACTAAGTATATATTCCTTTATCTATTCTCAAAAATTCAACTTTGGCAAAATGACATAATGTAGAGACTGTGCAATGGAATCTGGACCTATTATTTTGATCCGTAATTCAACGGTATTTTATTAAGTGTTTGTATTATTATTTAAAGTGTGAACGAGTTTGTTGTTAATATTATTTTGAGGCAAATCGCATGCTTAATAATAGACTGTACTAACTCGAAACGTTTTACCAATCATGCTTTGACTTATATAGTGATTTATGGTTTATAACCAAGAAGCTTATAGATAAAAGTAAAGGCAACACTCTAACTGCGGTACTCAGGGACGTCACTTAATAATAATCAATCATTAACTTTGATTGACCAACCTAAATTGGAACTGTCAGCCAAAAATATGACAGATTGAGAAATTTTAATTTTGTTGACATGGAATGATATTATATTATACTAGCTGACCCGACAGACGTTGTCCTGTCCCGATCTACCTACTTACCTGCCTATTTACCTACACCTACCCTACACCTACCTACCCTACACCTACCCTACCCTAACCCTTAACATTTAGGGGGATGAAAATAGATGTTGACCGATTCTCAGACCTACCCAATATGTACGGTCACCAAAGGAGATAAGTATCCATGTCGCCGGAAACAGTTGAAGTTTACTTAGAAACCGATAGGTGTTTATGAATAAAATAAAATACAATTAATAGACAATGAACAGTTCAATGATTTAATAAAATTTCATTTGAAAGCCCCCATTGGTTTCTAAGAAATCTTCAACTATTCCCGACGACATGGATACTTATCTCCTTTGCTGACTGTACAAAAAATTTCATCAGATACGGTCAAGCCGTTTCGGAGGAGTACGGGAACGAACATTGTGACACGAGAATTTTATATATAAGATTTTATTAGAATATCATTGTTGACATGTGTCAAGTTATGTTGGTAAATTAAAGTTAAAGATTAATTATTATTAAGTGACGTCTCGACGTCTGACGTCATAAGAGTGTAGCAGTAAATACCGAAGTTAAGACGGTATTTTTCTGAATGCGTACATAAGATAATGAAAACACATTTTTCTGTCTCGTTCTTATGAGTGTATTCAGAAATAGACGTACGATAGTAATCTTGTCTTCACATAGGTATTTCTACTTCAACTTTTAATTCTATTCAGTAACTTGACAGTTTAAGGAAGGGTTATCAGAAATTGACATAAAAAGTAGGTAGTGAGCATGAAGATATAGGTATAAATGGAGCCAACACTTAGAACAAAATCTTGAAACCAACTGTGGGCTGATGCTCTCTTTCTGAATGCATACATAAGAACGAGACAGTGATATGTGTTTTCTTTATCTTATGTATGCATTCAGAAAGAGAGCGTCTGCCCACAGTTGGCTTCACTTAGGTATTTAGAGTGTTGCCTCCACTTTTATCTATAAGCTTCTTGGTAGTGAGCAAGAAGCGGAGTGAGCATGAACGAAATTGAATGTATTTTGAATTGAATGATTGTTGTACTTCTATGCATACGTTTTATTTTTAATTTAATAACTTTTTTTAAAACACAATATACACTATTTAAATTCTATACAGACACATCATACACATCTCTATAATAATAACATGATTTGTTTCTAATTGAAGAAAAAGAAAGGAAATTACGTTTATTATCAATTATTAAAATTGTTCATATATATTCCACATTTTACATACGATTCTAAGTTTTATTGAAATTAAACCATTTTGATCATTCGTTCTTTACGCAAAATCGTTTACTAGTTCACTACCCTAACACTATTGGTTTTAGTATGGTAACATTATTATTCTTTGAACTGTCAAGTTACTGAATAAAATTAAAAGTCGAAGTACCTATAGTGATGCCTCCACTTTTATCTATAAGATTCTTGTATAGAACGTTGCAACTCCGTCTAGGAAAGAGAGGTTAAAATCTAGAACACGGAAACACCAATTTGAGAGTTTGCGGGGATCCCTTCTACCCGCCCTATTACCACTCCCATGATAGGAAACTGCACCGTTTTTATTAGATAAACGATTTTTTGTAACCTAACCTCGAAACACTAAAGTTGCCTAAAAGGCGTAGGGGGGGGGAGGGAGCACCGCTTCGTGGGGATCAAGAGTTTAAAAAAAGCTTTTTACAAAAAAGACAACCGCCTTCAAAAAGTGAAAAATAACTTTAGCACAGAACACACATTGACTTTAGTTTCGAAATTCAGTGGCTTTGTTCTGTTTGTTGTTTTGTATTGCCACCGACTTCCGAAACTAAAGTCAATGTGTGTTCTGTGCTAAAGTTATTTTTCACTTTTTGAAGGCGGTTGTCTTTTTTGTAAAAAGCTTTTTATTTTCCGCTTTTTAGTACCTCCTTCTCATTCAAATCTATTAAGAAGAGATTGAAAGTTAACTACTACCAAGATTGATGAAACTAAAACGTCGTCTATGTAAAATTTTTGGGTATTTGTTGATTTTTCAAAAAGTGCTGAATCAATTTCGATAAAATTTATATGGGACCACCCCTGAAGCGTACCGTATCTATAAAAAAAATAATTTTCAAAATCGGTTTACGTTTGCCTGAGAAATCGCGCAACAAATCGCGCACATACTTAATGCAAATTTAAGACTTATACGGTTTTCTCATGGATGCCATGGTCAGAACTGCACCAAATTAAAATGGGACCACACGGGAAGCACTGGCTTCCAAATAAAAAAAGAATCATCAAAATCGGTTCACCCAGTCCCGAGAAATCAAGTAACAAACATCAGACGAATTGATAACCTCCTCCTTTTTTGAAGTCGGTTGAAAAGAGATAACTACGAAGGGGATGTCGGGGTCTACGTTCGCTCGCTGACTAGGCCCCGCCATCCCCTTCTAACCTATCAGAGTCGCCTCAAGTTCCGAGCTCGCTACGCTCGCGCTTGCATCATAATTTCTCCTAGTAAAGTAGTAAAGAAGTAAAGGTCACCAATATCGCGAAACACAAAAAGCACATCACGCAACTCGAAAATAAACGGAATGATCAAAAACAGATTAGGATTACAGTGACACAAGGCACAAATGACAATGTAAACATATGTTTTACGTTCCGATTTATCAATTTTACACGATATTTTACACCAGAAACAATATATTTTGACAGATTTGGTTGTCAATCGCCCACTTCAACGTTTCGTTTTCACTTTTTACGTGGTATGATGTGATTTGAGGTTAGTAACATATTTTATTAATTTCTCGAAAATTACGCGGTTTCCTTTTTAAAGTAGTAGTGTTTTTTATAATCGGGACCCAACCCCTACCAACTTCATGACTTTTTATCCCTCAACTCGTGTTTCCGTGTTCTAGATCCAACCCGACAAGTTTATTACTGAGCGTACGAAATGTCGCTTATTTTAGTTATTATTATGATTGACATTTAGTGGTTTTATATGTAAAATAAATAAAAACGATTTATTTCAACTTCGTTTTCTTATTTCAAAGACTTCGAAAAGTCATTGATAAGCTTACGATAAGATGGGTGACCAATTGACCATGCATTTCATTCTAAACTGAAAGCACGTAAAGCCGTTGGTCCCGGCTGCCATTGGTAGATCTTTGTCAGTCGTTATGGGTAGTCAAAGCCAGAAAGTCTGACAACCAGTCTTACCAAGGGGTATCGTGTTAACCAGTAACTGGGTTGTGAAGGTCCGATAGGCAATCGCTTCATGTAAAACACTGGTATTCAGCTGCATCCGGTTACACTGGAAGCCGACCCCAATATACTTGGGAGAAGGGTAGGCAGATATTGGTGCCAATTCTGTTGTGCACGAGTAAAACTTATTTTAAGGTATTCTCTTTCTCTCCAATAAAACAAGAAAGAGACAGATATTAATAAGAGCTGTCAATTTAAGTTGGTCTAAAATGTTCATACAATTATAGTTGTCATTACAGAACGTGAAGGAAAAAA
The DNA here is from genome assembly GCA_947361185.1 of Charanyca ferruginea. Taxonomy (NCBI): domain Eukaryota; kingdom Metazoa; phylum Arthropoda; class Insecta; order Lepidoptera; family Noctuidae; genus Charanyca; species Charanyca ferruginea. The sequence continues at coordinate 2,328,367 of OX376080.1, forward strand.
ATAATTTGACATCTCTAACTTAGTTCTTATCTGTTGCCGTCCGTTTCTTCAGCTGCCTGGTAGTAAGAGATGCCAAATGTATAATTTTAGTTTAGTTTATGAACAACGGAATCGGCACCAATGTCAAACGCGTATAAAGTGCTAGGATTGGTTGACTGAAGAACCAATCACAGCAATTTCGAGAAACCGACTTGCACGTCATACAATCGTTATGATAAACTGGTCAAGTTTCATATGTAAAGATGTTAGTTAGTTAATAACTTAAATGTCTTAATTATGGTAAAGTTGAACAAAAAACTAATTTGACATCTCTAACTCTGCCTGGTAGTAAGAGATGCCAATAGGGTATTTTACTCCATGAGGAAAAATCTATATATTAAGGAGATAGTTTAGGCAAAAAGCAGTCTGAAAATGTTAGTTTTAGTTCATAAAATAACAAACTAAATTTTAAAATTGAATTAATTTTAAATCTGTTTTATAACACCTTGAAGAAGTAGCCGCCATGTTATTACGTCATACGCCTGTGTAAAAAAAAACAGTGACAAATGTCAGTTAACTGATCGGCGTATATAGGCTGTGTACTTGTATTATTTTCGTAACCAACGTAATATTATTTTCGTAACCAACGTAATTTACGTTGGTTACGAAAATAATACAAGTACACAGCCTATATACGCAGATCAGTTGACTGACATTTGTCAAATGTCAAATTACCTACACATTACTTTTAAATCCACAAAATAACTGCGCATTTGTTTACACAGCCAACTGACGTCATGACCATAGATCATTATGGCGTCCACAGGGTCAAGCGTTTTCGTCAAACTACGCGCAGTAAGATTTAATTAAAACCATTTTTATGGCACTTATCGATTCAATAAAATTTTTGTGGCTTATTAGCACTACAGAATTGAATAGGGTATTTTACCAAAAAAATAATTAGTCCGTCAAATAAAAACATGAAATATTATGTGCATATTCATAGATAGATTTCCAAAAAATATTGAACACGTGTTTTTTCTTTTTTCACGTAAACAAAAAATGAAGACGATACAGTGCGTCGAAAACTCGTGTGACATCACTATGTCAGTACACTTTTACTGGCGAAGTGACGTCACAAACCCCTACTCATGGTCTTTGATACGTTTTATCTTCGTCAGTTTTCATTGATTTGATAAAACAAAAAATACGTATCCAATATTTTTCGATAGTCTGACTAATTCGATTTTTTTTTTGGTAAATTAAAAATTAAGTCACTTTTCAAAAATGGGTGTTAATACCCGGTTGTCTAATTTTACCCTATTGTTTAGTTTGTGAAGAAGGGAATCGACGCCAATAAAAGGTAAAAATAAACTTCGTTTTTTATGTCATTTCATTTAAAAATTACAATATCTAAGGAATCAATTTGCCTAACTCAAAATATACATTTTGCAGTTTTCTTCTTTCACTTGTTATTGCTGTGTGTTCAGAATGTTTGGAATTACTTCTTGTTTTGGTAAACGGCTTCTGAAAATGAGAAGAATAAATATTAAAAATTAAGAATAAAAATCGATATTGACGACACGGTTGGCGCAGTGCTTGAGCGATTGACTGCTGCGCAGCGTGTTTCGGGTTCGATTCCCGCCCAGGGTAAACATTTGTGTGATGAGCCCTTGTGTCTGGTTGTTGTTTATCTATATACGTATGTATTTAAACGTATTTGTGTATGTATATCAGCTGTCTGACACCGTCTCCCTAGTTTGGGGACAGATGGCCGTGTGTGAAATGTCTTATCACATATTATATTATTATTTCACTTAGGGCGGGTTGCTTCAATTAACCATTACTGACCGGTAATAGTAAAAAAATGGCGCTAACTATCGTCAAATCAAAAAAATGGGTTGTTTCACTAAATCGTACGTCAAAAAGTTACTATTACCATAACCGACCAGTCAACGTAATTTTGTGTTGTCAAACAGCTACTTCAAACATCAAAATATTATGGAATCTCTTTTTGAATAACTTTAACTGACGGATTTTTATGTCATGAAACAACCCGTTACATTTAACGTACGTTAAACATCGCACGTCATAGTAACTTTTTAACCGTCCGTATGTAACGTTAACCGACTGTTTGAAACAACCCGCCCTTAGCCGACAAGAAAGCGTTCCACAGAACATTTTTAACTACTAAATAAATATACTAAACTAGTTTTTGCCCGCGACTTCGTCCGCATGAATGTCGGTTATAGCGAATGCAGTCGAAGTCCCGGTTAAAAAGTAGGTCCGGGTAAGTGTTCTTCCCCGGGATTCAAGCTATCTTCGTGCCAAAGGACAATGCCAGAAACTCTATAGAACTTTGCCCCACTCAATAAAAGTCATGTACAAGCTTGCAATACGTAGCATCTTACTGCTTATTCATTGCTGATAACTAAACATTAGTCTTAATGGCTGCAGAACTTGCCGTTTCTGTTTAAATCAAAAAACTGTATTTGCATTCGTTTTAGCATTGATTTGTAATCCGCAAGTCATAATAATAATGTTGTTGTATTTGCCAACAGTAAAAGTTCTTTACATTTTCATATAGTCTACATCATCAATCAGATTTAAAAAAAAAAACATGACTGTCTCGTGGAAACAAGCCAAGTCAAGGGCAAGTCTTGTTCGCAAGTTCTAAAGAAAAACAATTTATTATAATAAGGTTCTTTAATCATTACTATTATTTTATTAATTTACATTTTCTGTAAATGGGTGGGGCAGGATCTGGCATTGTCATTTCATCAAAAGCGGTTCAGCCGTTGCATCGTGAAAGCGTAACAGACAGTTACTTTCGCATTTATAATATTAGTATAGATTAAGTGTGCTGTGTTTCATTTAATATTGAAAACTACATTAACGAAATATCGTAAAAACTGGCCAAGTGCGAGTCGGCCTCGCGCACGAAGGGTTCCGTACCATTATCTATACAACATTAAACATCGAACAAAAAAAAACGGCAAAAAATCGCGTTCGTTGTATGGGAGGCCCCCCTTAAATATTAATTTTATTTTGTTTTTAGTATTTGTTGTTTTGACAATGATTCACATCACTTGTCTGTCAATTTGATAGATCCGTTAATGACACTTGTCACTTTCTTTTTTTTATAAATACAAAATGAGTAACGAGATGAGACGAAAAACCGTTGTTTTCGTTTCGAAATATTTTAAATATGCGGGGTTTTAAAAATATGTTAAGTATATCAATCTACTCCTGGTAATGTATTCTTTACATTGGAAAATATTTCAAACTCTCTAAACGATTCATTTTTTCGTATAAATGAATGTTTGAATCTCGCCATGATTCTTTAGTACATCGCGTATTCGATTTAGCGCAACTCAAAATCTAAACGATTGCTAGAACGGCGTAGCGGCATTGACACACACTAGTACAATACAATGGTCTGTTTGTGTGCATCAGAAAAAAAAATATGCACGAAATAAGCACGAATCATTGAAATTGATCGGCAAACGACAGCGCGCGATGTTTTACAGTGCTTTATAAAATAATTGTCTACAATAAATGAGTTCGTATAACGGACTGAAAAATATTCTGTTTATTAAGCATAACATTTCCTTTCATAAAATAAATATATCAGTTATGTTTTTATTCAAATACTGGTGAAAAAAAATTGTCAAAATGAACCAATTTTCTACTTTTAGTACACTTTAAGACTGTATATCCTGTTGGAAAAACGCATAAAACGTAATATTTTGGCATATTGTAATGGTTGTATTCGTCCTGAAAGTTAACTCTGACGTCTATTTTCGTAAAACGATATGAAAGAATTGTCTTCGCTTCTTATAATTAAAAATGATACTTTTACTCTGTAGCTCCCTAAATCAAGACTTAACCTTTTCGAAAACTGTAATTGTCTTTAAATAATCTGCTCACATCATTACGATATTGCTCTGGGCAAAACGCGAAAACATGAAGTTTTCGTCACGAATCGAATACACGCTCTTAAGGGGCTATTAAACGACTTTTACAGATTTTAAACTGACAATCACGTCAAAATGTGCAGTGTAAATGATTTGAAAAAAATAAATGTTAAACTAGAACATTCTCTTAATCACTTAGTAAGTGAATATTTTTAATTATATTCATATTATATAGTTTAATTAATACGTGAAGTTGTGTCTGACGCGGACAAAACATTGACAATCACACAAAATCTACCAGGTATAATTAAACGAAACTTACACCATCTTACAGACAATTTTATTATCTATCTTTTAGTATATGCCTTTTTTTTTTTAATAAATAATAAATTTAATAATAAAATAATAAATTTAAAGTTTTGGACGCAGACTGCGTCCGTTCTGCATCAGTTTTGCGTCCAAAACTCTCAAAGTTTAGTCGAAAAAATTAAATAAAAGTAGTATTCTTTCAAAATTTTAAAAAAAGGCGTATACTAAAAGATAGATAATAAAATTGTAAAGTTTCGGATAATTATACCTGGTAGATTTTGTGTGATTGTCAATGTTTTGTCCGCGTCAGACACAACTTCACGAGTTAATTAAACTATTTAATATGAACTTAATCAAAAATATTCACTATCTGTATGATTAAGAGAATGTTCTAGTTTAACATATATTTTTTACAAATCATTTACACTGCACATTTTGACGTGATTGTCAGTTTAAAATCTGTAAAAGTCGGTTAATAGCCCCTTAAGGAGCATGGACCAGCTTAGCAGATCCAGTTCAATGATTGGTACTCACCGGTCACTGCTTCGCTCTCCGCGAAGGCTCCGTGGCCGTGGGGGGTGGAGGGGGACCCTTCTTCTCCAACTCCTCGAGGTAGCTCGTCAGGATCTGCTGTCTCTCTTCTGGGATGTGGTCAAGCGCTGTATATCTGGTTGAAGAGAATATGGGGCTTCAGTTGTGTGTATATTGAGTGTGTATATATAGAGGCAACGTGTTGTAGCGCCTGCGGGTGAGTCTCCAGCAGTAGTCTACAGACATACTAATGGCAGGCTAGGTACCTGGCGTCGTGCTTGAGCGCGTCCAGCACGTGCTGCAGCGCCTGCGGGTGAGTCTCCAGCAGTAGTCTACAGACATACTAATGGCAGGCTAGGTACCTGGCGTCGTGCTTGAGCGCGTCCAGCACGTGCTGCAGCGCCTGCGGGTGAGTCTCCAGCAGTAGTCTACAGACATACTAATGGCAGGCTAGGTACCTGGCGTCGTGCTTGAGCGCGTCCAGCACGTGCTGCAGCGCCTGCGGGTGAGTCTCCAGCAGTAGTCTACAGACATACTAATGGCAGGCTAGGTACCTGGCGTCGTGCTTGAGCGCGTCCAGCACGTGCTGCAGCGCCTGCGGGTGAGTCTCCAGCAGTAGTCTACAGACATACTAATGGCAGGCTAGGTACCTGGCGTCGTGCTTGAGCGCGTCCAGCACGTGCTGCAGCGCCTGCGGGTGAGTCTCCAGCAGTAGTCTACAGACATACTAATGGCAGGCTAGGTACCTGGCGTCGTGCTTGAGCGCGTCCAGCACGTGCTGCAGCGCCTGCGGGTGAGTCTCCAGCAGTAGTCTACAGACATACTAATGGCAGGCTAGGTACCTGGCGTCGTGCTTGAGCGCGTCCAGCACGTGCTGCAGCGCCTGCGGGTGAGTCTCCAGCAGTAGTCTACAGACATACTAATGGCAGGCTAGGTACCTGGCGTCGTGCTTGAGCGCGTCCAGCACGTGCTGCAGCGCCTGCGGGTGAGTCTCCAGCAGTAGTCTACAGACATACTAATGGCAGGCTAGGTACCTGGCGTCGTGCTTGAGCGCGTCCAGCACGTGCTGCAGCGCCTGCGGGTGAGTCTCCAGCAGTAGTCTACAGACATACTAATGGCAGGCTAGGTACCTGGCGTCGTGCTTGAGCGCGTCCAGCACGTGCTGCAGCGCCTGAGGGTGCTCCGCCACGGCCGCGAGGCTGCGGTGCGTCAGGGAGCGCGTCTCCAGCAGTAGCTGGCGCATCGCCGTCTTGGCTAGAGACTGCTTGTCGCGTTGGTAGTCGCGGAACTCGCGCTCCATCTGGAATTGTGACAGTTTCGTTGAAGAATATCAGTTTCTAGACTCGACACCATTTATTTATTCATGCTAACGTGGGTTCGATGAGCCAACAAGACTTTGTCTTTTCCTAATTAGTGGCTTACTCTCGGTCAGAAAATTATACATTATAAAAACTATATTAAAAAAAACACAAGAGTCTACCCTACATCCCTAACTTATCTTAAAAAGAAGAAAAGACCTTATAGCGAAAATTCCCAAAACTAAAACCAAGTTCGCCAGTATACAATACAAGAAACGTTCAGCACAGCTATACAACAGGTTGAACAGAGAGACTTACGTATATAATAAAAAACAACAACAATGTAAAGAAGTAGTAATGAATTGGATAAAACCACTCAACTACGAGGACACAGAGGCGATGCTGGAATAACATATAAACAGATATCATTTTTAATCGCATGCATACCTACACTCTGGCACGTGCTCACTTTCACCCTCTCACACACACACACACACAAACATACACACACAAATACACACACATTCACAAATACACACACACATTCACAAACAAACACACACACTCACAGACAATCACACACACACACACACACAATCCCACAGTCCCACCCCCATTATCTCATTTTTGGTGGAGTTTAATTTAATTTTGTATTTTTATAATCATTCTCATATAATATAAAGTACTTTAATCGTAAACTAATAAGACAAGTTTCTCGCACTCTATGATATGGAAGAGTGGGGTCTCCTAACACAGGCTTTATTTGCTTAAAGGGACGCTCCAATCACTAGTTTGTAAGTAAGAACTTGTTGAAACAATAAACTTTTTTGAATTTGAATTTTGAATTACATCAACATCATCATATTTTTCTCATCATCATCAATATCATGTTCACATCATCACTTAAGTGGAACAGAGTTTTCTACAAACTGGTAATAAAGGTTTCTCTTGTATTGGGCCACACCTGTATAAAAAAGGTAAGAAAAAGCTTAAACTTCCTCTTGACAGATTCAGAATTGGCTGCTTTGGCTTAACTACGCCGAAACGGAAAATGTTTTATCATTTAGCTTTCAAAGTATTCATCATTACATACACACTCATCACATACACACTCATACTCGCCATACACACGTACTATCGTGGTCACACCCGCCTGACCCCCACTAAGTTCATTTTTGCTTGCACTCAAAAGATGGAAGCGCTCTCTACCCCGCCCCGTTGACTTCGCAGGCGCTAAGGGATTTTTTTTTAACTGAGCAGGCGGGAATGTCCGCGTTAGTACATTTGATGACCATTTAGTCCTAAGTTTAATCAATAATACAGAAAAAGTTGCATTTGTTAACTTATCGTTTAAAATCCATGATGGTGCCAATTCTGTTGTGCACGCAATAAATTAATTTAAAGCTATTTATATCTCTTTCTCTCCAATAAAACCAGAAAGAGACAGATATTAATAAGAGTTGTCGATTTAAAGTTGATCTAACCTGTTCATACAATAGGGTATTACACCCATTTTTGAAAAGTGTCTCAATGAAATTCTGTAGTGCTAATATGCCACCAAAAAAAACACAAAATTTTTATTCAATCGATAAGTGCCATAAAAATGCATCTACATTTTAAATTTTCGAATTTCGCGCGTAGTTTGACGGAAACGCCTCTTACTGGACGCCATATTGCTCAGCATAAATGACGTCAGTTCGTTTTGTATCAAATGAGCTCATATTAAATATGATAATTGTATATCATTTAAAAATAATTAAAAGCATATTTTGGAATAGGGGTAATAATGAAAAAATTACGTTGGTTACGAAAATAATAAAAATACAAAGCCTATACTACGCCAATCGGTTGACTGACAGGTGACATTTTTTTGTTTACACAGCCGTACGGCGTAATAACATGGCCGCTACTATTTCACGGTGTTTTATAACAGATTAAAAATACTGAAAACTTTGAATTGAATTTAAAAATTTGTTTTGTTATTTTATGAACTAAAACTTACATTTTCCGACTACTTTATGCCTAAACTGTCTCAATACCCTATTATAGTTGTCATTTCAGAACGTATTGATTAAAAACACTGCGAAATTCAAGGGATAAACTAATTTGACATCTCTAACTTAGTCATTGTCCGTCGCCGTCCTTTTCTTCAGTTACCTGGTAGTAAGAGATGCCAAATACCTAATTTTAATTTGCGAACAATCCCTTGTTCGGCACCATTATCTGTCGAAAGTGACTGGATCTTGCGACACAGGGTATCCTAGTGCGAGATCCAGTGTCATACCTAAATATTGTAACGCTTGTTTATGAATTTATTATTTTGCAAGGAGTCAATATCATCTGCCTAGCCTGTTTCAATCCCAATTAAGCTAGGGTCGGCTTCCAGTGTAACCGGATGCAGCTAAATACCAGTGTTTTACATGAAGCGACTGCTACCTGACCTCTACAATCCAGTTACCGGGTAATACGATACCAGTGGCGTGCCTTCCATAGAAGCCTATAAGCCGGGCTTGTATTCCATAATGCGAGACGATATAGCTTGTTTTTTTAATAAACTAGTGTGTGATTATACGGAACGATGAGTTTTGAAGAAAATCATCGGGTTTTTATTCTGTAATCTGTTGGGCTTGCCTTAACTTTGACCCCTAGGCACGCCACTGTACGATACCCCTTGGCAAAATATTCTAACTTCTGACTACCAATAACGACTGTTCAAAGATCAACGAATGACAGCCGGGACCAACGACTTGTACGTACATTACGAGGCACGAACGGCTCTCTGTAAAAAAATAATGGTCACCCATCCAAAGGCCGACTGCGGCGAGCGTAGCTTAACCAAGACCTATCGGTCCGTACGCGAACGCGACTAATCGCACCGGCAAGTCGCAGCGGTTAATCGCAGCGATTAATCGCAACGACTAATCGCAACGACTAATCGCATCCCCAACCCTCACCTGTGAAGCACTGTTGTAGACGGGCGCGGTGGGCTCCTCGCTGAGCATGGTGCGTACCTCCCTCCAGTGCGCAGTACACGAGATCCCTCGCTCGTTCAGTAGCGCGCGCAGTTTGTCGCGACGTTTTGTCGCAAGTGCACTTGTATGTTGCATGAATAACCGTTCCTGGAATTCAAATATGCCGATTATTTATCAAATTAATTGGTTGTCATTAGTTGAGCTAAACGGTGCTGATCCGCGCGTCATGTTCGTGAACGGGCGCTGTCAGTTGAGATTGGTGATCTGTTAACTGAACAGCCATGGCTTCATCAGCCGACTGGGTATTCCTTCTTTTCACGTACGTAATCTTTATTAAATATTTTGGATTGCTCTTCCAACATTGTTTTCACTTAGAAGCAACAAGAATAATATAACAAGTAGTTTGCAAAAACTTGATTGAAAAGAGGGTCCGTAATGTTCTTTGCTCGTTCTTCTCCATAGAGACCTACCTACGTTTTGGAACGAGCAACTAGCTCCAACTTTCTAACTAATTGACTCAATATGGCCGCGAATAGCACCAACCCATTTCTACCCGTGGGTGTCGTAGAAGGCGACAGAGGGATATTGACCAGAGGATGGACAGCAGCGTCCTTCTGAGTACCATAACACCTACTGCGATCGACAACATGCATCGGACAAGCATGGCGATTACGACCCCCCTTTGGGGGAGACCTAGAGAAAATATAGCCTAGCACACAAAGAGAACGTACCTTCTTATTAGCACCAGAATGTTCAGAATTGGACCAAGGATTCCGGAGATTAGAGCATTTAACAAAAAGAAAACAAACAAAGGCTTTAGCTTTTACAATCATAAGTATAGATCAAGAAGCTTGTGACAAAAGTCGAGGAAACACATCAAAAAGTCAAGCGAAACGTTGAAGCTCTGTCTTCAGAAAATGTGGCTGTTAGAAAAGTCAAAGCATTTATTTCAATTAAACCATTTACAGGCACTTTGATACCACATTTATTGTGCGAACTGCCAGACTGTGGAATTCACTGCCCGCCTCTCTGTTCCCTGATAAGTATAATCTGGGTATCTTCAAGGCACGAGTGAACCGGTTCATCCTAGGCAAGCGTGCTGCACCTTAGGCCGTATCATCACTTAAGATCAGGTGAATTGTGGTCAAACGCAAGCTATAGAATATGAAAAAAAAACTTTTGAATTTTCAGTCAGTTAGTTGGTCAGAAAGTTGAGACTAGTTGCTCGTTCCAAAACGTAGGTAGGTCTCTATGGATACGGATGACGAAGCAGTGAGTGGCGAAGCGCATCTTTTATTGCGAACTTGAGGACAAGCGCACGTTTTCGTACAAACAACTTGCTTCAATTTTCTAGCTACCTGACCGTCTCCTTGACAATTCAAAAGTTCCTGTAAATGGTTTAATTTTTTTAATTGCTTTGATTTTGACTTTGTATTTCTCTTCACTTACATTGTTTTCACATTTAGAAGCAACAAGAATAATGTAACCAGTATTTCGTAAAAACTTGATAAAAAAATTGGTTGTCTGTAAAGTCGGTTTACGGACGATAGTTTTACGTGATAACGTCCTATAGAAACAGAATGGCTAACACATATAACATAAGCAAATAATGACTTCCGTCGAAGTGGGCGGAGCTTATTGCTTGGGCCGATCGTGCCTCTCTATCGCTTGTTCCACGCTCTCGCTTGCACGCTCAGGTTCAGGCGGAACGTGACACTTTTTTATGCGTGCAGCCGGTGTTCGTAGATTTATAAGACGTTATCACGTCAAAACAGTATCCGTGGAGTCTCTTGCTCGTTCTTCTCCATAGAGACCTACCTACGTTTTGGAACGAGCAACTAGCTTCAACTTTCTGGCTATCTGACCGACTCCTTGACAATTCAAGTGCCTGTAAATGGTTAAATTAAAATAAATGCTTTGATTTCGACCGAAACGGGAGTCCACTACACTCTTTGCCATATTTTCACCATTTTTATCAGAAGCTTCTGGGTATACTTAAAAGTGGTATTACCTTATCGTCCTTAGTAAGTAATTCGGCTAAACTGTATCTATGGTCCTTCTTGAGCTGTTTCTTGGCGTCTCTCCAAGACAAGTCTGGGTTCCTCACCAAATCTGCTAGTAGTGCGTTGAAATGCTGAAAGAAAGAACGTATTTCTTTATTAAACTACATCCACAGTTAAATTTCCAAACATGTAAACAAATTGTGTATTTGGAATTGCATCTTTATTACCGAAACATGAAGTTTAGTTTGCCAACTTATGGAATTTTCAATAGTGCTAGTTATTCAGAAATGAACCTCAACTGACACTAAAATAAAGATGATAATTGCTTAGCTGAAAATAACATCAATCGGATATTTGGTATTGAATATTACACATACTTAATTACTTTTTTTCATGCTCTCGTCCTTATCATCATATACCTAGCCTTTTCTCAAGTACACTGGGGTCGGCTTCCAGTGTAACCGGATGCAGCTGAATACCAGTGTTTTACATGGAGCGACTGCCTATCGGACCTCCACAACCCAGTTACTAAGTAACACGATACCCCTTGGTAAGACTGGTTTTCTGGCTACCGCGTCAAGTCCTCGAGAAAATGAGGATTTTTTCGGTCTCTAAAAAACTTTTGGTGTCAATGTGTACACAAGCTTACCTGAACAGCCTCGTCCCTCTTATGGTACTCCCGCTCCTTGTCTCGATCCCTCAGACTCGTCGCCAGCGCCCTCTGTACCTCTCGTTCCCTCTCCTTGATAGAAGCCTGTGCCCTCGCCTCCTTCTCCCTGGCAGCCGTCTCCCCGTCGCTAGCTGCTTCTGGCTCTTCTGCTTCCACTTCTTCTGTCTCTTCTGGTGGCGGTGCCTGGGTGAGAAGGGTGCTGGGGTTTGAAATATAAGTGCAGGCGGTATGTTTTGATAGTACGGTCACTTTTATAAATCACTACCTGCTGCCCGCGACTAAGTTCCTGGTGAGAACCTATTAGACCTCCTTAATTCAGCCCTGACGCAAAATCCGTTCTTAGCGGACGTCTATTAACTATAAACTACCTCCCTGCCAAATGTTATCTTTATATACGTCAAGCGGTTTTCGATATTTCGTGATGAGCGAGTGAGGGACCTTTGACCGCGTTTGGGCATGTGTTGAGTGAGATGCCCTTCGGCACGATGGACCGACGATTTGGAGAAGGAAAGAAGAAGCAGCGGATGAATGCGAGCTACCCAAGACCGGGTTAGTTGGCGATTTGGGAGGTCTAAGTTCAGCAGTGAACAGCAATAGGCTGATATGATGAATGGTGTATACCTATTTGTCGCTACGACTAATCCACCCATACCTATGGAGTCCCACAACTTATACAAGTTTAGTAGGGAATAGTTTCCGAGGTTTTCAGATATTTTCCAACGTTACACCAAAAAGCATAAAAGTAGACGGAGGGACAATACATCATGTCCAGGAATACCTCTACTTGGGCCAAGTAGTCTCTTTCCAGACGAGGCAAAACAAAGAAGTCGCAAGGCGAACAGAAAACGCCTGGAAGAGTTACTGGTCCATGAAGGAATTATTTAAGGGTGAACTAAGCATGGCACTAAAGCGGTATTTCATGGACAAACCTATGGCGCACAGACTTGGTCTTTGACAAATTCCCAGAAGTCTAAGTCAAGTCGGCGTGTGGATACGAAAACGTGTGAGTGTAATCAATGTTTATGCCTTCTGTGCATGAAAAGACGACGACGATAAATGGTAAATTATCATCATGTTCAAACTCCATTTTAATGTTAAATTATAACCAAAAATTTCAAACAGCTTGCTATTCTATAAAAAGCTAAAAGTCAGTCCTCTAGGTAACCAATAACCATTTTATTGACGAAAACTTAACCTAACCCATAATAATAGCGCATTAATTTACTCACTGTGTTTTGGTGATCATTTACTACATTTGGTCTTTCAATACAATTTGAAATAGCGGTCATAGTAAAACAGCTACAACCATTGAATTTTAGACTTTCTTTTATTCTACATGCCTTTTTAGTATTTAGTATTTTTTAAAAGTAAAACTTCGGGAGTAAGCTGGTGAATGCGAGACGAGAGCGTTAAGAAAAGTGTGAGGGACAGATATAAGTTAGTGAAGATAGAAAGAGAGAGAGAGTTACGTTTCGTATTTTACCTACTATAGGGGCAAGAGAGAGAGGCGCGAGCACACTTTTTCTTTCTCTCATAGCCAGTTACAAACGGATACATACATACACAGGTATAGGAGCTAGTTTTACTTCAGTCGTGTGGTCTAAAGCACACTCGTATTTTTTTTTGGTTAGGGAGTTTTTTGGTTGTCATTATGTACAATAATTTAATGTGCTCTTAAGTACAGGTGTAGACAAACTTTGGTCACTAGTAAATAGGCCATCGTGTGGTCAGGAGCGCCGCCCTCGTACCAGTTTTCGGTTGAAGTTATGACATTTATAACTTGTCATTGTATTAAAATTGGTTCTTAAACTTTCAATATATCTGAAGCCAGATGTTTCCCATGTATGGGGAAGAACTAAGAAATTAGGAAGAACAAGCAACTGTAAGCTTCGTAAGATGTCTACTTACACAAGATATTTATAAACCGACTGCACTTCAGTCCAAAAGTAAGATTTCACAGATTTAATCAGGTCTTAGTGTAGAAGATATAATGAGTTCAATTAGTTAGGTATAGTCCAAGAGCTAGATCGAAGAGTTCACAACCATCTCTTCGATCTAGCTCTTGGAACAAAACAGATCTTTCCTAGGTGCTCTAGTTTTTGAGATATAAATGTGGCCAAGCTGGGGAGACTCTCCAGACCGGCTACCTATAAACCCTTATATCTATCCCACCCACACGTACAAAACGTTTTGGAAACACATTAATTGTGCGTACTGCTAAGTAGTGGAATTCCCTGCCCGAGTCTGTGTTTCCTGATAGCTACAACCTGGGAGTCTTTAAGTCAAGAGTGAATAGGTTACTTCTAGGCAAGCGTGCTCCATCTTAGACCGCATCATCGCTTCCCATCAGGTGAGATAGTGGTCAAACGTATGCCTATCAAAAGTTAAAAAAAATATATCTTTTGAACCAGTGACCGACAAATTCTGATATTTGGCGACAAATTCTGATATTTGGCGACAAATTTCGACTTATTAGCGACAATTTTTTTGTGTTTTCAAAATTAAAATCCCCGATGGTGGCCAAGCCAGTGTCAGTCACACCTTCGACGCACAGGGTCGCGGGTTCAAATCCCGCTCAGAACAAACATTTGTGTGATAAGCACTTGTGTTTGCCTTGTGGTTGTTGTTTATCTATGTTTATGTATTTATATCAGCTGTCTGACACCCATAGTACATACAGGCTCTGCCTAGTTTCGGGTCAGGTGGCTGTGTGTGATGTCCTTATACAAGGTGTAACGTCAAATAAGCAAAACCTGAAAATAGTTTGATTAGAATAACGAGCCGAATCAATTGAACCACTTTTTAATATAGGTCACATTTTTCAAAAAATCTTCATTTTACATGTTGCCCTGTCTATTTATTAATAAGTCAAGCCATCACGTGCGCAAACCTGCCAAAATAGGTAAACAAAACAAAAGGTTGTCGTCCTATTTAAATTTTCTCATACGCATGATAATAATAGTTCTTATTTCAATGCAACAAACAAGTCTTGGTAAAACTAAAACAGCACATGAAACCTTTTTTTTTTTTTTTCTTTCAGAATTAGGTTAATTGAATTAAAAATCATTTGGGGTGTCTGAGGTTTTGCGTGTTTAACGTTACACCTAGTATATTATTTTAAATATTATACTAGCGATTCGCCGCGGCTTCGCACGGTGCAATGTCGATCAAACTACATATAAAACTGAGAAAGAGACATTGTGAGAAAACGACCTTTAGAGAAAGAGTCATTCTGTGAAACTGACAATCTGCGAAAATGACATTATGAGAGACGTTTTGCGACTAAGCTACCCACTTAGATATATGTTAAGTGACCGTAATCGCGGATGGGGAGGTAAAAAAAAGTAAATAAATAAAACCACTTACACAATTATCAATTTATTCACAATCATAAGATCTAAATGTTTAAATCATAATTAGTTACATAAAACCTATGTACAAACTACATAATAAAAATTAAGACGATACTTATGTACTTATCATTAAAACAAAATGCTATTTTGTGAAAGTCGGGGAAGTCGAAAAATTAAGTCTGTAACTGAAACGCAAGTTCGAAACAACTTTATAACGAGGCCTGGCACAACAAGGGACTTCTTTGTGGTGAAGCATAACATACCTTAACATCATAACATTACAGTTAAAATGACAATGCCAGATCCTGCCCCACCCATTTACAGAAAAAGTAAATTAATGAAAATAATTGTAATGAATATAGAACCTTTCTATACTAAATTGTTTTTTTTTTAACTTGCGGATTACGAAATACCTACCCACAAAATACAAACTCATTTTACCTAAAATACAACTTAACCTATAATCAATGTCATTATTGTTTTTAGATTTAAACGGAAACCGCAAGTTCTACAGTCACTAAGACTGTGGCGATTGTGTCCCTTCACTAAATTGAGGTCCCCTCTCTAGTGGCGGGAAAAAGTGACAATTATAATGTCAGACAACTACCGAACTGAACTAGACTAGAACTTTTATGAGAAATGTTTTGCTAACGGGTTTTGTGAGAGAGTACGAATGACTTCCTTCATAATGTATAATAATATTATGTAAACCTTTTACGCAATAAACAAGTATTATAGTAGGAGTGCATTTCATTCCCACATTGGTGACCCCGACGTGATTTGAACACGCAACCTTCTGATTGTGTAGTTATCAGCAATAAATAAACAGTAAGACGCTACATATTGCACATGACTTTTATTGAGTGGGGCAAAGTTCTATAGAGTTTCTGGCATTGTCCTTTGAATGATAGTCGTAGTTTTAAAAACAAGGTGCTATGCAATTTCGTATCAGGACGTGTTTGTAATTTCAACTCTAACGTCGTAACATTACAGTGTATCATTCTTCGTCACATAAAAATCATTTGCAGTGTCGTATCGTGCGTAAGGCGTGTAGATGTAAGTCAGCACCAAAAGAGCTACTTCGCATATTGATCAGTTTTCATTAATTGATAATGAACTTAGAAACTACAGCAATAGAGTTGAAAACTGCTTGCAAGATTTTCGCGAGGCGATTTTAAACTTTAATTCTGTTGTTTTTTAGTTGAATTAACAATGAAAGCTAGTCAAAAGTATAGTGCGTGCGACATATGATTAGTATCGCTGTTTTAAAAATCGTTTTTTTTATATTAAGTGTGATGATATCTATACATCTAATAGCTGCACACGCCTTAGGCGGATAAACAGATAATACGGTTTGGAATTCTCAATACGACCTTTTGATAATAAAGGTTTTTTGAAAATGCCGAACCGAATTTGCCGAACCGATTATATGTATACCGACCCTAAGTAGTCGTCTCGTACTGCAGTCTATCAACACAATTTTTTTTTTTAAATATCTGGAGACTAAAAATACGTTTTACGTGTCTAAAATTTATTCTAAATAACAAGGTACAGTCAGCGATAAATATTCCTAATCATTGATTATATTTATATTACTTTTAATTAATTGTAGACCTTTTAAAGGGCGAAAGTGTGGTACATGGACAACGTTTATTCTGGGACCAACAATGAAATATTACGAAAATGCCCACTTGTTCCATTGAGAGCGATGTCTGAGTTTTCTGATGCCTGTGAACCGTCAATAAATTGTACAAAATATATTTTTATAAGTTCTACATAATTCTTGATTTTATGTTTATTTTTAAGATTTGTATATAAATTAAGTATTCAATTCAATATACAATTTAAGAAAAAAAGGGGACGGAGGGAGCTCAAAGGGCATCAAAAAAACTCGACCACATCGCTGTCAACGGGACACGTGCCCAACAGGCTGGCAGCATTACCGCGTTGTATGGCAATGCTGATTCTTTGACCCAAGAATAGACCAGCCCTCAGGTCACGTGAAGAGTCGACCAGCCGCTTGGCGATGTCACGAAAAACCACACATAATTGATTTGATTTAAAATAACAAAAATTTGATTTCAGATTTAATTTCGGAATAAAAATTGATGATATTCTTGAATACTTTCATTTGATTTCAGATAAAAATACGCAAAATACGCGCTGAGACGTGGAGTTGCGGACACCCTACTACTTGATTTCAGATTTGTTTTCGGAATAAAAATTGATCATATCCATGAATACTTTCACCTAAAAGTTGCGCAGTGAATTAAAAGTTTAAAAGATCAGTATCAAGCCCGACTTTTGTTTTGGCCTATCACAGTAGATAGGTACTTCTTAAAATAAATTTAAAATTTTTGACTCACAAACAAATAATACCAAAGTTTCGTTCACAATTACCTTCTGAAACTTTCTACCAGTGCTATTCTAATAGACATACTGTACTGCTAAATAACTTTTATCGTTGACTATACCACATTGAATAGCAGATTTATTAGAACCGAGGATTGGGGGTTTTTTTTCTGTTGTAAAAAGTAATGTATTCTATTTAATATTATATGAGAAAACGTGGATATTAATAACACCAGACTAATAAAATTATAGCCTGACCACTTAACTGAGACCGTTCCTGAGGTAGCTGCGCGGTGCGGGAGGGGTGACAGTTGTCACAAGTTGACGTATCAGTGAGCTCTCGCGTCACGTCACCACACTGAGGTAGCTGCGCGGTGCGGGAGGGGTGACAGTTGTCACAAATTGACGTATCAGTGAGTTCTAGCGTCACGTCACCACACAGAGGTAGCTGCGCGGTGCGGGAGAGAAGACAGTTGTCACAAATTGACGTATCAGTGAGTTCTAGCGTCACGTCACCACACTGAGGTAGCTGCGCGGTGCGGGAGGGGTGACAGTTGTCCCAAGTTGACGTATCAGTGAGCTCTCGCGTCACGTCACCACACTGAGGTAGCTGCGCGGTGCGGGAGGGGTGACAGTTGTCACAAGTTGACGTATCAGTGAGCTCTCGCGTCACGTCACCACACTGAGGTAGCTGCGCGGTGCGGGAGGGGTGACAGTTGTCACAAATTGACGTATCAGTGAGTTCTAGCGTCACGTCACCACACAGAGGTAGCTGCGCGGTGCGGGAGAGGTGACAGTTGTCACAAGTTGACGTATCAGTGAGTTCTAGCGTCACGTCACCACACAGAGGTAGCTGCGCGGTGCGGGAGAGATGACAGTTGTCACAAATTGACGTATCAGTAAGTTCTAGCGTCGCGTCACCACACTGAGGTAGCTGCGCGGTGCGGGAGGGGTGACAGATGTCACAAGTTGACGTATCAGTGAGCTCTCGCGTCACGTCACCACACTGAGGTAGCTGCGCGGTGCGGGAGGGGTGACAGTTGTCACAAGTTGACGTATCAGTGAGCTCTCGCGTCACGTCACCACACTGAGGTAGCTGCGCGGTGCGGGAGGGGTGACAGTCGTCACAAGTTGACGTATCAGTGAGCTCTCGCGTCACGTCACCACACTGAGGTAGCTGCGCGGTGCGGGAGGGGTGACAGTTGTCACAAATTGACGTATCAGTGAGTTCTAGCGTCACGTCACCACACTGAGGTAGCTGCGCGGTGCGGGAGAGGTGACAGTTGTCACAAGTTGACGTATCAGTGAGTTCTAGCGTCACGTCACCACACTGAGGTAGCTGCGCGGTGCGGGAGGGGTGACAGTTGTCACAAATTGACGTATCAGTGAGTTCTAGCGTCACGTCACCACACTGAGGTAGCTGCGCGGTGCGGGAGAGGTGACAGTTGTCACAAGTTGACGTATCAGTGAGTTCTAGCGTCACGTCACCACACAGAGGTAGCTGCGCGGTGCGGGAGAGATGACAGTTGTCACAAGTTGACGTATACGTCACCACAACCCTCCCGCACCGCGCAGCTACCTCAGGAACGGTCTCAGATAAGTGGACGGGCTATAGTCTTGGAGATTATAAAAAACGTTTGAGGTTGCAGTAAGTATAATTAATTAATACAATTAGTAATTTTAAAATTGTTTCCGTCAAGTCAGAGTACAGACAAATATTAAAATATAGTACCACTAGTTATAGGGGGTGGGGATCCACATTCTTGGAAAAACATTTACCTCTAGGTCTAACCCTTGGCGGGCAAGTAGATTAAAATCTATTTTTTTTTTTAATAAACGTGTCTCAGCATGTACTTTGGTTTAACTATGTTCCCGTCTGAAACTTACTCGATTGATAGATTTTTTTTAATACTTTGCCCTACACTAGTAATTTCTCTTCTATCGTAAGTGCGTTTACAAACATAGGAACAAGTAATAATAATAATAATAAATTGTTTATTTTTCTCCACAATATTAATCTTAATTGCTAGCCTTATTAATTTCTACGGTGACATACAAAACATTCTATTGTGGGAGACTGGTGCCTAAACTAGGCTCAGGGCCTGTATTTCAGGTCACTAAACAGTACCTGTAGTAGGCCATGCAAATATTTGATCCGTGCGGGAATCGAACGTGAGACACGCAATGCAGCTACCAACGCTCTGCCACTGCGCTAACAATACGAAAGAGATAAGAACATTGCTTAGCCAGAGTATTAGCCAAGTCACGTTTATTAATTTTGGCGTTACATCAGCAAGAATATGTAGAAAGGCAGTCAAAGAAGTCGCAAAAATCACGGGAGTCGGAGTCACAGTAGTCGGTCAAGTCGAGAAACGGAGCTCATAAATGGAACATTCACGGAGTGCTTATACTATTAAACATTTGTGGTATTAACACATATTATTATAACAGTATAGGCGTAGCACACACTGAATAAAATTCCGTATTATATTATTAACATCTATATTTATAAAGATATTAATATTAAAATGTCATAAAAACAATAAAAACACACACACAACATCCAAATACGGAACAGACCTGTATATACATCTGTTCCTCGAACCCAGACACCGTAGCTCTGATGCCCGACATAGCTACTAAAGTCGCCGTCACGAGAAGCTATAAATTTTGTAAATAAAAAAACTTCTACTAAGTTACATAGCGACAATTAATGCTTGACTTGAAACTATCAACTAGCCTATTGCAAAAGTACCTCTTTTGCAATAGGCTAGTTGATAGTTTGAGAATTCGATTATTATTTTTCTTGTGACTGGTTCTTCTTTTATTCTTTCATTCATATAAATCTTATTCCCCACTAGAATCCTATTCAGTATCGTCTAAAAGAAACACTCGTCTTCGTTAGATAAAATACCAGTATAGTTCCTATAACAGTCAATAGATGGCGGTACCAGCCGTATGTTTTAAATATTTCGTGAAGGTTTTATCATTATTATATAGGGCATGGAATTAAAAAAATCAAGAGAGACAAATTTTCATCGCAGTCCTTATTCCCCACACACAACCGTATGTGTTTTGCCGCACTAGCGTACCTTCGGCCGCCACACAACCGTATGTGTTTTGCCGCACTGGCGTTTAGCAAAATACTAAAACACATACGGTTGTGTGTGCGCCGCACTCACGTATTTTTGTTGAAACACAAACGTATGTGTTTTGCCGCAGTCAACGTGTTAAGAAGTTCAGTATTATTAAGTCCCAATGTTGACGTGTTTGAAATATGTATAAATACTAGGTAACAAACCTAGATAAATTTATAATTTTGGTTTAGAACCCTTAGTTTTCATACTTGCCTACATAATCGGGGGGCAATACTATTTACATTTTTAAGTCTTGAGAGAAAAATAACTGATATAATGTATAAGTAATTATTTATTTATTTATATTTAATATAAATCGTGTGAATATTTCTAAAAAATATCCACACAGTCGACGCAAAATCGAAAAACACAACCGTATGTGAGCGCCCGCACAGTCGACGCAAAATTATGAAACACAACCGTATGTGTTTATCCGCACACGCGTAGTAAAACACGCCAAGCGCGTAAACCCGCACTGGCGTAAAGTACGGCCGCACACGCTTGGCGTGTGCGGCCGCACTCTCGTCTCGTTTACGAAAAAGCGTTTCGGCTGTGCGGCCAACACACCAGTTGTGTGGCCAGCCGCACTGGCGATCGGCGTAGCGAATGTTCGCCCGCAGTCAACGGGTTAAATACAACAACAAATAAACCTAAATTTAATCAACTCAAAATAACATACGTGTAATACGAAACTAATAAGCAATATCACTTGGTCGGGCTATATTTTAGCGATTTAAAGCGCTGTCGTCTAATGTTTTGTAGTACTGGCATAGAATGTAAACATTTGATGAAAGGATAGACAGTCTTGTTATCCATGTAATTAATTCTCACTCAGAATTGCTTAGAATCGCCTGACGACAGTAATTAGCGGCGTGTGATTATTATATCTTCTAATATATATAAATCTCCTGTCACGATGTTTGTCCGCGATGGACTCCTAAACTACTGAACCGATTTTAATGAAATTTGTACACCGTGTGCAGTTTGATCCAACTCGAAAGATAGGGTAGATGTAGGGCAGGTGTAGGGTAGGTGTAGGGTAGGTGTAGGGTAGGTGTAGGGTAGGTGTAGGGTAGGTGTAGGGTAGGTGTAGGGTAGGTGTAGGGTAGGTGTAGGGTAGGTGTAGGGTAGGTATAGGTAAATAGGCAGGTAAGTAGGTAGATAGGGACAGGACAACGTCTGTCGGGTCAGCTATCCCTATATAAAAATAAAAATAATTACAAAATTTTATTTTTATTTCATCCAAAGGTTGCAAACCCCTCAACGTGTGTTTACAAAATTTACAGCTTCTCGTGACGGGGACTATACGTAATCTAGATAAACGAACCAACAAGTTCACGTATTGATCAATACTAACAATATTGTATCAATCTCCAGTGTGTATTACACCTAATACTTATATTAGTACATAGTATTCGTTCATGACACATGTAGATTTATGGTGAGTGCAGACAGAGAAACTATGGTATTCATTTAATAATGAACTTTCATCAATCACATACTCACTTATATTAATTATAAGTCCAGGTTTCACCGATGTCAGTGTTGTCCAAGGCGGTTATAATTTATCTATTTGTCGTATCCGGTCAATAGTACAGGTATGAAACGAATCGCAAGCCCGCCATTATCGAGAACACGTGATCTACCACTTTTAGCGCGTTTCTACAGGGTCGTGATGTTTTCAGCCCACAGCGAGGAGGACATTAAGAATCCAGTGTCTGATCGCATCGGAGCTAAGACGTCCCGAAACTATACTCGATTCAAGTGTTACTATGTGTATTTCAATTTAAGTCTGAGCTTATTTTTAAATTGAATTAATTGTGGTTTTAATAAACGCCGTGTATTGTACCCTATACCCAGTGTCTTTGCATTGCACGAAATCCAATTTCTGCCCACATGATGACCGTTTCTAACGGACTAAATCCTGACGAGCCGCCATATAATCTAATATATAAAATTCTCGTGTCGCGGTGTTTGTAGTTAAACTCCTCCGAAACCGCTAGACCGATTCTGATGAAATTTTGTGTGCATATTGGGTAGGTCTGAGAATCGGACAACATCTATTTTTCATCCCCCTAAATGTTAAGGGTTAGGGTAGGTGTAGGGCAGATGTAAGGTAGGTGTAAGGTAGGTAAATAGGGACAGGACGTCTGTCGGGTCAGCTAGTAATTAAAAAAAAATCATAGCCGTTAGCCAATGTCACTTTTTCGATATCATATGTACTATCGTGGACTTTCCCGCCTGCTCAGTTAAAAAAAAAAATTCCCTTGGCGCCTGCGAAGTCAACGGGGCGGGGTAGAGAGCGCTTCCATCTTTTGAGTGCAAGCAAAAATGAACTTAGTGGTGGTCAGGCGGGTGTGACCACGATAGTACTTTCTACATCATGTTCGTGAACGGGCGCTGTCAGTTGAGATTGATCATCTCTTAAGTGCCATGGCTTTTATATTAATTTATTTTTAATTAGAATGTTTTGGATTTCTCTTCACTTACATTGTTTTCACATATAGAAGCAACAAGAATAATGTAGCCTGGATTTTGTAAAAGCTTGATTGGAAAGAGTGTCCGTGGAGTTTCTTGCTCGTTCTTCTCCATAGAGACCTACCCTACGTTTTGGAACGAGCAACTAGCTTCAATTTTTTTTTTTTTGACTATTCAAAAGTGCCTGCAAATGGTTTAATTGAAATAAATGCTTTGACTTTGACTTTACATTTATCATGGACCTCACTGACATCGGTGAAGGAAATCATCGTGAGTAAACCTGGACTTGCAATTAATATAAGTCTGAAATCACCAATTCGCCTTGAGAGCACGCGGTGATGCTCGTGCCTTCTCTGTATAAGAGGGCTTTGCCCTGCTGTGGGACAGTTATAGGCTAGTACTACTATTACCGGCTGTTAGAAAGAGATAGTCACACAGGTATGAGTGTGACAGCGATAGCGTTCTACGAATACTCCAAAACTCTATGTGCCATAAAATATTATGTTCTTAATACATTTGAACTTGACAATGTCAAGGCTATATCTCGACATCAGAGGCATTAGGTCGGATGTGTAAAACATGCGTTTTACACATCCGACCTAATGCCTCTGATGTCGAGATATATAAAACGTTTAATAACTTAAGTATTAAGAAATATATGTACAATATGTATCGTTGATACTTTACGTACAGTCAGTGGCCTGTATTACCTGAGCACTCTGCTAAAAGATGGTCAGGTAATGACAAGCCTGACTTGTAAAAACATCAGACATATTGAAGGATTCTATTATTCATGTAATTTACGGTCGATTTTTCAATGAACTTTAATATTATAAGGAGACAAGATTTTTTTTTTTTTTAATAAGTTTGTACCGGCTCAAAAAATTCATAACCATTTTAAAAATTCTTCCACCAATAAGAAACTACTTTATAACTCAATGATAAATATAGCCTATGTTACTTAGGTTTAATGTAGCTTTCTAATAGTGAAAGAATTTATGAAATCGGACGAGTAGTTTTTGAGTTTATTCGTTACAAAAATACAGAAACCACGAATCTTTCTTTTAAAAAGATAGGGACCGGTATGAAAAATCACACCGACAGAGTCACATCCATAGGCAGTTTATTCTCGTTACTGAGAATAAATGAATACTACCTCCAATATGTCCGCCATTTTGTTCAATTTTACACCGATACAAAATGGTTGCTTTTCTTGCATCTAAATACAAACAACAAACTATTTATTATTGTCTGCATCGGATCAAGGTGAATGCGCTGAAGTAGGCAGCAAAATTCAAAAACTAATAGGTGTGTCATCATCTCACGGATTGACAGGTCACCTGAAACTCACTCAAGGATTTAGATTTGGATAGAATACACTTTTCACAACACTACTTGATGTATGTCGACCACAGAAAGTGGCAGAAAAAAATATTTATGATACCTTTATTTGATAAAATATAGGACGTAGGTACATCAGGTTAAGTCACAAAATAAATTAGTGTGAAGGTATTTCTACAATACAACTTTCAAGTCATATTTTCAACCTAATACTAAATGTAAAAGGTTAAATTGGGCGTACTACCGTAGCGCAACACACCTTACATTGTTGATTGATCGTATTTTTTCTGCATCTTCAATCAATTCATCAATCCTTTGTAAAATCATTAAGTTTCATTCTATTGTCCTTTGGGTACATGAATAAACCCTAAGTGTTGCAGCACACTGAGGTACACATGGCTACACAAGCTATACATGTCCAGTATAAGGTGATCTTCCATTTTACAGAATTTCCATACAATTACATTTTAACGACAATAACATGCTCATTCTTTAACCTTATTTCTGTTTTGTATATCAACTCATACTGTATTTTAATTCAGTAGTAGTGATGTGCAGCATACAAGCACGCCATTGAGACAATCCGAGTTGTAAATATCGGTAAAAATATTTTATCGACATATAGATAATAATATCGATACATTTTAGTCATAGCATCGTACTGACTATTGTACTGTATATAGGGTAATTTTAACCGCATGTATGCTAGTATATGCCATTTGAATTACCTTCGTTAAATACTACTTAAAAATCATAACTAAATCTAAACTTACAGGGTACTTTAAAATTTACATGATTTTTCTTTTTAATATTTACATTGTCCCAAATGTTTAGATTAAAACATGATACTAATAGCAGACTGATTGAGTGGGTATTAATAGTATTTAGTCATAGGAAAATAGATAGATTTTTATTCGAAAATGTTTTTATATTATTTAAAACTTTTTTATCTGAAGTATAAATATGACGGGTCCTTAAAAACAATTCTGTCGTTTGGTGGTTTTAGATGGAACAGATGATTTGCTGTAAGTACCTTACACCTTGTAATATCATATCAAAGTACCATATTTATACCTCGGAAAAAAAAAATGAAGATTGAAAAACCCTTTAAAATGATTAAATATTTAAAAGTATGTTATTATTATAATACTCAAACCCTGTACCCGATGCTTGTGGGCCTCTATTAATATTTTAAAACATTATAAATGTGTACAAGTATTTTAATTTAAAAAGTATCAAGATCCTTGACGCCGCACAGTATCTCATAAAAAGTATCAAGAGCGTTGAAGTCGTACTATATTCTCATACAAACTATCGAGTTCAAAATCTCGGTAATAAAAGAAACGATTTTAATTAAACTTGATAAGTATACACATGATTCACGACTATAAAAAAAATTGTGGAATTTTTGAAAGAAAAAAATCATAACCCTCCTTTGGCTTTGCCGTAGTCGGGTAAAAAGAAATCTTTAGTAGTAACTCTTGCTAATGTGTCTTGCGAAAACTCATTCAAAATCGATTCATTTAATTTCAATATTTTGTACTTGATAATAGATCTAACTGACCCAACAGACGTCCTGTGACCTACTCCCTTTTTATTTTGTGATTTTTTTAAACTTTCTCATTGTTAACTCTTCCCTGGACTTACAAAAATATTTCAAGATCAAAATTAGTCATATCGGTCCAGCCGTTCTCAAGTTTTAGCGAGACTAATGAACAACGATTCATTTTTATTATATAGGGTGGCTGGTAATTAGTGTACGATACTTAACCACGTGATTGTGTTCATGATAACAAACAACTTTCCCGAAGAAAAAATGTTTTTTGTACTGGTTCACTTTAGGTCACAGGCGTGTGCGCGCGTGAATTTCATACGGCTGTTGTGTTAATGTTATAAAAGAGAACCAGTAAAAAAAAAGTTTTCTTTGGGAAAGCTATTTGTTGTCATGAACACAATCACGTGTTTAAGTATCGTACACTAATTACCAGTCACCTTATATAGATACCGTCCGACAAAAAGACCCGTATCCCAAGCCAATCAGTCTGCTAAAAACAACAATACAATAAAACATTAGTTGCTATTGTAATCACACTGAAAGAGTCTGTATTATGATATGTGGATAGTCCGTATAAATTATAACCGATGTCTGTCCGTAGCATGTGTTTTTTATAGCTAACGTAATCATCATCGCTCACAGCACGGCACGGCTCCGGCACGGCAACCGTCCGGCTGAAATTCAACTTTTACATGCCAACGCGCCGCTTGCAAACCTTTACCTTTTTTTATCTTTGCATTGTAAAAAATACTTTATAGCTTACAATTTGAAGTTCTAACTTGAATAGAATTTTTATTAACAAACTTAGTGATTCTTCTACTTTATTAAAAATTTGAAAGTCTTAATCAATAGTTCTGAAGCTGGACGAGTCCCATAGAAACATTTCAACTGTCTTGGATCCCGTGACGAAATTAATCAGAAAAGAACCGCGGAGGAGTAAGAAAATAATCTAATTCCCACTTTCCTTTATTTCAAACTGGAGATAGAACAGAGCTAGGCCAATAGAAAACACCAGTTCTATACATTTTGTATAAAACAGTTGATTTTTCTGTCATTACAGCGGACAAAAAATTGTGCAATTTCATGATTATTAGTTTTACCTGCTGTAATGTATACTTCTTTTAAGGCGGGTCCACATATGTATCATTGGTCCGATCCAATCGCTGTATCCGTATCACCGTATCATTCGTCGTACTGTATCAAGCTCCGTATCTAGTTATGGACACCTATATTTTACACCGTATCGTATCCTCAAGAAAAAAATTACAGCAAACCGTATCGTATTCGTATCTCCTTTGATGATCGGACCGTATCGCGTGGTGTATCAAGACGCGTATCATGTCCCGTCCAGATAGGCGATCATGTTACGCGTGACAGAATAGGGCAAATGATCATATGTATATCGTCTAGATATAAAAACCGAACTAGCAAAAGGACAGACACTTTATACACAAAATAACTAAGGTCAAACTACCCACAAATCACTTGAGGCACAAACCAAAGTCTTGCACTAAGTGCGTACTGATTTCAGCCTGTTAAAAAACACATACAACAAACACTATTCTTTCTCCGACTTCTTTCGCTTCCTCTTATCTGTCTTCTCAGCCTTATCCACCTTCTTCTTCTCCACTTTCTTGGGGACAGGTTGGGGTTCCACCTCTGGTGATTGGAACTCTTCTGGTTTCCGCTTCTTCGGTGGTGGTTTGATTGGTGACTTCTCGGGTTTTTCTGGAACTGTTGCTATCTCTTTCTTGGAAGATCGAAGTTGTTTGGGTGAAGGTTGATCTTCTTCTGAAGTGGATTTGGACTTGTCTTGGTTCCTGCGTGTGGATTTGGTTGGTTTTTTGGGGTCATCCTCGCCGGGGATGCCGAGGATCTCCGCCCACTGGTCCGGGGGTGGGGTTGGCTGTTTTCGCTCCTCCTCAGTGTCCCCCTGTTTCTGTGGGACAAAGGGAGACGGTGAAGTAGTTGCTGATGCCGTGACGGTTATATCCACAATATTTTGGGTGTTTATTTTGACACACGAGTTTTGATTACTTGATTGTTTTTATTAGTTTTAAATTGTACAGTCAGTTATAGCAATTCGCTGAGTCACCTTTGCATGAATGGTTTTATAGTCTGCGCGCAAGTGCTAGTCACTGCGTGAGGTATGTGAGCGGTGAGACGGGGGAGGTAGACAAACGTTTAGCTGAATCAGTCTGCCGTCGACCGCCGCATCTTGTCAAACGCGCCCTCCCCCGTCTCACTGCTCACATACCTCAGGCGGTGACTAGCACTTGCGCGCGGGCTACAGGATACGAATCGATAGAATTTAAATAATGTTTTATATTTTATTTACTTTGCTCAAATGGTATAAAAATAAGAATACGTGTCCTAAAGAATTACAACTATTTATGTAAAGGTCGCAACTAATTGCTATAAATTACTACAGGATATTAGAAATAAAATATCAAAGACTAATCGCGGTAGTTAAAACATAAACTTGAAAATCTATTCGCAATGTCATCTTACTGACAATCAAAGCCCAAAATCGGTCAAAAATTTAAGTGATAAGGCATTTTTGACAGAAGTTAAACATTCTTGTACATAAATGACAGACATTTTTTTGCCACTCTGATACACAATCAAGTAATAAAAGATTTGTATAAAAAAACACGTTTTAAAAAGAGCCGTTATAAAAACTGACTCGAAATCTCAGCTCAGCATAATTTAAGTATGAATACACATCTCAGCAATATTGTGGATATAACTCATCAGAATAGACATGTGAAAAAAGCGACTCTGCATCGGACATAAATTTAGTGACTGACACGGCCTTAGAATAAAAAATAGTGTCAAAATGTTAAGATAAAAACTTATTTTAAATATATATTATTGCCGACATTATAATAAACAAATATCTCGTAGACGAGGAATCTCTGCAGCTCTGCATTTATCCAAAAATAAAAAAGGAAATAAAAATAAACAACGCATCGCACGACAGACAATCACAAGTCACGTTGCAGTCATTATTTCTAAACTGCAAAATTATGTCAACTCTGCAGAGTTTAACGTCATAATTATATTATTTTTACTTGACATTTTGTAGGAGAATGTCGACGTTTGAAGCCGCATTGCAGAGCTGCAGATCAGGTTTCCCTAAGGCCGTGTGTCATAAACTGCGGGCGTGTACTACCGATTTTAATGAGCGCGTAAGGTCACATTTTAGATAAAAAAATAAATTAAGTTTATTCTAAACTGCAGACTTCGAGCCTGCAGACTTCATTGTGGATTATTGTTTTTTTTTCGTATTTATTATTGAATCAACATTAATATAATGTTCTCATAGCATGAATAAAATGTTACAAATACTTCTGTTCCCGTTGATGCTGGTATGATAATGAGATGTATTATTCAGTTACCATCCAAGCATCCCCATTAAACATTTAATTACGGAAAAACAAACCATCCACAAAAAATAAAGGTAACCGGTACACGGAACGCACTCAGCATCGACAGAGACATGGAAAATCTAAGTCGCTACAGAGCAGGGTCGTGTACCTCGGCTTTACTGCTTAAAATGTGACCCTTGTAATAAAAATTTATATGCCCCTGTAACCAAGAATGCACTGTAGTTTGTGTAGCTATGAACTCATAAAAGTTCCAAATATCAGGAAAAAATCGACACTCCCTGCACGTATTGAATTATTACAAAGAGACTCAAGGTGAAACACCTAATAATATAAACTATATAATATTGCTTCTTTCGTATGTTTTGTATTGCTAGATTATCTTCATAGTTTTCACATATAGAAGCTACCAAAATTATGTATGCAAGCTGTAAGCTACCAAAGTCCTGGACTTTGTGAAAACTTGATTTAAAAGAGTGTCCGTGGAGTTTCTTGCTCGTTCTTCTCCATAGAGACCTACCTACGTTTTGGAACGAGCAACTAGCTTCAACTTTCTTACTAACTGACCGACTTCTTGACAATTCAAAAGTGCCTGTAAATGGTTTAATTGCAATAAATGCTTTAACTTTGACTACAGCTTTTGCCCGCAGCATCACTCGCGTTAATTTAGAATTTGACAATCAATTCGTTGTACTCTGCTCGTAATAATATAATTCAAACATGATTCGAAAGGCATGTGGCGCCATCTACTATCATAAGAACGTTTTTTTCTTCGGGAACTGTACTTTTTCTCAGAATGAAAGGTACCCTATGTCCGTTTCTGTACACCTGACAACGTATATGCAAAATTTCAGGATAATCCGCGGTTCCGCGGTACAGTTATGCAATAAATATATCTTTATCTTTTATCTTTATCAGTGGTTCAGGTGTGAAAAGGTAACAAACAAACAAACTTACTATCGCATGTATAATATTACTTATAGGATGAGAAAGTAACTCGTTGTCAGTTTCTTCGTTACCTTATCACGGTAAAACCAGGAATTTAAAAAAGGAATCAAAATTGACGTTCTTCTTTTTTTGGTTGAACTGTCAAAAATTCAAATTGAGAAGATTACAAATTTTTTTTTAAAGAAATAGAATCGGTCGATAAAATCGTCAACTGTCAAGTTATGCGTAAGGAGTCTCGATACAGAAAAAGTATTTATGCTACATATTTGGCTACAGTGCACCCTTAAGCCTGTCCGATGCAGTTCGCCGCAACCACCTCACGTCGCTCCGTTTGTCCGCGCCATTCTCAAAAACTATGCAATTCTGCAACCAACACTGTTATCCATTATGTCACTGCACTTTGTAAAACTTCCATTCGAATGGCGTAACGCCCCGCAGGTTATGACACTGCGGCATTTAAAAAAAAACACAAAAAAAAACCGAATACTGCCTATGAGCGGCAAGACGTGTTTCCAAAAATCCAATCTGTAAAACAGAACCTTTTCTCGAAAATCCGTATAACGCACGAAGTAAATGCACAGAGACGTCGACACGATCTAATACGATGCGTCAAATTTTTCAGGGCACCGCCCATTTTGGACAAGCCCCGCCCTATTTGGACAAAGTCCGCCCAGTTTGGGCAACCCTCTCCCATTTATGGTCCGCAGCAAGTTTGGCTAGCTTCCACCATATGAAGCCCGTCACATACGTAGCTATAATATATATGATAGCTAGCCACCACAACACACACGGTAGCTATAACATAATAATATATTTTCGCCCTTATTACGTCTGCGATCGTTGTTTGTTTCACATTTTTGAAATTTATATTAATATGCCTTGCTATATCTGTCCACATATTTTGGTGACGTAGTAAAAATATATATTATAGCTGCGTTTGAAATATATCGTAATATGCCTTGCTATGAATTATATTAATATATATTATAGCTGGACTTTAAGCGACGCTTAGTAACGTAATGCCTGATGTTAGAAGTTGCTAAGCAACCACTGCAGTTTCTCACTAAGCTACTTGGGCATCTACATTATTGACAATTTGTCTATAGGTTTTTAAGTACAATTCTGTTTCTGCCAATATTATTCAACCTTAGATTTTAAGGGTCATGGCGAAAGTAAATTTGGAAAAATTCGGGATGTAACTTTGTCGTGGACACGGCCGTGTGTTTTACGTAAATACGTGTAGTAACGGGGAATATTTTCTTTGAGCATATTATATGTATCTCATAAACATTTTTGCAGCTATCGAGTGGTGTATTAAATGTTAGATGTAGATATGTAGCTACAACACCAAACTGTTTCCCCCGATATTGTTACCATCAGTTTTCTGAACCTATGGAAACCAATTGAAAGACGTATTAACGTCAAAAATAGGACACGGATGTAAATTAGTTCAAATATACTTAAAATTATGTTCTGATTACATACTATATACGTACCCAAATTTTATTGAAGACGATGTCTTTGTTAAAAGACTCCTTATAATGTACGTAGTAAGGTATAAATAAAACAAGTTTCGATTTATTTTTATTTAAATTTTCCAGACTTAAAATGGAGGCTGCCTTTTAGTACATCCATTCATCCAGCGCATTTTTTAGGAGGTGAAATTATATGAAAACACACATATAGTGTGCTGCTTTATAAGCTTGCCCGTACCACCACCTCGTTTTGATCATAGCAAGAGTGGAACCCACGATGCTTGCTATTTAGAAACTAAGTCATTTAAATAAGGCTTATGTTTAACGAACCTCCAGATATAGTAAATGACCTCCAAAAATAGTAAATGATCACCAACATTTAAATCCATTTTAATGTTTAACGAACCTCCAGATATAGTAAAAGACCTCCAAAAATAGTAAATGATCACCAACATTTAAACAAAGTATTGTAGAAATGTATGAGTTTGACTGTAAAAGCGATTTGGTTCTGGCACGTAGGGAGTCACAGTTCTAACCTTTTTTTTTTATCGTTGGGAAATCCTCATTGACTATCCCCCGTCCGGGGAAGACGGGGGGTGGCCGGACTCGTACCGGCTAAAACCACCCCGGGTGTTCCATCCCACACCTACGTCGGGGGTCGCGGGAACTCGGCTGCCGCTGCCGCGGCACTCGTGCGTAGGGGGTCACAGTTCTAACCTAACCTAACCATGTCGGATCCGCCCTAGGGGGGACTTAAGGGTCCTAAGATTTGGTGATCATTTACTATTGTTGGTGGTCATTATATTTATTCCCTTTGAATAATATCTCTTAAACAGATAATTGGAAACCGCATTATCTGTCTAGACTTATCCCAACTATATTGGGGTCGGCTTCCAGTCTAACCAGATGCAGCAGCCTGACTTCCACAACTTAGTTACTGGGTAACACGATACCCCTTGACCAGACTGGTTGTCAGACTTCAAAAAGTCATCTAGGTAAAACCTTGAATTTTCTTAAAATTAAATCGACCGTATAGCGAAATAAAAAGTTCGAAATAAAAAAAAAATGTGTTAAAATGTCCGAAGCAGTATCACTTTTAAAGCATGTTTATAAACTAACGCGCAGCCGTCTAAAACTATATTGTCAATTTTATAATTCTTAAGCCGGGAATACACACGCCAGTAACTTGCATGTAACAAAACTATTCATCTACCGGCCTGTTCTGTAAAAAATCACTCTCGGCGAATTGAGGTGAAGTCAGTGTGGTCACGTCAAGATTTTAATAACAAAGCGCTTTGCTTCCACATTTATAGCGCGAACTGTCAGACTGTGGAATTCCTTGCCCGCCTCTCTGTTCCCTGATAAGTATAATCTGGGTATCTTCAAGGCACGAGTGAACCGGTTCATCCTAGGCAAGCGTGCTCCACCTTAGGCCGCATCATCACTTAAGATCAGGTGAGTTGAAGTCAAACGCAAGGCTATTAGAATATAAAAAAGTAGCCGAGCGTGATCATTTTTTTTATTGTTATTATTTTTAATTACATTTTTTTTCCAACATTTTTGACATTGATTGTCGGCTAAGGTGAAATTCGACTAGATTTTTGTCATTTTTAATTAGTAGAATAAGCGACTCCAGGGACGCTATATACTTCAGTGAGTGAGCCTATTAAGTATGGCAGCGTGTTGCGGGTTCGATTCCCGCCCAGGGTAATCATTTGTGTGATGAGCACTTGTGTTTGCCTTGTGTCTGGGTGTTGTTTATCTATATATGTATGTATTTACAAAAAAAAAAAAGTATTTGTGTATGTATATCAGCTGTCTGACACCCATAGTACAGGGTCTCCCTAGTTTGGGGTCAGGTGGCCGTGTGTGAAAATGTCCCCACATATTATTATTATTATTATTATTATTCTCAATATAACTTTCGATAACGTTGAATTAAAAATTCTGAACCGAATGTGCCCAACCAAATGACCTGCATTTGTATCCCCCCACACTCACTTCACTTAAATTCACCGTGGCAGAAAAAAACACATTTTGGTAATCGCATGTCCATGCAAGTTACTTGCATAGACTTGCACAAGTTACTGGCATGTGTCTCTAGCTTTATGTACTCACGACGCGACGCTTCTGTCATATTAGCGACAAAATGTCGGAATGATATTATAGCGTAATCCTAAAACAAAATTTTACATTATATTAATTGTTATTATTTATTTTCGTCACGCAGTTGGCGCCGAAGGTCTAGAAAACGCTAGCGTGACGACTTAAAGCAGGTTGCTTCCACAGTTCCACTATACTTTACTGGAGGATAATAGTAAAAAATAGTGCTAACTATCGTCGAACCAAAAAATGGGTTGTTACACAAAATGACTTAACATGTGTGACAACTTAGCCCTGAGGGGGCTTGCCAGCAGGTAGGTAGATAGCCAGGGTCCGTAAATAAAAGCGTTGATAGTTTAGTACACTATTATTTATTGCCTTAATTCCGTGGCCATCGCATGCTTAACTACTGAGGGTGGGCTGATGACGGAACCTGCATCACCTTCAGAGACGGTTCAGGCCAGTGTTCCAACCCTTTACCTACCCTCAGTAGTCAAAACATGTGATGGCCACGGAATTTAGGCAATAAATAATAGTGTACTAAACTATCAACGCTTTTTTTTACGAACCCTGGCTATCTACCTACCTGCTGGCAACCCCCCTCAGGGATAAGTTGTCACACATGACTTGACTTGTAAACTAGAACTCCAAATAGTACACATTTTTTTTAAATTCAGGTAAATAAATAAAGAATCATGGCAGGATTTATACAAAAAAAAAAAAGATGTTTAGAGAAGTTGAAATTCTATTTTTTTTATTCTTGGGTACCTAAAGTGTATTTTCAGGCATTTACAATATTTTTAAAACCCCGCAAAAAAAAGTTCATTATTAATGAAATGTTAATTATTTTAGAACGAAACGGCGACTGACAGTAACAGTGACACTGACGGCTGAGGCGCCGTTTTGCAGTTCTTACTCTGAAATTGCAACGTTTTATGGGAAATATGTACACACATATCACAAATAATGATTATCCTTTTCCACACACTTGTCACATCACTTGTCTGCCAATTTGATAGATCCGTTACCGTCGCTTGTCACTTTGATTTTTTTTTATAAAAAAAATGCTAAAAAGTTTTATTTTCATTTCGTAATATTTTAATTATGCGGGGGTTTAAAAATATGGTAAATATATCAATCTACTCCTGGTAATGTATTCTTCACATTGGAAAATATTTTAAACCCTCTAAATTATTTATTTTTTTCATACAAATGAATGTATGGATCTCGCCATGATTCTTTAACGTTTGAATGGTGGGCTTGACCTAAATTACTATTACTCTAACCGGTGCTTCATCCACGTCATTTTATATAATTTTTGTTCTCAAACAGCTTCGTCAAACATTATGTTGTCTTTTGGAGAAAGGGATAGAGATATACGAGGAGTAGCGCTACCTATATCTTTTTCGTTAAGGAATGACAGAAAATGACAGGCGTATGCGTCGTGAGATAAATAGTAAGAGAAATATTAATTAAAATCATGTTAATTGATTCAGCGGTGCACAACAAAAATAAAATAACCTGTTGAAATAAATTAAATAGAAGTGTCTGTTTTAAGACAAAGTAACTATTTTGCTAATCCACGAAACAGCTGATCTCAGGTTTGACGGAAAGCTTATTTGTTGTACAAACAAAATTATGACTTATTACAACTAACGAAAATTGTTATTATTTTACAAATTCTTTCGCATAATTGACACGGGACTATTGCGTGGGCATTGCCACTGATTGTTTCTATTCTGTGGTCACAAGCCTGGATATTAGTTCAATGAAATCTACAAAAACATTTTTACAAAGAAGACAACCGCCTTCAAAAAGTAAAAAGAATAACTTTAAATTCGCAAGTTGGCATTGGTTTTGTTTGTTGTTTTGTATTGCCACCGCCTTGCGAATTTAAAGTTATTTTATTATTATGTACTTTTTGAAGGCGGTTGTATATTTTATAAAAAGTTTTTTTTTTCGCATTTAAAAAGTTTTATTTTAATTTTTATTTCAGTCATCCCTTAATTTTCTACCCTTAGGGGTGAAATATTTTCTTGAAAGGGACCTACTTTGACACACTATCAATTAATAAAAGAATTATCGATTTTGGACTACACTGAAAAAATCTGTTGTAAATTACAAACAGTTAAATTTTATTGATTGATCAAAATGAAGATATTAACGCACTCACAACTGGCATTTGTTTCAATCTACTGCGACTGAGCATAATTAGTACAAACCATACCTTAAGTCTCCCTAAAAATTGTGCACCGTCAAACCACTAACACTCAATAGGTACTTACATCTCCCTTCTCTTTCTTCTTGTCCTTCTTGACGTCCTTCTCGCCCTTCTCCTTGTCTCGCTCCTTCTCTCGCTTCTCCTTCTTGCCGCTGGTGCGTTCTCGCTCTGTAATCATATGACGATTGTATGATACTCTCTCTTCTATGAAAATGGAAATACAGGTCACCAAAAAAGATAGAAAGAAAAGAAACATAATTTATTCGCCCCCCAGGACAAAAACACACTAAAATAAAAAAAACAAGAAAACGAATGTTGGTCCTGGGTGATAGTGTTGAAAGAAATGGAAACACTAGAAAATGAGCGACTTATCATTTAATGTGGTATATAAATATGTAGAGCACATAATGACAGTACTACTATATGTTGACAGAGAGAAGACAGAGAGCCTAGCCATAATATATTATTATAAACAATAGCAATGAATGAGGAGTTTCAATCTGATAAACAAAGGTTAATTCCATATAAACGGGTCTTTAAAACAAAGAAGAACGAATTTGGTGATATTTCAAGCCATAGCCATAAGGCAAGAAAGAAAAAGTATCAACCAATCAAGTATCTTTAATATACAAGAAGAGTCAAGACATGGTTGCTGATGTATACTAACGGAGCCATTGCATTGACTAAAGTGTGAATGCTTCACCAAAGCTATGGGTTTGCATTCAGGAGAGGATGTTGGAATATAAGTTGGAACGCAAACGCCTGTCTAACTATTAACAGCAACCACACACGCTCCTAATAGTTTATAATAATATATTATGGCTAGGCTCTCTGTCTTCTCTCTGTCAACATATAGTAGTACTGTCATTATGTGCTCTACATATTTATATACCACATTAAATGATAAGTCGCTCATTATCTAGTGTTTCCATTTATTTCAACAGATAGGAAACTAGGATCGTTTGATAGAGTTGAATTTTACTTAGAAACCGATGAATGATAGTTTATTCTCTTATCATCTACCTAGTCTTTTTCCTTATTATGTCGGGGTCGGCTTCCAGCCTCACCGGATGCAGCTGAACACCTGTGTTTTACATGGAGCGACTGCCTAACGGACCTCCACAACCCAGTTACTGGGTAACACAAAACCCCTCCTTGATAAGACTGGTTGTCAGACTTTCTGGCTTCTGACAACCCTTAACGACTGCCAAAGATCTACGAATGACAGCCGGGACCAACGGCTTTACGTGCTTTGCGAGGCACGGAGGGAACTCGGTATGAAAAGAATGGTCACCCATCCACAGACCGACCGCGGCAAGCGTAGCTTAACCTTTGACCAATCGATTTGTACGGTTTTTACTTAGCCACGAGCTCTCACGATAGTTTATTCTTTTTGATGTGAAATATCTATAGCCGCACGTAAAACCGATTTCTGGCGTGGCGACGCATGCCGTGACGCTATATGATGGTATATATATACAGTCTATATGCAGTAGTGTGTACGGTGTGGCGACGCGTCGCCATGCGCAATCGACTGTGCGATTACCGAAGTCACTGATTAAACGAATTAAGTAGTCACGATTTGAAATAAATTCGTAAATTTTTGTATTTAATGAAAATAAATGTTTATTCAATAAATAGTCATCGTTATCTGGAAAAAAAATCGTAATATTTTATTTTATCATTATGACATATTTAGTTCCTATCACAATCTGTTCTTTTCTGCATATTACTTTTACAAAATAATGTCGATGTTTCACATCTGCCAGGCGTCCCGTGAAGGCTCATTTTTTTTTTTTTTCAAAATCATCCATCGGTTTCTGAATAAACTTCAACTATATCCGAGACCCTGATTACTTATCTCTTTTGGTGACAGTACACACCACAAATCAATTGACATACTCCTTAAAAACTGTCAAAATTATATTCCCTCCTTAGGGTGTTACTACACCAATAGATCGATCGTCGATCGATGCCAACAATCGGCATCGATCGCCGTTGATCGATTGGTGTGGTAGCTTTGGCTGATCGACGGATACCGTTCCACTAACTAATCGATCAATTGCCGGTCGATAGCAACGGTCGACGTTGATCGATTAACCCCAGCTATAATCCATCAGTAATAATAATCAAGCAGCTCGATCGACGTCGACTAATCCATTCTACCATCGATCGATGCCGTCGATCGACGATCGATCGATTGGTCTGGTAGAAACTATCGATCGACGTCGACTTATCCATTTTACGTTCGATCGATACCGTCGATGAACAATTGATCGATTGGTCTGGTAACAACTTTAGATTTTGTATGACAATGGCGCCAATTCTGTTGTACACGAGCTAAAGTTATTTTAAGCTATTTATCTCTTTCTCTCCAATAAAACAAGAAAGAGACAGATATTTATAAGAGCTGTCAATTTAAGTGGATCTAAAATATTCATACAATTATAGTTGTCATTTCAGAACGTATTTGATTAAAATCGTTCAAGGAAAAAACGAATTTGACATTTCTAACTTAGTTCTTATCTGTCGCCGTCCTTTTCTTCAGCTGCCTGGCAGTAAGAGATGCCAATTGTCTAATTTTAGTTTAGTTTGTGAACAAGGGAATCGGCACCAGTAAACTGTGACGTCAGTAAGTGCCAACTCAATAGACTAACTATAGATTTCAGACCAACAAAAAAAGCTTTTTACAGTTTACTGCAAATTAATCGTGTTTTCAGAACTAAATTAAAGTGTTTTTGTAAGAATTTAGTGTTTTGGAATTATTCGTTTATAGCCTTTAGGCCCACGGTCGGATATAGCCTAGTCGATAACAAATAAACACGTACCTATCACGCCACCGACAAATAAACGTTACACGGAACATATTTAAATACAAAATAAATATTCTAAGTTGATTTTTTTTTTTAAAAAAGCTTGAAAGATGCATTTACAGAGGAATTACATCTGAAAAAAATTGTTAGTAATCTACATGACATGATACGTAATTTGGTTTAGCCACAATTTACCACAGGTATCACATAATAAGAAAAAAAATGTCAAATCATCTCCAAATCATTGAGATGAAACCATTTTACTCTTTAATTTCTTATCAATAGAATATAAAAAAAATATCTACTGCTTTGCAATACAAAGGAAAATGATTTGGTTTTGTTACTTTTTACGAATATGTATTATTTTTATTACAATCAATTAAAAATGCGTCCGATTAAAGACTGCGTCTACATCACCCCCGCACTCGTCCACAAATTCAGTGCGGGCCAAATGCTCAAGGTTATTGGCATGTATACAAGCCTTAATGAAATATTGTAAAAAGGCACAAAAATATATCCATTAGTTATTTCCCTATTTTTATTTCGTGGGTATTTGCGGTGAATTGTGTCTTGGCTGGAGGACACGCGTGTACTTTTATGCTCTGGCACTTAAGAGGAAACACAAGGGCCGTTTTTCCATACAAATTTAGTCCCCTGTTTCCTCCCTGGATAATGCCAGTAGATCATTTTTTTTTTTAAATATCTATGGCTACTATTGGCATGTCCCTATGTTTTCCTTTTTCTCATAAATTTATTATTAAAAGAGATATGTATATTCAAAACCCTAATAAATTGGCCATGATTTTTCGCTGTGTTCAAACATTCAGAAAACCAATTTGACTTGATTATATAATAATAATAATAATATAGCCTCTTTATTTCCATATTAATTACTTATAAAATCAAATATATCATAGGATTACAATTTCATAAAGTGCATGCATAAAATAACAAAATAATCACAAATCTTTTTCATAAACAGTAATCATTAGAAAAAAATCACATAATAAATAATTGCTAACTACACAAATTCATTCTTTCTTTCAATTTTCCATATAAATAACAAAATATTAAATAAATATAATCTTCAACAAATATAATTATCTTAATGTGGATTAAAATTACAAAATACATGCATAAAATAACAAAATTTTACAATTCTATTTCATGATTGTGTCATGATCATTAAAATTACATCATAATTAATTGCAAAATTAACAGCATTTTTTTTTTTTTTCAATATTCAATTTAAATATTAATATTAAATAAATACAATTTTCAAGTTAGTTTTTAAAATTCATAAATACTTCAATATGGACCCCTCAACGGGTAAAGGCCTCCTCCATTTTGCTCCACGTCTGTCTATTCTTTGCTTTTGTGATCCAGTTTTCACCGGCTTTTCTTATTATTTCATCAACCCACTTTTCTTTCGGTCTACCTCTTTTCCTTTTGTTTGCTGGTCCATGCCAGGTAGTTACTCTCTGTGTCCATTTTTCCTTGTCCATACGTGCAATATGACCCGCCCATTTCCATTTTAGTTTTTGAGAATGTTCTAACGCATCTATTATATTGGTTGTTTTTCTTATTTCTGTGCTTTTTTTCCTGTGTTTTTTTTGTATGTTTAGTATACTTCTTTCCATTGCCCTCTGACATACCTTTATTTTGTTTTTCGTGTTATTATTATATATCCATGTTTGGCAGCCATACGTAAGACAGGGTAGTAAACATGAGTCCATTACTTTTTTCTTAAGTTTTATAGGAAGTTTTGATTTTAGGGTTTCTTTATTGCTCCAGAATTTATTCCAGGTTATGTTAACTCGTCTTTTAACCTCATCTTCGAGTCTTGTCTTAGAGAAAGATACTTGTTGTCCCAGGTAAACATAGCTTTGAACGTATTCTAATGTATTATTATTGACCCTTATTGGTATAACATGGTGGTTCGTCATGACTTTGGTCTTGGTAGCATTTAGTTCAAGGCCGATCGTATTGCTTACATCATTTAGTTCACTAATCATTTTCTGTAATTGAGATGCTGTTTCAGAGAAGAGTATGATGTCATCCGCAAAACGAAGATTACTGAGGAGTTTCCCATTTATATTAATTCCTTTCCCTTCCCAGTTCAGAGTTTTCATTATACTTTGAAGCACAGCTATGAAAATTCTAGGAGACAGGGGATCACCCTGTCTGACGCCTCTACAAATGCTTATTTCAGGACCCTGTCTCTCTAGCTTTACACGACTTTTGCTCTTGTTGTAGATGTCTTTTATAAGATCAACAGTTTCCGATGGTACTTCGCACTCATGTAGAGCTCTCCACATGCTCTTATGAGATATAGAGTCGAAGGCTTTGGCGTAGTCGATAAATGCCAGGTAGAGCGGTCTCTTGTGCTCTATATATTTCTCTATAATCAAATTTAAAGTGTGAATGTGATCTGTTGTTGAATAGTTTTTTCTGAAACCTGCTTGTTCCGGAGGTTGAAATTTCTCTGTGAACATAGCTAAACGGTGCTCAAGACATGAAGCAAATAACTTGTACATATTTGGTTGTAAGCTTATTGGTCGGTAGTTTCCAATATCAGCAGGATCTCCTTTCTTGTAGAGTAAAATTATGTCCGATTGTGCCCATTCACTTGGTATTGCTCTGTCATTTAGAATCTTGTTAAATAAAGTTGTTATATAGGGTGCTACTATAATTTTCCCTAATTTTAAGGCTTCATTTGGAATTCCATCTGGCCCGTTGCTTTTGCCGGATTTTAGAGATTCGATTTTCTTTATTATTTCAGGTGTAGAGAATCTAGCTAGATTAGTAGAGTCCTGGTTGGTCATATCAATTTCCGGAGTGGTATCTTTTACTGAGTATAAGTTTTTATAAAATGTTGTTGCCTTTTCTATAATATCAGATCTTGATAATATTTTTTTATTATTAGTATCATCTTTTATATAAGGTATCCATCGTTTGGTGGTATTAAGATTTTTAAGACCTTTCTTTAAACTACCAGATGATTCGAGTTGTATTTTAATTTCTTTTATTCTGCGTTCTATGCGTTCCCGTTTCATTAATTTGTAGATGGTTTTGTAGAGGTATGTACGTTCATCTTTTTCTTCTTTTGTTAGGGATTTCTTCTGAACCAGTTCACTTCTTCTTGCAATAAGATATTTAATGTGAGCAGGGATGGTCTCTTGATTTGATGTTGGTTTCTGTCGAATTGAATTTAAACTGGTGATTATTGTTTTTTTAATTTTGTTGTACAATGACTCTATATTTTCATTTCCATCTAATTCAATTTCCTTTATATTTGTACTTAAGGTTTGTATGAATTCTTCTTGTTCCTCTAACGTACTGAAGTTAGTTTTATAGCTTTTGAAATTAACTCTACTTTTCTTTATCGGTGCAATCCGTAGTGTACTTCTCAAGAGTCGATGGTCGCTGGGGAACGTTAGATTTGATATGATTTCGAAGTTTGAGATATTTTCTTTTCTATTGGTTAATATGTAATCAATTTGACTTCTTCTTTTCTTTGGCGAGAGCCATGTCCACATATTTTTATTGTTCTTTTTGAATAAACTATTTGTAATGTATAGTTTATTTTCCCAGCAAAACTGTAGCAAATTTCCACCTCTTTTGTCTCTATTACCATAACAATGATTGCCCAGTATTCTTTCTTCGCCTGATACTCGCTGTCCAACACGAGCATTAAAGTCTCCTAATATTATTTTCTGATTATTATATTGACAATGTGCGTTCTGTAGTTGGTTGTAGAAGTTATTGATTTCTTGGTTGCTCGCATCAGCAGTTGGCGCGTGTACTTGTACAATGGTGAGTTTTGTGCTTTCGAAATTGAGATTTAAAATGCAGATGCGCTCGGATATTCCAATAAAGCTCTCAATATTTAACTTGTATTCCTTTTTTATGAGGAATCCGACTCCATATTGACCTTTCGTTTCCCCGTAATAGCAAAAAATGTGTTCGTTTTCTTCAATAATATTATATCCCGTTCTTCTTATTTCCGCAAGACCAATAATATCGTATTTTATTGTTGAAATTGCTCTCTTAAAATCAAGTAATCTTTCATCTGATAGTAGCGATCTTGCATTGTAGGTGCAGATGTAGAGATTTTGTAGTGGAGATGGAGGGTTGTAGTCTTTATCCCCCGCGGTGACAAGCCGTATTGGGAGATGTAGAGGGGCTTCCTTTACTCGTTTTTTGGTGATGAGTGTATCTCAGTCGAGCTTGTTGACTCCGACCTTTTTTTCGATGGTGCGTTGTACATATAGGAGGTAATATTGTTTGTCTTGTTTTTCTTTGGTATCTGTTTTACATTGCTTTCGTTGATTACGGTAGTTTGGTAAGTAGGAGATTCAGACAGGTTTCTTTTTTGTTTCCGTGTGTCACCTACGTAGTTCTTATTTTTGGGGCTACCTGGCAATGTTACTATTTTATCGTAGCGTAGAACAACATTTTTACAGAGTTTACGTTCTTTTTCTACTTCTTCTTGTAACTCTTTACGTTTCAGCAGAACTTCTTGTGGAAAGTCTTCTTTGATTTTAATGAGTGAGGCTTTCAGTGTTTCTTTGTTCTTTAAAATTTCAATTTTCCGTCCCATTGTTGTAAATGTTACTAATAAAGGTCTTGTCTTGTTCTCTCTCTTGCCTAGTCTTCTCACAAATTCTATTTCAGATTGCTCGATAGAAATGTTCATGTTATTTTTTATGCAACGTAGTAATGTACTTTGCAATTCTTCGTATCCATGCCCAGACTCTTCTACTCCATAGAATATTAGATTTTTCTTTCTAGCCTGTCTTTCTAAATAATCTATTGCTTTTTGTTGTTGATTTATTCTTATTTCTAGGTTGCTTGTTCTATTTTCCATAATCGAAAATTTTTGGTTGATATTGTCGTTTATAGCTTTGGTAATATTCTCTTGCATGTTTTTTATTTCCTGTTTTTGATCGTTTAAATCACCTTGAATTTCTTTTAAGACTTTCATGACGTTTTCCATGTTTTGGTACTTGTAATGTCCTCTAGCGGTGAGCAGTGGTACTACAATCTAAATGCAGACGTTTTCTGGCGCTGTCAAATTGATGCGCATACGCAGCTTGTTGTTTATCTAATTCAGTTAGCTGTCACTAGATGGCATTAACATTAACCGGTTAACCGTTAATAAATTTGTGTAGGTGGTGCTTTGCAGTTTTATTTTAGGTTATAATAATTTGTTTGTTCAGATTTCACTAGTTTATGTCTT
The DNA here is from genome assembly GCA_947361185.1 of Charanyca ferruginea. Classification (NCBI taxonomy): domain Eukaryota; kingdom Metazoa; phylum Arthropoda; class Insecta; order Lepidoptera; family Noctuidae; genus Charanyca; species Charanyca ferruginea. Next base: position 2,372,453 of record OX376080.1, read on the forward strand.
CTTTGCACTAATATTTCACGGATGGGCCTTCTGGGATGTCGATAGTTTGAATTGCACTTCGATCTTACTTGTAATGGCCCAATAAATACACTTGTTATTTTGATGTTTTCTAAGCCGTTATTTTATCTGTTTATTGCACTGTTGTTTGAAATTTTATAATGTTCACTGTTGTTTAACGTTTTTGCACTGGGTTCAACACTTAAACTGTGTAAATATTCACTATATATATTTTAAACTTGAAAAATACTACGGAGCAGAAGTGAACACGGGCACAGCAGCGCCACCTCTCCTGACTTGATTATATAAAAAATAGAAAACATAGGAACACGGCAAAAGCCTTTCTTTATTTTTTAATGAAAAAAGCAGTTAAGGGCGCTTATTCGATTTAGCGCAACTCAAAATCTAAACGATTGCTAGAACAACGTAGCAGCATTGACACACACTAGTACAATACAATGGTCTGTTTGTGTGTATCAGAAAAAAAAACATGCACGAAATAAGCACGAATCATTGAAATTGATCGGCAAACGACAGCGTGCGATGTTTTACAGTGCTTTTTAAAATAATTGTCTAAAATAAATGAGCTCGTATAACGGACTGAAAAATATTCTGTATATTAAGCATAACATTTACTTTCATAAAATAAATATATCAGTTATGTTTTTATTCAAATACTGGTGAAAAAAAATTGTCAAAGTGAACCGATTTTCTACTTTTTCAACATTGTTTTTTAATACATAATAGTAATATTTTCGTAATTTTGGCTCTGTTACTGTCTTTATGACTGTATATACTGTTGGAAAAACGCATAAAACCAAATATTTTGGCATTTTGTAATGGTTGTATTCGTCCTGAAAGTTAACTCTGACGTCTATTTTCGTAAAACTATATGAAAGAATTGTCTTATTATACTTTTACTCTGTAGCTGTCTAAATCAAGACTTAATCTTTTTAAAACTGTAAATTGTCTTTAAATAATCTGCTCACATAATTGTGATATTGCTCTGGGCAAAACGCAAAAACATGAAGTTTTCGTCACGAATCGAATACGCGCTCTTAAATCGGTTAAGTTTTGGAAAAGAAATCAGGGGACTACGAATCATTGATTTTGTGTACTTTTAATAGGTATTTTCGGTCAAAGCTGCAGTTGTCTCTATCGCGCTCTGCGGTTCGTGTTCGGGCATCGCGCGACAGCAATAGATTTTACAAATACCTAATTTTCAATTCTCTAGCCCGTGGTATTTCCTCTTAACAGGTTAAGGTAAGGTTTGGGTTACAAAGTGAGCGGTGTACTCGTTTCGGCTAAACGCACATCTGACAGAAGATGCTTCAGATGTAAGATGCTGTAGAAACTGTCTGTTTAAGTCATATCAACATCTGCCTAGCCTTTTCCCAAGTATATTGTGGTCGGCTTCCAGTCTAACCGGATGCAGCTGAATACCAGTGTCTTACACGGAGCGACTGCCTATCTGACCTCCACAACCCAGTTACTAGCTAACACGATACCCCTTGGTAAGACTGGTTGTCAGATTTTCTGGCTTCCGACTACTCATAACGACTGCCAAAGATCTACAAATGACAGCCGGGACCAACGGCTTTACGTGCTTTCCGAGGCACGGAGGGAACTCGCTATGAAAGGGGTGGTGACCGACCGCGGCCAGCGTAGCTTAACCTTTGACCGATCGATCTGTACGGGTTTAACTTAGCCACGAGCTCCTCACTGTCTGTCTGTTTAACCTATTGGCCGCCACATCAAAAAAACAAAAGACACCAAGCTACGAATGCTACTATATGGAAGTACGTTTCTAAATGTAGTGCCATAGAGTAGTAATTAGTCTGTCATGCATGTCATTAATTCGTGACAGTGGCGTACAGGGCACGCGCTTGCTTGTCACGTATTTGTGACAATGGCGTTCAAAAGGTAGTCATATGAAACCTTAATTTACGCGGACGAAGTAGCGAGAAACTTGCTAGTTAATAACAGTCAGAGAATAACATTGAAATGATAGCGTTCTTTATTATTACTGGGGGCAATTTTACTATATTCGGCAGAGAATAACACTGATCTGATAGCGTTATTTTTTATTCAAGCAAGGCAAGCCCGCCACTCTTCTCAAACCACTGCAACTCCTGTAACCCGGCATCATCAGTGGCGACCACCAGAAAAGAGACGAAGCAATGAAGCTCGACGAGTCCCAGAGAAAACAACAAAACTAATCAGAAAAAGAACAGTGGAGGAGTAAGAATAAAAAGTTAAAAAAAAAAAAAAAACCGCCTTCAAAAACTAAAAAGTGATAAATAACCTTAGCACAGAACACACATTACTTTCGGAAGTCGGTGGCGGTGGCTTTGTGTTTGTTGTTTTGTATTGCCACCGACTTCCGAAAATAAAGTAATGTGTGTTCTGTGCTAAAGTTAGTTTTCACTTTTAATTTTTTGAAGGCGGTTTTCTTTTTTTTGAAAAACTTTATTTTTTCGCTTTTTAGCGTTGCCTTAACATCCAAATCCATTAAAAAACGCCGACACACTTAAAAGAGATTGTAAGTCCTCCAAAGATTGAAGAAACTAAAACGTCGCGGCGTCGTCCAAGTATTTTTTTTAGGAATTTGTTGATTTTCTCAAAAAGGGCTGTATCAATTTTGGTAAAATTTTCTTTTTGAAGTCGGTTAAAAACAATCTTCATTCAGTCATTCTTTGATCCTATAGCTATCCAATGCTGCTTGAATTTAGGATGTAGATGATAGACAACGCTGCAACACCAACCGGTATCCCCCGATTTCATTATCTTTTTACACGCTTTTTATTAGCTTCACCTGTATGTTTGTATGTTTGTTTGTAACCGACTTCTTTGGGCGCGATTTTGACCCACTTTAAACGGCCAGATTTCGTTCAAACTTTGTAGATTTATCGAGGACCGACGATAATACACTAATTTGATAAAATTATTCCATTTTTCAAACTAAAAAGTAAAAAATAAATAATAGTTTAAAAAAACGAAAAACACGCTTTTTATAGAAAACCAAACTAAAAAAGGGAAAATAAATTTTAATACATTTAAATTAAGAAAAGTGTTAAAAATTTCAATAAATATAAATTAATAATAGTGTGAATAAAAAAAAATATATTTTATTTTAATAAAAGCGTGGGGTGCTTTTTAAGATATTATCAAAATGATAATCATATCTGTCAATAAAATATTTATAACTATTGACACCATGCACCCCACGCTTAATTTTAAATATTTTTTTTTTATTCACACTATTATTAATTTATATTTATTGAAATTTTTAACACTTTTCTTAATTTAAATTAATTAAAATTTATTTTCTACTTTTTAGTTTGGTTTTCTATAAAAAGCGTGTTTTTAGTTTTACTAATCCAGTGTGTAAGTAATTTGAAAGACGTATTCACGTACAGTGGACCACGTTTGTAAGACGACTAAAATGCTTAAAAAAAAACAACTCACTCTTCTCCTTTCCATCTTTTTCCTTCTTCCGTTCTTCTTTAACCATCTTACAATATTCTTTGAAGTAATCTTCTCTTAAGTTGCTATTCTCCACTGCTTTATAGCGAGGGTCCATATCAATCTTCTTTTTTGCGTCAAGCCAGCGGGCGTGCCTGTCGACCACCTTTTCTTTCAGCAGCGCTATGAACTCGATTTTCACCTATAATGAGATAATGAACCGTTATTCGACGAAATGGTTGTTGCTATTTTAAAAGTGGGTTTTAACGATTGGTTTTTAGGAGTTCTGGTTTTTTAATTTGTGGTTTTTTGTGCCTTATTAGAATTTTTATTCTATTGGTGAGAATCATATGAAAATCGTACAGCAGTTTCTGAGATAAGTCGGCGGCAGATTGAAATTATGAATTTGAGAATCTTAATTTTCTTTTCTGAGTTTTCGATATCAATCAATATTGTGAAGTTTTACTTGTTAATCGAATTTAACGTTGTTTAAAAAAATCTCGAGTAGGAAGTTTAATAAATGACCAATTAGCAATCCCAAAACAATTAAGTTCTCAAGTTGCTGTCTGTAGAGATTGGTCAACTGCCAAGGTTTTTATCTTGATTATTTTTTATATTTTGTATTTCTAGATTACCTTCATTGTTTTCACAATTAGAAGCAACAAGAATAATGTAAGCAGTATTTTGTAAAAACCTGATTTTAAAAGAGTGTCCGTGGAGTTTCTTGCTCGTTCTCCTCCATAGAGACCTACCTACGTTTTGGAACGAGCAACTAGCTTCAACTTTCTGACTAACTGACCGACTCCTTGACAATTCAAAAGTGCCTGTAAATGGTTTGACTTTGACTTCTCATTTCGAAAAGATTTTAGAAAAAACTGGCCAAGTACGAGTCGGACTCGCGCACGAAGGGTTCCGTACCATTATCTAAACAACATAAAACATCGAGCAAAAAAAAAAAGTCACGTTTGTTGTATGGGATCCATCCTTAAATATTTATTCTATTTTGTTATTAGTATTTGTTGTTATAGCGACAACAGAAATACATAATTTGTGAAAATTTCAACTGTCTAGCTATCGCGGTTCTTGAGATACAGCCTGGTGGCAGACAGACGGACGAACAGACAGCGAAGTCTTAGTAATAGGGTTTTTACCCTTTGGATACGGAGGAACCCTAAAAACATTTTACAGAATTACTGTTAGATAAATGTAATTATTTTGTACAGGGTTTCTTTATTTCTTTTTTTACCTAATAGGGTATTACACCCATTTTTGAAAAGTGTCTCAATGAAATTCTGTAGTGCTAATATGCCACCAAAAAAAACACAAAATTTTTATTCAATCGATAAGTGCCATAAAAATGCATCTAAATTAAAAATTTACAAATTTCGCGCGTAGTTTGACGAAAACGCCTCTTACTGGACGCCATATTGCTCAGCGTAAATGACGTCAGTTCATTTTGTATCAAATGACCTCATATTAAATATAATAATTGTATATCATTTAAAATAATTAAAAGCATATTTTGTAAAAGGTGTAATAATGAAAAAAAATACGTTGCTTACGAAAATAATAAAAGTACAAAGCCTATATTACGCCAATCGGTTGACTGACAGTTGACAATTTTTTGTTTACACAGGCCGTACGGCGTAATAACATGGCCGCTACTATTTCACGGTGTTTTATAACAGATTAAAAATACTGAAAACTTTGAATTGAATTTAAAAATTGGTTTTGTTATTTTATGAACTAAAACTTACATTTTCCGACTGCTTTATGCCTAAACTGTCTCAATAACATATTTATAGATTTTTTCTCCTATAGAGTAAAATACCCTATTCTAAGTGTTTTATATCAACTGATATATATGTACCTACTTTCTAAACAAATAAAAATGTATTAAGCTGATATTATTAAAAGAAAAGATTTATTTTTTTTGCATGTTTGTTAATCTACACAAATAAATAAGTGTCTGTTTGTAATGTCAAAATAACAAAAAAATGAAAGTATATAAGGTACTTTATAAAAAAAAACTATTTTTAATTTTTTTGTCCGTTTGTCTGTTCCGACTAATCTCTGAAACCGCTGGACCGATTTTGACGGAACTTTCACTGGCAGATAGCTGATGTTGTAAGTAGTAACTTAGGCATATTTTAGAAAAACACAATACTAAATATAAATAAAAGTAATTCGCTGTGCAAACTCCTGAAAACCAATCGTATATCAGCCCAAAACGCACAGAGCTACGCCGATAAAAAGCTGAAAGAAATATTTTAAATTATTAGCTGAAAAGTTAAAAAAATATTTTAAAACCTGTGGAGCGAAATAATTATTAATTCCTGAAAGAGAATTTTAATTAGTATTATTTGGGTTTTTTTGGCAGACGGAAGTATGTGTTGCAAAATAAAAATATTTTAAAAGATTAAAAAAAAAGACAGATTTAAGTTAAAAATGTAAAAAAAAACAGATTTCGGTTAAAAATCATGGATACAACTACCTAATGCATCAGATTAAATACGAATGCAATAACAATTATAGCTAGAATCATGCTGCTACCTGTTTCAATATTTAAATAAAGTCAATTTTAAACGCACATTGGGGTACAATGGTACATTTAGTTTTTACTAAAGGAAAAGGAATTGGAGTACATTGGTACCCCTTTTTTTAATCTTAACATGTGTACTCATTGTCAGTTTTATTTAACACAAGGCAAGCGTTGATTTTGACACAACCTGGGTTTCGAACCCAGAATATCTCAGTCTTACAGCTTTTTGGAATTCAACCATTATAGGCTCCAAATGCAAACCAAAGCAAACTAAGCTGCTGCTAACTTTGCTCCAAACTAAGCAAAATTTTCTGCAACCCAGGAGTCGAACCTGTGCGAGCATATTTTATAAAAATAACCACATTGAAATGCGATTTTTTTTCCTTTTTGGAAATTCAGTTAACCCTTAACTAACTCGACGGTCAGTGATCAAAATGTAACAGGTACGGGTATCGAACCCAGTCCCACAAGCTTTGCAACTACGAACAAAAACCGGCTTCTGCCAAGTATTAACAAATAAAAAGTACAACAGTGGAACTTCCGGGTTTCGAACCCAGTTATAATAATAACTCAAATAACATTTAATTCAATTAAAACGGTTTCCTATAATATACAGCGTGACTGTTAATTAATGATCAATAATTAAACCACATATTGTACTAATTGCTAGGACCAATTTTATCTTCTAGAAGATACCTGAGAATTCACTGGTTCAGAAGATAAAGAAGGTTCGCAGTTACTTTTTTCCAGTTTGCTACAAATACTTATTTCAAGTGGATTTACTAAACTTCTACTACACAAACAAGATTTCCTAATTTTCTTAACAAAAATGCCTTGCGGATGCTCTACAATAATGGGTTTAGGATGCTGATGGGGTTGCCGCGTTACTGTAGTGCATCGGGGATGTTTGCGGAGGCCAACATCGACTGCTTTAGAGCAATAGTGCGCAAGACAGTAGCCTCCCTAATGCGTCGTGTACGGGGCAGCACCAACGGCCTTCTAAATAGCATTACGGAAAGGGTTGAGTGTCCTATTATGAGGCACTTCAATAAGGTACACAGCTCTGGTGGACGGCGGTGGCCAGTGGTGGTGGTGGGCGTGTATGTACTCATGTTTTACAAAATAAATACTATTTATCTATATATCTCTCTATCTGGTGGTGTCCTTTATAATTTGAGATGAATGGATTATTTGAGTTAATAGGTATAAGGTACTAGCATAGTTTTAAGTTTTACTAACAAGTTTATATGGAATTGTGCTCTGATTTAAGATAATAAATAAATTTACAAAAACGCAATGAAAGCTGAGCTAATTATGTTTGTTTGAAAAAAAGTTTAGTAATGATACTTAACGTATTCGTAAAAAAAAAATTAAATTGCTACTTTAACCTTGAATATCTTCAAAAGTAATGGATTCCCGTGTGTGTCCTAGTAGAAAAAAATGCTCCTAATAATTGGTACAATATCTGGTTTAAGTTTCGGTAACTAGTTACCAGTCACCCTACATACTTCTAGTAGAGAAAGACCATACTGGAATCACTAATTCGATTGCCAAATGTGGTAATTTTTAATTTCAATCTTTACACTAATAGAAATATTTACAGGATTATTTGTAAAACACTACTGACATCATATACGACTACTTTTGTCCTATAAGTCAAGAGTGAATAGGTTACTTCTAGGCAAGCGTGCTCCATCTTAGACCGCATCATCGCTTCCCATCAGGTGAGATAGTGGTCAAACGTATGCCTATCAAATAATAAAAAAAAAAAAAACTTTTTTTACGAAACATAATATCATCGTCATTAACTGCCGAACCTTTTCCCAACTACGCGTCCATCCCCATCGAACGAATTTAACGCGAGCGTGATTGAGAATTTTTTTGTTTCAACCAACGCAAAGCTCGAAAACAAACGAGTGAGTGAGAACGCGATAACATCACAGGAAAATTGACGCGCGGAAATTTAACAAAACTTGTTACATGACATACGTGTTTTTGAAAAAGCTTTACAAGTTTTTAGTAAAAATGTTTGTAATTTAGAATCACCATTCATGTGCAAGGTCTGTATGAAGCTGTTTTTTTTTTTCAATGTGCATTATGAACGGCCAAAGTTCAGATAAAATTGTGCAAAAAAGCTGATTTTCGGACGTGTTTACTGAATCTGTTTCTCATAAAAGTCTATTTTTGGCTTCATACAAACCTAGATTTAAACCACAAGATACCTGTGTGTAAAAAATATTTGGAAAATAATGTGTTATAACGCCGTAATCGCGTACGAGCGTTTGTATGGGAAATATGACGGGATGGGCGCTCTTAAGGTCGGCTTCTAGTCTAACCGCATGCAGCTGAATACCAGTGTTTTACATATTCTCAATTCTTTAGTGCGTATCATAATGTATGTAGTTGATAAGTCAGTTATAGACCCTGTCGGACACAGCATAGATCAAGTAGGAGAGAGGAGGAAGAACACTGGGTGCTTAATTTGTTGTTTGACGGGCCTGTTGGTCTAGTGGTCACTGACCCTGACTGCTAAGCCGGAGGTCGTGGGTTCGATTCCCACCCAGGACAAACTTTGTGTGATGAGCATGATTGTTTGTTCTGTGTCTGGGTGTTTATCTATAATATGTATGTATTTATAAATTATATAAGTATGTATATCAGTTGTCTGGTTACCATAACACAAGCTCTGCTTAGCTTGGGACCAGATGACCGTGTGTGAGTTGTCCCAAGATATTTATTTATTTATTATTTATTTATTTATTTATTTAATGTGGTAAATATTACTAGTAAAGTAGCATAGTATAACATAGAGCGATTAGTAACACGATACGACACGGTAAGACAGGTTGGCTTCTGCAGCTGAATACCAGTGTCTTACATGGAGCGACTGCTTGTCTGACCTCAACAACCCAGGTACTGGATAACACGATACCACTTGATGAGACTGGTTGTCAGATTTTCTGGCTTTTAACTACCCATAACGACGGTCAAAGATCTACGAATGACAGTCGGGACCAACGGCTTTTTGAAGCACGAAGGAGTCTCGGTATGAAATAGATGGTCAGGGTCACCCATCCAGACTGACCGCGGCAAGCTTAAACCATGACAGATAGATCCATACAGATTTTACATAGCCACGGGCCTCCTTATTATAAATATTTTTAATTATCAGCATGTAAAATATATATTAATGGATATTAATAGTGTTTTAAAAATAATCCAGTATAATAGAATATTTAAAAGATTTGCATTTACCACGGCTCACAGCACGTGAAATATTTTTTAGGTGACGAAACCAAATATATCGTAATAGTACAAAGCTTAAGTTGAAATTTCAATGTAGTAGATCGTTTTCATCGTTGTAGACACAAAACAAATGCTATCGGACGTCTTGTCTTAAGTGTTTGAAAATTCAACTACATCGTAAAATTAAGGTGTAGCTTCGTAGCCTAAATTTCAAAAGGTTTTTTAAGTGATATTGTCGTATAACGACTAATTATGACAAACAGTATTTTGTAGACACAGGAATCGAACCTGAAGTAATTTAGTATGAAAAATCTTTCAAGCAACACCGTGGTCGAAATCTAGTGTTGTTTTAATTTAAAAAAATACTTCCGTTTACCAAAAATGAAGACGTATACCTAACTTTTGATAATTCTAAATTCAGTCTCATTTTTAAAATTGAACCAATGTTACGGGTGACTGAAGATTTAGTTTTAAACTATAGCTGCTTTATTTAAATAATATATCGCGACTATAATACTGAGGGCGTAGGCAGAAGTAGCCGTGTGGTGCCGGCCGCAAATAGCAACACACCACTCCATTTCTACCCGTGAGTGTCGTAGAAGGCGACAGAGGGATATTGACCAGAGGATAGGCAGCAGCGTCCTTCTGAGTAGCATTGGCGATTAGAAAGAAAAGTAAAACCAGTTATTCGCCTGCCAGGATAAAAACACAATAATAACATGGTTAAATTGAAATATAAACGAAAATTGGTCCTGTACATGGCCAAAAGGGGGAAGGGGGGATTACGGCTAAACCCCCCTTTAAGGGGGCGCCGCCTATACATATTTGCAATACCTTAGGCCTCGCAGATTCTCAATTCTTTATTGCGTACCATAATGTATGTAGTTGGTAGGAAAATAATTATAGGAGTCACAATTATGGACCCAGTCTGCCGCAGCATAGTCAAAAGTCTAATCATTTATTTCAATTAGACCATTAAAAAACTTTTGAACGTCATATTTTAAATTTTAAAACTTGAATCTAGTTCCAAATGGTACTTTCGTATGGAGTAGAATGGGCAAGAAACTCCATACATACTCTTTAAAAAAAATGGTGTTAACAATACTTGCATTTACAAGAATGATTATGTTATGTGAATACGATGTACCTTGTATAAAAATCACTATATTATGGTATGTACAATGTATGCATAGATCAAGTAGGAAAAAGGAGGAAAAAGACTGGCGTTGCCATTACCAGAAACAAAGTTGAAATGTGTCATATGCCTGCAATTACAGCGACACTATATCTTTCAAACTGCAACGCTGGTTTGAGGTAGAAATATATTTGGTGGTAGTACTACCCTAGTCGAGTTCTTCTACAAAGACCTCTTTCTTCTACTAATTGTCTAGCAAAATAATTTTTATTAAGTCTGAGATAGACAGTGGTATATTTCACCAAGTATACAGTATGTTAACAGAGAGCGTTCCTGTAAACTGGTAAATCTACATCATCATCATCATCTACGACACGGTTGGTGCAGTGGCTGAGCTATTGACTGCTATGCAACGTGTTGCGGGTTCGATTTCCGCCCAGGGTAAATATTTGTATGACGAGCACTTGTGTTTGCCTTGTGTCTGGGTGTTGTTTATCTATTAGAAGTATGTATTTAAAAATGTATTAGTGTATGTATATCATCTGTCTGACAACATAGTACAGGGTCTCCCTAATTTGAGGTCAGATGGCCATGTGTGAAATGTCTCCACATATTATTATTATTTTTCATAAAAAAATCTGCCTAGCCCTTTCCCCGAGAATCTGCCGAGCGTTTGGATGGAAATTACGACTGGTTTGCAACCCCTTAAAAACGCGTTTTCGTAAAAGAAAAAGTTGGAACTTTGAAGATCAATAACTTTGTAAAGAGAAAGATCCCAGATACGGTGCAGAACTATAAAATTATCCCAATGATGAGAAGAACACGTGAGTTTTGGCTTCGTTAATGGTCTTATTACACTCTGTATCATCATCTGCCCTGCCTATTCCAGACTATGTTGGCGGCGGCTTCCAGTCTAACCGGATACAGCTGAACACCAGTGTTTTACATGGAGCGACTGCCTATCGGACCTCCACAACCCAGTTACTGGGTACCACGATACTCCTTGGTAAGACCTGATCGTCGGACTGTCTCGCTTCTGGCTTCTATAACGACTGTCAAAGATCTACGAATGACAGCCAGGACCAACGACTTTGGGTTGCTTCAACTAACCATTACTGACAAAATCATACGTCAAAAAGTTACTATTACCATAACCGACCAGTCATCGTAATTTTGTGTTGTCAAACCGCTACTTCAAACATCAAAATATTATGGAATCTTTTTATGAATAACTTTAACTGACGGATTTTTATGTCATGAAACAACCCGTTACATTTACCGTACGTTAAACATCGCACGTCATAGTAACTTTTTAAACGTCCGTATGTAACGTTAACCGGAGGCACGGAGGGAACTCGATAAAATGAGCTCCTCCACATCATTCATAGATTTTAAAAAGTTATCAGCATAGCATATATATTAACAGTTAAAAGGAAACGCATTTCGTTAATCAACAGGTCACAAATTCGTGTTACCCTGGATTCGAACCAAGGAAATCACGCTTAGCTGTCGAAACGTTAAAAAAAAACACAGCAGGCGTAAGCAAGCCGAATTTTCGTCGCGTATTTTTTGCATAGACAACATCAACGTATGTACCCGTAAGATTGGTTCAATTTCATTCCTTCAAAATGGCTCTATTATACTCATTACAATTTTAATACTTTATCAATTAAAACAATTGATTTCTCTAGACTTTACAACATTTAAATATTTCAAGGTTAAAAAGTTTAATAATTAAAATGTATTAAGAAACATCGTCCGTAAGAAACAAACTAAAAACGATTCAGTTTCAAAAAACGAACGTTTCTGAGAAAATAAATCAGAAAAAAAATATGCTGAAAAAGAAATTATTAGTAGTCTATATTTTTGATGCTTTTTTTGCTAATTTCCAATATATATTTACATATAGTGACGTTTTTTGGACCCATCACCATTACTTAAGGCTGGCAGCACGCTAAGACGTGAATATTGCCAGCGCACTAAATTATTTTCGTCCACTTTAAGCGTGGTAACACTGCCTGTATTTAGCATCGCATGCATGATAGCTTGAAGCTCGTTGTGGGGGAGATATTTTCCTCTATATAATAATAAAAGAAGTTTTTTAACACAATGCTGGGAATAGACGCAGAGTACCTAATATTTTTTTAAACTTTAGTGTAATGTATGTAGTATAAAGTGTGCAAAAAGAAATTTCTTGCATTTGCTTTGCTAATTTTAAAATTGCTCCTATTCCCAGCATTGAAGGCAGTGTTCCCAAACATAGTCTCGATATCTAGTTTGATTGTTAATTGTACTGTAATCATGACTGAGATTGAGCTGCTTAAAATATGTCTAACCTTATAATTTTTCGGTCGACGCGGCGTGGCCGATTGGCGATTTTAAATTGAATTCTTAATTTTATTTCCAAGACATTTTGGCTCACAGTATTTTTTTAAAATACCGATAATGGAGCAATTGTATTTATATCAGTCCTGTAAATTTAATAAATCATAGATAACATGTTTTAAAAACATGAGTTTAAAAAAAATTAGCTACAAGTGTAAGATTAAAAATAAATTCTACTTTAAAAAAAAATGTTTCATATTGAAATTTCTTATTAATTTTAGAGACAACATAACCTTATGAAAAGAAGAAAACTTTGTTAATTTAAAATTTCGCTCAACATACCGTCTAAAGATGTTCTGCATTACAAAAAATGGCATTTCTATTAGAGCAAAGAGTTGCTTTCAACCAAATAGTCTCATTTTTAAGTGTAGATTATGGCACAAATCGTCAATAGGCCACGACCGTGGTCGCCGCGCGAAGTCCGCTCCGCTCGCTGGCCCTCCTCCACAGCCGCCGCACCGCTACCCACAAACAACGGTGCTACTATTTGCCTTTTAAAGCTATAGGGGGAGCCGCGGTCGTGTTCTCGTGAGGAACCTTTGCGTTGATAATATTTGTAATATAAACTATTGTTTTAAACATTGATTACGAGTTTTAAATATTTAAAAAAGGTTTAACAATTTTTTAACTTTATGTTTTTAACATGAACATAGTTTAAAATTATAAGATATTACCATATGAGAAGGCTTTCGTCAAGAAACACAACCGTCATTAAGAAAAAAATGTAATGTTTAAAAGATAAAAAGGTCATCATCATAGTATCATCAATTATTAAAAGTTCAAAAAGTTAACGGTTTCTTCAATATGCTTTATCAAAAATACATGCGTCTTTGATTTTGTTTTATATCACAAATTAGGTCGAAACATATTTACTTAAATAATTTAAATTGTATGTCCCTGACCAGAAAAAAGTTAAAACTTTTTAAATGTAGTTTTTTTATTTGTGGAGGATCCCTGAAAATTACAAAGGTCTCTCAAATGTATGAACAAAAAAAGTTTTCTTCTGCTCAGGAATAAAAAGTTTAAATAATAAAAAAGGAAAACAAAATCATAGACTTTAATTCAAAGAAAAAAAAAGTTAAAAATTCATTTCAATTTCAAAATTCAATTTATATCTGTTATGCAAAAATGTTTTATACAAATTCGCGCAGCAGATTTTTTAATGCTGAAATAACATCTTTATTGGCACGGGAATCGAACCCAGCCTTCGAATAACACAAACATATTTCAGGGCTCGAACCTGATACAAGTCACAAAAGCTGAAAAAAAAAACAATTAGAAATTCGCTAAAAAAGAACACTTCAAATAGAAGTACATAAATCAATCGGGAGTCGAACCCGAATTACTTTGCTTCATTATTATTAAAAAATCTGCTAATTATTGCGTCAGATAAAACTCATTAATTTTAAATGCACTCAGATATTATACAAAAAATAGAAATTCACATTATTACAACCTTAAAACAATTACAACGACTTTAGTGAAATTTGTTAAAAAAAAGAAACAAATCTTTTAACCCAATGCTGGGCAAGTGCCTCCCCTTTTAATACGCTTATGTATTTATTTAAAAAAATATTATTTATTTTATTAGTACGGCTGAAAATGGAATTCTAAAAAAACCTGATAATAAAAATCGTAAACGCCCAAGTTTAATTGTTTAAAACAAAACTCAATTTGTAGCAACTGAATGGATTTGAGTGATATTTGACTGCTTAAGCCCTTGTGCTTATTACTTACTAAAGTGACTACTTCTCAAGTAATAAAAAAAGAAGAAAAAACCATGAAACTAACCCAAGAAGGCGTCCAAAAAATAGCCATCGCGTGGTGCCGGCCGCGAATAGCACCACCTGTGCTACCCGTGGGTGTCGTTGAAGGCGACAGAGGGATATTGACCAGAGGATGGGCAGCAGCGTCCTTCTGAGTACCATAACACCTACTGCGATCGTCCACATGCATCGGCCAAGCATGGCGGTTACGGCTGAACCCCCCTTGGGGGAGACCTATGCTCAGCAGTGGGCGTCTAAAGGTTGACATGATGATGATGATCCAAAAAATTCCTCGACATCGCCGTCATCTGGGAATGCCCAAGATACGGACGGCATTGCCACGTTTGATGGCAGTGCTTAACCTCTAATCAAGGTAAAAACCAGCTCTTGGATCACGGGAAGTGTCCCGTTTGGACAATTCTTTACAAAGAACATGAGCACTCGGATCCCACGACCTGAGGGTTTCAACCCCAAACGGTTTGAAAATTAAGTTATTAAAAACATTTACAAATGGGACAAGCCCGCCACCCTATTCTCAAACCAGTAGGCAATGAGGCAATGAAGCTCGACGAGCCCCAGAGAAACGATTCAACTGTCTTGGATCCAGCAACGAAATCAATCAGAAAAGAATAGCGGAGGAGTAAGAAAAACATATTTTCTACTTCCCTCCGGATCAAGCAGGAGACAGAACAGAACTAGGCCAATAGGCACAAAGGGACGTTTACAACTGGGAAAAGCCCAGTTGCTGACCACCACTGATTACAATTGACATAATCCTAGGGTCCTAAAAAGAAAAATAAACATTTGTGTGTTCTGTGCTAAAGTTATTTATCACTTTTTAGTTTTTGAAGGTGGTTGTCTTTTTTTTGTATCGCCTTAACATCCAAATCCATAAAGAAACGGCGACACAGTTGAAACAGAGATTGAGAGTCCTCTAAAGATAGAATAAATTAAAACGTCATCTATGTCATTTTTTTATTCCACCGTTTGGCAGTTCACACAGTAAATATGGGAGCAAAGCGCTTGGTTCGAGACCGTGGAACTTCAACCGAACTCCAATGTCACAGATTTGTTTGGAATTTAACTTCTGAAGTTAAAATCATCACGCTAAACCTACAAGGAGCTTAGCAGTCTGTCGTCACATGTATCGGAACAGCTGTTTTAGAATATAGGTCCAACTGAGCGAAGTCGCGGGTACAGCTTAGTATATTTTAAAGTTATATATGTTTTAGGCTACTATCCAACACCTGGGCAAGACCTTCCTACACCAGGAAAAATCCATTCAGTTCCTACTTATATTAAATATTTTATTTTATCCTTACAAATTTGAAGATTTTTGTTGCAACTAATAACGGAATTAGATCAAATTTGACACCCATATTGATCTAACTTAACACATATGATATTTTCATACTGTTTATGTGTTTCCATCTTTCTAAATAAGTATGTAATTTCCAGCCCCCAACCTTTTACTTATAACTGCAATTCTAAACTTAAAACACAACCTACACAAGGTTTAATTTGCGAAAAAAAAACTGTTTAGTATTACGCAAACACGTAGCGAGCAAGCGTGACGAACTAAAATAACCTTCCTTCTACCCTTTCACGCATAACTGTGTGTACACTATTTGTCTCCCTCGCACCCGCGCAGGACTCACCTGTTCTCTGGCCTTGTCTTTCTCTTCCTTCTCCTTCTTGCGCAGTTCAGCTAGGTACTCGTTGAAGAAGGTCTCCCTCTCTCGTGCCTTGTCTATACCTTTGTAACGTTCGTCGCGGCCGTGTTTTGATGTGAATTCGTTGAAGGATGACCTGTTGGGAGGTTTAGAGATATAATAATTATGATAAGGCGATGGCGCAATTATTAGAGGGCCCAAAGCACGGTAATGTTATTCTATCTTCATGCAAACGGTCGGAACACGAGTCATACCTACGCGACTTGAATTTAGTATACACTTAGTACGCAAACAGTCGCGAATGCGACGCAGTGTGATGGTTTGGAAGTAGTAAGCTTGCAAAATGTAACAAATATTCATTGAAATAAGTACAAGTACTTTCTTAATATGGCAAAGAGCAATTAACCATAAAGCTTTACGTACGGTTCAGTCGAGGCGCAAATATTTTTCAGTCTCTTAGAAGGGTGTTCATTTTTATTAAATCTACTACTTAAAAAACATAACATGTACCTATTTTTATTGAAAATATGATTTTTTATTTTATTAAAATATCTATACAATACTAGCTGACCCGACAGACGTTGTCCTGTCCCGATCGACCTAATGGGGGATGAAAAAGGGGTGAAAAAAAGGGATGAAAAATAGATGTTGGCCGATTCTCAGACCTACCCAATATGTACACAAAATTTCATCAGAATCGGTCAAGCCGTTTCGGAGGAGTACGGGAACGAAAACTGTGACACGAGAATTTTATATATTAGATTTACAATCACAAAACTAGAAAAAAACTTAAGTAGGTTAATGAAATTAAAATACTGTAGGCGGGCAGCACTTACGCGTGTTTACGTACCGCGCGGCTGTAGGTAATTAATTCAAGAACAGGGCCAAGTCACAATACTGATAGATAACATAACCCAAAGAGTCCCTACACTTGCACTTTAGACGACATCAAATATGTGTCCACCGTAAATAATAATAATAAGTTGTACAATAATTCGGTACAGAGATGTGAGACTAATTTATCTCCTGGCTTCTTAAAGTAGGTTTACAGTCTGTGATTTGGGAGTCAGTGATTCCAAAAACGTATGCTAACATAAAGTGCGTCAATACACCAATAGACTTATTAACTTATTCACAAAAGCATTAGGAATAATATAAGAAAATAGAAATGTATGTGTGTTTGTTCGTGTGTGTATGTGTTTGTGCGTGTGTGTGCGTGTGTGTGCCCGTATGGGTGTGCGTGTGTGGGTGTTTGAGTGTGCATGCGTAAGTTCGTGTTTGTGTGTGTGTGTGATTTGTGTTTGTGCATGCGTGTGTGTGTGATTTGTGTTTGTGCATGCGTGTGTGTGTTTGTGCATGCGTGTGTGTTTGTGAGTGTGTATATTTGTGTATGTGTATATTTGTGTGTGTATGTATGTGTACGTGTGAAAGAGAGTGTGTGTGTGTGTGTGTGTGTGTGTGAGTGTGTCGAAATAGCTGGTACGTACTTGGAGTGCAGCTTGGCCTCGTCCATGAGCGCTCTGAAGGCGACCTTCTTCTGCTGGAGCCTGTTCTTCTTCTCTTTGCGTTCTTCCTCGGCGCGGTCGCGAACGTACTGGTCGAATACCTGCGAACAATCAATACATACTAAACCATACTAATATTATAACTGCGAAAGTAACTCTGTCTTTTACGCTTTCACGATGAAGTGACTGAGTTTAGTCTGTGTCGTTTGGGTTAATAACGAATCGTTCCGTTATATCATCAAGAACACTTTTTTACGCAACAGTACGAGAGGACGCACCGCGCCTCAGGCCGGTTGCCAAAAAGCAGTATAAACCGGTTTAAGGCGAGAAAGGGACGCGTCGCGCTCTAGGCCGACTTCACAGCTACACTATCTATGTACACTCACACAAATGCAAAGCACAGCTTAGGCCTCGCATACTGTACCTCCTTTAGGACAGTATATTTAGAAACATAATTATGTATTAACGAAAGGCGTTTCGTTAATTAACATACTGTATATATGTTACAGCTAAAACTCGAAGTCCAGCTACACCAAGTTTTAACCGGTTAAAACTAGGTGTAGCCGGTAGCAGTTTTTTAAACTTAGGTGAAGTCTGCGAGCACGGGACTTCAGACACCAAACCTTTGAGCAGAAGAAGACGGTCAACGGAGCTAGGCTCCTATTTCTGCCTACAGGGTTTAAAGAAGCTTAACCAAACTGAACCTCGGGATGACCCTGACATCGTTGTCCTGGCTAGGCTGCACCAAGTTCTGGCCGCTATGATGAAGGCTAAACCTAGTTCTAACCGAAGATAAGTAGGATACATCTAAGTTTAACCGCATTTAGCCGGCTGCACCTAGTTGTAGCCGGCTAATACTAGGTGTAGCCGCACTTCGGCTATTATTTATTTATTTTAATACTGCACCAGTAATGTAAATGTTTTAGATTATTTGTAATCAATATTTTTGTATGAAAAATATTCCTACTGCTGACTAATGTACACTTTTTTGTAAATGTTTATTTAATTAATAAATTATTATTATTATTTATTTTCAGCCTGGATTTTTCCACTACAGGGTAAAGGCCCTACTCTTCTTCCTACTAATATTAATTCAGTTTGCTATTTGGGTTATTAGCCGTAACATACATAAAAATGAATCGCCGAAATGTATGTAGGCACATAACTTTCGAACGACTGCATCAAATTGGATATTTTTTATTAGTTATTCAGGACAAGGTTTATATTTATATAAAATAACATTTTAGGTTGGTAGGTAGGTAGGGTACGGTAAGTAGTAATGTGGGGGGTATTTTTTGTGCACCAACTTTTGTGTACTTAAGTAGGGAGGGTAGGTAGGTAGTTTGGTATGGCAGGTAGTTTGGTAGGGGAGGTAGTTTGGTAAGGTAGGTAGTATAGTGGGGGGGTAGTTAGGTAAGGTAGGTAGTTTGGTAGGGGAGGTAGTTTGGTAGGGTAAGTAATTTGGTAGGGGAGGCAGTTTGGTAGGGTAGGTAATTTGGTAGGGGAGGTAGTTTGGTAGGGGAGGTAGTTTGGTAGGGTAGGTAGTTTGGTAGGGTAGGTAATTTGGTAGGGGAGGTAGTTTGGTAGGGGAGGTAGTTTGGTAGGGTAGGTAATTTGGTAGGGGAGGTAGTTTGGTAGGGGAGGTAGTTTGGTAGGGGAGGTAGTTTGGTAGGGTAAGTACTTTGGTAGGGTAGATACAGGGACAAGACAACGTCTGTCAGGTCAGCTAGTAATACATGACAATGAATCAAGTAGAAGAACAGTGGTCGAACTCACCTGCCGGCGCTCCTTGGAGTTGAGCATGAGGTAGCGCGGGTCGAACACGATCTTGTGCAGCTCCTTCTCCCACGTGGAGAAGGCGGACACCTCCTTCTCCTGCAGCATGTGCAGGAAGGCGGCCAGGCGCTGCGGGTGCGGCAGGGCTCCTCGCTCGCGCGCCGCGCGCACCTCCGCCTCCACGGCCGCCGCCGCGCCCACCAGGATGGTGCCGCCCCCAGACAGGCTGGACTGCACGACTGGGTTGGCTTTCTTCTCTGGTGGCCGACGTTAAATAATAACTAATCTATACAAATATTTATTTAAGAGCGCCCAACCCCATCGAGCGAACTTCGACGCGAGCGTGATTGAATTTTACACAGGAAAATTGGCGCGCGGAAATTTACGTGAACATCGCTATGGGCCTAGTGTGATTATTTAATAATGCTAAGATAAATACTGTAAAAATAATGTTATTCGAATTTTTCAATAACTTAACTAGGCCTCTACGAAAGCGGTTTTGAATTATCCGTATTATTTATATACTTTATTCAAGCTTAAAGCTGCGCTAAAATTTGCTTAAGAGCGCGTATTCGATTCGTGACGAAAACTTCATGTTTTTGCGTTTTGCCCAGAGCAATATCGTAATTATGTGAGCAGATTATTTAAAGACAATTATAATTACACTTTTAGAAAGATTAAGTCGTGATTTAGACAGCTACAGAGTAAAAGTATAATTTTTAATAATGTTTTTTTAAAGCGAAGACAATTCTTTCATATCGTTTTGCGAAAATAGACGTCAGAGTTAACTTTCAGGACGAATACAACCATTACAATATGCCAAAATATTTTGTTTTATGCGTTTTTCCAACAGTATATACAGTCATAAAGACAGCTACAGAGCAAAAATTACGTAAAAATGGGGTGGTGCTATTCGCGGCCGGCACCATACAGCGGATAGGTGGGTGCGTTTACTCACATACACAACAACCACACCCGGAACAACTATCTGTAAGCCTTACAAATATTTGTTCCGTGCGGGAATCGAATTCGCGACACGCTGCGCAGCAGTCAATTGCTCAACCACTACCCCAACCGTGTCTCATATTGAAGTGTGTATAGTCCTGCCTTTTGGAGTATTTTACGGCTCAACATCATAACACGCATGCAACCGAACTACAGAACCACTCCGGTCAACCGCCGGAGCACGACTAACACATAACGTAGGTGCATGAAACAACTTATAGTACAGTGCGGTCAACGTATCTTGGCGCGTCTGAAGTTAGCCGATTAGCTGCGCAGTAGACAATTTCGTTCCTAAAAGTTCCATTGCGCAGATAAACAGCTAACTTCAGACGCGCCAAGATACGTTGACCGTATTGTACGTGCCACGAAAGAAGAGAAGACCAAACCTGTATCTGGGTCTAACTTCCCCATCCCCAGAATTTGCAGACTTCTTAATAATTGCGATGAATCTGTAGATATTTTTTCCACAACGCTTCAAAAATTCAAGAGCCAGGTCCATCAAAACTAACCACCATATTGCCTTTTTTACCTTTGTCATCTTTGTATCTGCTGTGTTTCTATCTACCCACTAGCTGTTGAGTGTTATTTCTGCACTATTATTGTATTTTTAATATGTAATACTTTTGTTTTTGCATGCTGTGTCTATCGCATCATATTGTACACTATACTTGTATCACATTGCTTGTATTATTAGGATAAAAGGTATAACAATAGTCTTACACCCATTTTTGAAAAGTGTCTCAATGAAATTCTGTAGTGCTAATAAACCACCAAAAAAAACACTAAATTTTTATTCAATCGATAAGTGCCATAAAAATGCATCTAAATTTTAAATTTTCAAATTTCGCGCGTAGTTCGACGAAAACGCCTCTTACTGGACGCCATATTGCTCAGCGTAAATGACGTCAGTTCGTTTTGTATCAAATGCGCTCTTAATAAATATTATAATTGTATATAATTTAAAAATAATTAAAAGCATATTTTGTAATAGGTGTAATAATGAAAAAATTACGTTAGTTACGAAAATAATAAAAGTACAAAGCCAATCGGTTGATGAACAGTTGCTAATTTTTTGTTTACACAGCCGTACGGCGTAATAACATGGCCGCTACTATTTCATGGTGTTTTATAACAGATTAAAAATACCGAAAACTTTGAATTGAATTTAAAAATTGGTTTTGTTATTTTATGAACTAAAACTTACATTTTCCGACTGCTTTATGCCTAAACTGTCTCAATAACATATTTATAGATTTTTCTCGTATAGAGTAAAATACCCTATTGTAGATAGACCAATAAATAAAAAAAATAAAGATGAGTTTGTGTCAAAACTTGATTTAACTTGCGCAGTACTCGACTTAAAGGTCTCGTACCTTTAAATCGAGTACTGCGCAAGTCAAATCAAGTCTGTGTCAAGTCTCATCTTTCGTGGCGCGTACTGTACACTCTAGTCAATACACTACAGACTGTTAGTAATATTAAAATAACAACTTATTACTGAATGCATTTGAATGTTAACACGATACTCATCATCTACCTAGCCTTTTCCCAACTATATTGGGGTCGGCTTCCAATCTAACCGGATACAGCTGAATACCAGTGTTTTACATGGAGCGACTGCCTATCGGACCTCCACAACACAGTTACTTGGTAACACGGATACCCCTTGGTAAGACTGGTTGACAATTTCTGGCTTCTGACTGGCTGGCCCATAACGACTGTCAAAGATCTACGAATGACAGCCGGGACCAATGGCTTTACGTGCTTTCCGAGGCACGGAGGGAACTCGGTATGAAATGGATGGTGACCCATCCAAAGACCAACCGCGGCATGCATAGCTTGCCTTTAACCGATCAATCTGTATGGCTTTTACTTAGCCACAAGCTCCTCGAAAATAATAAGTAATCTATACAAATAAATAAAATTGTAGTGTCTGCTGTTTGTAATGATATAAAAAAAATCAGTTTTAAAAACGTATTTTTTTTATTTAAACCATTTTGGAGTCACAGCTAAGTATTATATATTTAAAAGGTACTAGTGAACCCCTTTCTAATGATACTAAACACGGTATGCGTATCTTAATTTATTTGGTAATCTTTCCTTTTTTTAAATAATTTGTGACAAGTCACAACTAAATATTATATATTTGAATGGTACTAGTGAACCCCTTTCCAATGATACCAAACACGGTATGCTTGTCTTCATAATTTTTTTTAATCTTGGTTTTTTTTTTCTCCAGAGGGCGCCTCATTGAATTCGGTGTCACGTCATATAGCCTGTAACCAGCGGACGATCAAGACGCTTCTAACGATACCTCATTTGTTCAGTTCTGATAAGTAGTTTAGGAGCTATGAGCGAACAGATGAACATACATACATACATACATAGCCTGTCAAAATCATAACCCTCCTTTGGCTTTGCCCTAGTCGGGTAAAAATAACAACTTTTTACTGAATGTATTTGAATGTGAAGCGGTACACTTACTGTCTGTCTATCTGTTTTGTTTGTTCCAGCTAATCTCTGAAACGGCTGGTCCGAATATGATTTTTCAGGAGTATACAGGAGTAACAAAAACTCATTATAAAGTGTCAGTTCATAAATGGAGCCACCTGCCCTATTATATGAAATACACTCGTAGAGTAGACGACATGATATGGAACACTAACCTTCGTCGACCTTAGTCTTCTTGGCTGCCTCCACTCCCGCATCATCAGTACTGGAGTCAGCCGCTCTCTTCAGCTCACCATTAGACGACTTGTTGCTTGAAGCATTTGCTGCATCCTTACGCTACGACAAAATTACATTATTAAACCTGTGTTCTTTCTAAAACGCTCACAGCATTGATATACATAACACCAAGATACACAGTAATAGACAAATACTGTAACGGTACTCAATTTTAAGATCGGATTTCGTCGCTATATGGTTGAAGTTCCACGGTATCGAACCAAGCGCTTTGAATCCACATACAGGATGAAATTGAATTCATTAGCAAAATTTCAAGGAGTGACTCAGACCACGAACCTGAACAACTTTCATTATGGAGTCAACTTAAACAGCGCGAAAAAAAAAACAGCTGTTCCATACCGAAGTGCAATAGGTACTCTGCCAAAATGTATGGAACGCATGTTTTTTTTCGCGCTGTTTGAGTTTGCTCCATAATGAAAGTTGTTCAGGGCCTCAAGTCTGCTATTACAATAGTGTCAGAATGGTTTGCATTGATTTTATAATTGTTGATTTTGACAACTTTGGTAATCTACTAATATAATGGTGTCATTATGACTTTCCAATGGTCAACCACTGACACGCCATTGAAAGAAATGATATAGAATGGTAATCTCGTACATAATGACAAATTAATAACTGACTTAGTTTACGAACTTATTACTACTTCAGTTTGCTTATAACACTTATAAACAATATGTAAAAATATATTTAAATGAAATCTGGCATGAATAAATGTTCAAATTTGTTGACAATGTCATTATAACACAATTCTATCACGAGACCATTGACCGAACAATGATCGACCATTATGGATTTAGCAGATTACGAACTTTTAGCAAAATGACAATGTGATCGTGTTGGAATGACGAAATTATAAAAATAGCAGACTTGGCCCCCAGGTTCGTGGTCTGAGTCACTTCTTAAAAATTTGCTAATGAATTCAATTTCATCTTGTATATTGTGCGAATTTTTCTTAATTTGGTTCAATGTGTGCATTAAAAATAACATTTTTGAACTTCTGTCTAATGCTATTGTAAATGGAGTATAGTTAGTAGCTCAGTGATATGACCACGCTCTCTAGGGGTGAGTCAAAACCGGACACGAGTTACCCAACAGCACTTTGCCCAACTTGAGGACCCAAGCACCCACGCTCGGCAATCGTAATGGCAAATGGTAATAAATATAGATTTTATGCGTGTTTTAATTGCGGTTGCGCACTGCATGGGATCCGAATCTGTGTAAAAAGGATTCGAATCTGAGTAAAAAGGATCCGAAATGATCGTAGTCAAAAATTTCAATAGTAAAATTGCGCCCTACTCTTCAAATAATAGTTACATTCTGTTTCATTTGCTAGCCATGAAAACTTTCATTTTTTTGAATGAGATGCATGATTTCGCTGTTATTAGCATTGCCATTTTCCTGTGCAATTTTTTTATTGCAATTTGTACGAACATGTTACTAACCAGATCCGAAAATAGTACTTTCCAATTCGGATCCGGATCCGAAGCAATGCACAAACGGCTTGCTTAATGATCGGTTGATGTATTTTTTAAAATTCATGGTAATATCGACATTAAATCTTCGCCAAAGTCATCAATGTGGTGAAGGATTTGCGGTTATAGTACGACAAAAAATATTTCATTATTATTGCAAAACGAAAAAGAAAATTATTAAAGTACAAATGTTGGTTTAAGTGAACAGGCATGAATGCTGAGACGAACATTTATAGATAGTTAAACTTGACCTGTACTTGAAATTATACAGCTTAAATTGTGTGAGCATTCTGAACTCTATTCCGATAGCATTAAAGTTTTTACTACAAAAACTGACTGAGATACCAAGTCTAAGTTGTCAAAGTACTGTATCGCGGTCGTAGAAGATTTAAGTTAGACACCGATTTGTAATGACGCAGGATATGTCATACTTTAGACCCCTATCCTACTGGCATTTTACGAGGGTTAAAGAAACGCCAACGCTCGTAAAAAGCCAGTGGGAGTCTCTAGTAGCAAGCGTACGCGCTGCGATTTCGCGACGTAAACGTTGCGTTTTTTTTTTTTTGCAACAGGTACAATCACACCGCCCCGCTCTGTCCGTACGTCGTGGTTGCGGCTGGCGGTCAAATCGCAGCATTTACGCGACGTTAACGTTGCTTTAACGCTCGTTAAACGCTAGTGGTATAGCGGCCTTACTGGCTATTGTAAATACAGTCGCAAATGCAAAGCTAGTTTGTGTACACTTCGGCTTATTCGAACGCTGTTACATTTGCTGCTAATTGTTGAGTAACATTTTGTAACGGTCTTTATAACGTAATAAACAAAAAGGTCTTCTCATTACTTAGAATATACTTTGCCTTAACTGCGAATATACTTTGGCTTAGCTGCAACCATGCTGGCGATCCTAAACGGTTCAAATTTTCCCGGTCTTTATATTTGGAAGTCGGTATTTGTTCTGTTTGTTGTCTGTAATTGCCACAGACTTCCAAATCTAAAGTCATGTGTGTTCTGTGCTAAAGTAATTTATCGCTTTTTAGATTATGAAGGCGGTTGTCTTTTTTGTAAAAAAAAGCTTTTTATTTATCACTTTAAAGTACCTTCTTATCAACCAAATCCATTAAGAACCGGCAACACCGTTAAAACAGAGGTATTTACCCCAAAGATTCAAGAAACTAAAACGTCGTCTATGTAAATTTTTATGGAATTTTGTTGATTTTTCAAAAAGTGCTGAGGCATACCCTATCTATCAAAAAAAAGAATTTTCAAAATCGCTTTACGTTTGCCGGAGAAACCGCGTAACAAATATACAAAAAAAAAAAACAACATACAGACGAATTGAGAACCTCCTTCTTTTTGAAGTCGGTTGAAAAAGAGCGCGCGCGGACAGCACGTGCATGAAGATATAGGTATAAATGGAGCCAACACTTAGAACAAAATCTTGAAACCAACTGTGGGCTGATGCTCTCTTTCTGAATGCATACATAAGAACGAGACAGTGATATGTGTTTTCTTTATCTTATGTATGCATTCAGAAAGAGAGCGTCTGCCCACAGTTGGCTTCACTTAGGTATTTAGAGTGTTGCCTCCACTTTTATCTATAAGCTTCTTGAGCACGTGTCGCCGTTGGTCCCGGCTGTCATTCGTAGATCTTTGACAGTCGTTATGTCAAAAGCCAGAATTTCTCAAACCAGTTTTACCAAAGGGTATCGTGTTACCTAGTTACTAGGTTAGGACAGCCAGCCGCTCCATATTAAACACTGGTATTCATCTGGCGCTTTCACCATAAAAGGTATAATGCTTAGCCAAAGCATGTTCTAAGTAACGTTTATTCAACTAACTAGCAGTATTTCTAAAACACAATTCTCTTTAATAGTAACAATAAAAACACCTTACAAATACTATTTTAAAATCGCAAAGCATCGTATTAAGAGTTAGCCTACATCCGCCATTATAATCTTTGTTGGAAAAAGCCGTTTCTTATTCCAAAAAACATGTTACGTTACTATCTAAACTCAGTGTTACCAAATATTTCCAAACATTACTGAACAAAAAGAAACAATACTATTTACATGGCGAGCAAGCCGAAAGCCCATCTGTTGGTAAGGCGTAAATGGACGTCTGCAATAACATAGCAGATCTATATAGATAGCATAGCACATGTGTTGCCAACGTAAACATTGGAAACTATATTTTGCAACAGTTGTGGATGCCAGTAAAATTTTAATGTTGCGAGATGTTATACCTTAACATGTTGCCAGCAACACTAGAACATGTTGTCGTAGTTACTTACGCATTGCTGCCAGCAAAATTTAGATGATGCGAGATGTTCGTTTACAAAGTTGCTTTTTGTTTACCATGTTGCCAGCAACATTAAAACATGTTATCGAAACAATGTTTCGCAACAGTTCTACATTGCTGCCAGTCAATTTTCGATGTTACGAGATGTATTTTTCCATTAAACGAAACGTGAGTATTGTTACACCGACCGCCGACCGCGCGGCCTTGTTTATTGTTGTTGTGTATTGTTATTGTTGTTGTGTTGTGTTTGTGAGTGTTGTTGTGTTTGTAAGTGTTGTTGTTTGTTATCGAAGGTAGTCGGACGAACCCGGCAACACAGTGAGTTAATCCGTTGTTCTCAATCTATAATGTGTTACGAGATGTAATTTAATTTATCAAACATGTTGCCGAAACATTGTTTCGCAACATTGTTTCCCGTAACTTTCGAACATTCATGCATGTACACAAATGTTACCTGAGAGGCAGGTAACGGGGATGGCGAGCAGAGTCCAGCGTCAGACGGCCTGGCGTGGATCACTAGGCGCCCCTCTGAATCCCAAGTGCTGAGAGTAATTTGCGCTCGCCGAGCATAACCATTCTAAACGAGCAATAGACAAGATTTCCTTTTAATTACTAACTACTCGTTATGTCAACCGGTTTCTATATGCAAAAACGATTCGTTGTCTGTTACCAGTGACAGTTTTATATAGCCAATAGGGTAAATTGGTTTTTGATTCTAGCAGTAAACACGTCTGCGCGTCTTTGAAGTTGTAATTTTGATAAGTTGAAGTCGGTAGATATAGGAACCGGCAATTTAAATGAATAACATTATATTTTAAAATCTGGGGATATTCCTGTCAGCGTAAACTAAAGTCTGTTTGGCGTGTACCATCATTCTGACACGTTTCCTAATTTTGCAACAAAACGACGTCTATATACAACAAAAAATATTTCTAGCAAAGTACCATTCTTCATAATTATTATGCACGGTGAAAGGACATGATGAGACTTTTACCATAGCTTCAGTAAGGGTGTTACTGCACCAATCGATCGATCATCGATCGATGCCATCGGTCGACATCGATCGACGTTGATCGATTGGTGTGGTAGCTTTGGCGGATCGACGGATACCGTTCGACTAACTAATCGACCAATTGCCGGTCGATTGCATCGGTCGACGTTGATCGATTAACTCCGGATATAATCCATCACTAATAATAAACAATCAGCACGATCGATGTCGACTAATCCATTCTACCATCGATCGATTGGTCTGGTAACACCCTTATTATTTCTAGAAAACTTGTTTTTTTTTTTTTACGTCAATAAAAATCAGCTGTTATATGAAACAGCAGTTTCAACCGTGTAGCTTTGCACTTTTGAATAGACCAACCGATTTTTTTTAATTATATTTCTACGGTACATACCGTAGAAATATAATTTAAAAAAAAAAACAGACAAAAACCTAGTTCCTTTGACATCAAAGGAAAGTAGGTTTTTGAATCACTACATATCATAAATTAAAGATGAGTTTGTATTCGTTCAAACTCTTAGAAACGACTGGTCCAATTCTGAAAACTCTATCACTTATAAGGAGCTTCGTTATCCCTTAATACTTTACGCAATATTTGTTTATTAAACAAATAGAAGAAACGAGGATATCCACCGAAGAAGTAAGGTCACCGACATAGCTCTCAAAAGAATCACGGCGAGATCCATACATTAATTTGTAAGAAAAAAATAATTTAGAGAGTTTAAAATATTTTCCAATGTAAAGAATACATTACCAGGAGTAGATTGATATACTTACCATATTTTGAAAACCCCGCATAATTAAAATATTACAAAAGGAAAATAACACTTTTTCGTTTCATCCGTATGCCTATTTTAGGTTCATAAAAAGAAAGAAACAAGCGACGTTAACGGATCTATCAAATACAATCAAACAAGTGATGTGACAAGTGTGTGAAAAAAAAAACATTATTTGTGACATTATTTCCCTTAAAACGATGCAATTTCATTGTAACATCTGCGAAACAACGACTGTTAGTGTCACTGTTACTGTCAGTCGCCATTTCGTCCTAAAATAATGAGCTTTTCGTTAAACTATTCACTTTTTTAGCGGGGTTTTAAAAATATTGTAAATGCCTGGCTACTCTTTAGGTACCCAAGAGTATAAGAATTAGAATTTCAACTTCTCTAAACATCTTCTTTTTTTTGTACAAATCCTGCCATGATTCTTTGCAAGTTGAAGTGGCAATGGGCAGGTGACAACTGACATCGCTTGAAGAACCGACGTGAATTTTCTCAAGGATCCCTAATTTTTTGAATTCATATATATAGGGTGACTGGTAATTAGTGTACGATACTTAAACACGTGATTGTGTTCATGATAACAAACAACTTTCCCGAAGAAAAAATGTTTTTTGTACTGGTTCACTTTAGGTCACAGGCGTGCTCGCGCGTGAATTTCATACGGCTGTTGTGTTATTGTGATAAAAGTGAACCAGTACAAAAGACATTTTTTCTTCAGGAAAGTTGTTTGTTATCATGAACACAGTCACGTGTTTAAGTATCGTACACTAATTACCAGTCACCCTATATAGTCAATGTTATTTAGGGATAATTTATTTCTGTAATTGATAAATATAGCCAATGTTATTTAGGGATAATGTATTTTTTTAATTGATAAATATAGCCAATGTTATTGGATAATGTATTTTTTTAATTGATAAATATAGCCAATGTTATTTAGGGATAATGTATTTTTTTAATTGATTAATATAGCCAATGTTATTAAGGGATAATATATTTTTTTAATTGATAAATATAGCCAATGTTATTTAGGGATAATGTATTTTTTTATTGATAAATATAGCCAATGTTATTTAGGGATAATGTATTTTTTTAATTGATAAATATAGCCAATGTTATTTAGGGATAATGTATTTTTTAAATTGATAAATATAGCCAATGTTATTTAGGGATAATGTATTTATTGAATTGATAAATATAGCCAATGTTATTTAGGGATAATGTATTTTTTTAATTGATAAATATAGCCAATGTTATTTAGGGATAATGTATTTTTTTAATTGATAAATATAGCCAATGTTATTTAGGGATAATGTATTTTTTAAATTGATAAATATAGCCAATGTTATTTAGGGATAATGTATTTTTTTAATTGATAAATATAGCCAATGTTACTTAGGGATAATGCAGCTTTCGATTTGTGAAAGAATTTTCAAAATCGGACCAGTCGTTCTTTTAGTTAAATCGTAACAAACAAACAAATTTTTCCTCTTTATAACATAAGTTTAGACGTGCAGTTTGTTCGAAGTTCGAGACACGAACAATATATAATTTTAGCAGTATACTTAGATAACGGCTATGTTTTGTATCTGTTTACATCTTGTATATACAGACGTCTGCACATCAAGCCGTCAAATTTGTTTGATATATTTTCAACTTTATTACAAAAGAATTAGGTTCTATTCGGAAAATTTTACAGTTCGGTATGGCTTGATGTTGGCGTCTGTACATTTTATGCTTAAAACTAATTTCGCGCTAGCTTGAATACTTTCGAAATGCAATAGAATACTGAATCATGATTAGGGATCGAAAAATCAGATAAATAATTAGCTAAAATTCCTACAAAAGTATGTAGGCGGGTTTCAGGCAAAATAATCTACATGAAATTTTGAGATACAAAAGTACGCTAACATCTGAAGTGTAGGTAAATATGCATACCACTCATCTGATTCCTGACCATAATCTAGGAGGGAAAAGGAATTACAGTACCCAGATGTAAACATAACACAAGGAGCTTTAGAATGAGATCTGTCACATAGGGATAAGTGACAGAGACGAAGCTTTACAAATTTTATCCTTCACCCCCCCCCTGTGTCCCTCCTTCCCCCCACCCCTCCTTATCTCCACCTTCTCGAACACCCACCCTCGCCCCTCCCCTCCTGTCTTGCGCTCCCTACCCCTCTCTTGAACTTCTAGCTGCCTCTGCCTCTCACTACTACTTCTTACTTCCTGTCCCCTCTCTTGCCCAATCTCCTCCTGATATTCCCTTAACTCCCCTTCTCCCTCCACTGTCATTCCCTTTCTCGCCTATCCCTCTCCCGCACCGTCACTCTCGCCCATTAACCCTTCTCCCACACTCCCTACTCCTCAACCAAACTCCCCCTTCCCCGTCTCTTTCTCTACTTCCCCATCTGTCTCCCTCCTTCCCCCGCTCTCTCTCGTTCTAAAACTCGTTATGCTATATTTTCTGCAAATTACAGTTGTAGAGTCAGTGCCAAAAATATCTAAAAAAAACAGACTGTTGACAAAATGATATCGAACTGACAAAATTGAACTTTGTCTTTAATATTGTAAAGAGTGTTTTAAGATAACTGTAAGGGACTTTGAAGTCTGCTCGTTCATGTATTTTCGACGCTGACTATGTATAGCAAAAGTGTTAAACCGTGTTAAACAATTCATGGAAAACTTCTTCTGAGGCGACATATTTACTTGAATCCAAAAAAAACGCGCCATTTCTGTCTGACAGATTGAAACTGAAAATGTTTCTAAAATTTCCCTCCAGTAGTGCTATTCTGTTACAATCTTTCTCTGTGAACACCAAGGTGAAGTGAGCTGTCATCTGTCCCGATACTAGGGATTGCCCTAGTATCGGGACAGATGACAGCTCACTTCACCTAGGTGTTCACCGAGCGAGATTGTAGCAGAATACATACAGGTACACAATCAAAAACAATACACAGCGAGCTGCTAGCACACATCACAGTTAAGTAAGTAATGGTCAAATACTCAACGCTACTCAATTTTAAGATGCCGTTAAATCTCATGATGTCTATCACTTTATGTCAAAGTGACTGCTGTGACATCTGTGACTTGAAGGCATCTTAAAATTGAGTAGCGTTAAAGCAGAGTTTCTTAAAAGTTTTGTAGTCACGGACTACTTACACGATTTAAACAATGAGGGCTATCGTGTATGAATTCGCCGCTAGAGGCGCTAGTGTACCGTTAGGTCTCTGAAACGTCAAATGTCACTGTTTGTGGGTGGGCTACGCGTGTTTATTTCTAATTAGAACTGTTGCGAACACAGATATAGATAGACCTAGATAACGCAAGAGCAACTACTTCGCGTGCCTAGTTTCGTGCCTAGCTTACGTACATAAGTAAAAAAATTAAGTAAACGTTTTCTTCCATCGGTAAGTCATTTTGTGATTAATATTATGCGTAATTAATTTAAAAAACAATTATTTTTAATCTAATACCCTCAGTAAAACCAAATTTAAGAAAAACAAAACATTGTGACGTCAGAAAATGGCACGCTTGGTTTTCATACAGATCGTGATACTTGCGTTATCTAGGTCTATCTATATCTGTGGTTGCAAATATTTTGCAATACTTGAAATTAATTATGGCAAATATGAGTTACGGGTCAATGAATGCCAGTGCTTTGAAACCCTTTTATCTTTCGGAACAGTCCTCCTTTTATTCCGAATAAAATGGGACTGCGAAACACTACGGCATGCTCGATATTTTTACGGTACTATTTTAAGGTATTAATAAAAAGGCGCTCGTAAAAACAAACTTTGGGACATCACTCAACAGTGGCGCCAACTATACTCCATTTATAATAAGATTAGACTTTAAAACAAACCTTTTTTACAGTCCCTTCAGCTGATTTTGTCTTCTATTCCGTAGGCTTAAGGATGACATTAGAGGCAAAAAAGTGGTTACAATGTCAACTGTTTACTGCAGCTGCCATTTGTCATGCCACCAACGCAATATAAGTCAAAATCGGTTGAACGGACTATAAAAAAGGTTTGTGTATTTGTCCAATCTTATTGTAAATGGAGTATAGTGAGCATAAAAACGGTAGCCCTCATTCCACGGAAGTCAAAAAATATTTTAGGAAAAGAAAATAAGCCTTATTTTGTGGAGTATAGTGAGCATAAAAACGGTAGCCCTCATTCCACGGACTCCTGTCAAATTTTAGGAAAAGAAAATAAGCCTTATTTTGTGTTCGTGGTATGGTCGAGAAATGTTGAGTTTACTACAAAATTTCCTAATAAATATTATGTTGTGACTGCGGACCCCTGATACCCATGCTACTTTAAGAAACCCTGCGTTAGAGAATTTGGCCATAAAGTCATTTGTTTTGCAAATACAGGTACAGTACATAGAGATAAACAGATAAAAGGTCAGAAAAAGGTCAGAAATTCTCAGAGCAATATCAGTAATCCTCACCTGTAGTTCCAGTAGCGCGGCTGGTGGCTGGCTGACCGCCTTGTCCACGTCAGCTCGGCCCATAAGGATTGTGGGACGCTCCCACACCGAAGAGTGAGCCGCAGAGTTGTAGAAGAACACTGAACCGTCTCCAGTCCAGACCACGCACCTGGGGTGGAAAGGAGAGGGGTGGTTAGTGTGATGAAAAAAAATCTACAACTTATTATTTCATCGACATCGTTTATTGTCATTATTAGGCTGACCCGACAGACGTTGTCCTGTCCCCTACCTACGTACCTACCTACATACCCTTCCCTACACCAACCCTACCTACCTAAAATTTTATTTTATACAAACCTTCTCCTGGCAATTACGAACACAATAAAAAAAGAATTATCCAATTTGGTCCAGCCGTTCGCAAGTTATGCGCTTAGCAACACATTCAGCGATTCATTTTTATATTATAGGTGGTGTATATACTACACTAGCTACCCGACCCGGCTTCGCATGGGCCTAAAGCCTTCCCCGATAAATGGACTATCCAACACAAAAAGATTTTTTCAATTCGATCCAGTAGATCCTGAGATTAACGCGTTCAACCAAACAAACTCTTCAGCTTTATAATATTAGTATAGATAATATCAATGAAATAATGACCAACTTTAGCGCCTCATCATCATCATCATCATCATTTCAGGCAAAAGACGTCCACTGCTGGATATAGGCCTCCCCAAGAAGGGGGTTTTGCCATAATCGCCACGCTTGGCAGGCGGATTGGCGACCGCAATATGGTATGGCTTTAGCGCCTATTGTAAATTATTTAATATAGATATTAGACTGTAAGCTTTCCGAATAATAAAGAAATAAATAAATAAACATCATTATATGCCTAGCCTTTTTCCAACTAAGTTGGGGTCGGCTTCCAGTCTCAACTGATGCAGCTGAATACCAGTGTTTTATATTTGTGTACTCACCAAGGCGTTCCCAATATCGGTGTGCTGGATATAGGTCGGCTCCTATCCTGCTTCGCCTTGTCTTTCTCCTTCTCTTTCTCGCCCTTGTCCTTCTCCAGTCGCTCTCGCTCTGCCGCTTGTCTCTCTTGGTCGGCTTGCTCCTGTCTCTCACGCTCCTCGGCTGCTCGTCTTTCGGCCTGCAGTAGTTTTTCGGCCTCGGCTGCCGCTTTGGCTTCGGCGTGGGCTTCTACGTCGATTACTGTTATGGAGTAAATTATGGTCAGACTTTTGACCGAAACGGCAAAAAAGAAAAAACGTGCCCTCGGGCGCCAAACTACGAATGATTACGTTTTTTAGTACCTCCTTCTCATTTAAATCGGCAACACAGTGAAAACAAAGATTGAAATTACTCTAAAGATTAAAGAAACTAGAACGTCGTCTATGTATTTTTTTTTGGGTAGAAGATGATTTTTTCAAAAAGTGCTGTATCAATTCGATAAAATTTATATGAGAACACACACCTGAGGCATACCCTATCCATAAAAAAGAATTTTCAAAATCGATTCGAATATTCTTTTTTTCAAATCGATTTTCGGAGAAATCGCTTAGCACACATAAAAAAAAAGAAAATAAAAACAGTCGAATTGGGAGCCTTCTTTTTTGAAGTCGGCTGAAAAATTCACTCGTATGTAATACAAAACAAAGCTTACATTTCAATGCCATACTGTGAGTTGAGTTGGAGTGGAGACGACGTTGAGTTGGTGTAATGTGCTATGTATACCTGTATCATACCTTTTTAATAGAGGAAAAAGTTCCCCACTGTTCCACATCCGTCTACAGAATAATATTCGTCACAACTCACCTTCTATCTTGCCGTCGTCAAGCTCCATTTTCTTATCATTTCTCTTGTCGAATCCTTCTGTTTTTTCTTTCTTCGCCTTCAATTCTGTTTGTAACAACGAAAATTTGAATAAAACAAATACATTTAACATTTGACTGCCACGTGAAAACAGCAACAACGTGACCTTGGAGCCAAGCTACGAATTAATCCTTTAAGAGCGCCCGTCCCGTCATTGTTCTTATACAAACGTTCGTACGCTTTGTCCTATACAAATAATAAAATTTAGTCTATCCTATTCAACTTCAAATAAAATCATAATTTTAATTGTACTACCTGAAAAAGATGACATTAATTTATATTGCCTAATAATTGTATCGAATTCAATAATTATCAATTTTATTGTACAAACATAATATGAATATAATTAAGTAATAAACTCAGATTATGAAATAAAAGGAAGATAGACCTCGTGGAACACTGAGCGTGAAGCCACTTCACAGAGAGTGAACAACTACAATCTCGTGATTAGGGAATGCAATCTCGTACGAGATTTCCGCCTAGCGAGATCTCGCGAGACTCAAAACCCAGTCTCGCGAGATCTCGCAAATTACGGGATCTCGCGAGATTGGGAGAATCGCAATTAAAACATAAATGCAAATGCTTGTTTTAAGAACTAGTAATTGACATGATATGTAATTAAATAGAAAGTGCGTTGCTTAGTTATAAAAATAATGTAAGTTTTATTTTAAAAATCAACAGAGTACTTATTATTTTGTCTCTAACTCTAATAACATTTGTTTATGTCTATAATTATTATACCTACTGTAGCTAATCAGTTCAAATTCTTACAATATTGATAACAAAACAATAATTATCTATATTTAGTCTTTTGTAAATTATTACTTTAGTTTCAATAATTAAGAGTAATAGGAACATTACTTATAGTAAATAAATACAACAAAACAAAAACTTAACTTCACAAGTTCTTAAATAAATGTTGTGAGATCGTATTAATCAAATAAAAGAAGTTTAAAGTAGAAGTCAGATGAAGTTATCAAGGTACGGAAAGGCAAGTTAGTTTGTCTGAAAATGGCTTCTCAAAAAACACATCATGTCGAGAGTATCATTTGACAGACGACTTCTGATTTTGTCGATCTCGTTATCTCGCAAGATCTCGTACGAAATTTGACGAGATACAATCTCGTAAAATATGGCCGGGATCTCGGCGAGACGAGATTGCATTCCCTACTCGTGATTGTATTCGCTTTTAAATGTATTTGTTTTTTTTTTACGAAAAAAAAATTACGAAAAGGAAAAACATTTCTAGTCGTAGTGCAATAAAGTATTTTACTTTATTGCACGGACTGCAGTTCTAGTTATTAAGTACTAACATAGGCTGAGTTATATTGTTACTAACACAGTGGACTTTTGTAGTAGGTATGTGACATGAATAAATAATAATAACATTATTTTCATTGCTATTTTTGAAGACCGTGGGGTTTTTAGTCACAACGTGTTGTGTTTTTCCAAAGTACAGGTTATCATGGTTCAGAAGTTGAACTTAAAATAATAATAGGTCAACCAAAATTCCGCATAGAAAGATAACTTTTCTGCAACTCAATACCGATAACCTTTTAAGCAACAAATAAATTAATAATGACTCTAGTTCTTTATGCGACTTTTCTTTATTCTTATACTAGCTTTTGCCCGCGACTGTGTCCGCGTGAATGTCGGTTTTAATAATAAACCTTTATTTCGGACAACAAAGATCCATAGAGTGTTAGTAAGATAGAAAAAGCGGCCAAGTAACATAATATATATTTTTTTATATTTGTGTTGATTGAATAATAATATAATAATAATAACATGTGGGGACATTTTCACACACGGCCATCTGACCCTAAACTAGGGAGACCCTGTACTATGGGTGTCAGACAGCTGATATACATACACAAATACATTTTTTTTTTAAATACATACATATATAGATAAACAACACCCAGACACAAGGCAAACACAAATACTCATCACACAAATGTTCACCCTGGGCGGGAATCGAACCCGCAACACGCTGCGCAGCAGTCGATCGCTCAGCCACTGCGCCAACCGTGTCGTCAAAAAAAATGAAAGGTAAATTGCGGTTTACGATTTATGACGTATTAAAAAAGAACTACTTACTAGATTTCGTTCGTACCAATTTTCGGTGGAAGTTTACATGGTATTGTACATCATCATTTTTTTTAGTTTTATCATTCACTTATTTTAGAAGTTACATGGGGGGGGGGACACATTTTACCACTTTGGAAGTGTCTCTCGCGCAAACTATTCAGTTTAGAAAAAAATGATATTAGAAACCTTTTTTTTGAACCATTATTTTTGAAGACCTATCCATAGATACCCCACACGTATGGGTTTGATGAAAAAAAAGATTTTGAGTTTCAGTTCTAAGTATGGGGAACCAACCAAATATTATTGTATTTTTTTTTGTGTGAAAATGTTAACGCGGTTCACAGAAGACATCTACTTACCAAGTCTCAACAGTATAGTTCTTATAGTTTCAGAAAAAAGTGGCTGTGACATACGGACGGACAGACAGACGTGACGAATCCATAAAGGTTCCGTTTTTTGCCATTTGGCTACAGAACCCCAAAAAAGTTATGCGTGGTCAAACATAAAAATATATACAGGGTAATTGAAAAAATACCCAAAACCTCTTAATCCTGACTTCGTATCATCACCCCGAACATCATTGGTTCTACGACTTTTCAAAATTCCAAATATTTTTTTTCCATACAAAAAATATAAACACACTCTAAAGGACAATGCCAGAAACTCTATAGAACTTTGTCCCACTCAATAAAAATCAAGTGCAATATGTAGCATCTTACTGTTTATTTATTGCTGATAACTACACATTAGTCTTAGTGACTGTAGAACTTGCGGTTTCCGTTTAAATCTAAAAACAATAATGACATTGATTATAGGTTAAATTGTATTTTAGGTAAAATGAGTTTGTATTTTGTGGGTAGGTATTTCGTAATCCGCAAGTTCTAAAGAAAAACAATTTAGTATAGAAAGATTCTATATTCATTACAATTGTTTTCATTAATTTACTTTTTCTGTACATGTGTTACTTTTTCTGTACTTGGGTGGGGCAGGATCTGGCATTGTCATTTTGCATTTATTTTTTCTGACACAGCCGTATATATTTTTAGCGCGCGTAGTATGCGTAAATTTTACAGACTTCAAATAAACGAAAACAACTTTTTTTTGGCTACGTTATTTAGTTGAGATCAAAGTCGTAGAACAAATATTGTTCAGGGTGATGATACGAAGTCAAGATTAAGAGGTTTTGGGTATTTTTCAATTTCCCTGTATATACGTGTCGAATTGAGAACCTCCTTCTTTTTTTGATCTCGGTTGAAAAGAGTAATAAAAATGTGGTTAAGTATAGAGGGAGAGAAACGCCAACGAAAAGATGGATGGATTGTGTGAAGAGTGATGTGAAAGAGAGAGTCAGTGATAGCAGGGCAGTTGACAGGGTGGGATGGAAGAAGAAACGTGTTGCATCGATGTCGATTTTCGAAAGTCTGAATTTCATTATAATACATAAGAATTATAATCTGAACTATTTAAAATCACGAAAGTTATTTTACCGGATGTCGTAAATCCGATTTGTTTGTTTCCCGATTTTCATATGTTCGAAGAAACAAATAAAAGTTCGGAATTTAGAAATTTTAGAATTATAAAAATAGGATAAATGGTAAATCGGAGTTGTTATATAAAGAATTTTGAACCATTCGTAATTATGAAAATCGGAATTTTGAAATTCGTATTTCTGACTTTCGGAATAAAGTTTTTCGTATTTATGTAGTGTATGTACCCCATTCAAATAGGTACATTACAATCACTCTACTCGTAACAACTAGCCATGTTCGTTGGACGCATAGACAAACATACATCTCAATTAATATTTTATCAGAGTACTACGAACACATATCTATTGAAACAGACGTAAACATATTGAGATAAGTTACGTTTAAATATATCTCAGTTAGTGTACTTTCAACTCAACTGACATTATGGTGATGGTCTAAAATAATTAGTATAACAGTGTTCTAAGTGAAAATAGTGAAAAAGAAAACTAATGGAATATCGTCAAACAAAATTTTATCAAAAGATATCGTGAAGGACTTCTACAGAAAAGGATTCCGTCAAAATGTTGACTATTTATTTCCTGCTCGGATTTGGTTTGATGACAGCACATAGCGACTATGGCGTATCGTTTCGAGCACAGAACTTCGAGGAGACACTTCAAAATATAGACAAGGAAGCGCTTAGAAACCATCAGAGAGAAAAGAGATTTGTCATGTGGTTCTCTCCTACTTGGAGAAGTAATAGTAGAAGAGAAAGCGTGGCTAACGTCACGAGACTCCAGCATGAGAATAACGCAACTCGGCCATATGGCAGAGTCATATATCCCGGACATGTTGCTCTGTCAAAAAATACCAGCGGATTTATCATATTTACACGAACAAATGGAACAAACAATGTTACGCCACAATATTATGTTATTCCGGAGCAGAACAGTAACGTCACTATACCTGAATATCCTAATTACAACAACATTGACGTAAAACCCGGATATAACAACAGTTTTAATAATACGTCTGACTCTTCTGGTTTGACCGTTAAACCCGTCGACCCTGTCACACCCGGTTACATACCTTATCCAGTTTATCCAACACCAAATGCTGTTTATCTAGCACCTTACTTCGGTAATCCAGCACCTAACAACGGCTATCCAGTACCATACAACGGCTATACAGTACCTAACAACGGTTATCAAAGTTATCTAGCACCTAACAACGTAAATCCAGTACCAAACAACGGTTATACAGTACCTAACAGCGGCTATCAAGTACCTAGTAGCGGCTATCCAAGAAATCCAGTACACAACAACGGTTATCCAATTTATCCAGCACTTAACAACGTAAATCCGGTACCAAACAACGGTTATACAGTACCTAACAGCGGCTATCAAGTACCTAGTAGCGGCTATCCAAGAAATCCAGTACACAACAACGGTCATCCAATTTATCCAGCACCTAACAACGTAAATCCGGTACCAAACAACGGTTATACAGTACCTAACGGCGGCTACCCAGTACCCAACAACGGCTATCCAGTACCTAACACTGTGTATCCAGTGCCTAACACCGTTTATCCCGCATCTTACTTCGGTAATCTGGCACCTAATAACGGCTATCCAGTACCAAACACAGGCAATCCAGTAGCAAACACCGGCAATCCAGTACCAAACAATGGCTATCCAGTACCAAACAACGGCTATCAAGTACGATACAACGGTTATCCAGAAGCAAACAACGGCTATCCAGTACCAAACAATGGTTATCCAGTAGCAAACAATGGCTATCCAGTACCAAACAACGGCTACCCAGTACCAAACAATGGCTATCCAGTACCAAACAACGGCTACCCAGTACCAAACAACGGCTACCCAGTACCAAACACCGGCAATCCAGTACCAAACAACGGTTATCCAGTACCAAACAACGCAGATCCAAACAACAGTTGCCAAGTACCAAACAACGCCAATCCCGAAACAGGCTTTAATAATACCGACACCGGTGCCATTATTACCGGTAATTTGAAGAATTGCAGATGGGACCGTGTTATAGGTAATTCTACTGTCACTAAAGAAGAGAAATCTATGAACGCCTGTATGATAACGGTGAACAAATGCCCAATCGGCATGAAACTGTTAACCTTTGGTATATGCGTCAGAGATGATAATAATGATGACTATGAGGATTACTAGCGAGCCGCCCCGGCTTAACGCGGATGCAATGTTCATCAAACTATACGTGTAAACATTCCT
Organism: Charanyca ferruginea; assembly: GCA_947361185.1. Lineage (NCBI taxonomy): Eukaryota > Metazoa > Arthropoda > Insecta > Lepidoptera > Noctuidae > Charanyca > Charanyca ferruginea. The sequence continues at coordinate 2,413,390 of OX376080.1, forward strand.
CTTGAATCACTGTATCTAATGCTAAACTGCATTAAAATCCGTTGCGTAGTTTAACCCTTTAACGGTTTCCGTCGGATTAATCCGACAAATATTTTAATGTCCATTACGCCAGCGTCGTATATTTCCGACGAAATACCACAGCTTGTTAATTCTGTTTTTAGGATTCCGTACCTCAAAAGGAAAAAACGGAACCCTTGTAGGATCACTTTGTTGTCCGTCTGTCTGAGTCTGTCTGTCAAGACTCTTTATCTCGGGAACGCGTGGAGGTATCGAGTTGAAATTAAAACCATAAACTCAAGTCTACGGTCCCTTGATGCTGTAAAAATTAACCCTCTAAGTTACCGTGAAAAAAAGATACGGCCGTTTATTTCGCAAAAAACGCATTTATAATATTAAGTAGATTAAAGTATGGATTAGTATAGAAGTATGGATATGTACCTACTAATATGTACGGAACCCTCGGTGGCCGAGTCCGACTCGCACTTGTCCGTTTTTTTTTTTTTTAATTTAATTACGCTGTATACTATCAAGAAGATGTTTATATTAGGTAAGTAGTTAATTAAGTAATCATTTCAATTTAATACACTTTAGTCTATTAATTATGTCCTAAGTTAGATGAATTACTTATATTGTTCACTGTGCCAGGCGCTGGAGGCACGACCACTGATATGAAATCGGGCGGTTAAGAAAAAACCAACCGCCTTCAAAAACTAAAAAGTGATAAATAACTTAAGCACAGAACACACATTACTTTAGTTTCGGAAGTCGATGGCAATACAAAACAACAAACAGAACCAAGCCACCGCCACCGACTTCCGAAACTGAAGTAATGTGTGTTCTGTGCTTAAGGTATTTATCACTTTTTAGTTTAGGAAGGCAGTTGTTTTTTTTTTTTTTTAAGTTTCAATTCTCCGCTTTTTAGTATCGCCTTAACATCCATTAAGCTATTAAGAAACGACGACACAGTTAAATCAGAGATTAAAAGTCCTCCAAAGATTGAAGAAACTAAAACATCATCTTTGTAATTTTTTTGGAAAATTGATGATTTTTTCAAAAAGCTTTGAATCAATTTCGATAAAATTTATATGGGACCACTTCGGAATAAACCCCTTTCGAACAAAAATAGAATTTTGAAAATCCGTCTATATATGACGGAGTTATGCCCGAACATGAGGTAGGTACATAAGGTTTAATAAGTTAGTTTTAAAGTGTGATTTCTAGGGTAGTAATTAGTATTTAAATTCCTTTATTAATTAAAATTAGGTACATATTAGTTTATAACTACACTGTCGCATTAGGTTAACGCCTGTAAAGATAGATGTAAGAGGATAAATAAATACATAAAAAAAATACATACATCCGAATAGGGTATTTTACAAAAAAAATCGAATTAGTCCGTCAGATAAATTTCCAAAAAATATTGGACACGAGTTTTTTCTTTTTTCACGTAAACAAAAAATGAAGACGATACAGTGCGTCGAAAACTCGTGTGACATCACTATGTCAGTACACTTTTACTAGCGAAGTGACGTCACAAACCCCCACTCATAATCTTTGATGCGTTTTAACTTCGTCAGTTTGTATTGATTTGATAAAACAAAAAATTCGTATCCAATATTTTTCGATAATCTAACTGACGGACTAATTAGATTTTTTTTTGTAAAATACCCTATTGATAACCTCCTCCTTTTTGAAGTCGGTTAAAATGTCTAAGCGTACAGTGAAAGCGACTTTGTTTTATACTATGTAAAGAAGATACAAATAAAAGCTGGAGACATCTTCAACGAAAGATGTGGACCTTTATAGATGCGAGAGGCGGGGGAAAGAGATGTGAGGAAAGGTTTAGGAGAGGCCTACTCCACATAGGCGACTACAACTAATATAAATTAAGGGGATTGAGAGGCTGTAAATTTTCATACAAAAAGCTTTTTCAAAAAAAGGAAAACCGCCTTCAAAAACTAAAAAGTGATAAATAACTTCGGTCGTGGTCGGGAAGTCGGTGGCGGTGGCTTTGTGTTTGTTGTTTTGTATTGCCACCGACTTCCGAAAGTAAACGAATGTGTAGTCTGTGCTAAAGTTATTTATCACTTTTTAGTTTTAGAAGGCAGTTTTCTTTTTTTTTGAAAAAGCTTTTTATTTTTCGCTTTTTAGTGTTGCCTGAATATCCAAATCCATTAAGAAACGGCGACACACTTAAAAGAGATTGTAAGTCCTCCAAAGATTGAAGAAACTAAAACGTCGTCTAAGTATTTTTTTAGATATTTGTTGATTTGGAAAATTTATATGGGACCATTTCGGAATAACGGTTTACCCCCTAGTTAAACAGTTAAACTTAGTTAAATTTTCATAATTTCTGGAAATGTTTTTATTTTAAAGAAATATTGCGTACCATAGAAGTTATTATCATCTAAATATCTGCGTTTTTTACTTAAAAACTTTCTCGAGCGTTTTTATTTTTTTAAATTAAAGTATACTGAATTAAAAAGCAAAACGTACATTAGGGCACCCCATGTGGGGTACGGGTCTCGGTAATTCTAAATAGTATCTATTCTTCTGGAATTTCTTGGTATTCAATATGAACCGTACTATCATACATTTCAAAAAAAGAGAACCGCCTTCAAATACTATTAAGTGATAAATAACTTTAGCACAGAACACACACAATTAATGCTTTGTAAAAAGTTTTTTTTCCCACTTTTTAGTGCCTTCTTGTCACCAAAATCCATTAAGAAATGACGGCTTGGTATGGCAGAAACGGCGCCTCTGTATTTTGAGCTTAGAGTTAATAAATAAATAACACAGCTAAAACATAGATTAAAGGCCTCCAAAGATGAAAGACACAAAAACGTCTTCTATGTATATTTTTTTTGGTTTTGCTGTTTTTTTTTTTAAAGCACTGAATAAATTTATATTTGTTGTATACTAAACCTTCTCCAGAATGTAACAAACATTTTTTTGAAAACCGCATCAAAATCGGTTCAGCCAAACTGGAGATAATCGCGGACGTACATACATACATACATACAAACATACGGGTCGAACTGATAACCTTTTTTTTTTTTTTTTTTTTTTATCATTTGATAGGCATACGTTTGACCTCTATCTCACCTGATGGGAAGCGATGATGCGGTCCAAGATGGAGCACGCTTGCCTAGAAGTAACCTATTCACTCTTGACTTAAAGACTCCCAGGTTGTAGCTATCAGGAAACACAGACTCAGGCAGGGAATTCCACTCCTTAGCAGTACGCACAATGAATGTGTTCCCAAAACGTTTTGTGCGTGTGGGTGGGATGTCCACCATGTACCGGTGGCGCATCGCCGTACGTCTTGTGGTCCGATGATGGAACGGGCTCGGCGGAATTAAATTATGCAATTCTGTCGCACACTCCCCAAAATGCAACCGATAGAAAACCGACAGGCCAGCAACTCGGCGTCGATGCTCAAGACTTTGAAGCTTTAAAAAAGGAAATATGGGTAATTGCCTCCTAGACTTGCAACTCTCTCTATCGCACGATACGGGTCGGCGGGCAGGGGCATATTGTAATCGTATTGTTCAGATAGCATTTTTGGAAATACCCACTCGTGCCGCGTATCGGCACCTCTTACGGCTAAACCCAATTACCTACCTTCACTGAAATATAGATCACTACTGCTGGAAGATAATATGCTTCTATCTATGTTTGAAAGGTGTCCGTGTCTCACATTCATCAATAACGGTTATCTATGTGACGGAAACAATAGATAGGGGTAGCCCTCCCGTGCGTTTCGTTACAACCAACATCATCATAAACAATGTGATTTTTTTAAAAAAAACTTCTGTATGTTTAAAGTATTAAATGGCTGGATTTAGTTTTAGTTTACATAAAATATAAAACTCTGGGTGTAAGTCGTACAATTATACAAGACTAGCTGACCCGACAGACGTTGTCCTGTCCCGATCTACCTACTTACCTGCCTATATATCTACACCTACCCTACACCTACCCTACACCTACCCTACACCTACCCTACACCTACCCTAGGGTAATTTTTCCAGAATTTTTTTTGTTCTTTGCTATAAACCTCACGGGGCCCGAGACCTTTCCAACGAATGCAAAACCGTGGAAATCGGTTCGTGCGTTCTGGAGTTATATCGTCAGGAAGGAAAACCCGACTTATTTTTATATAGTAGATTTAACTGCATTTTGCTAAACAAAGCGGTTACGCTGGAGAGTATTGGAATTAAACGTACCTAATTGACAGTTTAAAACTCAAGATTTTTTTATTGTAATTATTTCGTTGAGTATATAAGTTCCTGTAGATTTATTTAATCTATATGTAAATTCATTACAAGCTAATATGCTCATTTGATCGATTGTTTGTTATTGGTTCTGTGATTGAACCTCAAAATCATTTTCCTAGTGGGATAACTCCAGTACTATTTCAAAATCAGTACATTAACTTGAGTCGGACATGTTTCATGAGATTATATAAATAAAGTATATTTTAAAAACAAACCATTTATCCCTAGAATTCGGCGGATAAACAAGTCTGTTACCCGTAGTTACCGTCCTATCAAACAAATAGACACGATATCTATGAAAATGCCAAAGTTTGTGTCCCAATGACGTGTTGACAACTGTACAGTTGTCAACACGTCATTGGGACACAAACTTTGGCATTTTCATACAAATAGTTAACCGTAGTAAGCCACAGACCCTCTCATCGATAGATATCGTGTGCCGGTAAGATTTCTTACTCTCTAACAAATAATTGGGATGTTATAACCACAGACAGATAGGTTTTTCTATTACCAGTATATCAAAATTGGAGATAGAATAGGGAATTGGGTTTGGCCGTTAGTCCTCTTAATAGGGTATTACACCCATTTTTGAAAAGTGTCTGTATGAAAATCTGTAGTGCCATAAAAATGCAACTAAATTTTAAATTTTCAAATGGCGCGCGTGGTTTGACGAAAACGCCTCTTACTGGACGCCATATTGCTCAGCGTAAATGACGTCAGTTGGATTTGTATCAAATGAGCTCATATTCAATAAGATAATTGTATATCATTTAAAAATAATTAAAAGCATATTTTGTAATAGATGTAATAATGAAAAAATTACGTTGGTTACGAAAATAATAAAAGTACAAAGCCAATATTACGCCAATCGGTTGACTGACAGTTCACAATTTTTTGTTTACACAGCCGTACGGCGTAATAACATGGCCGCTACTATTTCACGGTGTTTTATAACAGATTAAAAATACTGAAAACTTTTAATTGAATTTAAACATTTGTTTTCTTATTTTATGAACTAAAACTTACATTTTCCGACTGCTTTATGCCTAAACAGCCCCAATAACATATTTATAGATTTTTTCTCGTATAGAGTAAAATACCCTATTCTATCTATACATATAAGTAACCATAAGTACCTCATAAGTACCTATAGTATTTTTAACTTGATTAATTTTATATTAAGTTCGAATAGTAATAAGAATTAAAGGCTATTTTAATTTTAATTTTATTTTATTCTAAGGAAGATAGATGAAATATGAAGAAAAAAGGTCAAATAATGACTTGGCACTTTACGATGGAAAGAGACCAGATGGAATGACCATAATGCCGTGGAAGCTGGGTAGGCCTTTGGTGTGGGACACAACATGACACACAATCCGTGTTTTGTCGCACATTGATTAAGGCGACAACGTAGGCCACAAGTACATACAACGACTACTTGACAAATTCGCGACGCGTCGCATTATCGCGTTTGTCGTTCACGTAGGACAACGGGTCACCTAGGACAATGCCTTATAATGCCGTAATCACACATGAGCGTTTGTATGAGAAATATGACGGGATGTTCCCACCGAGCGAACTTCGACGCGAGCGTGATTGAAACTTGGTGGAAAATTGACGCGCGGAAATTCCTCATAACTTGTTTTACGAAATATGTGTTTTCGAAAAAGCCTTACACACAAGTTTTTGGTAATAATGTCTGTAATTTGGAATCACCATTACATGTGCAAGGTTTCTATGACGCTGTCTTTTTAACTTTTTCAATGTATGAATGCATTATGAACGGCCAAAGTTCAGATAAAAACTGTGCAAAAAAACTGATTTTCAGACGTGGTTACTGAATTTGTTTCTCAAAAAAGTTTATTTTTGGCTTCATACAAACCTAGATTTAAACCACAAGATACCTGTGTGTTAAAAATATTTGAAAGAAAATTTGTTATAACGCCTTAATCACGTACGAGCGTTATGTATGGGAGATATGGCGAGATGGGCGCTCTAAAGGAGACAACGTAGGCCACAAGTACATACAACGACTATATGACATTTTCGCGTCGCGTCGCGTCGCATTACCGCGTTTGTCGTTCACCTAGGACAACGCGTCACCTAGGACAATGCTTTATAACCCCTCGTTTACACCAAAAAACAAGTATAATACATGTCCAATACTTGTACACAACTTGTCTTGTCGTGTGTGTGTGTGTGTGTGTATGAGTGTGTGTGTGTGTGTGTGTGTGTGTGTGTGTGTGTGTGTGTGTGTATGTTTTGTTTTATTTTTTGTTCATTTGCACAACAAGTATAATCAAGTATAAAAAACCAGTCCACTGTACCTAGACCTTTCCCTTATTGATAACATATTGCTGTATGATGAATCATTGGATGTCTTTGCGAGTACTGAGCTGAGACTCCTGACTGCCGCTAATCGTTACCTGGAGACAATTGCCACTCCCAGTACAATCTCCTTGAGTTAAATTGATTAGTTATTATTATTATTATTGATCGTGCCGTTTATGATCATCCGATTTTGTTCATTTACTGTAATTCAGTCAGATTCTATGTTCTTTTATGATATGTTATGTTTCTTCTTTTGTTTATGTTTAGTACTTAAGTTATATTATTATTAACCAATAACTTATAATGTCTGGTGTAAGCTGTTAGTATAGGTTGGTTATTTATAAATAAATAAATAAATAAAATACAAGTTTTGTCTAAACCAAGTTATATACTTGTATTTGAGTGTGAACAATGTCACAGACATTGCATAAAACTTGTAGAATACATGTATTATACCTTGATGTAAACGAGGAGTAACGCCGTAATCACGTATACACAGCTCCAGAGAATTCTCACCCAGAGCGGGTGAGAAATCTCAGCCGGAGAGAGTGAGTTTTCTCTGTAGCTGTGTGTACAAGCGTTTATATGGGAACTATGACGGGATGGGGACTCTTAAGGGGCTATTAAACGACTTTTACAGATTTTAAACTGACAATCACGTCAAAATGTGCAGTGTAGATGATTTGAAAAAAATATATGTTAAACTAGAACATGCTCTTAATCATTTAGTAAGTGAATATTTTTAATTATATTCATGTTATATAGTTTAATTAACACGTGAAGTTGTGTCTGACGCGGACAAAACATTGACAATCACACAAAATCTACCAGGTATAATTAAACGAAACTTACACCTTCTTACGGACTATTTTATTATCTATCTTTTAATAAAAGTAGTATTCTTTCAAAATTAAAAAAAAGGCGTATACTAAAAGATAGATAATAAAATTGTCTGTAAGATGGTGTAAGTCTCGTTTAATTATACCTGGTAGATTTTGTGTCGCGTCAGACACAACTTCGAGTTAATTAAACTATTTAACATGTCAGACGATCATTGGGCCAAACGTACAACCCAATGGGTTCCTCTACATGGCAAGCGACATCGCGGCAGGTCCAGGCGGAGATGGCGGGATGATCTAGATTCCTTCGAAAAAGACTGGCCCCAATTAGCCCTTAACAGAAAGAGTTGGAAGGAGAGTAGAGAGGCCTTTGCCCAGCATTGGGAAAATCCAGGCTGAAAATATAAATATAATATGAACTTAATCAAAAATATTCACTTACTAAATGATTAAGAGCATGTTCTAGTTTAACACTTTAAGCGCCATGGGGGACACCGTGTGTCCGACGCTAGTGGAGGTTTTACCTTTAACGTTTTTGACCCGGCAGTTAACGTATTAACATTATATTTTTTTCAAATCATTTACACTGCACATTTTGACGTGATTGTCAGTTTAAAATCTGTAAAAGTCGTTAAATAGCCCCTGAATATGAGCAGGACTTACCTTCGATCTCTTTCATGGGTTTGGGTTTCTCCCACACACTCTCCTGCTTCCCGGCGTGGTAGTAGTAGGGGCGGCCGTCAGGAGCGCAGTGAGTGGTCCAGGCCGCAGCCGCCGCTAGCAGAGCGGGAGGAATCACCTGCCACCAAACATTTCATACTATTAGGACATTTAGACGACACGGTTGGCGCAGTGGCTGAGCGATCGACTGCTGCGCAGCGTATTGCGGGTTCGATTGGGCGGGTAAATATTTGTGTAATGAGCACTTGTGTTGGCCTTGTGTCTGGGTGTTGTTTATCTATATATGTACTAGCTGACCCGACAGACGTTGTCCTGTCCCGATCTTGGGGGATGAAAAGGGGGTGAAAAATGGGGATGAAAAATAGATGTTGGCCGATTCTCAGACCTACCCAATATGCACAAAAAATGTCATCAGAATCGGTCAAGCCGTTTCGGAGGAGTACGGGAACGATAACTGTGACACGAGAATTTTATATACACTCGGCGTCACAAAAATCGCACCTCTTTAAGAATTCCCTTCAAAGTCATTTTAACCCTATTAATCAATGGTATACATATGACTATAAGGTATAATTGGAAAGGCAATTTATTTAAATTTCAGAATAAATCAATGGATTTGGTTTTTTGTTTACCAGGGAATAAAAAAAAGCAAGCTAATGCAAATGATTAAAAATTTAAATTTTATTTTATCAGCAAAAATTACAACAAAGTCCTTAAAACTAACTTAAAACCTAGTGTTACCCCCCCTAGCCCTGATGACTGCTTCCATGCGTTCTCTCATGGACCTTATTAATGTGACAACAGTCTCTTATGGAATGTTGTCCCATTCTGCAACGACGGCATCTTGAAGGTCTTGGAGAGTGGTAGGGGCAGGATTTCGTGCCCGTACTCGCCGTTTCAGTTCATCCCAAAGGTGCTCAATAGGGTTCAGGTCTGGACTTCGCGCCGGCCAGCGCATAACAGGGATGCCAACTTCTTGCAGGTAGTCTCTTACAATTAAAGCGGTGTGACAACGGGCGTTATCGTGCATTAACGTGAACCCACTGCCAACAAAACCCGCATAAGGGACAACCTGCTCCTCTAAGATCTCTGTTATGTACCGAGCAGCAGTCAGCGACCCTTGCCCGCGAGCACTTCCAGTCCGAGAAACACACACAAGGTTCGTTTTACCGTCGATTGACATGCCGCCCCAGAACATGCACGAGCCACCCCCGTATTCCACTGTCTCTTGAATACAGGCTTGTGCGAATCGTTCCCCTTGCCTCCTATACACTCTTCGACGCCTGTCGTTGCAGAAAAGACACACCCTCGTCTCATCCGAGAAGAGCACAGCCCTCCATTGGTCTATTGTCCAATCCACATGGTCACGGGCAAATTGCAACCGGTCTCTCCTATGCTGTGCAGTCAATTTGGGCCCTGTAGCAGCCCTATGAGCTGCAATTTTCTTCTCCCGCATTCTTCTTCTAATCGTGGAGACGCTTACAGAAGTTCTGCGAGCTGATCGCAGTTGTTGTTGCAGCTCAACAGCATTGGAGAACCGATTACGTAAAGACGTCGAAACAATGAAGCGATCGTCTCTTTCGGATGTGCACCGTTGTCTTCCAGATCCACGTCTTCGGATATAGCCACCAGTCTCTTGGAAACGTTGGAACACTCGTCGAACGGCAAAACGACTCAAGTTCAGTTGCCGAGCAACATCACATTGCCGCATCCCTGATTGCAGTAGTGCAATGACTTGAGCGGCTTCATCTGCAGTGGTATCCATCTTCTGGGGTATTTTTCTTGCTGTAGCTGTTCACGTGTGTTCACTTCAAAGGTTGAATAGCGAATGACCCACATTTAACCCGGGTCGCCCGTTTTATACCCTTGTAGGGAGGTGCAATTAGTGGCCGTTGTAATGCGTATTTTGACAACATTTTTTTTAACGTTACGTGCTAATGAGATCTGTTGTGTTTAGGAATTCTAACTGTTGTTAATTTAAAGGTCGTTAAACATACTTTTAATTGATACCAATATTAATTGGGTTTAATGTATTCGTTACTGGCGGGACATGTTTTAAACTTATTTTCGAAAAGGTGCGATTTTTGTGACGCCGAGTGTATTAGACGTATTTAAAAATGTAAAAAAAAAAAAAAAAAATTCAAACTATTTATTTTAAAATAACATGCATGGAATATAATCATTTAGAATAACGCTCAATCTTTATAAGTAAGATTATGTGCGCTATCGATCACGACTTAGTATTAGGTTGCTCACACACATGGCAGGTCTTTGTCATGTATTTGTGTATGTATATCAGCTATCTGACACCCATAGTACAGGGTCCGCCTAGTTTGGGGTCAGATGGCCATGTGTGTGAAATGTCTCCACATATTATTATTAGGGTCCGTTCACACAGACCGGCTCGGAGAGAAGAGCAGATGTTTTATCACGTTAAAAACAGAGTTTTGACTCATTGTAATAAGGTTTATTTTTACATGTCACTTCTTTTATTATTGCTCTTTAGCAAACCTAAAGGCCTACGCAGACAGGGACGGGGATTAGAATTTCAACTTCTCTATACATCTCTTTATTTTTTTGTACAAATCCTGCCATGATTCCTTGATTTTATCTCGCCAAAGATTGAGATGGTTTTACCAACATAAGGACTCGCGCATCGAAGACCACTGCTTCGACTCGAAAGTTACCCAGGGACCTAAAAGTCGAATTGTATAAGACTTACCAACTCCTCCTTAGAAGCAGGCTGTTCAGCCGGCGACGGTGAGTCACAGATGAGCTGCGGCTCCGACGGGCTGAGCCCCCCGGGCCCCATGCTGACAGGTCCTCCGGGGACCCCGATGGCTCCCGGGACCCCGCCGGCAACTGGGACCCCGCTGGGCCCCGCGTGCGGCCCGCCCATCGCTACTGCTGCGCCAGAAGGGGAATAAGATCACCGTTAGATATAATTGATAATTAATACATTCAAAATGGTACAGATAAAATACTTTTTTACAAAAAATTATGTACAGCATTCCCAAATTAATAATGCGCATGCAGATCTTCGCTAATTGTCGTATTCCCGGAAACACCCGAATCATTGAATCGTAAGAGCCCAGACAATGCACTTGCATTTTGCACCTTGTTCGAAAGAAATAGGAGTCAATATCATGTGTACACAATCGAAAACAATTCGGGCGGTCGGCGGCGGTCGCCGGTCAGTCAAACGTTCGTCAGTCGTCTTTATACAGGGAAATTGAAAAAATACCCAAAACCTGTTAATCTGGACTTCGTATCATCACCCTGAATAACATTTGTTCTACGACTTTGACCTCAACTAAATAACGTAGCCAAAAACAATTTATTTGAAGTCTGTAAAATGTACGTATACTACGCGCGCGCGCACCCGTATGATAGCGAATATGATGTAGATAGTAGGTAGGTTAATGTACAAGCACAGCTGATTGGAGGCCTTTCGTCGGCCGTGTCAGAAAAAAATATTATGCAAAATTTCAAGTGTGTTTATATTTTTTGAATGGAAAAAAATTGTGTCGAATTTTGAAAAGTCGTAGAACAAATGTTGTTCAGGGTGATGATACGAAGTCAGGATTAAGTGGTTTTGGGTATTTTTCCCTGTATATTGGTGGTCACTGCACGTGTTCTCTCTGTGTGGAATTATATAGAGCGGCTATTACACACCCTTCTTGGTTATGTTTTACTAAATTATGCATGAAGAAAATGCACTTAACCACTCTATATACATATCGTCTTCCGACGCTCGGGGAATACGACCGTTGCCGAACAGTGACGTTTCTATGCGCATTATCACTTTGGGAGACCTGTAATATACATTTAATAATATAATAATAATAATTTATTTATTAAAATAACGTTTACAAATGTGTACATTTAGTCAACAAAAAGAATAACTCCCATACAAGTATAATGCCTTAAAGTAAAACTAAGATATTTATATAACTGGTGCAAGTAATGATGATTCGGAAAACAATATTAGGTAGCGACCTGCCCGATCTAGGTTAATTCAAACCTGTGTTTCAGGCCATCACTTTGTACATAATTTAATTGGGCAGTGAAGTTTAAAGTATAACTAATATATAATAATCCATTAACAATTATGAGAAAAAGCATAGTACATTATTATCTAAAAGTAAACCTATATAAATCTCATGTAAATATACAAGAATAAGTACTTTATCATTATGCCAAAACTTCTAAAAGTATTTCTGTGTCTGTGTAATTGAGAATCGCTAAATATTCAGATAATATTACATTGAGTGGACCACGTTAGTAAGAAGACTAAAATACCACGTTATACATATGTGTGCTTTTCTAAGTAAATACTCACTAGAGTCAGGCACGGCAGCATTGGCCATGTTCGGAGGCGGCTGGGCCACTAGTGGAGGTGGCCAGCTAGACCACGAGGGCCAGCCCCCACCGGGACCCGGGTAGCCCGGGCCGGGGCCAGGGCCGGGGCCGTAGCCACCGTAACCACCCGCGTTACCGGGAGGATACATGTTACCTGTAGGAAAGAAAGCTCATGATAATTGGGTAATACAGTACATAACTATAATCGAGATGATGTGATTATCAGAGGTCTAAGGTCGGGTTGTTTCAAACAGTCGGTTAACGTTACATACGGACGGTTAAAAAGTTACTATGACGTGCGATGTTTAACGTACGTTAAATGTAACGGGTTGTTTCATGACATAAAAATCCGTCAGTTAAAGTTATTCAAAAAGAGATTCCATAATATTTTGATGTTTGAAGTAGCTGTTTGACAACACAAAATTACGATGACTGGTCGGTTATGGTAATAGTAACTTTTTGACGTATGATTTTGTGAAACAACCCATTTTTTTGATTTCACGATAGTTAGCGTCATGTTTGACTATTACCGGTCAGTAATGGTTAGTTGAAGCAACCCCGTAATTTTATAATGCGCCGATGAAGTTGTAGTGCAGTTGCAGTTAAGGGGCTATTTAACGACTTTTACAGATTTTAAACTGACAATCACGTCAAAATGTGCAGTTTAAATAATTTGAAAAAAAATATATGTTAAACTAGAACATTCTCTTAATCATTTAGTAAGTGAATATTTTTAATTATATTCATATTATATAGTTTAATTAACACCTGAAGTTGTGTCTGACGCGGACAAAACACTGACAATCGCACAAAATCTACCAAGTATAATTAAACGAAACTTACACCATCTTACAGACAATTTTATTATCTATCTTTTAGTATACGCCTTTTTTTAAATTTTGAAAGAATACTACTTTTGTTTAATTTTTCCGACTAAACTTTGAGAATTTTGAACGCAGAACTGATGCAGAACGGACGCAGTCTGCGTCCAAAACTCTAAAAATTTAGTCGAAAAAATTAAACATAAGTAGTATTCTTTCAAATTTAGAAAAAAGGCGTATACTAAAACATAGATAATAAAATCGTCTGTAAGATGGTGTACGTTTCGTTTAATTATACCTGGTAGATTTTGTGTGATTGTCAATGTTTTGTCCGCGTCAGATACAACTTCACGAGTTAATTAAACTATTTATTATGAACTTAATCGAAAATATTCACTTACTAAATGATTAAGAGAATGTTCTAGTTTAACATATATTTTTTTTAAATCATTTACACTGCACATTTTGACGTGATTGTCAGTTTAAAATCTGTAAAAGTCGTTTAATAGCCCCTTAAGTTCAAGTTTGAATGATAAAGGGTATTCTTGTAATCTTTGAAGTGCGTGTAAGCTGCGCGTGAACTGCACGTCAACTGCACGACAGCGAAAGTCTACCAAACTTACTTTTGGTGTAGCCATAAGAAAAAAAAAATATTACTCACTAAATAATTGAATAGAATCAATTACATTTAAATGAATATGACGTTATTATAATATTAAAATAATAACCCAGTACAAATTTTAGTGCTTTATAACTGTGATTTTGAGACGTCAAACGAATAGTAGAATATCGATCATGTTGCATTCCGAAGCACGCACCAAAGACGCGCAACAGTAGAATGTCGTTATTGCGCTCGCGTGACGCGAACTTGACGTGAGCGTGTCTGACAGCGGTAGAGAATACGAAAAGCGTTGTTTTGATCGAAACTTAACTGCAACTGCACTGCAACAGCATTTCTTTAGTTACGTGAATTAGCCCGCAGATCATACAGTAGGGCAGGTCTTACTACCCTTTTGTACACAATACCCTTGACTTTAATCGGCATACGCCAGAGAAGTTCGGTTAGAAGATTATTGTAACATTCAGTATCTCACCCACGGAATAATAAAAACAAGGGGAAGTGCCACGCAGCCATCGAACGTGTGGCACAATTATGTGGAAATGATCAACATTGGTCCAGTCGAGATCAACTACTTGCAGCGACGTCACATATCGCACAATGTCGCACGTAAGGCAAAAAAATACAACCCTGCCTTATTGTGCAATTTTTACATTCAAAAATGATAGCAGGGCAAAGAATGTTTCTTGCAGAGGTATATCGTATCACCAAAAAGTATAAAACTTTCATATATTTCAATATAATCGATTTTTATTTACAATACCATATTTTTACTTTGATGCGAACTAAAAACTACCTTATGTCCATTCATTAAAGTCTAAATTAGCTTGCTCGCTGTCTTGACTGTAAACGTTTTACGTGGCATAAATTCTAGAAACTTCGACGCTACTCGTTCAGGGATGCGACACATTAATGCAAATAGTTCGTGTCGATAAAACAATAACATCCAAGTATGTTTAGTACCAAACTTTTTTTTTAATAAATAAAAGTACGAGTTTGAAAGAATGAGTTTTAAAAACCTTATACCTATATTCTGGCAAATAGTCATTCATTCGCGGTTAGACGTAGGTCTATAAATATTCTATTATATACTTACATGTATATAGTTTATCTTCACAAAAATTCAGATGTCAATTATGTTTTTAATAAAAGACTGTCACGTATTTAAAAAAGATATTGTCATGTCTAAAATAATGCGTCATTTCATTGGGACGTCAATCAATTTTCTACATACAATCATATTACGGACTCATATTATCACAGAAAAATATGTCAATATACGCATACATAATTAATTAATCGTCATTTTTTATCCATTACGTACATTAATAAGATCAATTTAAACACTGTAGGTAATTACATTTCTTACATCGTACAAATTATCGACAACTTGACCACATCTCTCATTGAATAGAAAAATAAATAACAGTTGCATGCGAAAATGACATCTATTTATAGTTACAATAGATGTCATGTTAAGTAATTTGGTAACAGCGCTCTCTAGCGTCGAATAGCTGAACTCGTTGGACATTGCTCGAATTGGATTGTAAGATGGAAAAAATCTCTTTAGTGATTTTGACATGTATAATAATAGCAACGTTCGTCAGTTGTGATACGGTTTAATTTCAAACAACAATAAATAAGCTTTTCGCCAAAGTTGCGTTTCTAATTTGTAGCCAATTATATCATCGTTTTCTGTGTATTGCAAGTACATTTTAATTTGCAAATGTGTGAGTTTGGCGACACTGGATCCAGTATTAAGTAAGACTAAGGGCACTTCCTCTTGTTTTTATTATTCCGTGATCTCACCATTAGGCGGCTGTGCGATAGGAGCGCTCTCTCCGGGCGGCATGTCGTCATTGTCCGTGGGGCTTTCCCCATCCTTATCGATCGAACCTGCGAAAACAATGAAATTGAATTAAACAAAAATTCAATTAAAAAATGTAAGTGTTTGTTACACAGATATAGATAGACCTAGATAACGCAAGAGCAACTACTTCGCGTGCCTAGTTTCGTGCCTAGCTTACGTACAAAAATCGTAAGTAAAAAAATAAAGTAAACATTTCCTTCCATCGGTAAGTCATTTTGTGATTAATATGATGCGTAATTAATTTAAAAAACAATTATTTTTAATCTAAAACCCCTCAGTAATACCTGGTAATACCAAATGACAATGCCAGATCCTGCCCTACCCATGTACAGAAAAAGTAAATTAATGAAAATAATTGTAATGAATATAGAACCTTTCTATACTAAATTGTTTTTCTTTAGAACTTGCGGATTACGAAATACCTACCCACAAAATACAAACTCATTTTACCTAAAATACAATTTAACCTATAATTAATGTCATTATTGTTTTTAGATTTAAACGGAAACCGCAAGTTCTACAGTCACTAAGACTAATGTTTAGTTATCAGCAATAAATAAACAGTAAGATGCTACATATTGCACATGACTTTTATTGAGTGGGGCAAAGTTCGAAAGAGTTTCTGGCATTGTCCTTTAAGTAAAACAAAACATTGTGACGTCATAACAGGTAGTCAAAAAATGGCACGCTTGGTTTTCATACAGATCGTGATACTTGCATTATCTAGGGTCTATCTATATCTGTGGTTTGTTTTGTCAAAATAAGAGCATGTTACTAAATGCATAATGTGAAAGTGTTGTAAGTTAAATAAATGATGCTGATGACTTTAACAAAAGTTTTATTGTTCGTGATAAAAAGACTTTACACAGTTACACATTCAGTTCAGACACTTGGAATTTACATTGATATCATAGACTAATTATTCTATCGTTACAAAAATCATAGAGAACGTTTTGAGAGTTTTGCAAACATTTATTTATTTATTAAAACTTTATGCACAAAATGTAAAAAACACTGTACAAAGGCGGACTTAATGCCTTGGGCATTTTCTACCAGTCTACCTTAGGGTGATGCAAACATTATAAAGAAAAGAAACATTATAAACTAAAACCGTAATTCTTACTAACTAAAAGTAGTAATTACATTGTCAGTTATTAATAGAAAGTATATACGATACTTATATTGGAAAAAAAAATTTTTTTGTTTTTTTCTGTCTGTGTTTGTGTCAGTTAATCTCTGAAACGGCAGGACCAATTTTGACGGGACTTTCCTTGGCAGATAAATATGATATTATAATAATAATAATAATAATAAACCTCGAAAACCAGAAAACCGCCTTCAAAAACTAAAAAGTGATAAATAACTTCAGCACAGAACACACGTTACTTTACTTTCGGAAGTCGGTGGCGGTGGCTTTCTGTTTGTTGTTTTGTATTGCCACCGACTTCCGAAAGTAATGTGTGTTCTGTGCTAAAGTTATTTATCACTTTTTAATTTTTGAAGGCGGTTTTCTTTTTTTTGAAAAAGCTTTTCATTTTTCGCTTTTTAGTGTTGCCTTAACATCCAAATTCAAAGTAAGTCCTCCAGAAACTAAAACATCTATGTATTTCTTTAGAGATTTTGTCGATTTTCTCAAAAACCAATTTTGATAAAATTTATATGGGACCAAGAATTTTGCAAATCCGTCTATATACTCTGACAGTTATTCGGGCATATAACTGTCAGAGTTATGCCCGAACATACATAAAAAACAAAAACATATAAACATTCGAATTGATAACCTCCTCCTTTTTGAAGTTGGTTAAAAAAAAGCTGTGTGGTCAAACATAATTCAAATATACATGTTGCATTGAGAATCTCCACCTTTTTTTTTGAGCGTGTTATAATACAACATTTTTTTTCCATCCTTCACATTAATAAATCATCAACCTCTGTATGTTCCTTCTGTGCGGTGCAAATATCGACAAAATTCTTATATAATAAGAGCCAGCAGGGCATACAACTCGATGTGTCAGTGTTGATGATCTTGACCTGTTCTCCACTAGTGTTCCTAAACTAAAAAAAATACTGTGCACAACCTCTTTGAAAATAACTAAAACCATCTATTAATTCTCTCCGAGTGCTTGCTTAATTCTTACTTTCTCTTCCTGTCTACCGTTTCTTGTGCTACCTTAATATTGTCAGTGAAAACTTTTAATTGGCCTTCAGTCACTAACTGTTAACTATCTGTATCCTACCTGTAAGTTTTCTTAAGAAATAAAATAAAACATTTATAAAACAATACTGACCTCCTTCCTTCACCCACGGAGGTGGTTGTGTCATAAATGGTGGTACGTTCCCAGTGGGCGGTGGGTTGTGAACCCCAGGAGGCATGACGTTGGACATCACACCATTGGGCATCATACCCATGGGGGGACCCGACATCGGCCCGCCCATGGGCCCGTTCATTGGCACGTTCTGTGACATTGGACCTGTGGGAAAACAGAAGACATCTCATATATATAAATACTATTAAAATATTTTTTGTTGTTTTACATATTATATAAATACTAATAAAATATTATTTGTGGGCGCCGTGCCGAATACAGCGTCTTTTTGTGTCCACAGACTGTGTAAATGTGTATTGATCTGTGCCTCGGAACAATAAATAAATTACGTTCTATTTATTTTTCCGAGACAGCGACACGTAGGTAGGCTTACGCTGAAAACCAGCGCCTTGACTTCGCGCCTTCGTGCGCGGACCACGGCAACGGCATTCATGCTGAGCGTCAGCCGTTTCGCGTGGCAGTGACGCATATTTTCTGTCTCGGACGTTATTATAGTTTTTTATTTTATTTTAAGTACTTATTTGTTTTGTACAATATAATTATGTATCCACTTGTTGTAGTTTTAGGTCTTGTTCACAGAGTAATATAATATACCTATACAGCATAAACTATTTTGTAATGTGCGTCACTATCTCGTGAATAAATGGTTTTTCTTTCTTCTTTTCTTTCTTTCTTTCTTTCTATATATAAAAATCTTCTGTGCGTATGTATGAAAGTGAACTCCTCCTAAACGGCTGGACCGATTTTGCTAAATTTGTTTGTGAGTGCTCCAATGGATCCGAGAATGGTTTAGATTCACAATTGGACCCGGCAGGTGGCGCTATAGTCGGGTTGCAGGACAACGTCTGCCAGGCCCGCTAGTATTTCTATAATTATTTAACTATTGAACGTACACAAATTATTGAGGAGCTACGTCGTGGCTAAGTTAAAGCCGTACAGATCGATTGCTCAAAGGTTAAGCTACACTAACCGCGGTCAGTCTGTGGATGGGTAACCATCCCTTTCATACCGAGTTCCCTCCGTGCCTCGGAAAGCACGTAAAGCTGTTCGTCCCGGCTGCCATTTGTAGACCTTTGGCAGTCGTTATGGGTATAGTCAGAAGCCAGAAAGTCTGACAACCAGTCTTACCAAGGGGTATCGTGTTACTCAGTAACTGGGTTGTGGAGGTCCTATAGGCAGTCGCTCCGTGTAAAACACTGGTAATATACTTGCGAAAAGGCTGATGATGACTTACACAAATTATTGTTTATCTGTTTTTTTTTATATGAGTACTAGCTGACCCGACAGACGTTGTCCTGTCCCGATCGACCTAATGGGGGATGAAAAAGGGGTGAAAAAAGGGGATGAAAAATAGATGTTGGCCTATTCTCAGACCTACCCAATATGCACAAAAAATTTCATCAGAATCAAGCCGTTTCGGAGCAGTACGGGAACGAAAACTGTGACACGAGAATTTTATATATTAGATGGAGTTTCTTTTCTTTCTCTCAAATATTAATTTCTTTGAAACATGTCGTAATGGCTCAGTGGTTAAAGCGCAATAACCACTGAGCTATAGTATAGAGTTTATAACAGTCTGGCCCGGCCTTCAGCAACGGCGGTATCCACACACGGTTTACAACGCGCGTCCGTCCACAGAGGTTGTTGAAGGTCAAACGAATTTTTGTTGCAAACAAGTGTTTACGCTGTTGTAAACCACCGGTGGAGACCGATGTGGAAGGCTTGTTTACAACAGTCTGGCCGGGGTTTGAGGTGGGAGCCTTGTTGTAAACCAGTGTGGACGTAAACACCAACCGTGGGCTCCACAAGCCTCCCACCAAGGTGACCCCTGTTGGAAGCTTGTTTATAACAGTCTGGCCCGGCCTTTATAATTAATATGACTGTTGCGCCTTGATGCTCGTGCCTTCTCTGTATGAGAAGAGGCATTTGCCCAACAGTGGGACATTATTAGACTGTTATTATTATTACCTCGTTGTCGCTTCTTTTTGCCTTGGAAGGCTTACGCAAGACAACCCAGCTAAGTTACACTAAAGTTAAGCGCCCAGCATAGAGGACAAACATTCAAACATTTATTTTTATTTGTACGGAAAGTACCTACTACTAAGTTATGCGCTCCTAGTACTTTGGATATAAAAGAGCTTGGAAACTGGTGATTTCAACTGAGTCATGATTCCCTGGTACTATACTCGTGTCATTCGCCAATAGTTGTAATGAATTCAACACCTTATTTTTCTCTCTCCTTCTCATCTTTATAAATTGTTATTCTGATGTAGCTATATTACTATAAACTTTCATTAAAATCCGTTCCGTAGTTTTTGTGCGAAAGAGTAATAAATATTCATCCATCCTAACAAATTGTCGTATTTGAGCCATTCCGCGAAAAATTGTCCATACGGAAAAAGTACTGTCACAAGAATATACAAACAATTTACAAGACCATCTTATACTCCATTGAGTTCATTTTTTTTTTATGTATAGTATAGTTCTTTAGCTTTAAAAATAAATACAAAACGTAGTCATTTGTATCTAATTTAACTGATTAAAAAATAAAACTAAGGAACAAAAAAGGTTATTTTAGCGTGTCACACCTCCTGTCGCAAACTTTAACTAACCGAAATTCATGTTTTTTTATGACACACTTAAGCGTTTTATGTGAGCTTTTAAAGATTAATGTTTTCTTTTCAATTATAACATATTTTTTTAAACAAATCTTATTGTATTACAAGAAAAATCTTGAAATAAATGATAATCAAATTAGCACCAAGGTGGACATTCCACTTTAGTCACTACTGTTTTATTTGCTTTCTATAGTACAAAACTACTAAAAGAAGTTATTTTATTTTCATGGTAACATTATTATGGTAGACCAACCATTTGTTTTTACCCATCGGGCTTTTGTGACGCGGTAATCGGTGACGGAAGGCGTATTCGACGCACGACGCAATTAAGATGTCCACTATAGTCACAGTTATAACGTGATACCAGTAAGTTCTAAGAATATTCTTTCATTTGTGAAATAGACTACATGTATCTGTGTATGTAATGAATTAATGATTTCTTCTAAAAGAACAAAGAATATTGAAAGTTGTCGTCATTATTGTTTGTAAAGCAGGATTCGTCACGTCTGTTTAGTGTCGTGACATATTAGGGGAACATTTTTTGTGACTTAATGGACACATAAGGCTAAGTTTACGTGGTGTATTTTAACCGACTGCAACTAAGATGGAGTTATGTGTTTTTGTTTATATTATACGTACATACATATATATATTTACGGCTGTAAAGTTATAGCCGTGTATCCATCGACTTCATGATAGTCACTGATTAGAAGTTTAAAAATATTTATTATTTTTTCAGTTTATCATAAGATTGCGCATTTGTTGAACGAGGTAAACGTTACCGAAAATAGCTTACTACGTAAACAGAACAGCTAAAGAAAGGCACGAACAAAAAAAGATGTTGCGTTGGATTGGAATGTCCAAGACTGTTCTCGGAAAAATCATATTTTTTGTATACTTATTAAAAGTTTATCATGAACACCGCTTATGTTTCCATTTAGTCACGATGACATTTCCTACTAAGTCACTGTCACAATTTTTTACACCAAGTTATCGTCTGTAAAGTGGAATTTATTACTAGTAAAGGTATATATTTGGGATGAAATATAGTAGAATGTTATACATATTTTCATTTAAAATAGTTTGAATCAATTTAGAAAGTGCTAATTAATTAAAATGTTAAAAACATAAGTCAATCTGACCTAAAACGTGACGAAAATATTTTAATAGGTGATTTAAAGCTATAAATATATTGCAGATAGGGTAAATGAAATTTATTTCAGTATTGTTCATAATTATTTTAAATAACAATTGTAAAAAATATGTAATAGATAACTCACATTGCTGATAAAATATTACGTTAGTGATGGTTACTAAATGGACATTTTTCATCGTGGTTCATGTTCGAAACTCAGATATTTTTTAAGTTATATATATTTAGTTGTATATTATATAGTTTTCTTAAACCCTGATAAATACCACATCGAATCATACAAAAAACCCTTATATTTTTATTTATTTATTGTCCATTTTGTCCCACTTAGTAACGGGACACTTTTTCGCGGATTGGCCCATTTATAATATTAAGTAGGATTTTATTTGTGTAACAATTGACCGTACCTGATGCAACCAAAGCTTCCATATCTCCCTGTGATATGACCTTGCAAGTGGGTCCTTCCTGTGGCCTGGTCCAAGTGGTTTCCCTAGTCCTGGAGTGGTAGTAGTAAGACTTTCCTTCGTCAGACTTAGTTTCAACCCACAATTCTGGAGCAGGCTGTGGAAAGAATACAATGTTTTAGTTTCCTATACTAAAATAATAATCACACATCATGTAAACTTCTCAGCCGTAATCGCCATGCTTGACCGATGCATGCTCGGTGTTATGGTATTTAGAAGGATGCTGCTGCCAATCCTCAGGTCAGTATTCCGTATGCCGTGTGATACCGGTCGCGAATAGCACTACCCCATTTCTACCCGTGGGTGTCGTAGAAGGCGACAGAGGGATATTGACCAGAGGAAAAATCACACAACTGAACAAAAAAGCTCTTATAAAATATGAATAAATCAGTTCATTATATTATAAGTTCAATCTAGTATAATTATTATTATAATGAATAAGTCTGAAATCGCTTCGAGTGAGCGTGGTGATTAATGCTCGTGCCTTCTCTAAATGAGAAGAGGCCTTTGTCCAGCAGTGGGACAATAAGGTCTAGCTTTACTATTCATACATTTTTGAAAAAAGAAGCTACATAGAAGGAATAGTAAGAAATTATATAGTCAAACCTCTTAACCAGACAAAACTACTTTTGACTGGTTTCAGTCAAAACCCTTATTAAGATAAATCGCGTTTGCGTTACAGAAACAAAAATACGGAACGTCCTAGTTACAAGAATCGCTACAAAATAAAAGATTTTAAAGAGTCACAAAAAAAAACCTACCAACCTAATGGGTTTCTAAGTACTATGGTACTATGGTTTCTGAGTACCTGATTATATTGACGGATTCCTGTAGTCAAAAGTAGGTTTGACTGGTTCAGTTCAGAGATAAACTGTGACATATGCATAACACTTACCATATTAGGTGGAGGCCCACCAAACGGCGGTGGTTGACCCATCATATTTGGAGGAGGGCCCATTGGCCCGCCCGGAGGCATCATGCCTGGCGGAGGCCCAAATGGTGGAGGTCCACCCATCATGCCTGGTGGAGGCCCGCCCATCATCCCCGGTGGAGGAGGACCCATCGGTCCCCAGTTGTTGTCAAAGTTCGGCCCGTTATTAGGCCCAAAGCCGCGTGGACCGCCGCGTCCGCGGAAGAAACCTCGTCCTCTCATTGGTGGACCGCCTGGACCGTAGCCGCGACCTCTGAACCTCATATGTGGCGCATTTAATGATATGGCGCGACGTGAACCCCAGCCCCTGATAAAATACAATATAATATATTTTATTGAAATAAATAAAATCTACACTAATATTATAAAAAGGAAAGATTTGTATGTTTGTAACATATAAACTCGAATAGATATCCGAATACCCATTACATCTCTATATGCACTTAAACCTGATATTGTCTAGCACTCTTTATTTAAAGGTGCAAGTATGAGACCGGATAAACGGTAATTTTGAAAATCGTAAGTCGCATAATTTACGCTGAATTTTTCATACCCAAGTCCTATACTTAAGAGCGCCCATCCCCATCGCGCGAACTTCGACGCGAGCGTGATTGAAAAATGTATTGTTTCAACCAACACAAAGCTTGAACACAAACAAGTGACTGAGAACGCGATAACATTGCAGGAAAATTGGCGCGCGGAGATTTCACAAAACTTGTTCCAGGAAATACGTGTTTTTGAAAAAGCCTTACTTTTTGGTAATAATGTTTGTAATTTAAAATCTCCGTTATATGTGATGAATGTATGAGTGCATTATGAACGGCCAAAGTTCAGATAAAAACTGTGCAAAAAAGCTGATTTTCCGACGTGTTTACTGAATTTGTTTCTCAAAAAAGTTTATTTTTGGCTTCATACAAACCTAGATTTTAACCACAGGATACCTGTGTGTTCAAAATATTTGGAGAATAATTTATAATAACGCCGTAATCACGTACGAGCGTTTGTAAGGGAAATATGACGGGATGTGCACTCTTAAGTCTATTCTGTCACCTGTCACAGCATTCAAGGACTGTTAACGTCAATATTGCAGTACATCAATCAATTTGCTTTTATTGGAAATACTCTATATTACACTAATACTTATAAGCAGTTTGAAGATTGTTCATACCAATAAATGATATGAATTGTACACAGCTACAAAGTGTAATATGCTTCATTATAGTCTGTCAAAATAGTCTCAAAGCGTATATTTTGATCCCACAAGGGTTTTTAGGGCAACTGGTTTGGCCCAATGGCTAACGTATCTGGTTAGATAGAAGGGTTTTAGGACCAATTATGTTGTAGGCAACAGTTTGTCAAATTCATATTGACTCGCTTATCAGCAATTTTATACAGCAATAATAGGTTACTAGGCTACTATAGTGAAAGTTTCATAAAACATTTTGTAAAACGTTATCAGAATATTTTGCTATACATATTCAACTACACAGACAGAAATACTTCTAAAAGTTTTAGCATGATGATAATTTACTTGACTTTTGTATATTTACATAGGTTCAGTCTATAAAATAAAAATGAATCGTTGTTCGTTAGTCTCGCTAAAACTCGAGAACGACTGGACCAATTTGGCTAATTTTGATCTTGAAATATTTGTGGAAGTCCAGGGAAGGTTTAAGCGGTGAGAAAATTTGAAAAATGAATTGACAGGACAACGTCTGTCGGGTCAGCTAGTTTTAGAAAATAATGTTCTAAAATGCTTTTTCTCATACATACAACTTCACTGCTCCAATATAATTTAATTATTATAAAATGACAGTCTGAAACATCGATTTGAATTAACCTAGATTGGGCACCGGATACCGCTATTTGACTTGTGTAATTCTGATCCATCATAACTTGCACCAGTAATATAAATTTTGTTTTAGTTCATATTTAGGCAACATATTTGTATGGGAAATATTCCTACTGCTGCGTAAATGTACAGAGAATTGATGTGCTGTCAAGCAACAACAATCTGTCAAAATTATTTGATAGATTTCCAACTTTATTACTAAAGGGTAAGGTGCATATTCAATTGGGGAAATTAAACAGTTTGGTATGAGTTGATGTGCTGGCTGATTCTTTACAAAAAGTGCTTTGAAAAAAAGTTGTTTATTTTTTTTGTAAAAAAGCATTTTATTTTTCGCTTTTTAGTGCCCTCTTCTCATCCAAATCCATAAAGAAACGGCACCAGAGTTAAAACAGAGATTGAAAGTACTCAATACTCGTCTATGTAATTTTATTGGGTTTTGTTAATTTGTTATAAGAGCACTGGATCAATTTTGATAAAATTTATATGGGACCACACAGGAAACACCAGCTTTCCAATAATAAAAGAATCATCAAAATCGGTTCACCCAGTCAAAAGTTCAGAGGTAACAAACATACAACAAAAAAATACAGACGAACAGAGAACCTACTCCTTTTTTGAAGTTGGTTAAAAAGTACTTTTTGTAAAGATAATTTTATAAATAAATGATTACTATATGCAAGCAGACGAGCAAAGCTAAAGCATCACACAAACTAATCGCATGTTGTAAGGCTAAACGGCAAATGAGCAAGAGACTCCATGCACACTCTTCACAATCAAATTTTTAAAAAATCCTGGTTACATTATTCTTGTTGCTTCTATGTGAAAACAATGTAAGTGAAGAGAAATATAAAACAACTAGCTGCTGCCCGCAACTTCGTTACCGGTCCCGGTTCAAGGGCCTCCTTAATCCGGCCCTGTCGCTCCTAAAACCGTTCTTAGCAGACGTCTACTAACTATAAACTACATCTCTGCCAAATATCATCTTTACACATGAAGCGGTTTTCGATATTTCGTGGTGAGTGAGTGAGTGACCTTTCGCTTAAATATATTTAGATTCAAAAAGCAAAGATTTAAAAGAGATGACCAGTCTCAACCAACATCGGCATTCACAAACTGCAAACTGTTACTCTGACTTCTGATAGAATGTAACAGCATTGCCGAGTGTGATAGGATAAGTTTAAGGCTGTGTTTACACCAATGATGTGCGAGGATGTGGATGTGTGGAACTAGCTTAGTACAAGTCATGACAATGTAGTGTTATTATTGATTGTTACCATACACATCCCTCGCTAAGCATCCCCGCACATCAGTGGTGAAAACGCAGACTTATGGTAAGACATGACTTTCCTGCAGACCAAGACGCGGCCAGAAGCTATCTTTTATACAAAATGGGATAAATGTGCCTATATAAAATAATAGTTCAATAATTACACCTATAACTTATTATAAACAATGCATTTCTTGTGAATTCACTCAGCGTACAAAAGAATAGGTCCGTATCATGATTGTACTCAATCCAGGTTAAGTTTTCTTTAACTGTGTATTTTCATACACACTGGTGCAATGCAAAAGATCTCAACAAAAGAGCTCCTCTATTCAATCACTTCAACAGTGCACAGAGATAAGCGATCTCACATAAATACCAATCGGGAATAATTGCAGGAAATTCAAAATCATATGTGTCCGTTGCCAGTTAAATGATGTATATAGATAGATGTACGTAAAGAAGCTACGACATGCAAGCAAGTGCAGGGCGGCAATGCATTGTGTTTTACTATGATTGACACTACAATGACACACATATTATTCTACCATACAGACCTGAATACTGGGAGTAAGATAGTAAAACGGTTATAATACTGCAATTGTTTTCAAAATCTACAAATAGTTATAGAAGATGACTCCGTAGGAAGGCGCTAGCACATGGTTTTATTGTGATGCACGCCAGCACACTACCAAACATTAATAGATTTTACACATGCATACCAATGGTATTATTCACACTAAAGAACGCTTTAAAACTCTGAAAAACGCTACCAACGGCTGCAAATCAACGCAAACAGTTATTCAAATCACAAAAATGACAACAGTTGAGTCAAGAAAAGCGACCATTTGCTTGTAATATTGGTGAAGGACAATGGACATGTAATTTTTTTTAATAAAGCATAGACATTTTTACCTGAAGTTACCGCGTCCTCGACCTCCTCGGAAGTTGTTGCCGCCTTCGTCGTCTTCGATTCCCTCGTCGAAAGTCACTACATCACCGAAATCTTTGGTACTGTCAACCAAATTTTCACTCACTTCACTACCACGATTTACCACTTCGTTTACTGAGTCCTGAGAGTCAATGTATTCTTCTTCCATTTTACGTGTCGACACTAATAAATCAACAAAAACTTAAGTCCTCATACTAAATCAGTATATTTTGTTGAAATGGAGACACATTTCATTTGATACGGAAATCAACAATGTCGAACTAAGATGGCGGCCGGCAGGCGGCTTGCCTATTAGTGCTTGACGCAACTGTAGTTGTGTATTTGTTGAGTCGATATTGATTGCGTCTGTGGCTGACTATATTTTTAGAATGCATGCACTGGGTTGCGGGGCTTTGAATATTTTATCAATACGTTCTAAATTTTATTTTAACTTACTACGAAGTGAACAGCTAAAGAATACTATAAAACAACTTAAGAATTATGTATGGATTTTCTTGCCCCTTCAATGTTGACAGTTGTGGTCCATCTATCTAAAAGTTACATATTTTTTTAGTGGAAATCAGTAAACCGCGAGCAATATTTGACTTGGACCAATGAATTTGACTTGAAGGCCATACTAATAGCATTTTTGGATCAATTAATTCTTTGGTTTTTGTGAAAAAATTTAATTTAGGGGCCAACATAATAATATTTTTAATTCGTGTTATGTTAAATCGAAACTAAACAAAAGGGGTACCTAGGTAATAAAAATTTGACTTAAGCGATTTTGTTCAAATCGCGTGTGCTAATAGAGGCCATAACAGGCACACTAATTTTAATATCGGCGATTTTTCGAGTTCAGTAATAATAAGACGTATTTCGAATTTCGACGCGCATCTGACGTTTCAGTCTTTTTGACAATGGAATGGTTTGACACGATATCAGAATCTTAAATCTTTGTCAAAATGGCGCGGTTCCTATCGATTTTGTATCGGTTGTAGTGGTTAATCAATCGATCGCGACATCTAGTTCGATTCGGTAAACGCTGATGCCAAAAGTAGCATATATCTACTATACCTATTCCATTCGCGTTGAGAATTTTCGCGGCGCCAGCACCATTGAAGGTTTATTATGTATACAGGATGTACAAAATTACTTTTGGATATAAAAAAATAAACGCATAGCTTCCTTAAAGCGTTACCAAAGTGTAGCGATAGGGATATTGACGTACAAATTGTTACCATCAAATTGTGATCGGATGCAATTCCGAGACACAACTTTTAAAACAACACTTGAACCAGATTAATTTTAAATTTTCTAATAGTTCAATTTTTTTATTGCTTTGAAATCATCTGTTGATTTGTAGGTAGGTAGTTGCTGTTGATGCTACAAATAGTTAATCAATTGAATTAGCAAATAAGTGGCGTTATAAGTACAGTCACGATCATAAATATGTATACAGATTGTAAAATTCAAATGCAATTTTCTCGTGAATTAACTATTTCAACTTATAGATAAAACCTATTTTATAGTACCTACCTAGTTAGATAAAAAATACCCCATTCGAAACCCCCATAACTTTTCAATCAATAGTTTAGGAGAAAATCAGTTTAGAATGAGACCAACTGTTTACATGTTTTTGTACGTGATTGTACAAATTGCCATACAAAATTTATGACAGCTGGTGTTGGACAGCTCATTGGAAGAATGTCAATTAATTGGTGATGCGAAGTACCAACTCTAGACACCCGAGAGTAGAAGTTTTCGGCGCTTAAAAAAAGTTGTTTCATACATTTTTCACAGCTTTCCAGCTTAAGAGCGCGTATTCGATTCGTGACGAAAACTTCATGTTTTTGCGTTTTGCCCAGAGCAATATCGTAATTATGTGAGCAGATTATTATAAGACAATTTAAAGTTTTAGAAAGATTAAGTCTTGATTTGGACAGCTACAGAGTAAAAGTATAATTTTTAATTATGGTTTTTTAAAGCGAAGACAGTTCTTTCATATCGTTTTACAAAAATAGACGTCAGAGTTTACTTTCAGGACCAATACAACCATTACAATATGCCAAAATATTTTGTTTTATGCATTTTTCCAACAGTATATACAGTCATAAAGACAGCTGCAGAGCGAAAATTACGAAAATATTACTATTATGTATTGAAAAACAATGTTGAAAAAGTAGAAAATCGGTTCACTTTGTCAATTTTTTTTCACCAGTATTTGAATAAAAACATAACTGATATATTTATTTTATGAAAGTAAAAGTTATGCTTAATATACAGAATATTTTTCAGTCCGTTATACGAGCTCATTTATTTTAGACAATTATTTTAAAAAGCACTGTAAAACATTGCACGCTTTGGTTTGCCGATCAATTTCAATGATTCGTGCTTATTTCGTTCATTTTTTTTTTTCTGATGCACACAAACAGACCATTGTATTGTACTAGTGTGTGTCAATGCTGCTACGCCGTTCTAGCAGTCGTTTAGATTTTGTGTTGCGCTAAATCGAATACGCGCCCTTAACAAGATTTCGACGCAATTTTTTTTTTATATTTATTTATATATTCAGTTTCGGACAACAATGTAATCCATTTTGTTAGTAAAAAACCTTATACCTAATGTTAGTATTTCAAAACAAAACACAAATCAACCGGCAATAATAAAACAATACATAATTATTATGATCACTTAAGTGTCCGAAGCAGGTTGCACAGAGAATGACCACGCAGGAGATCAGGTACTTAGTTGACCATCCTCTCTACAAAATGCCTCAGAACAGGAGAGTAAGGACTCTCCGCCACTGATTTCAGAATACTATTGTTACTGACGAGGATACTATTGTTATGAGGTTTGAAATCATGTACTGAATGTCTATTCTGTTTTCTGTTACAATCTCTCTCGGTGAACACTAGGTGAAGTGAGCTGTCTTCCGATTCTTTCGATTGTAGTGCTGCCTGTAAATCCCTACTAGTTTCGGGACAGATGACAGTTCACTTCACCTATACTCCGTTCACAATAAAATTAGACATACACACAAACCTTTTTTACAGTCCCGTCAACCGATTTTGACTTCTATTCCGTAGGCTTAAGGATAACATTAGAGGCAAAAAAGTGGTTACAATAACAACTGTTTTTTGCAGCTGCCATTTGTCATGCTACAAACGCAATATAAGTCAAAATCGGTTGAACGGACTGTAAAAAAGGTTTGTGAATATGTCTAATCTTATTGTGAACGGAGTATAGGTGTTCACCGAGGGAGATTGTAATAGAATAACACTGCTGTATCTGTTGTAACGTCGATTTCCATCCCGCTGTGTAGACTTTTTGCAAAACATCGGTTGCGCGTAGGGTGCGGGTTGAGGCAAGTATATTTATATGGACAACGAAACACCAGAATATCGACGCGCGTCAGGCCCGCACCCGACCGGACACTCTCGCATCCTGAGTACTATAGTCCTTAAACATACGTAAATACTAGTTTAATTGACCCGCTACTCCCGCCCCGACCCGTGGCCGAACCGCATTTATTGCGTGTTTAGCGCTTCAGGAAATTATTTAGTAGATACCGACCATATTAACAATAGTTCCCCGCATGCGGGTAAACAACAAATTAAAAAACAACGCGAATGATAACATAAGTCAGAAGTCGTGTTCGATATGCGCTAAATAAATCAATTATGGAGGCCCCCATTTCAATAAAAAATTGACAAGCAATAATAAACAAAATTTTCGTTATTTAACAATTCAAAAGTTTAAACTAATAATAAAATATTGAAGATTATCTACCTCTCTAAGTAGTCTTGTCTGCAAACAATGGAGGCTTGATTACAACAAGTTCGTTTTTAATTTATGATGATAAGCACGTTTGGCGTCAAGAGGATTCAGGTATATTCGTACCTAGCCATACTTAGATGACCTATGCACCTATGCAGGGCGCGGCGCGCATGCGCGTGGTTGTTATGCTGCGTTTACACGCTTGGCGAGCTTTGATAAACGCCGATAAGCTCCAAGCGGTGACAAACGCTAGGCTCGCGTTTAGATGGCATTGACAACTCTTAGCAACGCTTGTGATTGGTCAATATGTTCCGGACCAAGACTAGTAGTGGTGTTAGGGACAATAGGGTATTACACACATTTTTGAAAAGTGTCTCAATGAAATTCTGTAGTGCTAATATGCCACCAAAAAAAACACAAAATTTTTATTCAATCGATAAGTGCCATAAAAATGCAACAAAATTTTCAATTTTCAAATTTCGCGCTTAGTTTGACGAAAACGCCTCTTACTGGCCGCCATGTTGCTCAGCGTATGAGCAATATGGCGTATTAATTAGTATGGAGTATTAATGAGCTCATAATAAATATGATAATTGTATAGCATTTAAAAATAATATTAAAAGCATATTTTGAAATAGGTGTAATAATGAAAAAATTACGTTGATTACGAAAATAATAAAAGTACAAAGCGGTTGACTGACAGTTGTCAATTTTTTGTTTACACAGCCCAAGAAGCATATAGGTAAAATTGGAGGCAACACTGAACAAATAAGTGAAACCAACTGTGGGCAGACGCTCTCTTTCTGAATGCATACATAAGATAAAGAAAACACATATCACTGTCTCGTTCTTATGTATGCATTCAAAAAGAGAGCGTCTGCCCACAGTTGGTTTCACATAGGTATTTAGGGTGTTGCCTCCACATTTATCTCTAAGCTTCTTGACACAGCCGTACGGCGTAATGACATGGCCACTACTATTTCACGGTGTTTAATATATATTATATTTAGCCTGTACTGTCCCACTGCAGGGCAAAGGCCTCCCTCCATTCCTTCCATCGGTCTCGACTTTTAGCCATTTCTTGCCAATTCTTAAGGAAGATATCCAAGTCATCCCGCCATCTCTTACGTGGTCTACCGCGGCCCCGTGTCGTCATTTCAGGGCACCAATTTTGGGATTTACGGGCCCATAGGTCGTTCGGCATGCGGCAAACATGTCCAGCCCAGTCCCATTTAAGCTGGGCAGCCTTTTGAGCTACGTCAACGATCTGTGTTTTGGAGCGCTGTATGGTATTACGAATGCGATCGTTTAATTTAACACCAAGTATACTGCGCTCCATAGCACGTTGGCGGCGTGCAATTTCCTTATCTTGCCTTACCTGGAAAGAGACTATTTGGCCCAAGTAGAGATATTCTTGGACATACTGTATATTCTCCCCACCTGTAAGTATGTTTCTTGTGAAACTGTTCGTCATGAGCTTAGTCTTCGACGAGGTGTTTAATAACAGATTAAAAATACTGAAAACTTTGAATTGAATTTAAAAAATTGTTTTGTTATTCTATGAACTAAAACTTAAATTTTCCGACTGCTTAATGCCTAAACTGTCTCAATAACATATTTATAGATTTTTCTCGAACAGAGTAAAATACGCTATTGTGTACCTACCTTACTGACGCAAACATTCCTGAGCCATGGGTCACCCAATGAGTGCGATTCGATGCGAGTACTGCACACCGTATACGGTGTGCGGAGAACTACGAGAGAGCGCAAAGTATCTCAGGCCTTCCACTACTTGCGCCAGCCATAGTAGTAAAGCACTTAAGGCGGTACCCTGAGCAAATAACCTTGAGCATTCGTTCCCTTTGCGCCGCGCAAGAGATATAGTAGCGAAATACGCGCAGATTTTAGAATTAAATCTTTATAAAATCAAATATTGGGATTTTGAAAAAAAAAATCTTCCAAAATGTTCTTTAATAAATTGCCTATCCATTAGTGTTAGTAAAAAATTGAATTAATGGTTACTTGCCGAGAAGATGCATGTTTTCAATAATTATTTCTCATTTCTGTGGTTTCGTTGTGAGGAGATTAGTTAAATACTATACTTCGTAAACAAAAATCAGATCTACCATTTTGGAGTCAAGATTATGTAGAAATTTAATCTATTTTTTATTTGTTGATATTTCTTTTGGATATAGAGTATTTAGGTCCGAAATACGGAACAAAAAACGGCTAGCGCTGCGTTTTGCACAGGGACGCGCCTTAAGCAGGCCAGTTTCGACGGACGAGCGTACTCGTTCCCTACCTGCGGTGCCTACAAGAAGAAGAAGAACTAACCTGAAGATCCGAAGAGCTGAACGTTTAAGAACTGAGCCCCCTGCCCCTGAAGTAAGTCGGGACCATACAGCTCGTGAAGAACAAGTGGTCAGTGGAAGCCTCAAAAACCGAAGAACGTTTAGCTAGAATTTTAGTCGTCGAACAGTGATTATTTTATCGTCATAGTACTTCATCAATAAATGTGGCTTGGTGCCTTTCAACGATAGTCAAGCTTTCATTTGACCTCCAACTGTAGGCAACCCCCACAAGTGGTTTGTCGTTTTTGCTGAACTGGGCCTATTTGACCCTGTGGGGCACACAATAATATTTTATGTACAGACGCCAACACATCAAGCCATGCCAAACTGTAAAATTTTCCCAAAATTATATGAACCTTATCCTTTTGCAATAAAGTTGAAAATCTATCAAAAGAAATTTGACAGATTGTTGTACCTTGATGTGCTGACCTTTGTACTATAATAACATTACTTTTTATAGTCACTTCTTTAAATATACAATCATTTATTGGTTCAACAAATGTACGATCAGTCAGAACACATTGGACAGAGAATCAGAAAAAAAATTACAAAAAGTATGGTGACTGGTGATGGTGACTGAGAGTCGCGCGGGACCGCTATCGTTCGTCCGTTCTTGTCGGCGATCGGGGTACTCTCTCCCTCATGCCACAGAATACTTAATAGTACTACGTACTCACGCCTGCGTCGCTTCGCCTGCGCCAGCGGCGACGAGGCACGGGTGGCTAGGTCCAACGTAGCAACAATACTGTACCTTGGCCATCTAAAGTCTTTCTTACGGAAAGGAACGCTGTCTCTGTCGGGTACGGGGGTCCAAAACGGGTTTCACCAAACTCTGCCGTGTTTTCTCTACTTCACTAAAAACAAAGTCCCCCGCGTCTGTCTGTCTGTCTGTTCGCGATAAACTCAAAAACTACCGAACGGATTTTCATGCTGTTTTCACCAATGAATAAAAACCGCACGATAAAGTGATTATGAGGAAACCTGGGCTTATACAATAAATACGGTTAAAAAAAAAAAAAATATTATCTTTTAATCTTTTATTATTTTTTGTGTGTTGCAGTGGATACGAGAATGGTTTAGATTCACAATTGAACCCGGTAGATGGCGCTGCAGTCGAGTAGCTGCAGTCTGCTACGCCCGCTATCTTCTTCTATTCTATTCTATCTTCTATAAACAGGATGAAATAGGGAACATTACGCGAAATTCAGCGCAGAGGGCGCCACTAGCACATACCCACGAGCATAACCCCGTATTCTTGTTTAATTATGTTATTAATTACTAGCTTCTGCCCGCGACTTCGTACGCGGATCCGGTTGCTTATGCCAGCGACAACGGGGTCGGTAAAATCGAAGATCTGAAACGTCTGATGTCGAATTTTAAGAGCCCGGGGACGGGAACACAACGGGATGCGCGAGATGATTCGAGACGTTCAAAAAGTACAATTTTGAATCATACCTCCGATGGCGGAATATGTGGCATAGTCAATCATAGGCGTATACGTAAATGAACTCCGTTCCTTATCAACCCAAGGAAGGTCGCCATGACCTACGGCTATATCTTGAGACACATCCGATTCTTCAGATGATATCGACATTCTGTTCAGAGAATGTCGAAGTCGATCAGAATTCAAACGTTCGTTGCGCTCTTCTTCTGTCTCTTCATGCCGTACTCCAGCAATTCTTTTTCTCTCACTTTCTAACTGATTATGAATATTTTGTTGTGTTCGTGTTCGGGACAATCTATACTATAATATTATAAAGCTGAAGTTTGTTTGTTTGTTTGGTTGAACGCGCTAATCTCAGGATCTACTGGTTCGAATTTAAAAAATCTTTTTGTGTTAGATAGTCCATATACCGAGGAAGGCTATAGGCCAATGCGAAGCTGGGTCGGGTCGCTAGTGTATGATAATCTCGATCAGCAGTTAGTCGTGCATCACGTTCATCATTCGGTTCATAAGACCTGTTAGTAGATGTGCGAATACGCTGAGAACTCAAGCGTGATTCTGTATCGGTAAACGTTTCCGATTCGCGAGACAATGCACGTCGCTCACGATTAGCGGACAGTCGCGCATCACTTTCCGCAGCAGATGCGTAGATACGCTGAGAACTCAAGCGCAATTCTCTATCCGTGAACGTCTCCGACTCGCGAGACAATGTATGACGTTCACGATCAGCGGTCAGTCGCGCATCATACTCTTCACTGGTCTCTAGAGACCTGGATGTAGATGCGTAAATACGCTGAGAACGCAGGCGCGCTTCGCTATCTGAAGAGGTTCCCACGGAGCGAGTTGCAGCCTGATGTTCTCGAACAGCATCAAGTCTCTCCTGACGCTCTTCGGTAGATTCTTGGGATCTTATGATCCTCAATCTTTTAGCTCCTTTGGAACATTGGGAAAGATTTGACCTCTTTCTAGGCATGGTTATAGTTTTATTGTAAAGATACCTGATCAATGAAAATCTAAGTGACTGCTCCCCTGCGTTACCGGGTAGGCTACCGTGTCGCGAAGATAAATGGAAAAGGAAATTAAACACCCAAATAACATATAAGCCCGAAGGCATATTTATTCGATAAAATAAAAAAATAAATGGGAATTTTGGCCAGTAGAGTCAAATTTTCAATGATATACCATCGTCATCAAAAATCAGTACTAAACTGTTACCGCCTTCACCGCGTGGAGGTACTCTTGCTTATGTTATTTTATGAGATAGGTACAGTGAAATTAGTGATAGCTTTGATTTTCACATCAGATGTTTCTGATCTTCGATTTTTATAAGTCAACAGGAAATGCCCATCAGACCGAACAACTTTTGCTACTTAAGACGTCATTCCTATATGTGTCATGGTGTAGCTGGGCTCTTGGAGTTCCACATCAGGTGTTCCAGATCTTCAAATTTATTCTCTCAGCAGAAAATGCTCATCACGTGGAACAATTTTTGCTATGGTACCATTTTTGTATCTCTTATAGTTTAGCTGGTCTGTTGCGATTCTGCATCAAGTGTTCAAGTTTCCAAGATAAATTATAGCCTATATGTTGCCCTGACTTAATACCTATACGACAAAAGAAAAATCATTCAAATCCGCCCAGTAGTTCCGAAGATTAGCGTGTACAAACAAACAGACAAACAGACCGAATTTTTTTTTTGGATTCGTGCTCTGTTACTGTTCCTAAACCCCCCTCAATTTTTTTTTTTTAATATATTCAATGTACAGACACAGTTTTGTTACTGTTTTATTATATGTATAGATAATAGCTAGGTATTTTGTGAAAATATATCAAAGTTTTAATTAGTCTTACTTACCTAACTGTACTTTTAACTATATTATGGCATCCTACGGCCATTTGAAAGTGGATTCTAGGTTATGCTCAGAATAAAATCATATTAGGTTGTCTTACATGACAAAAGTGAACGTTATTCTGTAAATACGTCTATCTCACCTGAATACTTAACCTGAACATATTTTAAAGTGATTTTTAGCTGCTTCCCAAAGTTTTCGTACATTTTCTTCTTTTGAAAATGAATAATTCCTTTCATTTCTACATCGAAATACACAGCACTGATGCATTATTGTATAATATAATACACTTCCCAATTTTCAACTAAATTAAAGGCAGAATTTCACGCTTTGAACGACTCGTCGAAAAACTGTTTATGGATTATGCTAGTGCTGCACTCTGGTGCCAGAACATAGCAGTAATATCCCCTATTGAATTCATTAGCAAAATGTTAAGGAGTGACTCAGACCACGAACCTGAACAAATTTTATTATGGAGCCTACACAAACAACGCGAAAACAAAAACAGCTGTTCCATACAGAAGTGCAATAGGTACTCAGCCAAAATGTATGGAATAGCTGTTTTTTTTCGCGCTGTTTGAGTTGGCTCCATAATGAAAAAGTTGTTCAGGTTCGTGGTCTGACTCACTTCTTAAAAAAATTCTAATGAATTTAATTTCATGCTTTTAATGACCGAAGCCACGCCCACTTTGATGACGTCATTACACCCGTGCGTGTCACGGTGCACCGGTGCTATGGGCATCTCCTCTAGTATAATTACGTCGCGCCTATGACTTACCACGATTATACTTACTGCGTGGCACCTACCTATACGAAATAGTTTGTAATGCCGCGTCCACACGCACTTGTCACACAGCGTCTTCAATCACTGAATGACAAATGATGGTGTTTTGCCTCGTGTGACCTTGGAGACACTTGTCTCCGTTACGGTCATGTTATAAATATTTAAATTATACCTTTATTTATTTATGTTTGTTGACTAATTACAATAATTTAGAAGACCTTGTATGATCAAAAGTAGTTGTATTAACTTCATGTGATTGGTCGAGACTGATAGTTACTGACGACCAATCACAAGCAAGTAAAATGGCGGGGAATAACAACAATAGTCAGCGGGCCTTTGGGGAGATGCCCACCATTACCTCCTGGCCATTCGTGCTTCGACATCGGTGCTAGTCACTTGTAATGTATCGCCAAACCAATCTATATGAATGTACTGTTGTAATTATAGTAATAAAGCTGATCCTCAAAATTCATAAAGTGTCTCTTATATTCAAAGTCCTTCCTTCTGAGTTTTGAACCAGGTTGGTTCACAGTCTATGTTTATGTTTATGTTTATTTATTAATAATTATTAAAAATTACATGCCATGTTTTGAACAAAAAGCAAAAGAAAATAATTGAGAATACACAAAATTATCGAAACAAATAAATACTATAGTCAAATTACCTACAACCATTCCTTTAGGTCATATAATACCTGGTCAATTAGCCAGCCTTTAAGTTTAGTTTTAAAAGTATTGTCAGACTTTGCGCTTAAAATATCATCGGGTAGTCGATTGTATACCGATGGACCAATAACATGAATCAACTTTCCAGATTTCGATAGAGAGTGTGGGCATCCAGTCAATTTGTTTCTACCACGAGTATAGTAGTCATGTCTATCTCCGCGTTTATTGTATTCGTTTAGGTGTTGCCTTACGTATACCGCCGCATGTATTATCACCATAGCGGGAACAGTTAATATTTTTCGCGCTTTAAAAAGTGGTCTCGCGGTGGCATCCCATCGTGATCGTGTAATGGCTCTTAAAGCACGCTTCTGCATCCTGAAGGCTCGCTCCCAATCTGCAGCTCGGCCCCAGAACTCAACGCCATACTGAAGAACCGAGTGTACCAACGCGAAATAACACCCTCTCATCATTTGACGTGGAAGCGTTTGCGCTAGTCGTTCCAGAGCGAAGCATGCTCGTCCGAGTTTGCCGCACATCTTATCGATATGCGGTCCCCAAGTGAGAGAACTATCTAGTTCGAAGCCGAGAAATGTGGTGACTTGTACTTGTTCGATCACACTGCTTCCTACTCGGAGTGACAGTGGTGGACACATTCGACCGGAAAGATTGACGTGCATGTAATGGGTCTTGGTTGTGTTGAGTATTAAGCCATTCTATTCCATTCTATTCAAGTTACTAAGTTGAGTTTTTCTTGTAGTCTTTCCATAGACTGAGCGCACACGACCGCAGCCACATCGTCTGCGTACATAAAGATATCAGCTTCACTTATTGCTGCAGGCAGGTCATTGAGGCGGAACATTATGTTAGAGAGGGAGGAACCTTGTGGTACGCCCTTAGTGATGTTAAGAAGGTCTGACCTAACCTTTCCGCCGTCGCCTATCACCACTTGCGATCTGCCTTTTAAAAAGTCGAGTAGCAACTCTAACGCTTTTCCCTCTATACCAAGATGCCTCACTTTCAGTGCCAGCACACCATGATCCGCGACGTCGAAAGCTTTTGAGACGTCGCAGAAGAGCACTGCTACCTGCTGTTTTTCCTCACGAGCCTTTATTACGTGGCGGATGACCACACGTGCAAGAGCAGTTGTTGATCGCCCCCTTCTGTAGGCATATTGTCGGTCGGTGAGGCAGTTAGTCTTCTCAAGAAAGCCAAGTAATCAGTCGCATAGGCCGTTTTCAAAGACTTTAGCGACTGCTGGAATGATAGAAACCGGCCGATAATTGTTTATGTCATTCTTCTTGCCTTTGCCCATAAACAGCGGAGACACCTTGATTTTTTTAAATGAAATGGGATAGCATTCACTACGCAAACACCGACTGAACAACACCGCCAGAACATTCGCAAGCGATGCAGCCGCTGTATTCAGTAGCTCCATTGATGTATTGTAAAGGTCTTTTGTTGGTTTGCGTGCGATGTGCTTTGTAATAATTCCATACACCTCAACCGGTGAGAAGGGATGTAGCCAAACACACTGACTGGCAGGGGATCGCGCTTCCATAAGCGTAGCCAGGGCTGTGCTTGGGTCTGCTTGAGGGGCGCCGCATGAAATAGCCGCATGGATGAACTTGGCATTTACCATATTTACCAATTCCTTTTTTGTGAAAAACGACTTACCGTCTGCTTGCGTCATACTCTCAGTGTAGTCCGGTCTTGATTGATTTTTCCTTCCAGATTCTACATTTACAACGTGCCACATACTTTTGTTAGGGTTACTTGCTGTTTTTATTTGGTGTATGTAATACTTAGACCTCTTGTTTCTAAGCATTTTGGAGTACTTTTCCTGGAGTCGATATGCAACCTCGCCTAAATATGGAAAATATGGGTATTTATGTATAAGGCCTATAACATCAAACAGCAAACACTTAGTGTTTAATATATTTTCATCGATCCACGAATTCTCAGTCTTTTTTTGTGCTACGCTATATAGGAAAACAAACATCTGCCTTGTTCTGTATTATCAATACGATCGAGCGAGCTAAATCGTCTGCACCCTGCCATCGCGCCGCTACCTCTTCCCAGTCAACGCTGGCCAGCGATGCGGCGAAGTTGTCCTTATTCATTTTGCTATAATTTCGCGCCGTGTTACTGGCATTCGTGACTCGACAGTACTACGTAGTACTATTAAGTATTCTGTGACAGTAAATGAGATTTCACCGCTAATAGCAAAGTGATCACTAATGTGTGTATTTAAACAGGAGGTCGCAATTGACCCTGGTGACATATTAGTATACAAGTGGTCTAAACATGTAGAAAAATAAATATATAATAATATATAATATAAATAATAAATAAATAATAGAAGAATTCCCTTGTACCCTGTGTACAGAATACTGTCAATAGCAGAAGACGTTTTCCCTAACTTTAAGATATGCCATTATCTTACTCCAAACTGTGGCCTCGAGACACTAGTTGAAAATTTACAGCCAAAACTCAAAAATTTTACACTAGAAGATTATTGTATTTTACATGTAGGAGAAGAAGATTTCCGCAAAACACATAATTACTGTAACTTAATTGTCAATATAAGAGAGGTCCTGAAAAATATAAAGCATACAAATATGATATTATGTGTACCCACATATAAATGTAACGGATACTCAGCAATGTTCAACTGGAGAATTGAAACATTCAATAGTATGCTTTACATGGACAACTTAAGTCATAATTTTGCTTGGATAATGGACTCAAACCTAAAATTATCTTATGACAATAACATGTTTTCCGAGCGCACTGGAAAAATAAATAACAAAGGAATGTTAAATATGTATTAAAACTTGAAAATTTTAATAGGTGAACTATCTCTATATTACACCGATACCAATTTAATTGTGTCAGAAAGCCTACCCGATGATAAAACAACTGAGTCGACGAACTTAGATTTTTTTCGTCTATAACAAAATAAACATCTTACATCAAAACATTGCTGGTCTGTTGAATAAGACTGATTTACTCACCGTCCATCTGCAAGAACTATCGAAGGAACAAAGGGACATAGACGTAGTATGCATTACTGAACACTTTATAATGCAGGGCCATGAAAAACTACTGGAAATTCAAAATTATAAGTTGGCTTCATGCTATGCAAGACGAGCAAAAAAACGAGGAGGAGCTTGTATTTTAGTAAAAAAAGGTCTCGAATTCAAAGAACTAACTGAAATATCTCGCCAATCAATAACAAACACATTCGAATGTTGCGGAACTAAACTAGTGCAACAACGATTAATTATTATCTGTATATACAGACCTCCGAAAATTAATAACCTGAATTTGTTTTATGAAAACTTAGATAACATCCTAAAAACTGTATGTACAAAGTCTAATAAGAAAATTGTTATATGTGGGGATTTCAAAATCGATATTCTGAAAAGAAACAACGTTACTAGGGACTTTGAGTACTTTCTTTCCGGGCACAATCTCGATCTAAAAGTGCGACAACCTACTAGATTATCCAGCAACAGTTGCCTAGATAACTTTGCTTGTAGTTCTCAGTTAAAATGTAAATGTGAAATTCTTGACTTTGCTTTATCTGATCGTAGTGCACAGTTTTTGGAAGTAAAGGTAAATAAAACCTGCAGAATTAATTACTGGCGCACTAAGAAACGTGATCTTTCAAAAGAAAATTTAGTTAGATTTAAAAATCACCTCCAATGCCTCACCTTTTCGGAAATACACAAAACAGAAAATGCGAACGAAGCGTACGACTACTTTATAGAACATTTTCGTATGTCAAAGTCAAAGCATTTATTTCAATTAAACCATTTACAGGCACTTTTGAATTGTCAAGGAGTCGGTCAGTTAGTCAGAGAGTTGAAGCTAGTTGCTCGTTCCAAAACGTAGGTAGGTCTCTATGGAGAAGAACGAGCAAGAAACTCCACGGACACTCTTTTAAATCAAGTTTTTACAAAGTTTGGTTACATTCTTGTTGCTTCTATATGTGAAAACGATGAAGGTAATCTAACAATACAAAACACAAAAAAGAAGCAAGATAAAGTGGCATCTAATTCATGGCAGATAAGAGCTGACCAATCTCCACTGACAGCGCCCGTTCACGAACATGACGCGTGAATCAGCACCATTTAGCTCAACCATTTTGAAGGGAGCCGAATGATCCAACACACGCGCCACCATCAGCGAGACATTTGAGCGAGCATGACAATACTCCCAACCGCCATGTTAATTTTTGTCAAACATAAAGGTATTAATATACATGGCTCCATGGTATTCACATTTACAAAATTGAAATAATGCTGCTAAATTATACAAAACTAAGGTTTCCAATGTATATTATTTTATCATATGAATTGTGAAAAGTTAATAATTTAAAAATATCTATATATAATAATAACGATACTCGTTACTCATGTCAATAGAAAAAGGGGTAGGAAACATCCTTTTCTTCCAATTTGGAAATTCCCTAAACTGGCTGTGGAGCAGGACCAGCATTTAGCCAAGCATCTTTATCATTGATGTAATCTTCTAACTTATAATATGCTTGTCTACATAGTGTGCGCTTAATACATGTTTTAAATTGTTTTTCATTCAATTGTAGAATATCAAGTGGTATTTTATTATAGCATTTTACACAGTACCCCATAAAAGAAGTATGTACTTTTGACAATCTGAAGCTTGGCTGATCTAATTTGTTCCTATTTCTAGTATAAACATTATGTCTGTCACCTATTTTATTAAAAAGATGAAGATTTTTTCGAACATGCATAATGTTTTCATATATATATTGACAAGGTACCGTCATGATGTTAATCTGTTTAAACAATTCTCTTAGAGATTCGCGTTTGCGGAGATTATAGATTGCTCTGACAGCCCGCTTTTGCAGTATAAAAATAGAATCCATATCTGCAGCCCGTCCCCATAGCAAAATACCGTAAGACATGATACTATGAAAATAGCTAAAATATACTAGCCTAGCGGTATCCACGTCTGTCAAATGCCGGATCTTTCTGACAGCGTAAGCGGCTGAACTTAACCGCCCTGCAAGAGATGTTAAGTGAGGACCCCACTGTAGCTTGGAATCAAGCGTAATCCCTAGGAAAACAGTCCTTTCGACGAATTCAAGTATGTCCTTATTCAATACAACGTTACATTCATTACTCTTAACATTCGGCAAAGCGAATCTTATGCATTTAGTTTTCTTCTCATTTAATACTAAATTATTTACAGTAAACCAATTATGAATCTTAAGCATGGCGTCATTTACGTCGTCAAGGTGCTGTGCCCGTCTATTTACTCTAAATATATATGTATGTTATATGATATCTGTTTTCCATATAAGATTGTAACTATCAAAACAAATAAATCAGTAAAATGGGTTTCACGTGGAATACGAGTATGCAGTAAAAGGCAGCGGCAATTATTATGGGCATACAGGCGCGAACATTCAATGGAAAACAAAAATAAATTTAAAAATTATTCCCAGAAATTTAGAAAAATAATAAAATTAACCCAAAAGGCGCAAAATAATTACTTCATAAATACATCAACAAACAAATCTAAAGCTTCATGGCAAATTATAAATAATAATCCACGCATTACTGAGCAAATTTCGCAAATTAAAATCCAAGATACAATCGTAAGTAATCCAAAAGATATAGCAAACGCCTTCAATAATTTCTTTATCGATCAAATACAGACTAATACTAAGATGACACCTGTAGCTACTAATATATTGAGCAATCCACATTCAATGTTTATGTCTCCTGCCTCACCTCAAGATGTCATGAGAGCAATACAATCGTTAAAAAATTAAAAACAGTTTCGGATATGATGGCGTAGCCACAAAAGTAGTAAAATTTGTATCGGATAATATTGCTCTACACCTTTGTCACATTATAAATTTATGCATCAGCTCTGGCGTGTTTCCAAAGGCGTTAAAAGTTGTTAGCGTAAAACCACTCTTTAAAAAACACGAAAGAGAAAACTTAGCCAACTACAGACCCATAGCATTAATTCCAATTTTTTCTAAAGTCATCGAAAAAATTCTTTATAATTCAATTAATAATTATTTGTGTAAATATAATATTCTATGTAATGAACAAAAGGGATTTAGAAAAAACAAAGGTGTTAATTTGGCTATTTACGATTTACTCAATGTAATCTTAAAAAATGTTGACAAAAAAGTACCAACATGTGCAATCCTCACTGATATGACAAAAGCCTTCGACTGTGTCCATCACGAAACTTTGCTGACTAAGCTTGAGATGTATGGCATAAGAGGAAACGTCCTTAATCTTGTCAAATCATATCTGAGTGAACGTAAACAATATACAGTAATATCTAGGATATGTATACAAAGCAAACTCGAAAAGAAATACTTTTCCGAATACAGAGATGTTAGACAAAGATTTATATCTAAATGACAATGATTTATAAATTTATCCTAATGTAAATTCTTATTTAATATAATTGTAATTTATTTACGCAATTTAACGACATAGCATATTCTTTTTGACTTGTAATTCATAATTTTGTATTTTGGCACTTAGTTCGCCATTCATTAATGTTTGCATGCCTAATAGGTAGATTGTACAAGGATCACAATTTTATTGTTTATTTAATACCTTATGTCATGTACCTACAATCTATGCAAATAAATAAACTTTACTTTACTTTACTTTACTTTACCATCGTAGGAAAGTTAATTTCAATAGAATAGGCATGGGCCGACAGCGTGTCTTTCAATCTATTTT
Organism: Charanyca ferruginea; assembly: GCA_947361185.1. NCBI lineage: Eukaryota > Metazoa > Arthropoda > Insecta > Lepidoptera > Noctuidae > Charanyca > Charanyca ferruginea. The sequence goes on from OX376080.1 coordinate 2,458,374, forward strand.
GGCTAGAATTCAATGAGCACATAAGGGCAATATTAATATCACCTAAGATTATGGTTTGTTCGTCATATTTAATAAGATCGTCAAGAAGTGTTTCAAAACAATTTAAAAAGTCAACAACGTTCGTCAAGTTTGATCTATATATGTATACAAATTATAAGCAACTTGAAGTCTATTAATTTAAGCGCTGAGATCTCGCACACTTGCTGTACTGTGTGTGTCAATAGTGTCGGCCATAAGGCTCGTACGCAAAACTGAGAGAGAGAGAGAGAGAGACGGAGAGAGCTCGTAGCCGGTAGAAGCCCGTCGTAACCAAAAAGCTTATAGGTAAAAGTGGAGACAACTCTCTGAACAAATAAGTGAAACCAACTGTGGGCAGACGCTCTCTTTCTGAATGCATACATAAGATAAAGAAAACACTTATCACTGTCTCGTTCTTATGTATACATTCAGAAAGAGAGCGTCTGCCCACTGGTGGTTTCACTTAGGTATTTAGAGTGTTGCCTCCACTTTTATCTTTAAGCTTCTTGGTACTTTTAGGCTAAGAACTCACGATGTGGTTTTCACCCGCGCCCGCGCCCGCAGCGGGAGCCGAATACACCGCGCACATCGCGGGCGTAAACCGCATCGTGAAATGTGCTTTTGTTTTTGATGTGAAACATCTATAGCCGCACGTAAAACCGATTTCTGGCGTGGCGACGCATGCCGTGGCGACTCGTCGCCACGCTATATGATGGTATATATATACAGTTTATTTGCAGTAGTGTGTACGGTGTGGCGACGCGTCGCCATGCGCAATCGACTGTGCGATTACCGAAGTCACTGATTAAACGAATTAAGTAGTCACGATTTGAAATAAATTCGTAAATTTTTGTATTTAATGAAAATAAATGTTTATTCAATAAATAGTCATCGTTATCTGGAAAAAAAATCGTAATATTTTATTTTATCATTAAGACATATTTAGTTCCTACTACAATCTGTTCTTTTCTGCATATTATTTTTACAAAATAATGTCATTGTTTCACATCTGCCAGGCGTCCCGTGACGGCTCACATTTTTTTTACAAATATATCTGCATTCTACAGAAGCTGCGGGCCCGCAACCGCAGCCGGACGCGGGTAAAAACCGCATCGTGAGTTCTTAGCCTTACTCAGCATATTTCGATGCGTCGCCGCGTTTTGTGTATATATGTTGGTATCACTAAACTTGTGACATATTTTTGATTTCTATTACCGAGAAAGTTTTATTAAGGGGCTATTAAACGACTTTTACAGATTTTAAACTGACAATCACGTCAAAATGTGCAGTGTAAATGATTTGAAAAAAATATATGTTAAACTAGAACATTCTCTTAATCATATAGAAAGTGAATATTTTTGATTAAGTTCATATTATATTTATATTTTCAGCCTGGATTTTCCCAATGCTGGGCAAAGGCCTCTCCACTCTCCTTCCAACTCTTTCTGTTAAGGGCTAATTGGGGCCAGTCTTTTTCGAAGGAATCTAGATCATCCCGCCATCTCCGCCTGGGCCTGCCGCGATGTCGCTTGCCATGTAGAGGAACCCATTGGGTTGTACGTTTGGCCCAATGATCGTCTGACATGTTAAATAGTTTAATTAACTCGTGAAGTTGTGTCTGACGCGACACAAAATCTACCAGGTATAATTAAACGAGACTTACACCATCTTACAGACAATTTTATTATCTATCTTTTAGTATACGCCTTTTTTTTTAATTTTGGAAGAATAATACTTTTATTAAAAGATAGATAATAAAATTGTCCGTAAGATGGTGTAAGTTTCGTTTAATTATACCTGGTAGATTTTGTGTGATTGTCAATGTTTTGTCCGCGTCAGACACAACTTCACGATTTAATTAAACTATTTAATATAAACTTAATCAAAAATATTCACTTTCTATATGATTAAGAAAATGTTCTAGTTTAACATATATTTTTTTCAAATCATTTACACTGCACATTTTGACGTGATTGTCAGTTTAAAATCTGTAAAAGTAGTTTAATAGCCCCTTAAACTAGCGAGCGACAGACATCTTCCACAGTTCCCAGTCGCCATGATATTTCCGCTACCTTCAATTTCAACAATAATCGTCATATTTTAGCTAATTTACGCAAAACCCTCAGATTATGAAACAAAAGGCAGATAGATCGCGCGGAACACTAAAAGTGAAGCCAAAAAAGCAAATACAAATGCAAAAGCGTGTACCTACAATCGTTAAAAAATAAAAATGAAAATACAAATTCAAAAGCGAATACAATCACCATATTGTAGGTATTTGCTTTTGATTTGTATTTGCTTGGGTGGCTTCACTTTCAGTGTTCCGCGCGGTCTATCTGTCTTTAGTTTCATAACAAATTATACACCTAAACCTTCTTCATGTGTCACCCTGTCTATTGGTGAAATAATAATAATAATACCAGCCTATAATTGTCCCACTGCTGGGCAAGGGCCTCTTCTCATACAGAGAAGGCACGAGATTGATCACCACGCTTGCTCAAAGAATGGTGATTTCAAACTGATAATATTTATATACCTAACTAGCGGGCCTGGCAGACGATGTCCTGCCCTTAAAATAAAATAGTCCTACAACTCGACTGCAGCGCCACCTACCGGGTCGGTATTTAGGTCATTTCATTAGTTATTCTGTCCTTCGATATTACGTTTGTCGATAATTAGTTTTTTAAATATTTTGGACGAGGTTATTTATGATGTAAATGTGTGCGTGAGGCATGTTTTTACAAACGGTCTGGCTTACTTAGGGTGCTTCACTTTCGATATGCGTGGCGCAAAAACCTTCTTTTTTTTCTAGTCCGTGATCGCTAAATGTATTTATGTTCAAATGTATTTTGAAGCCATGAGTATTTGAAATACCTATTAACTACAAAATACCTCATCGTCAGGCATTTGAAATGCCATTTACAAATTACATTTTTAAGAAGTAATTGAAACACAAATTTATACCAGATACGTAGGTATTTGTGTTTCAATTACGTATTTAAATTACTTGTGATTCAAATAATGCCCAACCCCAGGAGCACCCCGTGGTCCGGTTCGGTTAGCTTGCTTTAAACCCTGCAGACTGTAATAGGAGCCCTGCACCGCAGGACTTGACGACCTGACGTCGACCGTTTTTGTGCCAGTTACCGTCTGGGAAACACCCTCCCCCCACACCCCCAACCCCTGCTACAGTATACTAAATTTAATCAAAAAAGGAATTCGAGTGATCGAAAAAAAACCATTGTTTAGCAACTACTAATTAACATTAAATAATTACAACTATTGTACCTAAAGAATAAAACAGTTTGTGAGGTATGATTACTTTTTAAGTGCAAAAGGAACTGAATCATCACTCAGAATCGCCACTAACAAAGTACCTATATAAAATGCGAATAAAAATAAATTATCGTCACCCTACCCTAAAATATATATAGTAATATAATAATATATAGTTTAGCAAAATATAGTCGATTTCGGTATCTATGCAAGTATTATTAGTAGGTAGTATTTACGCAATTCTTATTAGTAAAAACTAGCTTCTGCCCGCGACTTCGTACGCGGATCCTGTTGCTTATGCCAGCGACAACGGGGTCGGCAAAATCGAAGATCTGAAACGTCTGATGTCGAATTCTAAGAGCCCGGGGACGGGAAAACAACGGGATGCGCGAGACGATTCGAGACGTTCAAAAAGTACAATTTTGAATCATACTTCCGATGGCGGAATATGTGGCGTAGTCAATCATAGGAGTATACGTAAATGCACTCCGTTCCTTATCAAGCCAAGGAAGGTCGCCATGTCCTACGGCTATATCTTGAGACACATTCGATTCTTCAGATGATATCGACATTCTGTTCAGAGAATGTTGAAATCGATCAGAATTCAAACGTTCGTTGCGCTCTTCTTCTGTCTCTTCATGCCGTACTCCAGCAATTCTTTTTCTCTCACTTTCGAACTGATTATGAATATTTTTGTGTGCGTGTTCGGGACAATGTATGATAATCTCGATCAGCAGTTAGTCGCGCATCACGTTCATCACTCGTTTCAAAAGACCTGTTAGTAGATGTGCGAATACGCTGAGAACTCAAGCGTGATTCTGTATCGGTAAACGTATTCCGATTCGCGAGACAATGCATGTGGCTCACGATCAGCGGACAGTCGCGCATCACGTTCCGCACTTGTCTCTAAAGACCAAGAAGCAGATGCGTAGATACGCTGAGAACTCAAGCGCAATTCTCTATCCGTGAACGTCTCCGACTCGCGAGACAATGCGTGACGTTCACGATCAGTGGTCAATCGCGCATCACGTTCCCCACTTGTCTCTAGAGACCTAGAAGTAGATGCGTAGATACGCTTGGAACTCAAGAGCAATTCCCTATCCATGAAAGTCTCCGACTCGCGAGACAATGCATGACGTTCACGATTAGCGGTCAGTCGCGCATCATATTCTTCACTGATATCTAGAGACCTGGATGTAGATGCGTAAATACGCTGAGAACGCAGGCTTGCTTCGCGATTTGAAGAGGTTTCCACGGAGCGAGTTACAGCCTGATGTTCTCGAACAGCATCAAGTCTCTCCTGACGATCTTCGGTAGATTCTTGGGAACTTATGATCCTCAACCTTTTAGCTCCTTTGGAACATTGGGGAAGATTTCACCTCTTTCTAGGCATGGTTATAGTTTTATTGTGAAGATACCTGATCAATTAAAATCTAAGTGACTGCTCCCCTGCGTAACCGGGTAGGATACCGTGTCACGAAGATAAAATATGGAAAAGGAAATTAAACACTCGCCCAAAGGCATATTTATTCGATAAAATAAAAAAAAAAATGGGAGTTATGGCCAGTAGGGTCAAATTTTCAATGATATACCATCGTCATCAAAAATCAGTCCTAAACTGTTACCGCCTTCATCGCATGAAGATACTCCCAGCTTATTACAGCTGGGAGCAACATTGCTTATATACAGTGCAATTAGTGATAACTTTACAGTGAAATTATAAAAATTACAACTTTGATATCCACGTCAGATGTTTCCGATCTTCAATTTTTATAAGTCAACAGGAATCCCACCGAACAACTTTTGCTAAGACGTCATTAATATGTGTTATGGTGTAGCTGGGCTCTTGGAGTTAAACATCAGGTGTTCCAGATCTTCAAATTTATTCTCTCAGCAGAAAATGCTCATCACGTGGAACAATTTTTGCTACGGTACCATTTTTGTATCTCTTATAGTTTAGCTGGTCTGTTGCGGTTCTGCATCAGGTGTTCAAGTTTTCAAGATAAATTATAGCCTATATGTTGCCCAGACTTAATACCTATACAACAACAAAAAAATCATTCAAATCCGTCCAGCAGTTCCGAAGATTAGCGTGTACAAACAAACAGACAAACAGACATAATTTTTTTTTTGGATTTGTGCTCTATTACTGTTTCTAAACCCCCCACCATTATTTTTTTTTTTTAATATATTCAATGTACAGACAAGTTTTTTTACTGTTTTATTATATGTATAGATAGATAACACCAATTTCTGGCACAATTTGTTTTACAAAAAGAGTCAATTTTGTATTTGTCTTACCTTTCATACGGCAAGCGTAATAAAACGAAAACGAAAAGAAATTGAGGGCTCAGGGCCCGAATTTTGTCAAGGTCATAAGTTTCAAACGACAAGCATTCACAAATTTTCACAATTTATTTAGTAGCTTATAGGATTTCAAACAGTAGCTGTAAGTTAATAGTTTCATTTTATTTGCGTAATAGAATTGAGGGCCCATTTTGATCGAAGATATACAAAGTAGGACAGTGTTTTGCGATAATATCTCGATTCCACAAATTTTATTTGGTATTAGCTTAGATTTTGGCATACAGTCTTTTTATGTACCTACTGTTCATAGTTCATCCGGTACAGGTGGGCCCTCAATCCTCTATGTGAGAACTGAGGGCCCAACTTTACGGTCCTTATCTCGCTTATTTGACTTTCACAAAATCTGATTCTAACTGTCACAATTCTTTGGGAATGTCCACTAAATCCTAAGCACATTGCAAAGAGTTTTAACAAAGTGGCCCTCACACCACACGCACATATTTAAAACATAACCCTTTTCTAATTCAAAAAAAGAATCAGATTTTGAGGTGTTGCCCAGAACTCCAGAAAATATAATATGCTAAATCTACGTTCAGAAAATGTTAAAAACTATGGTTTAATTTTTTTTGTCCTACGGCGCTTCCGATTTGTTTCACATGAGTCTTATTGCACCGCTTTTAGGGTCATAATGCGTACATAAATTAAAAGCGGTGCAATAAGACTCAATTTGAAAATAATCGTTATTGTTACAACAACAACTACAAGAATTATTTTGTATGTATGTATGCATGCACACTGTACGTAAATCGCAAAAAGAGGCTAGAAAATATGCCAAATTCTAAATGGAATTTTTATTCCTTGGAAAAATGCTAGATTGATAACACTGGTGGTGTGAGGAGTGTGGTGGAGTGAGGGGTGCGGTGGAGTGAGGGGTGCGGTGGAGTGAGGGGTGCGGTGGAGTGAGGGGTGCGGTGGAGTGAGGGGTGTGGTGGAGTGAGGGGTGCGGTGGAGTGAGGGGTGCGGTGGAGTGAGGGGTGCGGTGGAGTGAGGGGTGCGGTGGAGTGAGGGGTGCAGTGGTGTGAGGAGTGAAGTGGTGTGAGGAGTGAAGTGGTGTGAGGAGTGAAGTGGTGTGAGGAGTGAAGTGGTGTGAGGAGTGCAGTGGTGTGAGGAGTGCAGTGGTGTGAGGAGTGCAGTGGTGTGAGGAGTGCGGTGGTGTGAGAAGTGCTGTGCAGTGGTGTGAGGAGTGTAGTGGTGGTGTGAAGAGTGCGGTGGTGTGAGGAGTGCAGTGGTGTGAGGAGTGTAGTGGTGGTGTGAGGAGTGTAGTGGTGGTGTGAGGAGTGTAGTGGTGGTGTGAGGAGTGTAGTGGTGGTGTGAGGAGTGTAGTGGTGGTGTGAGGAGTGTAGTGGTGGTGTGAGGAGTGCAGTGGTGTGAGGAGTGCAGTGGTGTGAGGAGTGCAGTGGTGTGAGGAGTGCAGTGGTGTGAGGAGTGCAGTGGTGTGAGGAGTGCAGTGGTGTGAGGAGTGCAGTGGTGTGAGGAGTGCGGTGGCGTGAGGAGTGCGGTGATGTGAGGAGTGCAGTGGTGTGAGGAGTGGGGTGGTGTGAGGAGAGGGGTGGTGAGAGGAGTGGGGTGGTGTGAGGAGTGGGGTGGTGCGAGGAGTGCAGTGGTGTGAGGAGTGCAGTGGTGTGAGGAGTGCAATGGTGTGAGGAGTGGGGTGGTGTGAGGAGTGCTGTGCAGTGGTGTGAGGAGTGCTGTGCAGTGGTGTGAGGAGTGCTGTGCAGTGGTGTGAGGAGTGCAGTGGTGTGAGGAGTGGGGTGGTGTGAGGAGTGGGGTGGTGCGAGGAGTGGGGTGGTGTAAAGAGTGCTGTGCAGTGGTGTGAGGAGTGTAGTGGTGGTGTGAGGAGTGAAGTGGTGGTGTGAGGAGTGTAGTGGTGGCGTGAGGAGTGCAGTGGTGTGAGGAGTGCAGTGGTGTGAGGAGTGCAGTGGTGTGAGGAGTGCAGTGGTGTGAGGAGTGCAGTGGTGTGAGGAGTGCAGTGGTGTGAGGAGTGCAGTGGTGTGAGGAGTGCAGTGGTGTGAGGAGTGCGGTGGCGTGAGGAGTGCGGTGATGTGAGGAGTGCAGTGGTGTGAGGAGTGGGGTGGTGTGAGGAGAGGGGTGGTGAGAGGAGTGGGGTGGTGTGAGGAGTGGGGTGGTGCGAGGAGTGCAGTGGTGTGAGGAGTGCAGTGGTGTGAGGAGTGCAATGGTGTGAGGAGTGGGGTGGTGTGAGGAGTGCTGTGCAGTGGTGTGAGGAGTGCTGTGCAGTGGTGTGAAGAGTGCTGTGCAGTGGTGTGAAGAGTGCTGTGCAGTGGTGTGAGGAGTGTAGTGGTGGTGTGAGGAGTGCGGTGGTGTGAGGAGTGCAGTGGTGTGAGGAGTGCAGTGGTGTGAGGAGTGCAGTGGTGTGAGGAGTGCAGTGGTGTGAGGAGTGGGGTGGTGCGAGGAGTGGGGTGGTGCGAGGAGTGCAGTGGTGCGAGGAGTGATGTGGTGTGAGGAGTGCTGTGCAGTGGTGTGAGGAGTGCTGTGCAGTGGTGTGAGGAGTGCTGTGCAGTGGTGTGAGGAGTGCTGTGCAGTGGTGTGAGGAGTGCTGTGCAGTGGTGTGAGGAGTGTAGTGGTGTGAGGAGTGTGGTGTCGTGAAGCGTGTGGTGGTCGAGGAGTGTAGTGGTAGTGTGGTGGTGAGCTGGTTGGGTATGTGTATGTGTGAGTGTATGTGCCAATTCAACCAATGCTCATGCCTCTGGATGAGGAGGCCTTTTCCACTCCATGAGGGTACGTTATGTGACAGATGTAGTAAATAAAAATAAAGGTACAAGCGACAAATAAAAAAACTCAATTAGGATTGCATTTACGATTTTTTTTTTATTTTTTGATTATTTAACATGTTCGTTTCTAACAAATTTCATCAATCAGAAGTGTAAAGGTTTATATCTTAACGGATTGTTGGCCGCGTTCATACCAAGTAACATACTGCAGACTTCTTCAAGTGTTCGTTCACACAGAAATTGACAATACGACAAACAGAAATCTGTCACCACATTCCACCATTTCGTGCTGACAAAGCCGGTGGCATTATCCAACCTAGTCACATACATTTTCATTATTTTTGAAACAGAGTATAATACATGGTACTTAGTTACCTAGATCGCTATACCCTGCTTTCAGCTTACTCAAAATAGTGACTTCCAGACCGCTTCAGGGTGTGCCCGTCCACAAGCCCAAGCGCAACATCGCAAGTTGGTATAGCGCGTACGTTAAGGTGCAAAGAATAAAAAGTTTTGTATTGTAAACATTACGTCATGGTGTGACCGCGGCCAAAAAATTTGCCATCAGACTTTTACTACTGGTGGCCATACCCTTTTCGGGCCAGTTCCTAAATCGAAAAGTGGATTAGTATAGTTTTTGGAATCAAGGGACTTTGGGATGCACCATGTATTCAAGGGACTGAAGCTTTTTGGAGAGCTTGCACAATCTTTAACTGCATCGTCCGGTTTGCACCTTTGCTGCAACCGTTCAGGAAAGCTGTCATAAATAGGGAGTGTAACGCCGTAAGTGCCAAGAAAGTCACAAGCGTGCGACTTCGGCGGTTTTACTTGGGTGTCGTTAACAACGGAATCTTTTGCTAGCGCGTTGCGTGACAAAGTTGACTCGAAACACGAGAGAACAGAATTGATTAGGGGCTTCGGTGATTTACTCCCATTGTTCATGTGTTTGCAAGCACCGCCAAGATTAATGCCTGGCCGGTATTGAAGTTGGCCAGAGTTAGTGGCCATTTTACGCGCTGACGCAGTCTGTGCGACCTCTTGTGCTTGTGCCTGATAGGTGGAACAGGCCTTGTTGCCATTGGAGCCGAAACATTGGTTTGCAAAGTCTGTCATAGTAACACAGCATCGATCAAAAGGCTCGGTGGGCCTTACAGCAGTTGGTCCATGGGGTCCAACAGTGACAGGGATTGGGCGCTCGCATGTACAATTCATGCAGGGTCCAATCCATTGCCCGTTGGGGTTTGGGGTTGGTATTACGCTTGCTTTGGAAGGTACGGTGGCTGGGGAAAAGTGGCCTTCGGTGCTTGGACATGCCGTTATTCCACAGCACGAACCACATCCAAAGGGGAGGCACGAACCACAGCCGGGCCTACAACATCCACAGTTACATGGGCCGACCAAAGGGCTGCATTGGCTACCGCAAGGGCCGCATGGGCCAAAAGGGCCGCACGGGCCACAGGGACCACAAGGGCCGCATGGGCCACAAGAGCCGCATGGGCCACAAGAGCCACAAGGGCCACAACCGCAGGGGCCGCAGGGGCCACAGGGACCGCAGGTTGCACCAGTACAACATGAGCCGCAACATGACCCGTAACAGCAGGGGCTGCAGCCAGGACCTACGTTACATGGAGTGCAAGGGCCGCAACCACCAAAACCAGTCGGAGTGCAACCTACACCGGGAAAGCATGGACCACAAGGGCCAAAAGGGCCGTTAGGGCCACATGGACCACAAGGCCCACAACCACCGCAAGGCCCACAAGTGCCACACCCACCACCGCAACACGGGCCGCAACAAGCCCCAAGTGGACCACACGCACCACACATCTTAACCGGCCTACAAGGACTGTTAGAATGTATTGAAAGGGAAGGCGAATAAAGAGGGAGCCAACTCACTGGCAAACCACCAGTTTTCTTTGGTAATTTAATTTTAATGTCGTCCAAGTTTGGCAGCAGTGCACTTTTATCAAGTGGCATTGCACAAGTGTTGAGCGCTAGGCAGACACAACCAGGACTACAGGGCCCGCATGGCCCGCCGGGGGAATTGCAGGGGCCGCACGGGCCCGCCGGGCACACAGGGCCGCCGGGGACGCAGGTACCAGTTACGTGGTAAGGTCCACAGAACCAGAAGCCGTAGGGGTAATAGTAATAACCTGTCATGTATTGGATACACTTAGCGGGCGTATTGCAGGGTCCCGGGAGAGCGCAGCAGCAGCCGCAGTTGCCGCATTTCGGTGGGCAGGGGCAGGCCGCACAAACGTTGCTGATCCATCCCAACGGTGGCGATGATTTGGATGGCTTTAAAGGTATGAACGGCTCAGTATGGTTGTAAGAATTTCTTGAATAGGGCGGGTGTTGACGCGGGTGTTGACTGTCATCTTGATTCAATATGGCCCAAGAAGTCTTCGGAACGTATTGGCACGGGATCGGGAGAACATGGCGAGGCTGGCTTGTTTCGAAGCAATAACAGGACGCGCAACGGCGCAGAGGCATGTTTGGTTTCCGCTTTTCTCGAACTTGCCTTGGGAGGCCATGTATCTCGGCTACCAGCGCTTTCCGACACACACTTTGTTGCTGCATCGTTTGCTTCTTCATCGACTCGAGTTTTGCTGAAAGGATGATTGTTTTACTGTAATCATAATCCTATCTAATAGAACGTATATGAGAGGGTTGTTAGGTGTGCATAAAAAATTAAAACGAAAGTTTTTCCACGAGATGTTTATTTTATGGGTTATTACAGGTTATTATTTCCATTTCAAATGTGGGAATCTTCAGCTTTTGTTCCAAGAATGTCACTGATTGAGCTATTTCTGTTTGTGCGCGGTTTCCTTTGTGTCATTGTGAATGTGGGTTAGGGTGCGGGACTTTTAAAATGCGGGATGTTTTTGTATTGAAACATCTCAGGAACTATGTCAGGGTTATCGCGTTGCTCCTTAGAAACTAAAACTCTCGGACTATCTAAAACAGGGCATTTTTGTTGATATACTTTTCTGAGGCGTCTATGATATATGGGGCTCCTGGTTTGTGAACGCTTGTCATTACAATCTGAATCAGATTTGGAACGCGAATTGGGAACAGACTTTTTTTGTTTTTCCCAGTTATCAATGCAGGGTTGAAGGGGCTTGTAGGACCTGTTGCTGAAATCAGTCTTGGTAGGGTTTATGCAGTAAATTGAATTATCCGGTGTTTGCGCTGCCTGGGCACAGGGTTTTGTGCTATAGGGGCACACCGGAACAGTAGTGTGAGGCATGTGTCGCATGGGGCCTAGTGCAGGAACATGGGTAAATGGAAAGAACTTGGATATGCCCCCTTTAGTGCGTATAGGAATATTTTTTGGAATATTCATCCGTTCTTCTTGTTGCTCCTCGTGTTTACTATGAGATAGTGAGCTGTTCATGCTATCCTTGTAATGCGGGTAACTCGTGGATTCTGACTCTAGGTCAACGCCTACCACAGCCGAAGAGATTGGAGATAAACAGGCACAGCATTTTGGACAAGGGCATGCGCTAGGAGGAGGACAGGGGCCACAGGGAGAACAGGGGCCACAGAGAGGACAGGGGCCACAGGGAGGACAGGGGCCACAGGGAGGGGGCCCACAAGGAGGCGGCCCACAAGGAGGCGGCCCACAGGGAGGGGTGGCACAGCATGGAGCACAGGGGCCTCCAGGCTTGCAAGGGCCGCCAGGAACGCATGTGCCCGTGACATGGTACGGCCCACAGAACCAAAAGCCATACGGATAGTAGTAGTAGCCAGTCATGTACTGGATACATTTAGGTGGCGTGTTACATGGTGGGGGCAAGGAGTTGCAACCTGGGCAAGAACCACAAGGTCCACACGGGCAAGGTCCGCACGGGCAAGGTCCGCATGGAGGCGGCTTGCCTTTAGCACAACCATATGATGTATGAAGATTACTGTTCGGGATCAAACATGGAAATGAGCCTGTTTGGTGCGGCAATAGCGTCCGAGAGCGCAGCGGGCAGATGGATTGCTTAGTGTCGCATAATAGTGATGAAGCGCCGGCACACGTTCTAGATAGAGGCGCGATGTGTGGGTTAGACACGCAGAACCGTAACGGTGCGGCCTCGCTCCTACCGCAACCCTGGTACACAGGTGGCAGCTGCTTCGATTGTTCGGTCTTCACGGTCCCCGTGGGCAGCGGTCTGGCCTTCAAGTTTCTTATTGGGACCGCCGTCGCTGCAAGGGAATTTTATGCTATTCACCTTCATTAAAAGATCCGAGACAATGTTTGTCGGCGGTAGTTAAAATATTCTAATGGGTAATGAATGTGAATCAAAGGTAACTTCGCTTCAAAGGGTTAATCTGTGCGGGCTTACCACCCAGGTGCAGAAATCTTTAATTAGTAATTATCTCAGATGGGTGTACGTAAAAACTTGCACTGGTGCACATTCTGCAACTGTGTGTCAAATGAAAACAAGTAGGTAATTCAAGAGAGAATTTATTGAAAACACAAATTCATTGTAAAATAACTATATGTCATGTAGTAATTTGAAAGTATATATAAAACAACTTTTATTCAAAACAAATATTAAATAACTTGGAGCAATCACGGGGTCTGCTTGTTATAACTTCCAACCATTCTGGTAGGTTTCCTTGCAGCATCCTCTTTCTTGAAGTTTTCCTGTTTGCATGGATTTGCCGCTAAGCACTGGGCGCATGCAGTTTTAGCTTCGCATTTTTTGGGAACGGGTTTTGGGCAAGCCGGCGGGCATGGGCAAGGACAAGGCCCGCAGGGGCCGCAAGGACCGCAGGGTCCGCATGGACCGCAGGGGCCACAGGGGCCGCATGGGCCGCACGGGCCACAAGGTCCACACGGGCAAGGGCAGCGACAGGGCCCACATGGTCCGCAAGGGCCACATGGTCCACACGGCCCGCAGGGTCCACAAGGCCCGCAGGGTCCGCAAGGCCCGCAAGGCCCGCAGGGTCCACACGGGCATGGGCCACAGGGACCACAAGGACCACAAGGACCACAGGGACCACAGGGACCACAAGGACCACAGGGACCACAGGGACCACAGGGACAGCAAGGTCCACAAGGTCCACAAGGTCTACATGGACTGCATGCGCACGGGGTGCATGCTCCGCACGAGGCACAGCAGTTGCATTGATTGCCACATGGGTTGCCATTGTTACAAGCAGTGTTCTTCGGTTCATCCTTTTTTTCGGAATACCCTCTTGTCAAGTTGTGGTGATCACCGCAACACAGTAGCTTTGTGCTGCCATGTTGTCCAGGCTCGAAGAGCCCCTTATTAAAGCCCCGGTACCCTGCAAAGGAGATCCAAGCATTATAATACTAGGCGAGGAAGCCGCTGGTTATAAGCTCATGCTATTCGGAAGAACGAAGGGCTCACACGCACTCGCCGAGTATTATAAGCCTGGAGGTCCTGTGACGGCGGCCACCGTTCTCCAAAATAACAGAACCACCAGCGGCAGGTTAGTCGGTAAAGGCCAAGTGTACAACCGTAAAGCCATCGATTTGCCCGGTAAAACATTTTATGCAAGAATATAACATTGCTTATTGCCATAATTTGGCCGAAAAAGTCAAAGTGACAAGTGTCAATTTGACAGCGGTTGAGCGATTGTCTTTTATTTGAAAAAACAAATGTTTTTATCTAACTACTAGTTACAAAAAAATTATAATTCACAATATTTACACGATTAATGAAAACAAAAAAACCTATATAATACACTAAAACACCAGAAAGACCCAACGACCAGAGGGTTTCAACCCAAAACGGCTCGAAAATAAAGTTATCACTTAAGATACTTTCGCCGTTTGAGGTTCTAGTTAGGTACAATAAATATGTATTTAATATGCTATCACTTACCTGCGTCGTAGAACTAAGATGAACAAAGATCTATTAATGATCTAAATTCTAATGATTGTAAATTGACGTCCTGCCCGATTTAGCCCACACTAGTGTTTCAACAATGACAATCAATTTCTGAGTCGAGAAATCGAGATTGATACTACGTTTAGTTACACACGATGACACGAATCACAAACCATTAGCTATAATTACAATGGTAATAATTCAATAGATTATACTCACATAATACTGCGACATTCTTTTTATTAGCTACTGTGGCTAATGGACGCCCTTTAAAGTATTTAAGCAACGACACATTTTTGGGCAAAACCGCCTTCCTCAAAACCAGGGACATATTTTGTGATTTATATTATTCTTTGAACTTAGAATTTAGTGTCCTAAATGATTTGGTAATTTGGCTATTTAAGGTATATTTATTGTAACTTGAAAATTTGGGCCATGGTAGGAGCGTGACCTTTGAGCTTGTTTCGTTCGAACAAAAGCTGTGTGACTGAAAATCAGACGTTCGATTTACTGCATTATTCTTTTCAAATATTATTATTCTTCTTCCGGCCTTCTCTTCTATTATTTTTTAAGTTTTGAACAATTTTACATTGATACTTTTTGGTTGTATAGGTAATATTCTTTTTAAAACTAATATTGTTGTATAAAGCTAGGCGTCCAAGAACTGTAGCTGCAAACGAAATCGATCATGGCAACCATTTTACTAAATGATGCGACATTTGATGGAAATAAGACTATTCCGTAAAAACCTGACTACTAAATATTGTTTCGGTTTTATCATACATATTATATCCTTACAGACTAGACCCAAAGCGTCAATGTAACATAATTCCCGCTTACCTAATACCTTAGTCAATCGGCAAACAGTGAATAAATTTTGGATTCGAGGGGTTTTTTGCGAATACTCTGGTGAACAAAATAGCACAACCACGCTAACGTGACAATATTCGATTCGATTTGTCCTTTTTTGCCTTGAAACTTGGGTTAACAGTGGGATGCAACATTTATGTCAAACCCTTGCACCATCCCATCTTCCTAGCACGTCGTGTTGTGCTGGGACGGTTGCTGCAGGTGCCGAAAACCTCATACGGCGCAGATAAAAAAGCCTTATTACTATACAAGCTATGCCAAACAGCCAAACATTAACGTCAACTATCAAGGGACAGTACTCGATAAAGTATAGACTCGACAATTGACAAAAGTTGAATTGGAAAGCCCATACTGAAGAATTAAATGTGAGAAAAAAACCTAGTTCATCGGCTAACGCACTATTATAAACTTGCACCAGCTGTAAGTACTGATGCACTTCTTACGGCTTACCATGGCATAGTTGGCTCTAGCGAAAGATTTGGCGTAATATTCAGGAGAAATTCCGCTAACCAATAAAAAAAAAAAAATTTAAATACCTACCTAAAATGGTGCAATAGGGCCAAAGTAAATCTCACAATTACACATTGTATCATCAACTTGCGCATTGTTGGTAATGCTCGGTTCTCTTCCTCATCAATGTAATGCTCAAACCTGTAACATTACCTACAGGTTGCGAACTGTAATGCTCGGTTCTCGGTCATAAAAGAAGAAAAATCGCAAAAAGGAAAAAAGTTCAACAGTTGTTTGTTATTTCACCACAGTTTCCCATCGTACGTATCAGACGCATCGCATCAAAGGGATCATTTTCAGGGTTCCGTGCCACAAAAGGAAAAAACGGAACCCTTATAGGATCACTTTGTTGTCTGTCTGTCTGTCTGTCTGTCAAGTCTTTTTGTTTGTTTTTGTGTTTTATCTTGGGAACGCGTCGAGGTATCGAGTTGAAATTAAAACCATATACTCAAGTCTACAGTCCCTTAAAGCTGTGAAAATAATCAAACTTCTAAGATAACGTGAAAAAAAGATATGGCCGTTTAGGCCGCAAAAAACATATATTTCGACACTATCAAATAGGGTAGTTCTCGTTGACCTAGAACTATGAAATTTGGCAAGTTATAATGACGACACGGTTGGCGCAGTGTTTGAGTGATTGACTACTGTGCAGCGTGTTGCGGGTTTGATTCCTGCCCAGGGTATTGGTGTGATGAGCACTTGTGTTTGCCTTGTGTCTGGGAGTTGTTTATCTGGTATGTACTAGCGACCCGACTACCGTACCGTACCGGCTTCGCGTGGGCCTATAGCCTTCCTCGATAAATGGACAATCCAACACAAAAAGAATTTTTCAATTCGAACCAGTAGATCCTGAGATTAACGCGTTCAACCAAACAAACAAACAAACTCTTCAGCTTTATAATATTAATAATAAGTAAGATTTAAAATGTATTTGTGTATGTATGTCTCCCTAGTTTGGGGTCAGATGGTCGTGTGTGAAATGTCCCTACATATGTATTATTAATCGTCTTATAAGTACTACAAATACAGGGAAAAGTCTAAAAACTATACATTTATTATTAAATCTCTATGAGTCAATTATACACAGCGAGTATACGGGAATCTGCGTGTAGAATATAACAACGCGTTTAGTTTTGCAGCGCGTCCACTATGTTTGCTGAGGCGCACACTGATTGCTATTATACCATCATACGTAAGCGAAGCGCTTCGCTACTCAGACGCGTAGCACCGCAAACGGCATCCTGGACGTGTTGGCAAACAGGTAGGATTCTCCACTGTTGAAGCAGTGGATGAGTGTTCATGCAAAGGGCGCTCATCCCGGTGCATGCTTAAATTAAATAAAAAAATTGTACTAATACTAGGCTTAGTTTATTGTTACTAACAGCTATGGATGTAATTTTTTAATCATTTTATTTATTTCAGACATGCTTTACCTATATACAGAAACAATAACATTGATCATAAAATTAATATAAATTAAAAATAATTAAAATAATAACTAAAATATATACAAAGAATACTATGATCCGTTTGATGCGATGCGTCCGATACGCATACGTACGATGCGGAACTTTGGACGCTTACCTTTAATAAGCGCTCTATATTTGGTTCATAGTGACAAAATAATCTATGGAGATACCCTTCTATAAAATAAATGTTCAAAGAAAATAACTCAAAACGTGCCGATGGCCGCTATTTTAAGTATCAGTAATAGATTGTAATAAGGATCGTATTTGTATAAAACGTATCTTTAAGCGTTTACCATTCGGTTTAGTTTTGTTTGTAGTCTGACCCACAGATTATGGCCAATGTATGGCGGATAGAGGTAAGCAAGGAGAACCGTATCTGTGTGTGTGAATTGTCCGTTAATAATGGGTGGCGCTACAATCAAATCAAACCAAAATATGGTGAAGTGGGCAGGCTCGCTGTCCCATCCGTACGTGCTGGAGTGTGGGGTCAGACAGGGAGGTCTAACTTCACCGAAATTCTTCTGTCTGTATGTGGATCGGCTGGTTCGTGCGCTCAGCAGTATTATGGTAGGTTGTTCAATTGACGGAACATTACGCCGACAATATGGTGCTGCTGGCCCCATCAATCAGTGCCCTTCGGACACTGTTGTTGGTTTGTGAGCGATTGGCGGAGGCCCAGGGTCTTTGATATACCTATTGCAAAAAAGAGCGAGCGTCTGCTGTTCAAGGCTGGCACTAAAACCTATGCTGTACTACCTACCCTATCACACTCGCGGCGACTGCTTTAGAGTGGGTCACATCTTTCAAATATCTGGGGCACTGGGTCACTGCTACACAGACCGATAACATTGACATGGAGAGGGAACGTAGGGCGCTGTCATTCAGGAGTAATATGTTGATCCGTAGGTTAGCAAAGTGTTCAAGAGATGTAAAGGGTACTCTGTTTAGGGCATACTGCCAATCTTTTTATACTTGCGCAGCCTATGGGTAGACTACACGCAGAGGGCTTACAGCGCCTTGCGAGTCCAATATGAGTAATGATGCATACACAGGGCACTGTTGGGGCTGCCGCGACACTGTAGCGCATCAGGGATGTTCACTGAGGCACGTATAGATGACTTCTATCGTAGAAGTCGTCTATACGTGCCTTTTCTATACGTTTTCTAATAATAGCATAGGCTATGCTATTGTACGAAAGCGTATGGCATCCCTGGATAAATGATAATAATATAATAGTGATCGGGTAAATTTTAACTCGGCATTCTTCAATCCGTCAACAACTGCTACACATTCATACTATAACCTGTGCTGTGCTTTTATACACTAGTGCCATTTTGGCGGGTTTTGTTTTGAACTGTTATTTACTGGACACTTTTTCAACTTTCCCCCATTTGAGATAGTTCTCCCTCCATAGATACAAGTCATTGATTTAGCCAGATTCTAATTTTGTCAGCTGCAAGTCTGGAGGCCGAATGAGGAATCATGATTGGTCGATAGATCACAACCTAATCACGAATGGACACAAACATTTTGTGTGGCACTGGCACTGTAGACGGCAAAATTGGATAGTAGACACCAAGAAGCTTACAGATGAAAGTGGAGGCACTAAATAACTACCTAAGTGCGCAGCCCTGTGGGCAGACGCTCTCATTCTGAAGGCATACATAAGAACGAGACAGTGATGTGTTTTTTTTATCTTATGTATGCGTTCAGAAAAAGAGCGTCTGCCCACAGTTAATTTCACTTATTTGTTCAGTGTTGCCTCCACTTTTACCAATGAGCTTCTTGGTAGACCCTACACTATATAAAATAGGACGATAGTTTAGTACTTCCATCACCAGTTGGCGCCACTGGCGAGTAAGGTCTTATTGCTATCGTTGAAAAAATATTTGGTATTTGTTAATAATTTGTTATTTGCGCGGCAGGCACGATAAATCTATACCAACATTATAAAGAGGAAAGATTTGTATTTTTGTATGTAACGAATAAATTCAAAAACTGCTGGTCCGATTTCAAAAATTCTTTTACCAATCGGAAGCTACATTATCCCTGAGTAACATAGGCTATAATGCATTATTAAAAAAATTAAGAGTCCTCGGGAAAATACAAGCGGAAGAAATCGCGGGCAATCAGCTCTCCTGGTAAATAAGTGGTCCAATGTACCAGGAGACCAGAAAATAAGAGGTGGGTGTAAGGTAGGTGGAGGGTTGGTCGGTAGGTAGGTTGGTAGTGTAGATAGTTAGGGACAGGACAACGTCGGTTGGATCAGCTAGTGTAATATAATCATAATAATTATATTTAGCGCGGAGCCACTTTATCACGGTTTTGAAATCTTTAGACGCCCACTGCTGGGCATAGGTCTCCCCCAAGGGAGTTTAGCCGTAATCGCTATGCTTGGTCGATGCATGTTCGCGATCGCAGTAAGTGTTATGGTACTCAGACGGACGCTGCTGTCCATCCTATGGTCAATATCCCTCAGTCGTCATCAACGATAACCACGAGCATAAATGGGGTGGTGCTATTTGCGGCCGGCACCACACGTAAAAAAACTTTTTTGAAAAAAGAGAACCAACCGCCTTCAAAAAAGAACTAAAAAGTGATAAATAACTTTAGCACAGAACACACATGACTTTCGTTTTGAAAGTCGGTGGCTTTGTTCTGTTTGTTGTTTTGTATTGCCACCGACTTCCGAAACTAAAGTCATGTGTGTTCTGTGCTAAAGTAATTCATCACTTTTTAGTTCTTGATTTTACAATAATCATGAATAATTATTAGTGAAAATCCGCGATAAGAAGTTCGATAACAGTACTTTCAGTGACATTTGATATTTCTAGAGACCTAGCGGTGTGCGTTTCGACCGCGCGGCCACGGCGATATTTCGAAAAAAAAACTATTCCAAGATTATGTAAAATTTTGTAAAAGTTGATTCCCAAAACCATAAATTTGTCGAAAATATGGTTAAAAAGTTATAAGTGTTTGAACGTGGCCGCGCCATTGAAACGCGGAGAACCGCGCGGCCACGGAGATCTTTAAAACTAAGCGTAGCAGAGACCTGAAATTCAGGTAAATAACAGACTGAATTTGTAAAAAAAATGTAAAAATACAGAAAAAAATCCTAGGTTTATATTTTAGGAGCTGCAAGACAAAAACCCCATGGCCGCGTCATTGAAACGGTGAATAACACGTTATCGCCGATATCACGCTGAAAATGCATCGCAGACGTCTGAAATTCATTGTAAAATCTAGCTTTGAATTTGTCGAAAATGGAAAAAATATACAAAAAATACCTAGGTTTATATTTTAGGAGCTGTAAGACTAAAACCCCATGGCCGCGCCATTGAAACGGTGGAAAACACGTTATCGCTGATATCTCGCTGAAAAAGCATCGCAGAGGTCTGAAGTTTTTTGTAATACCTAGATTTGAATTGGTCGAAAATGTAAAAAATATACAAAAAATACCTAGGTTTATATTTCAGGAGCAGTAGTGCGGTATCGTTTAAAAATAAATTTTGAATATCTATCGAAGAAAGTAAGTATTAGTGAGTTTTTTTTTTATAAACAACACCTAAGTATTAATATGTAGAACTACCGATAATATGCAAAACATATTTTTCATTCGTAATACAAAGCCTTGCAATGTGTTTTGAATATTTCGATAGGGTGACCATGCCTTGTTGTTTACAGAAAACTTTCCACCTGTTGTAATAGAAATCATGTGCAAGGATTCTAAATTGAATTAAAATGAAACGAAGAGATAATATATCTTTATTTCTTTAAAAATCACATAAATCACATTGTTTACTTACACTAAGATATAAACTTCTATTAAAAATCACAAATTACAGATTGTTTACTTACACTAAGATATAATAATATTTTTTATTAATTAAGGGGACAATTGTCGAAATCATGCAAAAAAAGCTTATTCCCAATGTAAAGTAAAGTATAATATTACCCTGATTTTTAATATCTTAATCATCATCTATTAGAAATCTCAAAAATATTGACGTTTTATACGAGGTGGTTACCTCATTTTATAGTTTTGGTTTGTGTGAAATGTATTTTTTTTTTTACCTACCTTCGACAAATTTATGGTTTTTGGAATCAACTTTTACAAAATTTTACATAATCTTGGAAAAGTTTTTTTTTGGAAATATCGCCGTGGCCGCGCGGTCGAAACGCACACCAAGCAAAGACTGGCTCTTTGCGTGCAAGTGTAAATGCTGGTATACGGAATACTGCTAGAGCTACGGAAGAAACAGGTTGAAAAAAACACACCACAAAATATTATATTAACTTCTTTATTATGAAACAAAATAAAACAAAACATATTTACATACATTACAGTGTTTTATTTTTAATAAATTAAAAACGTACTGTTTAAACCTAAATTCGTTACTTTTTTACAAAAAATACAGAGGGATAATAAATTGCTTAAATAAACTGTGAGCAATGGCAAGTATCAACTCTGTCATTGTAACCTCGTCCATTATTGGACGTTCGTTGTATCTGTGAAGTAGTGTTGGTGCTGATCCACGTGTCATGTTCGTGAACGGTCGCTGTCAGTTAAAATTGGTCATTTCTTAACTGCCATGGCTTAGGCAAGTCGGGCAGCAGCGGCTTCCGTATATTTAACAACCTCACTGCAATCCCCAAGATGCCTGCCAAGCGTGGGAATTATACCCCCACCCCATTGGGGAGGCCTGTGTACAACAGGAGATGTCTTCCGGTTGTTGATGATGTGTTCTGTGCTATTTATATAAAACTAGAGGAACTTTATTAAACAAACAATAAATCTAAATAATAATATTTGTACAATTCCAAGAAAAAGGCAGAGGAGCTCAAAGGGCATCAAAAAACTCGTCCACATCGCTGTCAACGGGACACGTGCCCAACGTGTTTTTTTTTTAAACATATCACAATCGACCTACAATAGGGTAGGTATTACACCCATTTTTGAAAAGTGTCTCAATGAAATTCTGTAGTGCTAATATGTCCCCAAAAAAAAACAAAAATTTTATTTAATCCATAAGTGCCATAAAAATGCATCTACATTTTAAATTTTCAAATTTCGCGCATAGTTTGACGAAAACGACTCTTACTGGACGCCATATTGCTCAGCGTAAATGACGTCAGTTCGTTTTGTATCAAATGAGCTCATAGTAAATATGATAATTGTATATCATTTAAAAATAATTAAAAGCATATTTTGTAATTGGTGCAATAATGAAAAAATTACGTTGGTTACGAAAATAATTAAAGTACAAAGCCTATTTACGCCAATCGGTTTACTGAAAGTTGTCAATTTTTTGTTTACACAGCCGTACGGCGTAATAACATGGCCGCTACTATTTCACGGTGTTTTATAACAGATTAAAAATATTGAAAACTTTGAATTGAATTTAAAAATTTGTTTTGTTATTTTATGAACTAAAACTTACATTTTCCGACTGCTTTATGCCTAAACTGTCTAAATAACATATTTATAGATTTTTTCTCGTATAGAGTAAAATACCCTATTGCTCAACAAACATACATCAAAAAAATAAGCGGCCAAGTGCAAGTCGGACTCGCCCATGAAGGGTTCCGTAGCAGCAAGTAACATAATACAAAAGTTCTCATTTGAGTTGATTGAATGATAGGTAAATTGCGGTTTACGATTTATGACGTATTAAAAATAAAAACTACTTACTAGATCTCGTTCAAACCAATTTTCGGTGGAAGTTTACATGGTAATCATATATTTTTTTTAGTTTTATCATTCTCTTATTTTGGAAGTTACAAGAGGGGGGGGGGGACACACATTTTACCACTTTGGAAGTGTCTCTCGCGCAAACTATTCAGTTTAGAAAAAAATGATATTAGAAACCTCAATATCATTTTTGAAGACCTATTCAAAGATAACCCTCCACAAGTATGACCTCGATGAAAAAAAATGTTGAGTTGCAGTTCTAAAGTATGGAGAACCCCCAAAATATTTTTGTTTTTTATTTTTGTGTAAAAATCTTAATGCGGTTCTACTTACCAAGTTTCAACAGTATAGTTCTTATAGTTTCGGAAAAAAGTGGCTGTGACATACAGACGGACAGACAGACATGTCGACTCCATAAGGGTTCCGTTTTTCGTCATTTGGCTACTGAACCCTAAAAATCATATTCGAATTGAGAACCTTCTCGGTTTAGTATAGTTACCAAGTGTACTTATGTGTGGCGTGTGTCCCGATGTCGTCATGTCTCCGGCTACATCACACCTGTATACTGGCACACTCACAAGCCACCATAACTTAGCCTCATTCTTGGTAGCACAGTATGCTAACACATTAAGAGCTCTGCCTCACCAAGACGCCATGGCGACGTCGCCGGCTACGTATCCAAGCAGTTAATATTGAAATGTATGGTACCTAACTCACTTGGCGACGGTTTGGCGACGTCGCCAAGTTGGAAGCGTGGCCACGAGCTACAGCTCCCTACGTGGCGTCTTGATACTCTGGCGGCCTGGCGACGTTGCCACTATATTGTACACGAGTACTGGGGCCCAAGTCTGCTATTTTTATAATTTCGTCATTCCAACACGATCCCATTGTCATTTTGCTAAAAGTTCGTAATCTGCTAAATCCATAATGGTCAATCATTGTTCGGTCAATGGTCTCGTGATAGAATTGTGTTTAAATGACATTGTCAACAAATTTGAACATTTGTTCATGCCAGATTTCATTTAAATATATTTTTACATATTGTTAATTGTTATAAGCAATCTGAAGTATAAGTTCGTAAACTAAGTCAGTCATTAATTTGTCATTATGTACGAGATTACCATTCTATATCATTTCTTTCAATGGCGTGTCAGTGGTTGACCATTGGAAAGTCATAATGACGCCATTATATTAGTAGATTACCAAAGTTGTCAAAATCAACAAAAAAAAATTAAAAAATAAAATTAATTATAAAATCAATGACAGACCATTCTGACACTATTGTAATAGCAGACTTGAGGCCCTGAACCTCGCTCACTCAGTCGCCAGTCAGCCGCCATTATAGACGCTCGATCGGAATATAGTAGTTGATATTGTTGTAAATAATGAGTAATGTGTAATATATGTATTAATATATAATAATAATCTATAATATAAAAATAAATCGCAAAATGTGTTGGTAAGCGCATAACTCAACAACGCCTGGACCAATTTGGCCAATTCTTTTTTTAAAATGTCCGTTGAAGTTCAAAGATGGTTTTTACGGCGAGAAAAATTCGAATAATTGCCGGAAAAACCCTAAACACAGCCCTTTTCTTTTTCCCATACAAACGTTTTCTAACTAAAACGAGCTTTATTGCTATTGTATAAAGTTCATATTGAATTACAAGCAGTCACTGTTGTTTAAACAATGTAGGTATGTTCCTAACGTCAAAGAGTCAATTTTGCACTTAGGTAGTGGTAGGTGTAGGGTAGGTGTAAGGTAGGTGTAGGGTAGGTGTAGGGTAGGTGTAGGGTAGGTGTAGGGTAGGTGTAGGGTAGGTGTAGGGTAGGTGTAGGGTAGGTGTAGGGTAGGTGTAGGGTAGGTGTAGGGTAGGTGTAGGGTAGGTGTAGGGTAGGTGTAGGGTAGGTGTAGGGTAGGTGTAGGGTAGGTGTAGGGTAGGTGTAGGGTAGGTGTAGGGTAGGTGTAGGGTAGGTGTAGGGTAGGTGTAGGGTAGGTGTAGGGTAGGTGTAGGGTAGGTGTAGGGTAGGTGTAGGGTAGGTGTAGGGTAGGTGTAGGGTAGGTGTAGGGTAGGTGTAGGGTAGGTGTAGGGTAGGTGTAGGGTAGGTGTAGGGTAGGTGTAGGGTAGGTGTAGGGTAGGTGTAGGGTAGGTGTAGGGTAGGTGTAGGGTAGGTGTAGGGTAGGTGTAGGGTAGGTGTAGGGTAGGTGTAGGGTAGGTGTAGGGTAGGTGTAGGGTAGGTGTAGGGTAGGTGTAGGTAGATCGGGACAGGACAACGTCTGTCGGGTCAGCTAGTGATATATAAAAATAATAAAAAGAAATTCAGGCTATTTTCGTAAACCTCCATACAGTTTAAAAAAATACCACTTGGGCTTCTATCTGATATAGAAGGGTGAACTCATAGTTTATTTTTTTTCTTTTCTTTTATTTTTCCATTTTTCTGCGACGTAGGTAACAAAGAAGTGCGATTTCTTCTACATCCATTCCTGACGGTCGTAAACGAACTGACTGTCGACTTGTCGAGACGCCATGGCTACTCGAC
The DNA here is from genome assembly GCA_947361185.1 of Charanyca ferruginea. Classification (NCBI taxonomy): domain Eukaryota; kingdom Metazoa; phylum Arthropoda; class Insecta; order Lepidoptera; family Noctuidae; genus Charanyca; species Charanyca ferruginea. Next base: position 2,483,695 of record OX376080.1, read on the forward strand.
TTGGCGACGTTCGGATGCCAGAAGTAGCCAGGCCTTCGCCGCTGGCGACGTCGCCATGGCGTCGTAATGAGGCAGAGCTCTTAGTAAAACCTGTGCTTCGCGCGATCCTCATTCAAAAAAGTCACACAAACGAAAGGAGAGTGCTACCCTCTCAGATTATGAAACAAAAGGCTGTATTACCCTACAATCTCGTGACTGTATTCGCTTTTGTTTTTTTTTTTTTAACTAAGCGGCGGCGCTTCGTTATTTACTGACTCGTGTCAGTACAGCTCGAAGCGCGATTGTAGGTATTCTCTTTTGAATTTGTATTTACTTTGTTGACTTCATTTTCAGTGTTCCGCGTGGTCTATCTGTGTTTTGTTTCATAATTTGAGGCTACCCAATACTAAAGTAGCCGCCAAATAACGCTGGAATAAAAGACGTTAACAACGCCCTTCTACCAATGTTTTCTAACATCTCAAAACCATACAAAAAAAATTGTAAAGCAGTGCCGCTATCAGGATCGTATCGCGGTAAGGGGCGTCCTTGACGCGGTATTTGGTACTATGAAACTCGACCGAAGTTGTATTAGCGACAGTTATGTATGACGCGCGGACTACATCCGGCGCGAAGCGGAGCGCATCATCGGACCACAAGACGTACGGCGATGCGCCACCGGTACATGGTGGACATCCCACCCACACGCACAAAACGTTTTGGGAATACATTCATTGTGCGTACTGCTAAGGAGTGGAATTCCCTGCCTGAGTCTGTGTTTCCTGATAGCTACAACCTGGGAGTCTTTAAGTCAAGAGTGAAAAGGTTACTTCTAGGCAAGCGTGCTCCATCTTAGACCGCATCATCGCTTCCCATCAGGTGAGATAGTGGTCAAACGTATGCCTATCAATAGATACAAAAAAAAAAACTTTCTGGTACAAGTCGGATCAATGATTTTTATTGCGCCTTTATGTGGCGGCTACTATAGTGACATGAAAACTTCCTAATCAGAGGATAAGAGATTTACAATTATATATTTAACTACAAAAAAATGCACGGTATTTTACCCTAATCTATTAAAGGCAATAAATAGATTAAATACTTTTTAAATTGGTCATTTTTTTGTGATAGTCCAATAAACAATATCAATCACGGGATCCCGTTAGTAAATGTCAATAAATCCCTAAATCACACAATTATTACCCAATAGCTCTGGGGGCCAAGTCTGCTATTTTTATAATTTCGTCATTCCAACACGATTCCATTGTCATTTTGCTAAAAGTTCGTAATCTGCTAAATCCATAATCGTCGATCATTGGTCGGTCAATGGTCTCATAATAGAATTGTGTTATAATGTCATTGTCAACAAATTTGAACATTTTTTCATGCCAGATTTCATTTATAAATATTTTTACATATTATTTATAAGTGTTATAAGCAATCTGAAGTAGTACGAAGTTCGTAAACTAAGTCAGTCATTAATTTGTCAATAAGTACGAGATTACCATTCTATAACATTTCTTTCAATGGACTGTCATTGGTTGACCATTGGAAAGTCATAATGACGCCATTGTATTAGTAGATTACCAAACTTGTCAAAATCAACAATTATGAAATCAATGACAGACCATTCTGACACTATTGTAATAGCAGACTTGAGGCCCAGTATCATTGAGCAATAATCCCGGGATAGACACATTTCGGAAAATCCCGGAACGAAAAAACAGTACTAAATCCCGGGATCCTAGTGAAATCCCGGGAAAGGCTAAGAAACATCCCGAGATCAAAGTTTTGACAAGATTAATCCCGGGATTATATTTTAAAAAATGCAACTCCCGGGGTTTATAAAATAACAATATTTTTTATATAGCTTACATGTGTAATATCGGTAAACAACAATTTACAGGAACACGTTATTTTTCATAATTGCAGGATGTTCAATTACTGGCGACCGACTATACAGGGTGTAAAAAGACACTTAACTAAGTTAAAAGTTACATGTTCTTCCCATCGTTGGGAACATTTTATTGTTCTAGACCATACCTGGGAAACTTCTGGTTATGAAGATATTGAGGGTCAAAGTTCCAACTTTTTTGTTTCTGCGTGCTTATACATAAAGAAAAACCGGTAACCAGCGCCGACCAACCAGCGCTTGCCGCTGCTGGTACGGTAGTCTCAATACTGTGTGGGGAACCAGCGCCGTCAAGCTCCGATTGTCGCCGATAAGTTCCGTCCAGTTCCGATCAGCGCTAGTAGGACGTCATCTCACAATGGATATTGACATTTTACAAGCTACTGAGGCAGTCAGCTTTACCTGCCCGAACCAGTACCGACAAGTGCAGGTAGGTCGGCGCTGGTTACCTGCTTCCTTTATGAATACGCCCTTACAAAAACAAAGTGTCAAACGTTATGTCTAACCTTTAATACGCTTCCTGTACTGTGACATGGACCCGTAAACATAATGTTTTACGCGCGTTACATTGCTGTTACCATAAACAATGACATTTCACACTGTTGAAATGTAACACAACCAAACGTCAATGTCCTGATAGCCATCACTTATCTGACAGCTGTGATTCTACTTAATGTCTATGATTCTATGTACCTATGTATGTTTAATCCAAGGAGCTTATAGATAAAAGTGGAGGCAACACTTTAAATACCCAAGTAAAACCAACTGTGGGCTGACGCTCTTTGAATGCATATATAAGAACGAGACAGTGATATGTGTTTTCTTTATCTTATGTATGTATTCAGAAAGAGAGTGTCCCATAGTTTCACTTAGGTATTTAGTGTTGCCTTCACTTTTATCTATAAGCTTCTTGGATTAATCGCTCCTTTGCTCACAGCATATGTTTGGTCATGTCACTTACAATACGGCCGACGTATCTTGGCGGTCCTGAAGCCGATTAGCTGCGCAGTAGACAATTTCGTTCCTAAAAGTTCCATTGCGCAGCCAAACAGCTAACTTCAGGACCGCCAAGATACGTTGACGGTACTGTGGTCTGGCTCCAATGTGAACTACAGCTCCTGGGGCCGTCGGCCATTATTTAACTATTGTGTCTACTAATTGGACAGTTGAGCTCGGTTGTGATGTGTCTGTTAACACCCTGTATATCTGTATTTGGGTACTTGACACCACCAATCAATGGACATACTTTTTATGAGCTGTCAAAACGTGATTCCATAGATTTTGTATGACAACAGTAAAATGTGATGTCATGTATTTGTCAACTCAATAGGGTATTTTACCAAAAAAATCTAATTAGTCCGTCAGATAGATTTCCAAAAAATATTGGACACATGTTTTTTTCTTTTTTCACGTAAACAAAAAATGAAGACGATACAGTGCGTCTAAAACTCGTGTGACATCACTATGTTAGTACACTTTTACCGGCGAAGTGACGTCGCAAACCCCCACTCATGGTCTTTAATGCGTTTTATCTTCGTCAGTTTTTATTGATTTGATAAAACATAAAATACGTATCCAATATTTTTCGATAATCTAAGTGACGGACTGATTAGATTTTTTTGGTAAAATACCCTATTGAGTAACTTTTTATTGACGTTATAGCAACTAAATTAGAATTCGACAGTTATTTGAAAATAAATCGGGTTTTGTGTCTTGGAACTATTCATTAATGGTGTCAACTTCCCATTTATTTATGGAACAAATCATTTAAAAAACAATATATCAAACTTTTCTTTTTATTAAACTTCGGAAAGTGCAACTTACTTCAACCTGTAAAAACCCGATCTTACGCCATTTCTTTAAGCAAATAAATAAAATGCATATTTATAATAATTACAATAACAAAACAAAAATGTTATTTCAACATAATGAAAAGTTGAAATAACATTTTTCATACAACCAAATATTTGGTATACACAACAAAATTATTAACCCATTAAATATTGAACAATAAAAATCTTAAAAGACTATAATAATATGTTCAAATAATAGGACAATTAATTCCGTGCGTCTGAAAGCACGTAAAGCCTTTGGTCCCGGCTGTCATTCTTAGATCTTTGACAGTCGTTATGGGTAGTCAGAAGCCAGAGTCTGCCAACCAGTCTTACCTAGGGGTATCGTGTTACCCAGTAACTGGGTTCTGGAGGTCAGACTGGCAGTCGCTCCATGTAATACACTTTTGGACTAGAATCCAAACCCAACATGTGAAAAGGCTAGGCAGATGATGATGGGACCATTAATTTCTTAATTAATTACATTTACATACATATTGCACTAATTATATCAAAAGCACATTATACGGCTTCGACTTGTCACCTCCAAATAAAGAATCATGGCGAGATACATAACATTCATTTGTATGAAAAAAAAAGCATTTAGTGAGTTTAATATATTTTCCAATGTGAAAAATACATTACCAGGAGTAGATTGATATACTTATCATATTTTTAAACCCCCCCTAATTAAAATATATTTTGAAATGAAAATTACGGTTTTTCGTTTCATCTCGTTGCCCATTATGTACGAATAAAAAAAAGAAAGTGCCAAGTGACATTAATGGATCTATCAAATTGGCAGACAAGTGTGTGACAAGTATGTGAAAAAAAATCATTATTTGTGACATTATGTCCCATAAAGCGATGCAATTTCAGTGTAAGAACTGCAAAACGGCGGCTGTCCGTGTCACTGTTACTGTCAGGCACCGTTTCAGTCTGAAATAATGACCTTACGTTAAACTATTCACTTTTATTATCTATTTTTATTGTGGGGTTTTAAAAATATTGTAAATGCCTGAAGCATCTTTTTAGGTACCCAAAAATATTAGAATTTCAACTTCTCTAAACATCTTTATTTTTCTTGTACAAATCCTGCCATGATTCTTATATTGTTCATAATAACTTACATTTTTATTCAATTTATATGGTGGTCTAAACGGACATCGTGAGAACGTTCATAATTAATTTATTTTTAACAAATGACAACCCTGAGAATGTTGAAGAAGGTGAGAGTTGCCATATAAAAAATCTGACTTTCAAATAAAGTTTATGGTAGGTAGTAACACTGTGAAAATTATTTAAAATTGTTATGGAGGGTAGAGTAAGGCCCTTTTCCTGTCATGCGTATTTTCGCCCGCACGCGGATCTGGCCCGCACAGTGGCAGCGTTAGGCGTCGGCGATGTCGGCGACAGCCGACGGCCTCGCGCCTATGGGGGCCACGCAAAACAGTTTTTCTAATTGTTAAAATTAATTATTCATATCTATTCCCGTATTTTCTATAGTATTAATATCTACAGTTGTCTGGTAATATTATGAAAGTAAAATATTTCCGCGCGCGATATTCGGGGAATCCCCGAATCGTTAATTTGAATGAACTAGAATCTGTTTCTAGGGGCCTCGCAAAAAAAATTCTCGCCTACGTCTAGTTTTCGTCTAGCGCCGCCACTGGGCCCGCATGCAGGTTTCCCGCATTCTATCATTTCATACGTCATGTTTTTCCTATCATGCGGGCAGCACGCGCGCGGCATGCTTCTGCCTTCAGTGTTGTTTTAACTGTGACGCGGGTCGCACGCGTAGTCATAGTACTTATGAGTTTAGTCACTGGCGACACGCATAACACTGCAGCGGCAAACGAAATCTTTGTCCTGTGTGTGGTCAGGAGCGTGCTATCACTGCGGCGTAAATAGGCATGACAGGAAAAGGGCCCTTAAGGAGAATTATCGCATATGCGGGGAAAGTTGAAAGAGTCCAGCTCTAAGCAGTAAATAACAGTTCCAAAACCCGCCAAAATGTCGCTAGCGTAGGCACAGAGTATGGTATGAATGTAGCAGTTGTTGACGGAGTGAAGTACACCGAGTTAAAACATTGTTACCCAGTCGCAATTGTAGCGCCATCCTTATTTAACACATTATTAACGAACACTTTTTGATACATAGAGACGTTTCTGCAGGTTGTTCCCACTTGTCCCCAGTGGGGACGAGTGGAACTTTTTATTTCCCACTCGTTCCGCTATAGACCGAGAGTCAAAATACGATAACGGAGATTTAAATAAGAGATTTCACGGATTGTTAAAATGTTTTAATTACGACTTTCTGTGCTAGTGAACAATGTTTTTGATTAAAAATAATTTAAGAAGACTGAGGCAATTAGTACACCAGTTGTGAATCACATGTCTAATTGCCTCAGTCTTTTTAAATAACTTCTAATCAAACACACAATCTCTTATTGAAATCCATATTATTTTATTTTGATTCTCGATCTATAGCGGAACGAGTGGTAAATAAAAAGTTTCAATTGTCACCACTGGGGACGAACGAAACTTTTTTTTCCCACTCGTCCCCAGTGGGGACAACGGGGTGGGGACGACCGGGAATAACCCGTTTCTCCTTACTTCTACCCTCCATAAACATTGTGTAGTGATTGGTATTATAATCCTTTATAACAAATGAATGGCAACCACTTCGATGCTCACTCTAGATGATGGTAAGCGCCGTTTCAATCTTAAGGGAAGGTAAGGGATTTTTATGTAACTCAGCATAATACACCTTAAAGTCATGACGTTTTAGTTGAAATTTCAATGATAATCGTTTTAGTTATCAAAGTAAATGCTATAATACGATGTCGTGTTAGAACGTGTTTGAAATTTCATCGTTTTTCGTTTATGTCATGACGTTAAAAGCGCCCATCCCCATCGAACGAACTTCAACGCGAGCGTGATTGATTTTTTTTTGTTTCAACCAACGCAAAGGTCGAAAACAAACGAGTGAGTGAGAACGCGATAATATCACATGATAATTGGCGCGCGGAAATTTCACAAAACTTTTTCCAGGACATACGTGTTTATGAAAAAGCCTTACAAATTTTTGGTAAAATGTTTGTAATTTAGATTCTCCATTACATGTACAAGGTTTCTATGAAGCTGCTTTTTTTTTCTTTTTCATTGTATGAGTGCACTGTGACCGGCCCAAATTCAGATAAAACTGTGCAAAAAAGCTGATTTTCGGACGAGTTTACTGATTTTTTTTCTCAAAAATGTTTATTTTTGGCTTCATACAAACCTAGATTTAAACCACAAGATACCTGTGTGTTAAAAATAATTGGAAAATAATTTGTTATAACGCCGTAATCGCGTACGAGCGTTTGTATGGGAAATATGACGGGATGGGCGCTCTTGAGGCATATTTTGTTTCGTCACAATAAAATCCTTTGCCATGCAGTGCCGTCAGTTGGCCCTGACCCTTAGAGTTTGATGACTGTCGTATTTATTTGATTCTTTAGCTATCGAATGGTGTACATTCATAACTGTAACTTTAGAATAGTATTACCGTTATGGGTTCCAGACACGAGCACTAGGCGAGTTCAGCAGTGCAATTCTGTAAGAATTCACCCGCGAATTCGAATCCTATTTCATTCCCGATTTCACTTCCCTAAAGTATTTGGTATTAACTAAAACAGTAACGTAATAATAGTTCGCTTCACCTATGTTGTCACTCAGTGACGCTAGTGTAGTATTTATCGAGTTACAGAATACCTAAAACAGTTTTCACCACGGAATCAGACGTGAGAACTGGAGTGAGTTCTTACAGAATAACATAGCAGTTCAGTTCGCAGAACTGACGCGAAACCAGAGGGCAAACACACACACACACACACTTTTCTGTTAGTCTTAAGAGCGCTTACGCTGCCCCATTCAACTTTTCAAGTAAAAAATCTTGGTCGTTAATGAACCAATTTTAACAAAACTTGATATGTTTACAAAAGTCACGGACTAGACGGAAAGTGAAGCACCCTAAGTAAGCCAGACTGTTTGTACAAACATGCCTCACGCACACATTTACATCATAGTCAAAAAAAGGATTCCGCGCCGAAAGTACCGACTACCGACAGTACCGATCTATGTGTGCGTCTCGGTCCGGCGTACTTTAGGTGCTTCACTTTTGATATGCGTGGCGTGGTGTACTTCTTTTTGTCTAGTCCGTGACACAAGTCTATAGAGTCAGTTGACAACATTGTTTGTATCGTCTCTGCATCACCATAAGGTAGTCTGGTAGAATACCCAAGGCAATAGGTCCGCCTCTGTAGTGTCTTTTTAATTATGTACAGTTAGCAAAAGATATAGGTATGCAGGTCATCGGAAATGGTTGAAGTTTACTCAAAAACCGACGGATGTTTTCGAATGAAATTTAATTAAATAATTGAAATGTTTATTCTCTATTAATTAAATTTTATTTTATTCAAAAACATCCATCGGTTTCTTAGTAAACTTTAACTATTTCTGACGAGCCTGCATACCTATCTCCTTTGCTGACTGTACATAAAGATTTAATAAATAAATAAACATTTTTGAAGAGCTAGCTCACTAACCGACCATGGATCTTTTCAATATCTAGACAAACCATCCAGAAACCTATTGAAATATACACACAAAACTTCATACAAATCGGTCCAGCCGTTTAGGAGGACTTAGGTAACAAACACACGTACAGAATAATTCTATATTAAGATATATGTAGAGCGATTATCTAACGTAGACACAAGTCACGTAACTTCAAAAGAACGTATTCGTACACGACTCTAGACAACCGTCAGAACTGAACTCTCAACTGAACTGACCCGCAAAAAGACCTCGCGTCCGGTACCCATTAGACATTGTATTAAAAAAAAAGTTGTTACAACCATAGACATGAAGAATGGACTAAGCAATACCTTCCCAAATCAAGAGTGGTAACACTCATTAGAAAAACAAAGCGACTGTGTGACCAATGGTGCCAATTCTGTTGAACACGACGTATACTTATTTTAAGCTATTTTTATTTCTTTCTTTCCAATAAAACAAGAAAGAGACAGATATTAATAAGAGCTGTCAATTTGATATAACATACTCATACTATTATAGTTGTCATTTCAGAACGTATTAATTAAAAACACGGTGAAGTTCAAGACAAAACTAATTTGACATCTTTAACTTAGTTCTTATCTGCCGCCGTCCTTTTCTTCAGCTGCCTGGCAGTAAGAGATGCCAATTGTCTAATTTAAGTTTAGTTTGTAAACAAAAGAATCGACACTAATACCAGTCTCTTTTCTGTAGGTCTGTACTGCGACGCTACAAAGCATCTGCTCCACAAGGAATCAGAATAGGGTATTTTACCAAAAAAATCTAATTAGTCCGTCAGTTAGATTATCGAAAAATTAGGGACACGTATTTTTTGTTTTATCAAATCAATAAAAACTGACGAAGATAAAACGCATCAAAGATCATGAGTGGGGGTTTGTGACGTCACTTCGCCAGTAAAAGTGTACTGACATAGTGATGTCACACGAGTTTTCGACGCACTGTATCGTCTTCATTTTTTGTTTACGTGAAAAAAGAAAAAACACGTGTCCAATATTTTTTGGAAATCTATCTGACGGACTAATTAGATTTTTTTGATAAAATATCCTATTCTAGAAAGAGAACAACTGGCCCCACGATCGCTTCTTCTCCCTGACACGTTACAGCTCGTAGTAAGTTTAAAACTGGATAAGAAACGCTCAATACATTCTGTATGTATATTGGCTAAATACTCAAAACGCTACTCAATTTTAAGACGCCGTTAAGTCGTGTTGTCTCTATCACTTTATGTCAACAGTCACAGTATTTTCCGCTACAGGCTCCACTGAACTAACAAAGTGACACTCTTTCTCTTCATCAACTTTAAGACGCCCACTGCTGGGCATAGGTCTCCCAAAGGGGGCCAGCCGTAATCGCCATGCTTAGCCGATGCATGTTGGCGATCGCAGTAGGTGTTATGGTACTCAAAAGGACGCTGCTGCCCAATAAATAAAAAGCTTTTTACAAAAAAGACAACCGCCTTCAAAAAGTGAAAAATAACTTAAGCACAGAACACACATTGACTTTAGTTTCGAAATTCAGTGGCTTTGTTCTGTTTGTTGTTTTGTATTGCCACCGACTTCCGAAACTAAAGTCAATGTGTGTTCTGTGCTTAAGTTATTTTTCACTTTTTGAAGGCAGTTGTCTTTTTTGTAAAAAGCTTTTTATTTTCCGCTTTTTAGTACCTCCTTCTCATTCAAATCTATTAAGAAGAGATTAAAAAGTTAACTACTACAAAGATTGATGAAACTAAAACATCGTCTATGTAAAATTTTTGGGTATTTCTTGATTTTTCAAAAAGTGCTGAATCAATTTTAATAAAATTTATATGGGACCACCCCTGAAGCGTACCCTATCTATAAAAAAAAGAATTTTCAAAATCGGTTTACGTTTGCCTGAGAAATCGCGTAACAAATCGCGCACATACTTAATGCAAATTTAAGATTTATACGGTTTTCTCATGGATGCCATGGTCAGAACTGGACCAAATTAAAATGGTACCACACGGGAAGCACTAGCTTCCAAATAAAAAAAGAATCATCAAAATCGGTTCACCCAGTCCCGAGAAATCAGGTAACAAACATAAAAAAAAAAAAAAAATACAGACGAATTGATAACCTGGAGGAGGTTATCAATTCGTCTGTACTTTTTTTTTTTTTGAAGTCGGTTGAAAAATTAATAAAGTGACACTGACATGATAATACTTTTTGTCTGTGCATCAAAATCATATTTTTTAGCTTCCGGAGCAGCTTATTTAAGCCTTTAGTACACCGACGCGTTCGTATGCGGCAGCGAAATAACGAAAAAACTGTCAGTAGTATGGCAAAATTTCGCATACGCTGTGTCTCACTCTAGCACTAGCTACATGAAATAGTTGCGTCCTTGTCGGTATTGTTTCGCAAGGAACTGTGGAAATCGTCGTTACAGACGCAGACGTTTCGCTAGTGGTGTTTCGCATCGCAAGGCGTACGCACGTGTTCTGTCGGTGAGGACAGAATTTTATTTTTTTTATTTTATTTTTGAAATTATCCAGAATTATATGCAGTTGGTCACGCAGGTTATAAAAATGCGTACAAAAAAGAGGTGGCATGGAGGAAAGTTCAAGAAAAGACGGGAAAATTACAATGACATTTCTTTGCGAAAAAACTGCAGTGTACTAACATTCCACAGATATTTCGTTACGCAGTAGTTCCGCAGTGACTCGCTGCCGCATACGAACGCGTCGGTGTACTAAAGGCGTTAATACCAAAATAATTAAATGTCCATTATTAATATAAATTGATAATGGCGACGATTCCCTTGTTCACAAACTAAATTAAAATTAGGCATTTGGCATCTCTTACTACCAGGCAGCTGAAGAAAAGGACGGCGATAGACAAAGACTAAGTTAGAGATGTCAAATTAGTTTATCCCTTGAACTTCGCAGTGTTTTTAATCAATACGTTCTGAAATTACAACTATTCAATAAATTGACAGCTCTTATTAATATATGTCTCTTTCTTGTTTTATTGGAGAGAAAGAGATATAAATAGCTTAAAATTAATTTAGTTCATGCACAACAGAATTGGCACCAATATGTTACAACAACCCTCTCGTAACGCAGCTTCTATAAATAAAATAGGAATTTTACAGCGCTAAGGGCGGGTTGCTTCAACTAACCATTACTGACCGGTAATAGTCAAAAATGGCACTAACTATCGTCAAATAAAAAAAATGGGTTGTTTCACAAAATCATACGTCAAAAAGTTACTATTACCATAACCGACCAGTCATCGTAATTTTGTGTTGTCAAACAGCTACTTCAAACATCAAAATATTATGGAATCTCTTTTTGAATAACTGACGGATTTTTAGGTCATGCAACAACCCGTTACATTTACCGTACGTTAAACATCTCACGTCATAGTAACTTTTTAACCGTCCGTATGTAACGTTAACCGACTGTTTGAAACAACCCGCCCTAATAGTGATTGCGTTAAAGTTCAGTGGCGCCCTCTGAGATTAGTTTTGAGTAAGCAACACTATTGAGTAGAGTTTGAGTATATGGCCATAATTATGATTACAACTAAAGGTTAATAAATAACGATGTTATAACCAGTTACTATACTATCGGTGAAATTTCTGAAGCTTTTCACAGCTGGGTGTACGCAATTTCTGTGCGTCGTTGTATTGTCTCGAGTCACCGAAGTGTCTTGCTTTCCAAACCATGCTGTCTCGGTAGTTTCGCTCGCGTTGGCACGCGTGACGGAGGCCCACTGTTGGACAAATGGAGGAAGTGGGCGTATATTATTAGAGTGTCAGTTATTGTAAATGAATTTATCTAGTAGAAGCATAATTTTGTGACAAACCTATATATTCCTCTTCTATAGCCATTTCAAGACGTCGCAGCGAACCTTGGTAGTCTGTATGGAAGTTCTCCTTCACGTAGTACGGGACCTGGAAATAAGGACAACAAAAAAATATTACAAGAAAGAACTCACATTAATTGAATTATTGAGAGATCTCAATAATTCAATTAAGAGCGCCCATCCCGTCATATTTCCTATACAAACGCTCGTACGCGATTACGGCGTTATAACAAATTATTTTCCAAATATTTTTAACTCACAGGTATCTTGTGGTTTAAATCTAGGTTTGTATGAAGCCAATAATAAACTTTTTTGAGAAACAAATTCAGTAAACACGTCCGAAAATCAGTTTTTTTTGCACAATTTTTCAATCACGCTCGCGTCGAAGTTCGTTTGATGGGGATGGGCGGTCCTAATAACGCCAAAGTAATTCTAAAAGGTAGTGGTGGGGGTATAATTATAAAGTTTAGTTATAACATTTTAAACATGATTCTGTCAAAGCAAACTGTCAAACATCCCGAGATCACGCTCGGGATGTTTACTGGCTTTTCCCGGGATTTGACTGTAGAATCACGAGATTTAATATTGTTGTTCGGTTCCGGGATTTTCAGTATCTAAGAAACAGGATACCGAAATGCTTTTTTTGTGTACCTCGGGATTATTGCTCACTGATCCTGAGCTATTGGGTAATTGTTGTAGGATCCCAGGATTTATTGATATCAAATAATTTAATGAACAATGTGTCCGTGTGTGACATGTCTGTGTAACTAACGGGCATATGTCCGTGTATCACATATGTTCAGATTAACCGTCTCCCTAGGCACACGGTACTAGAAACTGGGATAGATGTAGTTTATATATAGACAGCTATGTATCTATGTGTGTCTGTGTATCTAACGGTCATGTGTCTGTGTCTAAGTGCCTGTGTGTCTAACGGGCATGTTCCTTGTCTAAGTGTCTGTGTATCTAACGGGCATGTGTCCGTGTCTAAATGTCTGTGTTTCTAACGGGCATGAGTCCATGTTTAAATGTCTGTGTTTCTAACGGGCATGTATCCGTGTTTGTAAGTCTGTGTTTCTAACGGGCATGTATCCGTGTTTGTAAGTCTGTGTTTCTAACGGGCATATGTCCGTGTATCAGAGTGAGGGTGTGGCTTACACATACCTTCAGATTAACAGTGTCTTTAGGCACAGGGTACTTAGAACTGGGATAAATGAAGTTTATATATAGACAGGCCTGTATCTGTTTGTGTCTGTGTTTTTAACAAGCATGTGTCCTTGTTTGTAAGTGTCTGTGTTTCTGACGGGCATGTGTCCGTGTTTGAAAGTATCTGTGTGTCGAGCATATATTCGTGTTTATAAGTATCTGTGTTTGTAACGGGTATTGTCCGTGTTTGTAAGTGTCTGTTTCTGACGGGCATGTGTCCGTGTTTGAAAGTATCTGTGTGTCGAGCATATATCCGTGTGTATAAGTATCTGTGTTTGTAACGGGTATTGTCCGTGTTTGTAAGTGTCTGTGTTTCTGACGGGCATGTGTCCGTGTTTGAAAGTATCTGTGTGTCGAGCATATATCCGTGTTTATAAGTATCTGTGTTTGTAACGGGTATTGTCCGTGTTTGTAAGTGTTTGTGTTTCTAACGGACATGCGTCCGTGTGTGAGATATGTCTGTGTGTTTAACGGGCATGTGTCCGTGTTTGTAAGTGCTTGTGTATCCAACAGGCATGTATACGTGTGTGAGATTTCTTACAACATACCTTCAGATTAACAGTCTCCCTAGGCACAGGGTACTTGGAGCTGGGCGTGAGGCTGAACACGGGCTCGCTGATGAAGTAGCCGGACATCATGGACAGCAGCACCAGCACCAGCACCGGCAGCAGCTGCACCAGCCCGGCGTGCGCGTCGCGCGGCTCGGGCTCGCGCGCGCGGCGCCGCGCGTACACTGTGGGGCCGCCGCCTGGGAATGCGGCTGGACGTTGCCAAATATTGGTGTTATTTAGAAAAGAAAAATAATTATGTACTTAATAGGTGTCTTTCTGTCTAAGTGGTGTGTTAGTGTGTTGTGTCTAACGGGCATCTGTCCGGGTGTAAGGTGTCTGTATGTTATGTAACAGTTTGTGTTTCTAGCGGGCATGTGTCCGTGTTTGTAGGTGTCTGTGTAACCAACGGGCAACTGCACAGCAACGTGTGTAACGGCGTGTGTTTCTAACGGGCATGTACGTGTGTCTAATATGCATGTGACACTGTTTCTGCGTGTGTTTTTAACGGGCATGTATTCGTGTCTAAGTGTCTGTGTGTCTTTTAAGCATATGTCCGTGTCTAAGTGTCTGCGTGTCTTTTAAGCATGTGACCGTGTCTAAGTGTCTGTGTTTCTAACGGGCATGTTTAGGTACGTGTCTAAGTGTCTGTGTGTCTAATAAGCATATGACACTGTTTGTAAGTGTCTGTGTTTGTAACGGGCATGTATACGTATCTAAGAGATGTGTGTCTAACGGGCATATGCCTGTGAGTCTGAGACAAGTGTCTCTTACCAGTAGCCCCGAAGAACATGTTGAACAATTCTTCAGCAGTCAGATCCGACTCGAATCCTCGAGAGTAGTACTGATGGTGAGTCGCTGGAGCATGTGTTACTTCCTCACCACGTAGGTCGTATTGTTTGCGTTTCTCGGCGTCCGTTAAGATGGCGGCTGCGTTGCCTATCGCCTGTAACGACGGGAAACGTTCACAAGTCATTTATTTCACTAGAACAATTAAAAAGAAAACTCAGGACATATTTAGTTAATAAAGCCTATTACAGTATTAACGAGTTCCTAGAGGGAAAATTTTAATGCCCTTATAATGTTGTCTAATTGTATTCATTTATTGTTCTTATTTAATTGTCATAGTTCCGTATTTCAATGTTTTTTTTTTCAATTTATTTCGCTGTTTTTTTTTTATTTGCCCTGGCGTTTTCCTATGTGAGCGACCGAACGCGACACGACGCGATGCGACGTAATATGACCAATACTTCACGCGACGTGTGTGATGTGTCCTTGTAGGTAGTCGTTGTACTTATTTAGAAAGAAATAAGTTTGAAGAGTTTCATCATTTATATCCGAAACTAAATCCAAGGTTTATTTAAAGTCAAATTATTTATTTCAATTAGACCATTATAAGGCACTTTTGAACGTCAAATGAGAAAAAAAAATGATTCTAGGTACCCATTCCAAAAGGTAGTTTTGTATGGAGAAGAATGGGCAAGAAATTCCATACTTACTCTTTTAAAAACGATGTTAACAATATTTGCATTTACAGGAATTATATAATTATACGTGAATACGATGTACCTTGCATAAAAACACTAGGTATTTGAAAGTGTGTACAAAGTATCACAGATTAAGGAATGACAGACTAAGTTATATGTACAGTACGCAAAGGAGATAAGTATCCATGTCGTCGGGAATAGTTGAAGATTTCTTAGAAACCAATGGGGGCTTTCAAATGAAATTTTATTAAATCATTGAACTGTTTATTCTCTATAAATTGTATTTTATTTTATTCATAAAAACCTATCGGTTTCTAAGTAAACTTCAACTGTTTCCGGCGACATGGATACTTATCTCCTTTGCGTACTGTACATAATCGAAAGGGCTTGGAAACACTATGTTTATACATAGTGTTTCCAAGCCCTTTCGATTATATTGTATAACCTATTATTTAACTATCAAAAATATATTTCTATTGAGGAGAGGTTGTTATTGACTTTAAGGTAAGAAAAAACACTGGTACTTATAATAATAAATATTTAATTAATAATAAATTATTGCGTCGCGTCTCGTCGCGCAAAAAACAAATCCGCACTTGCCGCGTTGGGTCTCACATTGATAATGGCGAATACCGGGCCACAAGTACATACAACGACTATTAGACACTTACGCGTCGCGTCGCATTATCGCATTTGTCGTTCACCTAGGAGGCTAGGACAACGCGTTACCACGAGATATTGTGTGATCCAGTAACTGTGTTGTGGAGGTCAGATAGGTAGCCGCTCCATGTAAAACACTGGTATTCAGCTGCATCCGGTTAGACTGGAAGCCGACCCCAATGTGGTTGGGAAAAGGCTGATGGCGAGTGATGATGGTATTATTTATTATATCGAATGGTTGTCGATGTTTGTATTGTAGATATTTCCTATTGTTAATAGAATGTTAAATATTCTTATTGTTAAGAAAGAAAGAAAAATAATTTGTTCGCCCCCCAGGACAAAAACACAAAAATAAAAATAAAAAAACAAGAAAACGGAAGTTGGTCCTGTATGAAGCCAAAAGGCTCCTATCTCAGCATGGTGCTGTAACATTAAAAAAACGTCACAGCGCTGATATTCTGCTAAGGCCCAAAGTGATGCCACGGTCAGATACGACACGCGTAGCATGAGCACCCTATGTCTACGGAAGAATAGACATACTGACAGGAAGAATCGACAAACTGTACTGACTTGTCAATTCTTGCTGTCAATATGTCTATTCTTCCGTAGACATAGCGGAAGTGGTCATGCTACGCGTGCTGAATCTAATTGAATGTTTTACGTATTTTTTTTTATTGTTCACTTTCTACTCGTGTTGGTTGTAATTATATCCGAAATTAGCACATTTCCTGCGACTTCGTCCACGTGATTTTTCTCAAGGATCCCTAATGTTTTTCAATTGATAAATATAGCCTATGTTACTCAGGGATAATGTAGCATTCTAATGGTAAAAGAATTTTTGAAATCAGACCAGTAGTATTTGAGTTTATTCGTTACAAACATACATAAATCTTTCCTCTTTATAATTTTAGTGTGAAAATTATATACAGAGTGAATTTAAGATTTTGACATGTGACATCTTCAAGCGTAAGGTCCCTATTAATATAACTTAAAGGTATGGAAATAAAGATAAAATTTCAATGTTAACCGTCGTAATTACAAAAAGGATACCGCGGTATGCTTAGGCATGCCGTGTATTGAAATTTCAACTTTATTTCCATACCTTAAGTTATATTTTTATTCGTCGCCTTGCCATGCCGATGCCGTCAATGAACGCGGTGCTTAAAACTCCTCCCACTCCTTATCACACAATGTGATGCAAGAAGCTTATAGATAAAAGTGTAAGCAACACTCTAAATACAGTTACCGGCACGTAAGTTGGCCAGAGATTTTGTAGTGGGGGAAGAAAGAAAGAAAGAAGAAAGAAAAGCCATTTATTCACGCGAAAAGCGACGCACTTAATATATAACAGTATTAACTTATAACTAAATATGTAAATTGTAAAAAAAAAGACATGCGTCACCCCCGCGCGAAACGGCCAACGCTCAGCATAATGCCTGACCCGCACAACATGGCACGAACCACGGCGCTGATTTTCAGCGTCGGCCGGGATGCCGTTGTCTCGGAACCATAAATAAACATCATTTACCCATAGTTCCGAGGCACACGAAAAGACGCTGATCGGCACGGCGCGCATAAAGAATATCATAAAATATACAAATATATTTAACATATATAAAAAAGAGATAAATTTATTAAAAATAGCGTGTCCAAAAAAAAAAAAAACAAAACAAAAATATTACACATACAGAAAAACACAATTACAGATATAAAGACAAGTGGCAACATTTCCACGCGTTCCCAAAGACAATCAAGTGACTTCTGGTAACGTATAAACATGAAGCTGTAGCATTAAAGAAATGTCAAAAAAGACAAAATTGACGACCGACCAATCGCACGATTATTATTGGAATTTGCAGCAGAAATTATGTAATCAGAAAATGGCGTCAGGGTATTACAAAATGATTATGTAATGTGATGTGATGAGGATGTTATTGTGCTTTATTAATGACTGCGACAATGTTTTTATTGTTTGTGAGTGAAAGTGAAAGTGGAATCAGATGTTCTGGAATGGAAGTTCGCGCATGTAAAAATGTATGAAATTATGCGTGCGCGAACTTCCCCCACTACAAAATCTGTGGCCAACTTACGTGCCGGTAATTATACCTAAGTGAAAACAACTGTAGGCAGACACTCTCTTTCAGAATACATACATAAGATAAAGAAAACACATATCACTGTCCCGTTCTAAAGTATGTATTCAGAAAAAGAGCGTCTGCCCACATTCATTTTCACTTCGGTATTAAGAGTGTTGCCTCCACTTTTATCTATAAGCTTCTTGGTACAATGTCACACTTCGTTGACCCCCTCTCTTCTCGTTTACGTGTGACGTCATTTATAGATGGATTTATATTTATGCTAATATGCAATTATAATATTCTTTGTACGCGCCGTAACGAAACAGCGTCTTTTTATGTCCACAGCGACCTCAGAACTCGTGAGACCTTGAGAGTATTATTGAACGGTGTCTCGGAACAATAAGTAAAATATAATTTATTTTATGTTCCGAGACAGCGACACAGTTTATGCCAATAACCAGCGCACGTTGGGCCGAAAATCGCTTTTCAATTAAGTCGACGACTTGAATTTACAAAACAATATTATAAACTAGACTTAGTATTTGAAGCATTTAAGCATTCAGATGAGTCATCAGCACATAAATATATTTTTTAATTTAGACGATTAAAAAAAAAATGCAAGCGGTGCCGCAAAACGAAGTAGGTACATATTAAATGTCAAAAAAAGCTTTTTACAAAAAAGACAACCGCCTTCAAAAACTAAAAAGTGAAAAATAACTTTAGCACAGAACACACATTGACTTTAGTTTCGAAATTCGGTGGCTTTGTTCTGTTTGTTGTTTTGTATTGCCACCGACTTCCGAAACTTAAAGTCAATGTGTGTTCTGTGCTAAAGTTATTTTTCACTTTTTAGTTTTTGAAGGTGGTTGTCTTTTTTCTTTTTAGTTTCTTTTAAGTGCCTCCTTCTCATCGGGGAAGTCGGTGGCAATACAAAACAACAAACAGAACAAAGCCACTGAATTTCGAAACTAAAGTCAATGTGTGTTCTGTGCTAAAGTTATTTTTCACTTTTTAGTTCTTGAAGGCGGTTGTCTTTTTTGTAAAAAGCTTTTTATTTTAGAATAAATATACCAACTTGTTTCTTCTAACAACAATTCTTATAGTGACTTTCATGTGAATCAACAATTTTTCTTTCTTTCCCTTATGAAGGCCTTACCTTGAAAGCTTCACCAGCTCCCGGCGCATGGTTCTTATCAGGATGCAGCTGTAGAGCGAGCTTCTTGTAGGCCTTCTTGATGTCAGAGTCTGTTGCTTCCTTCGATACACCTGGAAACATTATAGGCAAGATAAATAAAATTGAAGTGCCTGTTTGTGATGTACTAATTTCATAATTCCTAGCCATGGGGTGTTCGGGGCAGAATAGCATACACCCATTTAACCCCAAGGGTGTAGTAGAAGACGACTAAGGGAAAATCCGGAAGTCGGGCAGCAGCGGCCTTTGTGCATGTACAAATTGTGTAAACAACTTCAGTGCGATCACCAAGATGTCCCCCTATAGTGAAGGCCTTTGAAAAACTTGATTTATAAGAGTGTCCATACTCCATGGACACTCTTTAACTGCCATGGCTTTTATATTAATTTATATTTAATTAGAATGTTTTGGATTTCTCTTCACTTGCATTGTTTTCACTTAGAAGCAACAAGAATAATGTAACGAGGATTTTGTAAAATTTGATTGAAAAGAGTGTCTGTGGAGTTTCTTGCTTGTTCTTCTCCATATAGACCTATCTACGTTTTGGAACGAGCAACTAGCTTCGACTTTCTAACTGAAAGACTCCTTGACAATTCAAAAGTGCCTGTAAATGGTTTAATTGAAATAAATGCTTTGACTTTGTTCAATAGTGTATGTCTACTGCCTGATGATGATGACTAATTATTTTCAACTAGCTACCCGACCCGGCTTCGCATGGGCCTAAAGATAAATGGAGTTTCCAACACAAAAAGAATTTTTCAATAGGGTATTACACCCATTTTTGAAAAGTGTCTCAATGAAATTCTGTAGTGCTAATATGCTACCAAAAAAAATACAAAATTTTTAGTCAATCGATAACTGCTATAAAAGTGCATCTAAATTTTAAATTTTCAAATTTCGTGCGTAGTTTGACGAGAACGCCTCTTACTGGACGCCATATTGCTCAGCGTAAATGACGTCAGTTCGTTTTGTATCAAATGAGCTCATATTAAATATGATGATTGTATATCATTTAGAAATAATTAAAAGCATATTTTGTAATAATGAAAAAATTACGTTGGTTACGAAAATAATAAAAGTACAAAGCCTATATTACGCCAATCGGTTGACTGACAGTTGTCAATTTTTTGTTTACACAGCCATACGGCGTAATAACATGGCCCTACTATTTCACGGTATTTTATAACAGATAAAAAATACTGAAAACTTTGAATTGAATTTAAAAAAATGTTTTGTTATTTTATGAACTAAAACTTACATATTCCGACCGACTGCTTTATGCCTAAACTGTCTCAATAACATATTTATAGATTTTTTCTCGTATAGAGTAAAATACCCTATTTGATCCAGTAGATCCTGAGATTAACGCGTTCAACCAAACAAACAAACTCTTCAGCTTTATAATATTAGTATAGATTTCCAATAATCATTATTTTTATATTTTTGTCAGCCTATTTATTTGTCCATCTATTTGTATGGACTAATCTCCGAAACGGCTAACTGACAGATAGCTGATGTTATAAGGAGTAGCATAATATATGCCATTCAAGTCAAGAAGTTATCACTTCAAAAACGTCATAGTTAACTTTATTCAAAGCATATTGCACATCCTCTGTACTCAGCGAGCCCATGGTTCAGATATACCCAAAGGGCTTACAATTCTCTGGGCATCCAGTTTAACAATGCATTCAGGATTCTGTCATATCTGCCGCACTTCTGCAGTGCGTCAGCAATGTTCGCTGAGTCGCACACAGACAGCTTTGATGCCATTTGGAGCAATAAAGCAGCCTCACTGCTGAGCCACTCCAGTTTTGATGATACCACATAGCAATGAAATATACAGGGATCACATGTCACATGAATTACTATTTATCTGACTTACATGTAACAATAACAACCACACTCAGAGATGTCACTTAATAATGAATTGTTAACTTAAATTGACCCACATAACTTGGCACATGTCAACAACAATATATTTGGCTGGCAGCATTTCAAGTTATATTGGTCAATTAAAGTTAACGATTAATTATTACTAAGTGACGTCTCTGAGTATGGCAGTAAGTAAATTCTTTCTTTTCTATTATCTCTCACTTTATAGCGTGTAGCCCAAAATTTGGAACAATGTGAATGCATGAATAATATTAATAATTTTTCCTGTCTTCCAAGAGGAAAAACTTCAATGACTTTAGACATCTACCAGAGACAATATTGTGACTGTTTACAGTGTGACACTGACCTAGATGGCTGTATTGAAGCTTTCCCTAACTTAATACAATTTAAAATATGAGTGAATCAAGAATATAACATATGAGGACATGGACATCACTCATGGCAATCTGACCCCTAACTAGGCAGACCCTGTACTATGAGTGTCAGACAGCTGATAGACATACACAATTATAGAAATAAATCAATAGTAAAAATAATAAATACAATGAAATAGTAAAACAAGAATGAATGACTAATCAAATTTGAGGCTCACTTACTTAAGATTTCATAAAAATCCTTGCACTTATTAACGCGGCGGACCGCCTCTTGTTGTTCCGGAGTATATTCCCTCTGTGGAACATGGTGTGCTGTGGTCTTTCGCCTCCTAACTTCATCAGCACTAGGACTTGAAGGTGGAGTTCTTTTAGGCGCTGCTGTCGACGGCCCAGCAGCCCTAACCCGCGTCAGAAGGTCCTTAGCCATCGTAGTAGGGTATAGACGTTCAGCTTTAAGCAGAAACTTCTCAGCTTTTTCCATATTTCCTGCAGCAAAAGCAGTTTGTGCTATTGCTATACATTTTTCTGCATCGTCCTTGTTCCCTTCGAGCGTCATTTTACGGAGTTTGGACGCTCGCTGTGGGTATAAATTGTTGTTATTACGTTAAGAAAACGTCGCGGAATAATTTGGAGATCGCGACGCGATAACTTAATTAGCGCAAATATAAATTAATTGCGTTTAATTCACTACATTTGGGTTCACTAATTCATGTAGGTATTGCGTCAATCAAAATACGGGCCCGGGGCTGCCAACATAATAAATTGATTTATTGTTTCCGCATTTAGGCAAAGGCAAAAAACCACAGTAGAAAGGTAGACTGTATTTTTGTAGATGTGTTTTTGACGATTTGGTTAGTAATATATTGGTAATGAATTTACATGAATTTAACTGACACACATACACAGTACACACATTGTGTTCTATGCCCTAGCTGGGCGGCTGCCTAACGCTATGCGGCTATGCATCATAATTAGATCGTTTTCGTTCTATGCTTAGTGCACAAAATCAGTTTTTTTTTAATATTATACTATGCTATGACCCTTCGAGCATAAAACCTCAAGCATAAATGCTCTGAGGTTTGACCGCGACTCATTTGATCTTAACCCCTTACCGCATGAGTTTTTATTTTTTTCTGGACAAAATATATTTGATAGTTCTTGACATGTACTATTAAGTTAGTTCAAGCAGTTTTCCAAAATCCGATTACTTTTCGAAATATGATAAAAAACTCATTTTTCCCATATATGGCATATTATGCAGTAAAGGCAACTAAAACCAATTGGACATAAATGGCATACTATACATTGCATGCATGGCATCTGAAACTAATTGCCATAA
Source organism: Charanyca ferruginea (assembly GCA_947361185.1). NCBI lineage: Eukaryota > Metazoa > Arthropoda > Insecta > Lepidoptera > Noctuidae > Charanyca > Charanyca ferruginea. The sequence goes on from OX376080.1 coordinate 2,506,635, forward strand.
TATTTGGCATCGCATGCTATAAAGGTAATTTTAAGTCAATCTTCAGTTCGTAAATTAGAAGGTTTAAAAAAATAAAAGTCATTATTTAATGAAAATATAAGATAAATTTAATGAGATCTGTTGCACTTAGGAACTCCACATTTTACACAAAACTTAGTAAATAATTATGGCGACTTACAGGCTAACTATCCGTGCCGCAGCGTAGATTCGCCTCGTCTCGTCTCTTCATTCCGTAAGATGAAACGATTTAAAGCAATTCCTATCTTTATTTAGACAAAGGTGTAGGATCCATTTTTCTGAAAAAATATCAAATAATGCTTCACTGCATACATTCCCAAATCAGGCCGAATGCAAAAATACAATACGGTCAACGTAACTTGGCGCGTCTGAAGTTAGCTGTGTGGCTGCGCAATGGAACTTTTAGGAACGAAATTGTCTACTGCGCAGCTAATCGGCTAACTTCAGACGCGCCAAGTTACGTTGACCGTACTGTAGCTACTAATGCATATAATGCCAAATATGGAAAACTAACTTTCACGTAACTTCATAGTATTCCACATTTGTCATGCTAAGGTTTGGCATGATTTTCGCTAAACTATAACTTTTTACTTATATGTTTTCCGTGTTTTCAGACCTTTGATAAGTCTTCTTAGCACCACGATATGAAGCTCGAACGAAAACTCGACACACAAATTCATCACAATCACAAAATGAATTTTAAAAACTTGCAAATACCAACGACAAAGAACAATGGCAGCCACCCATACATTGTTTTAGTTGAGATTAAATTCCTACGTCTTTAAATGAAAAATATCTTATTTAATTCAGCATCACCTTCTGAATTAGTTTGTGACAGATTTTTTGTTCAAGAAGGCCGAGAATAATAGATATTCAGTCATGAACTTTTGTAGGTTATGTCTGTGGTAACTTTTATATTCCAAATTGAGGAAGTAAAAAGGCAATATCGCATTAGTATTTTCTTTACCTAGTTAATTCAGAATGAAATGTCTTGTAAAAATATTGTTTAACGTTGGTAATCCCAGTGGTTATAAATACTCTTTGGCCTTACCTTATGTATACAATAGGTATCTACTACATGTATACATCGATCATATCGTTTTTACTCTGTGCACAGATCTGTCTATGACTCTGTGTCAATTACCAAGCAATTATTTTTAGATTTGGGTTACTAGTCTTTTTGCTAGTCATTAATCGAAACTAATTGATTTATTTTTATACCACAGTATTTTTACATACCTGCAAGAAACCTGCACTTGGAAATAAACTGTATACATTTACTTACTCCGTTTAATTGTAATAACAAACTAAAACTGATTACAATACTTTATATGCTTTAAGTACTTACTGTCACTTGGCAGAATAAATATAAAATGGCAACACTAAACGTTAATGAAAAGTCAAATAAGTTTTCATTTAACATAATTTTTTTATCCGGCCCTAACTGGTTAATGTGATACTTTGAAAAATCGTAGAAAAATAATGTAAATTCTTTCTTAGGTAAGTCACTTTTAGACGCTCAAATTTAAGTCAACTACGTTTTCGCCATTGTTCTTTCAACTGCCACCGACTGACTTTGACAGGTTATAGTTTCGTTACGCGGTACACTAGATGGCAGCACATGTATGTTTATTGAAGCTTAGTAGTTGCCTGATCTGTCCTAATATGCTGTTAAGGGTAAAATAACGTCATTTTTTATTTCTGAACGTTTGAAAATAAATATCCATATTTGGGCAGCTATGCGGTAAGGGGTTAAGTGATGATGGGTGGGGCCTAAGGTGGAGCACGCTTGCCTAGGATGAACCGGTTCACTCGTGCCTTGAAGATACCCAGATTATTCGTACGGCTCCGCGAAGCTCAAACTTGGACATCATTCTATGTCAAAGGCTCAAACCATGGGATGTCCACAAGGTTCAGTTATCAGTCCATATTTACGGAATGTAGGTTTTGATGATTTGCTTGCGATTCGACTTCCTTGCGGTTGTTCATTAACCGGTTACGCGGACGATGGCCTTTTGCTTATTCAGGCAAGTACCCGGGCTGAGCTTGAGAATTTGGCTGACACATGCCTTCGCTTAATATCTCAGTGGGGCGACCGAAACCGTCTAACCTTTGCACCTCACAAAACCTATCAACTTATTTTAAAAGGTAATCTTAAATCATGGCCTAGTATTAAATTTAATAACGTTCCCGTTAAAAGAAAACAATCAGTGTGCTACCTGGGTCTGGTCTTAGAGAAAAACTTTTCATTTATTGACCACTTAAAAACAGTTGGTGAAAAAGCTAAAAATAACTTTTATGCCTTGACGAGTATATCTAAAGCCACTTGGGGTCTATCATCTTAAACTTTAAAAACTATTTATGGGGCTATCTATGTGGGATGTATGTGCTACGGAGCACCTGTTTGGGCTGATAGGGCCACCATAGGGGCGGTACGACGTAAATTGCTTCAAAGTCAACGTTTGGCTTTAATACTTTTATGTAAAGCATATAGGACCGTTAGTACTGAAGCCCTTCCGGTTCTAGCAGGCGTGCTTCCAGTCGATCTTGAGGTGTAACGATTTGCTGCAATGTACTATTCCGCGCGAGAGACCATGGACGCAAACTTTTTAACTCAACGTGACCGCGCTAAGATCTCTAGATTATTTAAGCCACAGACTGACGTCTGGGAGGAACTTTTATCCGAGTGGCAGTGTACCTAGGTGGGATGATTCTAGCAAGGGCCGTCACCTTCATCAGTTCTTTCCATCCGTTCGTGAGCGGCTGGCCAGGACATGGCTGGACACCTCCAGCCATGTCCTGGCCACTGTGTTGCCCAATTTCTAACAGGTCATGGCAACTTTAAAAGTAAATTATTTTCTTTCTAGCTTGTTGCTTCGCCTTTGTGTCAATGTTCTACATCTAACTGTGAATACGAACGATCCGCACATCATATCATAGGGGAGTGTATTCTTTGGCAGAAAGAACGCAATATTATGTTGAATAGTGTACAGGCTACATCCGGAACAATTTATTATGCGGACCTTGTGGAAACTAGAACTAATTTCCGTGCGTTCAAGCGATTTTGCCATACCTATTATTGGAATCAAATTTAATGTAACAGCTCACTTTTTAGGGCCCATTAATTGTGTCAATTATAATCTGTGGTGCTTAGCAACTGGGTTTCTCCCAGTTGTAAACGTCCCTTTGTGCCTATTGGCCTAGTTCTGTTCTGTCTCCTGCTTGATTTGGAGGGAAGTGGAAAATATGTTTTTCTTAATCCTCCGCTGGTCTTTTCTGATTAATTTCGTTGCGGGATCCAAGACAGTTGAATCGTTTCTCTGGGACTCGTCGAGCTTCATTGCTCTGCTTTCCTGGTGGTCGCCACTGTTGATTCTGGCTTACAGGAGTTACAGTGGTTAGGGAATAGTGTGGCGGGCTAGTCCCATTAAAAAAAAAATATAACGGTGACGACGGTTGACATAAATCTGCTGATTCGATGATGCATTAGGGATGGGAGAATTAAGATGTGTAATTGCTAAGCACATATTCCGAATGTTGAGATTCGACGTCAGAGTAACACCAAGAAGCTGAAGTTGGTCAGTGATCGGGCGGACCGGATACATGTCGGATAATAGACCAGATTGAAAGGCCTCTTGTTGGCTGGTCAGATTGGCATCACCCCGATCGGGGACTGCCAATATTCCGGTTTGAGATAACTTTTTTCTCTTAAGAATACATTCATTCACTTACATGAGAATATAATATTGGATATATTATTGTAGTAACGATGTTTCGTTTGCGTGAATTTTCTCAAGGATCCCTAATTTTTTGTTAATGCCTTAAATCCTATAAATAGCACTCACGCAGGGATAACGTAGCCTCCTATAAGTGAAAGAATTTTTGAAATCGGATGAGTAGTTTCGGAGATTAACCCCTACATACAAACTAATAAATAAATAGCCTCTCTAAAATATTAGATCGGATCGAAACTAAACTCAGTGGTTTATTTATATTATCATCTATACACGGTCATTCATTCTGTACATACATAGGATTCAAGTTTTAGATATGGCATCATTTGAATGAAATCAAGTTCATGTTGATTGCCCATTTAATGGTAGTTTTTTGTTCTGAATAACCTAGAAGCCAAAGCTAGTAATTCGAACACGTTTGACGTAATTATTTAAAACGCGTTTCATTTTCCGAATATATGGCAATAATAGCTTTAATTCAAGGCTATCTCACTTGCTCTCTCTAAATTTTACACTCTGTATCTCGCTTGCACAGCAGATTCAAATGATTCAATACACATCACGCCAAGGATTAATCATCCTTCGTCGTATGACGTACGTATGACGCATTAAAAGAATTGATTCTCCAATTTAATCGTGTAATATTATTGCGCTAGGCGTATCCGGCGCTAGTATTTAAGTGTAAATCTTCAATAAACGTTGTGTAGGCTTTGTAAAAGCAGTTTTCGGACTAAACGCCGCGAAAAACATCCACGAAAAGATGGCTGCTGTGCCGATTTACAGTCCCGTAAGTCTTTTTACATTTCTATACTTGTTACGAAAGATGCCATTTTAAGCGGCATTTAACTTGTTTTCAAGGGCATTTAGAACAATTTGGTACGATTAGTTACATTAAGCGATGAATAAATACAATGTTCTGTTAAAACAAACTTTTCGTCATCCTTTTATGGTGCTAGAAATTAGTTTAGTTCGATGATATTTAGTCGTCCTCAAGGTTTTTGACTATTGCAGAGTCGGTTATTCACGATGTTCGCGTAAAATAACGATTTTCCTCAATTTTCAAGGCATATTCTTGGAAATATCACTTGTTCTTGCAGTAAAATTTGTAATTGGCGTGGTTTCCAAGGTTATTTAAAATAGGCATAAAAGTTTCACATTTGTATTCCCGTCCAATCACCGCCTACTCATAGAGCATAGTAATATCCTAAAATAACATTCTACTATTTAAAAAGTAGGTAAAAATACCGAATTAGAAATTAGCTGGACCAAATATAAAATTTTGGTAGCTATATATTTATCCAGATTGTTCTAATGGTAGTAAGTATTGTCCCTATCACAATGGGTCACAGACCTTTTTAAAATGGACACGAGTGATGACTACTTGCACGGGAAAAATGTCTAGAATTTTACAACATTGAATTCACCACATGACATTGTAATACACTGTGTTATTTTTATGATAATTAATATGACACACATAGTAAAACTGTTATGCTACAACACACATGACTGTATACTTGCACAAACAACTTGCATAAAGTATACAATGTGTGTGGGATGATATAGGGCAAGTTTTTCGAACACATGTGTCTATGGTGTCACACTGACAAGTTCAAATTTGTGCAAGTTTTTTGTTTAGTGTGTGTGGGTTTGATTTTGTGCGAGTCACACTGACTTGTGCAAGGCTAAACTTGCACATGAATATTGTAATGCATGGCTACCATTACTCTTTACCATAATATTTGAAATAATTCTCACTAATCTCCTGACAAATAAGGAAGTCCGATTTGATGTTTCTTCTTTCGAACTTGTACGCAAGAAATTGAAAAATCAAATTCATAATTCTAATTAATTACAACTTATGTTTAACGAACCTCCAGATCTAGTAAATGATCACCAAAAATAGTAAATAAAATAAAACCAAAAATAGTAAATGATCACCAAAATTGTGTTTCCTAAAGTATTGTAGAAATGTATGAGTATGACTGAAAAGCGATTTGGTTCTGGCACTCGGCGGCCGCTGCTGCGGGGCGCTCGCTCGCCTCGTGCGTAGGGGGTCACAGCTCTAACCTATCCGAACCATGTCGGATTTGCCCCAGGCACACTGCACACTTAAGATTTGGTGATTATTTACTACATTTGGTATTTAGTATAGTTTTTTGGTAAGGGATAAGATCCTAAGTATTTTTGAAGTTATACTTCTTTAGGCGCGTTATGAAAAAATGATGAGAGTGAAATTTTACGATGCGCGCGCACAGCGTCACACAAAACTCTCACGGGAGTAATTGTAAACAACGCCATCTCTGACGTACATGCTGAACTACTTACTGCCTTCGTTGCTATTTTGTGACTCGAAGAAGTATAACTTCTCACGCGCGTACATAAGTACACACTGAATTTTTTTGGTGGTAATTTTATTTATTCCCATTAATTACTGTTACCCATACAATATAACAACGAGTATCTTTCATAAGCATCAAGTTGAACTTTATATTGTTAAACTGCAGTCAAAAACAAAAATTAATTGTTGATCAATATTCAAATATGATATGTCAAATTAGACTTCTTAGATTGTCAGGAATATAAGAATGACAGTTTATGACAGATGTAAATATTGTAAACATTACATTTTTAAAAGAGTGTGTATGGAGTTTGGTGTATGAAACTACCATTTGGAATGGGCAACTAGATTCCAATATGATGTTCAAAAGCAGGAATGCAAAACATTTTATTTCAAAGTTATTTTTTTTTTTAATATTAATTTGATTTTTATGATTTGTATGTGGTGAATAAATGTTATGTTCAAAAGTGCCTTTAATGTATCAGTCTAAAGGAGTATGTCCAATGACCAACCACAATAATTTTTTTTATTAAAATTCTTTTGGTAAAAATTAAAAAATTCTTGAATGACGTCGGCAGATAGCAGTGCAGAAGCCTTTTAACCTCTTAATTGCCACTGTCATGTATAGATGATAAAGCAAAGTGTGCCTAGCACTATAGTCAGAACTACATGACTGATTCCTTATGCTTGGCATGCGTGAAGTTGTTAAGAACGTGGTGCCGGTGCTGCCTAATTTCCGCATTTCCCCTTAGGGTCAAAACACACCGGAATGGCAGCGCAGCGGCCGGCACTTTTGATGGCAAACGATTTTCAACTTTATCTCTAAACGTCAAGACATAGTATCGCTTAAAGCGTTGCGTGCGGCGAGCGGCAGCTCGTGCCGCCGTCCGGCGGCTCTGCGAGCCGATGACCGCCGAAGCGATACTATGCTTTGATGTTTAGAGATAAAGTTGAAAATGGTTTGGCAGCAAAACTGCCGGCCGCTGCGCTGCCATTCCGGTGTGACTTGACCCTTAGTCGCCTTCCACAACACCCTCGGAATGAAATTTTAAATTACATGTCTCCCATTTCATACAATGAACTATCAGACTGTACTGTTATAAATTGGATGGGATATTCAAGATATATACATGACTCACATAATAGTCTAATTTTAGATCTGACTCTAAAATTGATGAGAACAGCTTTAATTCGGCTCGAGTACAAAGAGTCGGCCCTATAAAAGAATAATGATAATTATGAATTGCTAATTATAATTTATATGAAATTTAAGAGAAAAAAGTCTAATTTATGATCTTGAGGGCACTCTTCCCGGCTGGATTATCGCCAACGCACGCATGTTTGAAAAAAATTGGTTTCATCGAACGTAATGTTCGAAAACAAACGAGTGAGTGAGAACGCGATAACATCGCACTTCAAAAAACTTGTTCCAGGAAATACGTGTTTTTGAAAAAGCCTTTCAAGTTTATGGTAAAAATATTAATAATCTCTATTGCATCAAGGTTTCTATGACGATGTTTTGTTTACTTTTTCGATGTATCAGTACACTATGAATGGCTAAAGTTCAGATAAAATTTGTGCAAAAAAGCTGATTCTCAGACGTCGTTACTGAATTTGTTTATTACATAGGTATAAACCAAGATATAAACCCACAAGATACCTGTGTGTTTGAAATATCTGGAGGAACGTTTGTTATAACGCCATAATCACGTACGAGCGGAGCGTTTGTATGGGAATTAAGACGGATTGGCCGCTCCCGGAACATCTGCAAGCGACTGCGGTGTTTCAAGGGCTTTCGCCTCGTATTTTGATTACATCTGTGCCCTCAATAGCCAACCTAACCTTGTACTCTAATGATTGTCCTACGACCTTCAACCACGCCACAGTAGCTTATGACGTCATTAATATTGATCGTGATATCCCATTAGCCGTCAACAGGGTCAACACGGATCATGTTTTATATCCGCTAAACATTCCCCACAGAACAGCACAGAAACGTGGTCCTTAACTGCTGGCCTCCTAGAGAAACTCAGGGTCACGCAGCGAGCCATGGAGACACGAGAGCTATGCTCGGAGTTTCTTTGCGCGATAGAATCTAGTTTCACAATCTCCGCATTGAGTGTGCCGCGAATATTTAGAGAGAAGCGAAAACGTTCGTACCCAAAGCTGAAACACTCCCGTTGGCAATACTATATCTGTAACTCAGGAACGAGGAAATTCGCCAAAGAACTAAGGTCAAGTTGAAGTGGCAATGGCCAGGCCACGTCGCTCGAAGAATCGATAACCGATGGGGACGAAAGGTTCTCGAGTCAAGACCACGAACTGGAAGGCGCAGCGTTGGTAGGCCTCCCACCAGATGGACCGACGACATCGTCAAGGTCGCGGGGAACCGGTGGATGCAAGCGGCAGGTTGTGAGAGTTGTGGCGTTCTATGGGGGAGGCCTATGTACAACAGTGGACGTCTTTTGGCTGATGATGATGATGAAATATTCCCTGTGCTTCGGAAAGCATTTGTCGCCGTTGGTTATGCTCTTAATCTTTCCCCGGTCGTGTCGGATTACTGTCCCATCGGACCTCAACTGTCAAATATGAGACACAATAGTTACAATGACAAGCAACCAATATTTGGCTTCTAGGCAGACGAAGGGCTATGAGAGTGAGGGAAGAGGGAGTGGAACTGTGTTTGAGCACACATTTGTGAATGTAAATTTCTCAAATTTAGTAAAAAAAAATTGTATGTTGCACTAATGTTAGGAAGATATATTTTTTTTGCATGAAAGGGTATTTAATGGTAGTCCCATTGCGAGAACATAAAAAAAGCTTGTCGAAAAACAATTATACATTTTCATTAAACGAAACGTGAGTATTGTTATATATTATAGATTGAGAACAACGGATTAATTCACTGTGTTGCCGGGTTCGTCCGACAGTGAGTTAATCCGTTGTTCTCAACCTATAATAATTATACATTTCTAAAGAGGTACACGAAGGATTACCCCAAAAATTTAAAAAAAATAGTCATATCTCCTAAAAAATCGCGGGGGTACCCCTGTGTATTAGGAACCTGTTTTTTAGGGCACCCAAAGTGTAAAACCGGGACCCTATTACTAAGACTCCACTGTTTGTCTGGCTGTCTGTCACCAGGCTGTATCTCATGAATCGTAATAGCTAGACAATTAAAATTCACAGATGATGTATTTCTGTTGCTGCTATAACAACACATACTAAAAATAGAATAAATACAATATTTTATTGTAACAAACGATTTTTTACCGTTAAAAAAAAGTTATAATATACTGTCTAATGTTGTATAGATAATGCTTTGGAACCCTTCGTCCGAGTCGCACTTGTCTTTATTGACGTCACCATATGAACCACCTAATGTGTTTGTCTTGTAGAGACTTCCGGACAGAGGTTCGCCCAGATTCGACTGTTTTCGTAACTCGCCACAAAATATTAGGGCGCGACGCAGACTTACCTACTTTGTGCTCTCGCTCAGAAACAGCACACGATAAAATCTTGGCGAATTAACGACTCTCTAGTTAGGATTAGGCTCCAGAGCCTTGAACATCGCCGAACCGTTGCCAGCCTGTCGGTCTTTTATCGGGTACATTTCTGAGTGCTTTGGAATAGTACAATTTAATTCCCACATCCCCATTTCATCATCGGACGAGCAGAGATACGGCCAAGCGTCACCGCTAAATGGTTGAAGTTCTACGGTCTCGCACCATGCGCTTTGATTCCGCATTTATTATGCGAACTACCAGACTGTGGAACTCACTGCCCTGTTCCCTGATAAGTATAATCTGGGTATAGTTCAAGGCACGGTGAACCGGTTCATCCTAGGCAAGCGTGCTCCACCTTAGGCCGCATCATCACTTAAGATCAGGTGAGTTGCGGTCAAACGCAAGCCTATTAGAATGTATATATAAAAAAGACGTCCATGTCCAAAAAAGCGCATTACAGTCAACATTTAACGAATGCGAGATTTGAGGTGCTAAGCGGTCCAACCACAGATATAGATAGACCTAGATAACGCAAGAGCAACTACTTCGCGTGCCTATTTTCGTGCCTAACTTACGATAAAAAATCGTAAGTAAAAAAATAAAGTAAACGTTTCCTTCCATCGGATGCGTAATTAATTAAAAAAAAAAACAATTATTTTTAATCTAATACCCTCAGAAATACCTGGTAATACCAAAATTAGGAAAAACAAAACATTCGTATTACAGTGTGACGTCCAAAAAATGGCACGCTTGGTTTTCATACAGATCGTGGTACTTGCGTTATCTAGGTCTATCTATATCTGTGGGTCCAACCTTGGGGAGGAAATTCTCGTATTGTCAGAAGAATCGAATTCTATTCTCGGTCAGAAACTCCTCTAATTTATGTAGGTCATTCCATCCATCTTTGCCATCCATTTGACCTTAATTTTAGCTAAATTGAGATTGCTTTGAACGTTGCCGTTGTTAACACGTTTTTATTAGCTTCACCTGTTACTATGTAAAAAATCTTGGAAGTCGAATTTAACCAACTTCCAATTGTCGTGTCGATTCCAAACTTTGTGAATGTATGTAATACCCATGACAATATAATAATACAGTACCATCGAACTGATCTGATGATGAAGCCGTAAGGTCTACTAGTACTCAATCGTGTCTTTTAATGTATGTATGTGTCATTTATTTATTTATATTAGGATCTCCAACAAAAGATATACACTAAACATTACAACATAATTTGTTAACAGCCAAAGTATTTCGTAGGAAAAAGAAAAAAAAAAATAAAGTACTTAATACCGTTGAACAGCTACCATTACCTATTCACCTTTACCTACATTACTATTTTAAGACATTTCTTAAACTGAACCAGAGATCATAAGATTTACTTGAAAACCGTCCCATGTCCAGCAAATAACTTATCCTTTAGGTATTTCCAAATTGATTGGAAAACCTATGCAGTCGTCCATGTAAAATTACATTCAACTTTCCTTGTTTTTATTATTTTTATCACATGTATTCCCCATTGACAGTACAGTATGCACGTACGAACAAGTAATTATGCGTAGTTATGTCTGGGCATTTTTTTTGGCCTATGTGTCATCCGTTTTGTAATGAATAACGCAATGAGGGCATAGTTTAGTTCTTCACTAGTTGACGCCACTAGCGAGTGAGGTCCTATCGCTGTTGTTGAAAAAGTAGTTGTTAGTGAAACAGCCACAATTAAATGTCATATAATAATAATAGGGTATTACACCCATTTTTGAAAAGTGTCTCAATTAAATTCTGTAGTGCTAATATGCCACAAAAAAAATTTTTTTTATTCAATCGATAAGTGCCATAAAAAATTTTAATTTTAAAATTACGCACTTAGTTTGAAGGAAACGCCTCGTAGTGGACGCCATATTGCTCTGCGGAAATTACGTCAGTTCGCGGTGTATCAAATGCGCTAATATTATAATATGCGATAATTGAATATAATTTAAAATAATATTTTGTAATAGGTGTAATAATTAAAAAAATACGTTGCTTACGAAAATAATAAAAGTACAAAGCGCCAATATACGCCAATTGGTTGACTGACAGTTTACAATTTTTTGTTTACACAGCCGTAAGGGGTAATAACATGGCGGCTACTATTTCACGGTGTTATAAAACAGATTAAAGGGCCTGAAAACTTTGAACTAAATTTAAAAAATCATTTTGTGGTTTTATGAACTAAAATTAACATTTTCTGACTGCTTTTTGCCTAAACTATCTCAATAATATATTTATAGATTTTTATCTCTTCTATTTTTATCTCTTAAAGCGTAAAATACCCTATTTTATACCCTAGTTTATCACGAATGTTTGAACACAGCGGAAAATCATGCCAATTTTTTAGGTTTTTGAATATTCATATCTCTTTTAATAATAAATTTATGAGAAAAAGGAAAACATAGGGCCATGCCAATAGTACCAATGGCTATTTAAAAAAAAAAAAATGATCTACTGGCATTATCCAGGGAGGAAACAGGGGACTAAGTTTGTATGGAAAAACGGCCCTTGTGTTTCCTCTTAAGGCACCACAGGAAAGTCCGGTTAAGCAGCCGACAACCTAGGTTGACCAGCGAGATGCCATTCCGAAAAAACAAAGCTCCAAATAGTTTCGTCTGCGTTCGTCTAGGACACTGGTACTTGCCGCAGTCGCCTATCAAGTCACCTGTATTACCCCGGCTGATAAGCAAGTCATTGACCTTCTTATCAATTAATAATATTATGTAAACAATACTTATCTCCCTATTATTTATGTAAGTAATAAATCTGCCCTACGTTACGGTCAGCGCAAGCGAAGTACCAATATTTTAATGAAGTGGGTTTCATTAATTAATTGATAATGAATACAAATGTTGTTGAAATGAAGTTGAAAATTGCTTGCGCACTTGTTTAATTTTTTGTTTCGCGGATACGTCAGTTCGCATGTGAAGATTTTCTTTTTTCTTTTTCCAGGTAATACCATGTGTCCACCCCATCCCCGCTGGCATGTACCCTGGCCGCATGGTCAGGTTTACTGGGAGCTGTCCACCTGGTGCTCAGAGGTTAGTATTTAATATCAATGTAGTTATACTCATTCATTGTTCATTAATTCATTTATCGTCTGTCAAAAGTCAGATACTCAGTTGGATCAGTAATCCCCGTTTAGTCACACGTACAGTCGTACAGTCACGAGCGAAAAGATGTAAACAGTAGGTCTCATTCTAAACTGAGTTTCTCTTAAACTATTCATTGAATTGTTATGGGGTTACCTTACTTACGGTAACATTAAATCTTATAAAAAAAAAAGCGTTTTAGCGCGGCGTGTCGATAGCGCTATTTGACTGACAAGGGCTTGTAGACAAAATCCCTTTCGGTTAGCGTTAACGCCAACGGAAAAATCAAATAGTATGCAGTTGACATATTTACATCACGTGACATCTGGTAAGCAAACGTCAACTCCATACAATTTGATTTTTCCGTTGGCGTTAAGAGGACTGTGAGCCTGTAATTTTTCATACAAAAAGCGATAACATTTTACCTCTCGTAAACTTAGTCCAATTTTCATAATTTTTGAAAATGTTGTAGATGTAACAAAAAACTAGGTTTTGCGTTGGTTGGTTTGGCGTTTGGATTTTAAAGAAATATTGCGTACGATAGAAGTAATTATCATCTAAATATTTTTAATTATTGACTTAAAAACTTCCTCGAGCGTTTGTATTTTTTTTAATTAAACTGTACTGAATTATTTATAAAGCAATACGGACAGACCTAGATTAAGGTGTACTGAATCTAATGAGACTAAAATTGTCTTATTTCGTGAAGGTTTAGGGGGAGAAAAACGTTATCGTCCAAAACCATATTTCAAAAAGGAAATGTAGGTAATTGCCTCTTACACTTGCAACTCTCTCTATCACACGATACGGGTCGGTGGGCAGGGCCATATTGTATTTATATTGTTCACCCGGGGGGAGGCAGAGCGAGTGGTGTGAAACCACAAATATAGATAGACCTAGATAACCCAAGAGCAACTACTTCGCGTGCCTAGTTTCGTGCCTAGCTTACGTACAAAAATCGTAAGTAAAAAAATAAAGTTAACGTTTCCTTCCATCGGTAAGTTATTTTGTGATTAATATGATGCGTAATTAATTTAAAAAAACAATTTTTTTTTTACCCTCAGTTATAAATACCTGGTAATACCAAATTTAAGAAAAACAAATCATTGTGACCTCATAATAGGTAGTCAAAAAATGGCACGCTTGGTTTTCATACAGATCGTGATACTTGCGTTATCTAGGGTCTATCTATCTATATATGTGTGTGAAACAGATAGCATTTTTGGAAATACCTACTCTCGCCGCGTGATTGTGAGGTGCGACCTCACAATCCTCTTAACGCTAACAGAAAAGGGATTTTGTCTACAGGCCCGAGGCATTATAGTCAGTGGTGACCAGTCAGGTGGACCGTCAGCTTTTTTGACATCCAATAACGATTAAATACTCCTTCATCCCCCAGATTCGCCATCAACTTCCAATGTGGACCCAACACCGATCCTCGAGACGACATCGCCTTACATCTGAACTTCCGTTTTGTTGAAATGTGCGTCGTACGGAACCATCTGACAGCTATGAACTGGGGCGTCGAGGAGACCAATGGAGGCATGCCACTGAGTAGGGGGGACTCGTTTGAGGTCCTCATTCTGTGCGAGCCTCATGCTTTGAAGGTGAGGAATGCGAAGTGATATTGAACTGTCCACTTACTTTCAATGTCAAAGTTAAGAGCGCCCAACCCGTCATATTTACCATACAAACGCTCCTACGCGATTACGGCGTTATAACAAATTATTTTCCAAATATTTTTAACAGACAGTATCTTGTGGTTTAAATCTAGGTTTGTATGAAGCCAAAAATAAACTTTTTTGAGAAACATTCAGTAAACACATCCGAAAATCAGTTTTTTTTGCACAATTTTATCTGAACTTTGGCCGTTCATAATGCACTCATACATTGAAAAAGTAAAAAAAAACAGCTTTATAGAAACCTTGCACATGTAATGGAGATTCTAAATTACAAACAAAAACTTTTTTAAAAACACGTATGTCCTGGAACAAGTTTTGTTAAATTTCAGCGCGCCAATTTTCTTGTGATGTTATCGCGTTCTCACTCACTCGTTTGTTTTAGAGCTTTGCGTTGGTTGAAACAATCAATTTTTCAATCGCGCTCGCGTTGAAGTTCGTTCGATGGGGAGGGGCGCTCTTAAGTCATTTATTTTAAAGGCACCTTTGAACGTCGCATAAAAAACAATAATCGATAGCCCGACGGCTTAACTGAGACCGTTCCTGAGTTAGCTGCGCGGTGCGGGAGGGGTGTGGAGACGTGACGCGGGAGCTCAATGATACGTCAACTTATGACAACTGTCACTCCTCCCGCACCGCGCAGCTACCTCAGTGTGGTGACGTGACGCGAGAGCTCACTGATACGTCAACTTGTGACAACTGTCACCCCTCCCGCACCGCGCAGCTACCTCAGTGTGGTGACGTGACGCGAGAGCTCACTGATACGTCAACTTGTGACAACTGTCACCCCTCCCGCACCGCGCAGCTACCTCAGTGTGGTGACGTGACGCGAGAGCTCACTGATACGTCAACTTGTGACAACTGTCACCCCTCCCGCACCGCGCAGCTACCTCAGTGTGGTGACGTGACGCTAGAACTCACTGATACGTCAACTTGTGACAACTGTCACCCCTCCCGCACCGCGCAGCTACCTCAGTGTGGTGACGTGACGCGAGAGCTCACTGATACGTCAACTTGTGACAACTGTCACCCCTCCCGCACCGCGCAGCTACCTCAGTGTGGTGACGTGACGCTAGAACTCACTGATACGTCAACTTGTGACAACTGTCACCCCTCCCGCACCGCGCAGCTACCTCAGTGTGGTGACGTGACGCGAGAGCTCACTGATACGTCAACTTGTGACAACTGTCACCCCTCCCGCACCGCGCAGCCACCTCAGTGTGGTGACGTGACGCAAGAGCTCACTGATACGTCAACTTGTGACAACTGTCACCCTTCCCGCACCGCGCAGTCACCACAGTGTGGTGACGTGACGCGAGAGCCCACTGATACGTCAACTTGTGACAACTGTCACCCCGCCCGCACCGCGCAGAAATACTTTGATTTTGATCGGGCAAATTCAATTCCCATTTCAATTTAATTTTCTAACCATCAGGTAGCTCTAAACGGCGTTCATTTCTGCGAGTTCGTTCACCGCATCCCGTTCCAGAGGATCAGTCACTTAACGGTGGATGGTGACGTCATGATCCAGCTGATCTCCTTCGAAGGGGCCCAGCGTGCTCCACAGCAGATGTACATGGTTGGTATATTCGACTTCAAATTCAATACATTTAATTCAGACTTTTGGTCCACATGGTGTCAGTATTGCATCGAAATGACTTAAAACTATGTTAGTATCTTACACACAAGCCTACAATATATGCATCCTTATCCAATGCCTCCAAATAATTTATGGATGTCTTCCGCAACTACACTCAGGTACCCGTTGGGACTGCCCCTTACCCTTCGCATCAACGATGCTGCTCTCTTCCGTATAATGGCGTGAAAGCCGTTTACTTGACCTTCAGCAAACATCGCTTACGCACTGCAGTAGCGAGGCAATCCCATCAGCAACTTGTGGGCTAATTCACGTAACTTAAGAAGTGCTGTTGCAGTGCAGTTGCAGTTAAGTTTCGATCAAAACAACGCTTTTCGTATTCTCTACCACTGTCAGACACGCTCGCGTCAAGTTCGCGTCACGCGAGCGCAATAACGGCAATCTACTGTTGCGCGTCTTTGGTGCGTGGTCCGGAACGCAACATGATCGGTATTCTACTATTCGTTTGACGTCTCAAAATGACAGTTAAAAAGCAGTAAAATCTGTACTGGGGTATTATTTTAATATTATAATAACGTCATACTTTGATTCTATTCAATTATTTGGTGAGTAATATTTTTCTCTCATGTGGCTACACCATGTAAGTTTGGTTGTCGTACAGTTGACGTGCAGTTCACGCGCAGTTCAAAGATTACGAGAATACCGTTTATCACTCCAAACTTGAACTTAACTGCAACTGCACTACAACTTCGTCGGCGCGTCATAAGATTACGTGAATTAGCCCTCTGAATGCATTGTTATATTGGACCCGCAGGGCACTGACGGTTCGCTGCGTGTCCACAGACTACGTCAAAAAAAAAATGAACTTAGTAGTATATGAACTCAACTGTCCAATTACTAGACACAAAAGTAAAACGATCGCAATATGACTCCAATAGTCGTCATGTCGGTTGGCGCAGTGGTTTAGCGATTCGAATCTCGCCCATTTGTGTGATGAGCACTTGTGTTTGCCTTGTGTCTGGTTGTTGTTTATCTATATATGTATGTATTTAAATGTATTTATGTATGTATATCAGCTGTCTGACACCCATAGTACAGGGTCTCCCTAGTTTGGGGTCAGGTGGCCGTGTGTAAAATGTCCCCATTATGTCAAAAGACAAGCGGATATTGCACCTTCGATAAGACAAATAAAATTTTTCAATTATCATATATTTTTTTGAGTACAGTCAACAGCAAAAGTAGATGATCAAAATCAGAAATTCAATACTAATTTACTAACACTCATTTATATAATTTATTACTAGTTTATTTATTAATAATAATAATAATAATAATAGCCTTTATTCAGATAAATTACATACTAGTTAACATTAATTAATCTAACAAAATCGACAACTGTTTATCTGTTTGTCTATCGACAAAGGCCTCTTCCAACTTCTTCCATTTCTGTCTGTCTCTGGCTTTCCTCGACCATATTTTATCTGCTACTGCTTTGAATTCATCTTCCCATCTTCTATATTGTCCTCCCCGTCTCCTTTTTAGGTTCCTCGGGTACCAGTTTGTAATAGATTTACTCCATTTATCTACACCGCGTAACATGTGCCCAGTCCATCTCTATTTGTTCTTTCTTATTATATAGGTGACATTTTCTATTTTTGTTCTTTCTCTTATAATTATGTTTTTTATTCTGTCGGACCTTTTGATGCTCAGCATGCTTCTTTCCATGGATCTCTGGCAGACCTCAAGTTTTTTGATGTGTGCTTGTGTGGGAGCCCATGTTTGGCAACCGTATGTTAATACAGGTAGTATGCAAGTGTTGTAGAGTTTCGTTTTTATGTTCATTTTTGTTTCCTTGCTTTTCATAATTTCTTTAAGTGCCCAGTATTTCTTCCATGCATTCCCTATTCTAGTGTTGATTTCTATTGATCGATCTTTGGGTGAGATTACTTGGCCTAGGTAAGTGTATTGCTGGACATATTCAATCACCTTGTTATTTACTACGATTATTTCTTCTGTGCGGTTCGTCATTACTTTGGTTTTAGATAGGTTCATAGTTAAACCTACTAGGCGACTTTCCCTGTCTAGGTCATCAAGCATGTTTGAAAGTTCGGTCTTGGTAGAGGAGAATATTATTAAATCGTCTGCAAATCTCAGGTTAGTGAGTTTTTCTCCGTTTATAGTTAATCCATACTCATCCCAATTACATTTCCGAAATATTTCTTCCAGTACTGCAGTAAAGAGTTTAGGTGATAAAGGGTCGCCCTGGCGGACACCACGTTCTATTCTAATTTCCTTTCCTTCTCTTTCTAATTTAACTTTGGCTTTACTATTTTCGTAGATGTTTCTTATAATCCTGATATATTTGTTTTCAACTCCTTGGTTTTTAAGTGCTTGCCATATGCTTACGTGTTCTATCGAGTCAAATGCCTTACTATAATCTATGAAACAGCAGTAGAATGGAATATCGTATTCTTTACTTTTTTCTATAATTTGATTTACGACATGGATATGATCGATCGTTGAATAGCCACTTCTAAACCCGGCTTGTTCCCGAGGCTGATTTTCGTCAAGTACTCTGGTTACTCTGCCGAGAATTATTTTTGAAAATATTTTATAAATATTTGACATCAGACTGATTGGCCTGTAATTACTGATATCAGTTTTGTCACCTTTCTTGTGGATTAATGTAATGGTTGATGTTAACCATTGGTGAGGGATGTACTCTTCGGACATAATCTTGTTAAACAGTTGCAAGAGGATTGGGGCGATCAGTTCTTTGCAAGAGAAAAGCATTTCGTTACTTATATTATCAGCACCAGGCGCTTTGTCTCTTTTTTGACTTTCGATTGCTCTCTCGACTTCCCTTAATATTATTTTTGCCACGGTATCATCTTTTGTCAAGACGACTGGGTCTGGTTTGTTCTTTTTTGAATAGAGGCTACGGTAAAAGTCTGTAGCTGTATCTAATAGATCTAGTCGTTTTGTTACGTTTTTTCCTGCTTTGTCTTTTAATTTTGGTACCCATTCCACTTTGTTTGTCAGTTCTTTTAAAGCTTTCTTGATACCTCCAGTTTTGGCTATATGATTATGAAACAATGTTAGTCTTCGTGTTTGACTGTCTTTTCTCATGTTATTTCTTATTTGTTTGCTGAGAGAAGCGATTTCTGTTCTAATTGTCTTTGTTTTGTTTTCAGTTTTGATTAGTTCGGCTCTCTTGTGTAGAAGTTCCTTTGATAAACCTGACTTTTCATCTGCTTTGTTTTTTGTTTTTCTTTCTACTGATGTATTTATAGCTTTACATAGTTTATCGTAAGTAGTCTGTATGTCTTCTTTTGAGGAGTTATTTACGTTCTCGAGATGTGTTTTGAGAGCCGTGGTTTCTACCACATTGAAATTGGTATAGTTTATTACTTTGAAGGGTCTTCTGTGTTTCGCTGTAGTTTTTAAATTAGCCCGAACCATTCTGTGGTTGCTATTAAAATTTATGTTTTTAACGACTCGACAGTCTTCAAATAATTTACTTTTATTCGTCAGGATGTAGTCAATTTCGTTGTGGTAGTCGCCTGCTGGAGATACCCATGTCCATCTACTTGATCTACGGTTCTTATATTGTGTGTTAAGTATTTTCAAATTGTGTTCGTATGCCAGTTCAGTTAATTTTTCGCCGTTCCTTGTTCGCTTTCCATAACAGTAGGGACCCA
The DNA here is from genome assembly GCA_947361185.1 of Charanyca ferruginea. Classification (NCBI taxonomy): domain Eukaryota; kingdom Metazoa; phylum Arthropoda; class Insecta; order Lepidoptera; family Noctuidae; genus Charanyca; species Charanyca ferruginea. The sequence goes on from OX376080.1 coordinate 2,526,333, forward strand.
ATATTAGCTCTTCACCCGGTTTCCTCTCTCCAATCCGAGCATTGTAATCGCCCATGACAATAATGTTTTTGTGTGTATGATCTTTTAGGGTAGAACTAAGTTTTGTATAAAATAAGTCAATTTCATTTATGCTTGATTGTTCTGTGGGAGAGTAAACTTGAACTATTGACCAGAGTTCGTTGTTAAGTGTTATATTTAGTACAGCTATTCTTTCTGATATGCCGATTATTTCTTTAATTTGATTTTTAACTTCCTTGTGGATCAGAAATCCGACGCCGTACGAGCCTGGTGTTTCGCCTTTGTGGTAGAAAATAAAGTTTTCATGTTCTTCGATAGATTCTCCAAAACGTCGGACTTCGCTAAGCCCGATAATTGTCCATTTGATATTTCCTAGAGCACTGGTTAATTCTTCAAGGCTTTCATCTGCTTTTAGTGTTAGTACATTGTAGGTGGCGATATAATATAGTTTTTTTGTCGTTGGAAGGTAGTGGTCTTCTTCCCCCACGGGGACCAGCCGGCTTGGGGTGCTTTTGTTCTTTTGATGCGTGGTTAGTGTCGTTTCTTTATTTGAATTCCAGTTGCCGATATTTATTAGTTTTTTGCCTCAGGTAATGAAGTTCTTCTGTTTCTAGATACGTAGTTAAACATACTTGTTTTATTTAATTTTTTGGGTGCGGACGTGGGGCTTGGCTGGTTTTGTGGACTGTTAGGAGATTCCGCCTGGTCCCTCTTCCTTTTGGCTTTTTTATCCTCGTCTGAGTCCTTAACAATGAGCTTGTCTTTCTTAATGTAGGCAATCTTGCCATTTTCCTTTTCTTTTATTAATTGAGGTATCAATAATTTCCTTTTCTCTAATATCTCCTTAGAGAAATCCTCTTTGATGTTAATATCTGAGCCGGATTTTCTTTTTTTTCTAAGTATCATATTCCTTTTCCACTCTGATGTGAATTTAACCAGCAGCGGGCGCGTACCATTTCCTTTCTGTCCTATTCTGTAGGCGTTATTTATATCATGAGGTTGAATGTTTACCTTTATCTCTTTTTCTATTATTATTTTTATGTTTTCAATCTCGGATATTGTTTGTTCTGTTTCACGCACTCCGAAAAATATCAAGTTGTTTTTCCTTTTCGAATCTTCTAAAAACTGGATTTTTTTCTCCATAGTTTCAATTTTTGTTTTAAGGTTTTTGTTTTCCTCGATAACTACTGCTAGCTTTTTATCTAGGCTGTCCAAAACCCGTTCTGTTACTGATTCCGTTATTTCTTTAGTCTGTACTGCCATCTGCTCCTTAATTTTGTTAAGAAGCATTTCCATTTGGTTCTCCATACTTTTTAGGGAGGTTTCCTAAGTTGGTCACCCTGGTAGTATTTTTATTTATGGCAACACAGTTGTTACTGTGTCAGATGTCAGCGTCAGTTAGACAGGTGATGACTTGACAGTGACAGTTTGTAATCGTGACGTGACCACTGACCTCCAAATGAATGTTTGTAGATAATCTCCACATGTGATAAAGATTTGATGTTGAATCAGCTTACTTCTTCGATAAATCGACGATATTTTCTATTTGTTGTTTGAGTGTGTATCCAGTTTTAGTGTTTACGGTCACTTTCCGATCTTTTACGTGATATTACCAGTGGTAACGAATTTAATTACAGAGAGTGATGTTGTTGAATGTTTACGTTTTGACAACCGGAACCGGAAACAAGTTTATTTATTAGAAGTTTATTTATTAAAAGTATGTGATTGTCACACACATACTTTTGAATCACTTCGACGCCACACAGTTCTGACGCGAACTCCGTTCATTAGTATTGAATTTCTGATTTTGATCATCTACTTTTGCTGTTGACTATACTATATTCTTTAATTAAAGCTACCATTAACGAGGTATGTCTTACATTGACTTGAATATGCTGACGGCGCCCGTTCACGAACATGACGCGTGGATCAGCACCATATTGCTCAATCATTTTGAAGGGGACCGAACGATCCAATCCACGCTCCATCACTAGCGAGACATTTGAGTGAGCATGACAATGCTCTCAACCACTATGCTCATTTATGTGAAACATTATAACTTACATATTTAATGGCCCAGAATCAACAGCATCCTAAAACCATCGTTATACTATATCTTTAGACGCCCACTGCTGGGCATAGGTCTCCCCAAGGGGGGCAGCCGTAATCACCATGCTTGGCCGATGCATGTTGGCGATCGCAGTAGGTGTTATGGTCCTCAAAAGGACGTTGCTGCCCATCCTCTGGTTAATATCCCTCTGTCGCCTTCTACGACACCATCATCATCTGCCTAGACGGTTCCCAACTATATTGGGGTCGGCTTTCAGTGTAACCAGATGCAGCTGAATACCAGTGTTTTACATGGAGCGACTGCCCATCCGATCTCCACAACCCAGTTACTGGGTAACACGGTACCCCTTGATAAAACTGGTTGTCAGACTTTCTGGCTTCTGACTGCCCATAACGACTGCCAAAGATCTACAAATGACAGCCGGGACCAACGGCTTTACGTGCTTTCCGATGCACGGAGGGAACTCGGTATGAAATGGATGGTCTCCCATCCACAGACTGACCGCGGCTAGCGTAGCTTAACCTTTGACCAATCGATCTGTGCGGCTTCTACGACACCCACGGGTAGAAATGGCGTCTTTGACAGTACCATAGTTTAAAACAAGAAAGGAGTTGTTTCATTTTTGTTTGTATATGACTCCGGCCATAACATGTACCTTTTAGGAACGGTAGGAAACTAACATCTGAATAGAACACAGTAACATTCTTTTCATAGTATCCAATGTTATTTTTGTGTAATACAAAAATTTTAAAGCGGTTAACGTGTGTCGTGAGAGTTATGACAGCTATGAATGAGGTTGCAGAGATGACGTTTGTCTAACTTACAAGGAAATTGATATTTGACTGGCACTGACGTGACACTCAGTTATGTTTATGTCAAAATAAAATGTCATTTTGAATGTTTTGTTTTAAAGTACTCTTCAGAAAAGTAGAAAATATATTTTTTTTAACTATAAAATCGACACACTTGCTTATAATTAGTCGAATAAATCTTCAATAGAATGATGATAATTGTTAATAGTACAAGAGCACATACCTTTCAAATGTAACGTCTACGTGATATAATGCTTTGATGTGACATGATTTCAGAACGAAAGCAGGCTATGCAAACTATGAGACGCCATGTTGAATAAAATATAGCAATAATTGAAAAACGATTACTTTGTGTAAACAGTAAATCAGGCTTAAATTCACGAAAGAATACTTTTGCTCAAATCGTGGTATTTTCCTCTTTTTCGATAAATGTACATCTGATGGCCGAAAATAAAACATCTCCTTTACTTTAATTCTTTTTTCAATTTCAGAATGAGCCACCTGCGTACGGACAGTACGGAGCACCGCCCCCGTCCTACGGAGCCCCAGGCGGTTACGGTGGCGGAGCCCCACACGGTAACACCACTTTATTGGGCTTTAAATAATATGTATTACAAATCTGAGAGATGGTTCAGACTACGAGCGAATACACACGCACACGAATAGTTCTTGTATATCCAAGTTAAAACATTTATTTCAATTAGATCATCAAAAGGCACTTGTCAAGGCTTAGTCGCAAAATGTTTCTTTCGCAAAATTTCGCTTTCGCAGAATGTCTCTTTCGCATAATGTCGCGTTAGTAACTTAGAATAAAATTTTGCCAGGTGTAAATAAAAAGTTTGCTTTTTCCAATTTCTTATTAAATAGTAACAAGTTTTTCGGTTTATTCATTAATCTACTACTAATACTATATTACTACTGACAAGAAATTGGAAAAACTACTTTCTTTTTAAACCTGGCATTTTATTCCAAGTTACTTACGCGACATTTTGCGAAAGAGACATTCTGCGAAAGAGACATTCTGCGAAAGAGACATTCTGCGAAAGAAACTTTTGACGACAAGTAGACATTCTACGACAGAGACCTTATGCGACTAATGGCTAAATACTTAAACGCTACTTAATTTTAAGACGCCGCGCCCTTAATTCTAGTGCTGTCTCTATCATTTTATGTCAAAGTGACTGTCACAGGATAAGACTTAACGGCACCTTAAAGTGTCTACTAACCGTTTGGATACTTTTTTGGAAAGAATATGAGCATTTTAAAGTAGTAGTAGTATACAGGATGAAATTGAATTCATTAGCAAAATTTTAAGGATTGACTCAGACCACGAACCTGAACAACTTTCATTATGGAGCCAACTCAAATAGCGCGAAAAAAAAAACATCTGTTCCATACAGAAGTGCAATAGGTACTCAGCCAAAATGTATGGAACAGCTGTTTTTTTTTTCACGCTGTTTGAGTTGGCTCCATAATGAAAGTTGTTCAGGTTCGTGGTCTGAGTCACTCCTTAAAATGTTGCTAATGAATTCAATTTCATTCTGTATAATAAGTATTAGTACTACCGTACAGTAGCAACACGCTCCGCCTCCCTTCGAAACTGTTCCTCACCTCTTGCCGCGTCGAACAACTGCCCAGGGCCTCAAGTCTGCTGTTACAATAGTGTCAAAATGGTCTATCATTGATTTCATACTTGTTGATTTTGACAAGTTTGCTAATCTACTAATATAATGGCGTCGTAATGACTTTCCATTGGTCAACCAGTGACACGCCATTGAAAGAAATGATATAGAATGGTAATCTCGTACAAAGTGACAACTGAATGACAGCGGTAATCTGCTAAAATTTTGACAGTTCCTTTGATCAGTGACTTACCATTAGAACGTCAGTGTGCAGTCATCGCTCTTAATTCGACCGACCAATGTTCGACCATTATGAATTTAGCAGATTACGAACTTTTAGCAAAATGACAATGGGATCGTGTTGGAATGACGACATTATAAAAATAGCAGACTTGGCCCCCTGGGAACTGCCTTAAGTTCTCGCGGCACGCAGACACGCGCACACACACACGCACGTATTTGTACAGTCTGTTATTTTGGTATTAGTGTAGGCAACTATATCGTTTCGTTTAGCTATGGAGTGAGTGTCGTGGGTGTGGTAATTTAAAATGTCATAACAGTTCAAAATATACGGACTTATGTATCGACGCCTTAGAGTGAAAACCTCGTAAGTGTAAAAGAGGTAACTTTTCAGGAGGAAGAAAAACTGCGTACTGTAAAATTTTTGTACGGCGTCTTTTATGTTTTATTATTAATTAATATCGAGATTCAACCCGCTTTTATATCCAGAATGGTTCGATCAATTTTCGAATGAGGAACGACACGTTCGTTGCAAGGTATTCACGCCAAACTGACAGATGCGAGTATTTACGAGGTTCTCATTTACTGTCATAGATGGCGCTATGAGTATCGAATGAACAAATGAGTCAGATCAGGATGTGCGTAGCGAGGTTTTCTTCCTAGAAACGCAATGAAATAAATTTGAGCAAAAATGCATTCCCGAGGTTTTCACTCTAAGGCGACGGTATGTTTTTTTCGCTCGATGTTGGCATTTTGTTCCTAAGTATTTAGTGGCTTAGGTGGTGTTGGGGACTTGGACGGTATCTTCGGGTTTAAATGAATGAACAATCAAATACTACTAGATATATATGCTTCTAGCTTTTTCCCGCGATTTCGCCCGCGTGTATTTGGTTTTTTTTTGGGGTTTTAATTGTTTTCCACGGCACCCCTAATTCTTTTTCCAAAATAAAAGTAAGAACCTGTGTTACTATTGGTAACATGAGCTATCTGCCAGTGAAAGTCCTGTCAAAATCGGGCCAGCTGTTTCGGAGATTAGACGGAACAAACGGACAGACAGACAGACAAAAATTAACTTAACAAATTTTTTTATATAAGTACCGTATATAATAATAATAATATGTGGGGACATTTTCACACATGGCCATCTGACTCCAAACTAGGGAGACCCTGTACTATGGGTGTCAGACAGCTGATATACATACACAAATACATTTTTAAATACATGCATACCTATATAGATAAACAACACCCAGACACAAGGCAAACACAAGTGCTCATCACACAAATATTTACCCTAGGCGAGAATCGAACCCGCAACACGCTGCGCAGCAGTCGATCGCTCAGCCACTGCTCCAAATATTTTTTTTTTTCGGGTAACTGCCCATAGAAGACAATTTACAAATTATTTCACATAAATAATGTAATAGAATAGAAACGAATAATATAATATAATAGAATAATAATAATAAGATTCATAATAAATGTCAAAATTCAAAATAAAATACGTTATCATTAAAATTAAAATTATAAAACTAAAATACTTTAAATAAAAAGCTTTTATTACAAACATTACAAACAGACACTTCAATTTTATTTATTTGTATTATAAGTATAGATTTACTCTGTAGTATTTGGTTGTTCATTTGTTTGGTTATTCTGTACAATTTAACTTCGAACACGGTGGTAAAATAATTCAAAACATTTGATTCTAGACGCGTATTGAAAATGCGATGAACTGTTTCAAACACTGACCAAGTAGGTGCTTTTGTATTGAATATAGACACAGAGAATGGAGTGAGAGTTCCCTATCAGTAAAATGCGAGGGAGACAAAGCAATCGTACGGCCAGTAGTTATCTCTTTCTAGAATTGTGAATGGTCTATGTCACAGCCTTAAATGAACGGACGCTTTGTGGCGCCGCGCCTTCGTCACTACAGACCTAAAGAAAAGGGACGGGTATTGGCCGCATAATCGCTTTCTCTCTTTCTAGTAAGTGGTTGGGAGTGGGGATGTTACTCAGTCCATCCTGTATGTCTATGCGTATGGAACAGTTGTATAAATGTCACAGTCAAAATTCTTATCCAGTCAAAACTACGTTTGACTACAAACATCAGTCAATAGTACTTTTGAACGGTTCAAAGGACAAGGCCAGAAACTCTATAGAACTTTGCCCCACTCAATAAAAGTCATGTGCAATATGTAGCATCTTACTGTTTATTTATTGCTGATAACTAAACATTAGTCTTAGTGACTGTAGAACTTGCGGTTTCCGTTTAAATCTAAAAACAATATTGACATTGATTATAGGTTAAATTGTATTTTAGGTAAAATGAGTTTGTATTTTGTGGGTAGGTATTTCGTAATCCGCAAGTTCTAAAGAAAAACAATTTAGTATAGAAAGGTTCTATATTCATTACAATTATTTTCATTAATTTACTTTTCTGTACATGGGTTACTTTTTCTGTACATGGGTGGGGCAGGATCTGGCATTGTCATTTATCCTTACTATTCAGAAACCCATTAGGTTGGTAGGACATTTTTTTGTGACCCTTTTAATTTCTTTTTTATATGGTGATTCATATAACTAGGGCGTTCCGTATTATTATTTTTCTGTAGCGAAGTCGCGTTTTTTCTTAATAAGGGTTTTGTCTGAAGCCAGTCAAAACTGATTTTGACCGGTTAAGAGTTTTGTAACATATATTTTTTTAAATAAGCGGCGAGAAATTCGACGCTGAATGGTCTAGAATCATAATGTCTTTTCTACTGTGTGTAAATAAAGGTGCTTTTGCAATGTCGTTGCGTACTTTCGTTTTATTGCCTTCGGATGCTGGTTTTTGTTAATAATTATGACTAATTAACTAATACTATTTACTACCTGTAGTATAGCGAATGCGAAGCTGTCTTTAATTTGCCTAAAGAACGAATTAAACTACAAAATGATTTCTGGTGGCTATATATCTGGCTGAAAATAGGTACGCGTTTAATCTTTAGACAACAGTCATGTAAAAATGACAAACTGAAATGTGCCCAGGACGTCATAGTCACGACTACATGACAGACGAATTAGTACTCTATGGTATTACGTATAGAAACGTACTTCCACAGAATAGTAATTCGTAGCTTGACGCCAAGCAAGAAGCTTATAGATAAACATGGAGGCAACACTCTAAATACCGAAGTGAAACCGACTGTGGGCAGACGCTCTCTTTCTGAATGCATACATAAGAGCGAGACAGTGATTCTTAATCCTATGTATGCATTCAAAAAGAGAGTGTCTGCCCACAGTTGTCTTCACTTTTCATTCACACTTCATTGTAAAGTTGTTCTTATTCAATAGAATAGGGTATTTTACCAAAAAAATCTAATTAGTCCGTCAGATAGAATTCCAAAAAATATTGGACACGTGTTTTTTATTTTTTCACGTAAACAAAAAATGAAGACGATACAGTGCGTCGAAAACTCGTGTGACATCACTATGTCAGTACACTTTTACTGGCGAAGTGACGTCACAAACCCCCACTCATGATCTTTGATGCTTTTTATCTTCGTCAGTTTTTATTGATTTGATAAAACAAAAAATACGTATCCAATATTTTTCGATAATCTAACTGACGGACTAATTAGATTTTTTTTGGTAAAATACCCTATTTCTCCACAGTCGAAATAGCCGACTTCGCCGTATTTTCAAAGTAGTCTGGTAAAAATATTACAGCAGTCGCTTCGCTATAGTCTATGGAACCTTATCCTATTATATTCAGCATGCTTTTTCTGCATGATCTTATTAATATATCTATTAGCTTATAAGCTTTATTATTTACTATATTTTTAATATAAAAATACAGACGCGGTATTGTAGTTTAATTTGTAAAATACAATTTTCATTGTTTCGGGATCAATTTTTTTACTGTTTTATTTTAATTAATCATAATACTTTGACCGGTTAATCTAGTTAATGTTTTAATTAGTTCCTGAAAGGACTTGGGTTTTGGCTCTGTCCAGCAGTAGAATCTTTGTAGGCTAGGGTGAAAAAGTATAGTCTTTTTTGTACATATATTATCAACTCTACCTGGTCAAAAATAAAGTTGATTAGTATTAACATTACCCGTTTTAAATAAAAAACGCGAGTGTTCCTTTTGTATAATACAAGAAAAGGTAAGTATACCTTTTTTGTAAATAATCATTTAATTTTTTTTGTGTTTTATTTAACGTATTATTTGGTTTTGAGACGTGCGTACCTCGATCATACGTACGTCGTGTGGATTTCAGCTAGTAATGTTTGTAGGTGTACCTTTTTAGTAAATAATCTTTTTTTTTTTTGTAATTTATTTAACGTATTATTTCGTTTTGAGACGAGCGTACCTCGAACGTACGTTTGTTGTGTGGATTTAAGTTAGTTTTGTTTGTAGTAATACACACAAACCCGGGATTCATTGCATGACTTATTTACCTTTTAGAACGCCAGAGACGCGTGCCTTCCACGCCAAATCACAATTCATTGCAAATATTCACAAATAAAAGTAATAAAAACCAAATAACTATACTAGGAAGGTTGAGACAGTTAAATAAAGGTAAATAATCTTGATGTGTCTCGTTATTGATACTGTGAAACCTGGATAACTGAGACATTTAGAGACCTGCAAAGAATCTGTAGAATTCCCTGCCCGCCTCTCTGTTTCCTGATAAGTATAATCTGGGTATCTTCAAGGCACGAGTGAACCGGTTCATCCTAGGCAAGCGTGTTCCAACTTAGGCCGCATCATGACTTAAGATCAGGTGAATTGCGGTCAAACGCAAGCCTATTAATTAATAATAAAAAAAAAACATTTATTTGTATGAAAAAAAGAAACAATTTAGAGGGTTTAAAATATTTTCCAATGTGAAGAATACATTACCAGGAGTAGATTGATATACTTACTATATTTTTAAACCTGCCATGATTTTTTTTTACCTAGTTTGCAACAAATATCAGAATTTTAACAAACACATTATAATAAAAAGACATCTCAAGTTTGTTTACCTTTGTTTAACTACCTAAATGAACAGAGTGTAATCTTTGAGCCGGTTTACAATATTTTATTAATGCAGTTAAATAATAGGAGAAAAAAACACAGAACACTTAATTTAGTATATTTAATTAGTAGTTTAAAATGTTCCGTGTAACGATTTCTTGTTGTGGCGTGTTGGGCACGTTTTCATTTGTCGACTATATCGCTGAAAAGGTGAAAAACTGACTGACGTTTAAAATAGGACACAGTAATAGTATCAGTAGGCTAATTCACGTAACTAAAGAAGTGCTGTTGCAGTGCAGTTGCAGTTAAGGCGCTAACAAGCGACTTTTACAGATTTTTAAATGACAATCACGTCAAAATGTGTATTGTAAATGATTTGAAAAAAAGTATATGTAAATTAGAACATTCTCTTTATCATTTAGTATGTGAATATTTTTGATTAAGTTCATATTAAATAGTTTAATTAACTCGTGAAGTTGTGTCTGACGCGGACAAAACATTGATAATCACATAAAATCTACCAGGTATATTTAAATGAAACTTTCACTATCTTACAGACAATTTTATTGTCTATCTTTTAGTATACGCCTTTGTTTTAAAGTTAAAGAATCTTTTATTTAATTTTTTCGTCTAAACTTTGAGAGTTTTGGACGCAGCGCATACGATTCTCTGGTCGCTCAAGGTCGCCGGCGTATATCGTTGCCTTAAGTTTCGATCAAAACAACGCTTTTCGTATTCTCTACCGCTGTCAGACACGCTCACGTCAAGTTCGCGTCACGCGAGCGCAATAACGGCATTCTACTGTTGCACGTCTTTGGTGCGTGCTTCGGAACGCAACATGATCGGTATTCTACTATTCGTTTGACGTCTCAAAATGACAGTTAAAATCACTAAAATCTGTTCTGGGGTATTATTTTAATATTATAATAACGTCATATTGATTGAAATGTAATCGATTCTATTCAATTATTTAGTGAGTAATATTTTTTCTCTCATGTGGCTACACCATAAGTAAGTTTGGTAGAATTTGGTTATCGTACGGTTGACGTGCAATTCACGCGCAGTTCAATGATTACAAGAATACCGTTTATCACTCAAACTTGAACTTAACTGCAACTGCACTACCCTAAAAAAAATTACTTGAATTAGCTCTCTGACCCAAACCTTTACATTTTCTGTACTATCATCTTAATATGTTTATTAACAATACTAACAAAATACTAAATTATTTACCAGATACTTCGTTTCGTATTCGAATCGCAACTTTTCAAAATTATTCAAATTTTAAGTTGAACTAAGGCTCAAAACACACCGAAATTGCCACGGCCGGCAAAGCAGCAGCGAGCAGTTTGAGTTTTAAAGCATTTTAAACTTTATCTCTATTATAAAAATACATAGTATCGTTCGAATAGCTGAACAGAGAAGCGCAGCTGCCCGCGACACTGAGAGTAGTTTTGCGTCCGACGATGCACGACTGCTATTCAAGCGATACTATGTTATTTGTTAACGGAGATAAAGTTTAAAATGCTTTGTTTTGCTCTGCCGGCCGAGCCATGTGGTTTGAGCCTAAGTTATCTGAGAAATTAATAGTGGTGTTGTACGTCAACAAACTTAAAATTTCAAACAAAGTATCGTCTTCCTGCCTTTGTACCATGTTACTCGGGGTCGGCGCAACATGTATCCTTCTTTCGTCCCGCCTGTCAATAGCTACACTTTCACTCCCCCACTCCCCGTCCCTTTTCATTCATATAATTCTACAAACAATCCATCCATCTTTCCTTTAGCCATCTACACTTATATTCATAACTGGTCTTTCAATGTTGATGGTCAGATCTGTTTTCACAGAACTACAAGTATATGACGTTGAAAAAATCACATCGGTACTTGCTCGTGCATGGTTGCGAACTCTACCACAGACCCACCACGTAAATGCTAGATTTACCCATAAAAAATTGAATTCAGCCACAGATATGTTCAGCACTGTACATTACATAACTCGTATCCACTTTTGCCGCGGAATGTTGCTGTGTTCCGTTTTTCAAAAAGATATACGATCGGTTTAATTATTGCTGTATCTAGGCAATGCATTTGCGATGTTGTTGGTGTTTTAAATGTATAATTTAGTTTCTTTATTATTTTGAAAAGTTTTAACACAAGAATCCGATTTACACACAAGCACAATCATACTTTAAACACGATATATCTGGTCGCTTTAGATGCTTTTAGTGTAATTGGTATTGTGGTCGAAATTTTGTATTTTTATTTTGTTGCCAAAGCTAAATTTTATTTATTTTTTGTAATGTTTCCTTTGCCGCAGGCTACTACTGACATGCTTTCAATAGCGGAGAGAAAAAATACAGGTATTGTATTCATTTTATTTACATAATTTATTGTAGACTCTAAAAAGTTTATATTAAACATTGAGAGAATACATCAGAGACCTTAGGTAAAGCTGTCTGTCTTTAGGTCAGGGTATGCCATCTCTTTCTATACTTGAGCCATTACAATCGTTGAACTGAGTCATAAATCAAAACAAATCCTGTATTATTAGTACACTTGTGGGAATATCGACTCAGAGTAAAACAACTTTAAATATTATCACAATACCTATATTTCTTTTCAAAAAGAACCTAACCAGTTACGTCTCACGCCATCTTGTTCACCTCTCTCCCGCTCACTCCCGATACATTCGTCCCTTTCACTCTCTCTTGCATTCCATTTCGCACACACTTAACACTATAGTCCATTCGCGTTAAGAACATAGTGAGTCACCAATGCAGCTGAAGAGTTATTATTTGCGACCTGCAGTGCTATTCTGTTATAATCTCCCTCGGTGAACATCTAGGTTAAGTGAGCTGTCATTCAATTGTAGTGCTTTGTAAATCCCTAGCGTCGGGACGGATGACAGCTCACTTCACCTAGGTGTTCATCGAGGGAGATTGTAACAGAATGGACATACTGATTGGTCAATTTCAGATGACTTACTATTCTCTTAATACGATTGGACTATAGGGCAGTTTCACAAGGCCAGTAAGTGCGAGAGAGAGCTCAGATAACAATGTTTTATGTCTCGGTTCGCACGTTTGTAATGGCTCAAGTATTTTTTTAGAAGCTTCTTGGTAGACTCATATTTTAGAACGATGCTCAAGCAAGCTTTAAAGTGTTAAGCTAGGAATTCATATGAGGCAGTCATGGGTCGAGGCTATGTAGCTCGACTCCTAGAGAGCTCAAATGAAGTTCTGGCTTTAGATTTATACAATGTAGAGACAAAAGTGTGTATAGTAAAATATGAGCCTAAGCCTCATACTAATAAAGTGGGACTACAAATTCGAAGAAAGTCTTTCTACAAATTAGTAAAGCATTAATCTTATTGGTAATTTAGTTAGAGAAAAAAAACCAGAATAATTTAGAAGGTCATTAAAAACCCTGATTTCTCTGAGGAAAAATTAATATGACAAATTATCACGTTGCGTAAAGATAGTTCAATTCATTTCAATTGAACTATCTGTAAGATGCTGTGATTGGTTGAAGTGCCTTTCAAGGCTGAATTTTAATTCATTGGACATAATGGGCAACTTTCACTACATTTTTATTGTGTTGTAATGATTTCTTTTTACATTACGGTTTCTTTTTGAAGTAAAACTTCTTTTTACGCACGCTTGACTTGGGGAGTAAGTTGGTGAATGCGTGACGAGAGCGGTAGGAAAATTGTGATCGGGCGAGGCAAACGGAAGTTGAGAGGGAGATTTAAGTTAGTGAAGATAGAAAGAGAGAGATTTACGTTTCGTATATTACTGTATCGTACAAGAGAGAGAGGTGCGAGCCCACATTTTCTTTCTCTCTTTCTCTCATAGCCAGTTGCAAACGGATACATACATACTTATAGATGGAGCTAAAGAAGTTTTACTTCAGTCTTGTGGTCTGAAGCACACTCGTATTTATTTAATACTAGCTGACCCGACAGACGTTGTTCTGTCCCTATCCTACCTACTTCCCTACCCTTCACATACAAAAAAAAAGTATCTTATGTCCGTCTCCTGGTTCTAAGCTACCTCCCCCCCACTTTTATATATATGTATATATAATATATAGATTTCAAAATTGGTCCCATAGTGAAAGTTGCTCACTTTCACGGCCTGAAATATTGCCAAAGAATTAAAAGTCGGCTTGTATAGTCCCAGATGGAAGTCATCATCTGCTTCCTACCTTTGTCCCATGTTACTTGGGATCGGCGCAACATGTCTTCTTCCATTCCGTCCTGTCAACAGTCGTTTATAAATATTTTTTTCGGATAGCTGTAAAGCCGTTTGTCCCGGCTGTCATTCGTAGATCTTTGACAGTCAGAAAGACTGACAACCAGTCTTACCTGGAGGTATCGTTATTACCTTGTAACCCAGTTAGGGTTGTGTAGGTCAAGACGACTGTCTGTCTTGACCGAATTTTCGCTTTGAATCGATCATTTTCATCGTAATGAATCGTTATCTCGTGAACCGATTCACGATTTTAATCGTATTGCATTAAATGGATCTCATTCGATCTCGAAAGATCGTATGGTAGTTTTATAAAAATAATGGAAAACGTGCATTTTGCATGCACGCAAAATTGTTAAATCTTATTATACTTTATCTAATGCAAAGTGTACCACGGACGCGGCATCAAATCCCTCAAATACTCAGAAATTAAAACAAATACTTTCGCAGAAAGCCGTAATAGGCTAGAGTATTGACTGTTATAGAGTATCTCCACTTTACTATTTTTGAAAAGCATAAAATATGTTTTACAATTACAGATTCCTTATTCAAATTTAGACAGACGCACTGGTTTTAGCCTATTACGTCTATCTGTCAAAGTATTTCCAGCTAGAGAAAACACACGATACCCAACAATAAAATAAACAAAACATTATCACGATACCTTCATATTTTATACATTACCGCTTTTAATATTAGAATGTTGTAACTGAAAACTAATCTCATTCAATATGAAGCCGAGTAATCTAACTTTGTTGTAGTTCGTACGGTACGTTTCGGTCAACGTTTAGGTTTTAGTTGATGCGATTTTTTTATTACGATCTTCGAGGCATGCGATTCGATCTGGGCGAAGATCGCATCCTGTTGAGTCGATTCAAAAAATCTGTTGATCGTATGGCCATGAATCGATCTCTTAGAAGATCAATTCAGATCGGGCATCCCTAGTCTTGACCTACTCAACCCAGTTAGTTACAAGGTAATACGATGTAAAATACTGGTATACAGCAGCTGCATCCGGTTAGACTGGAAGCCGACCCCAATATACAGGATATTTTTTTTAACCAGTGCGAAAATTCTAGTGACTGATTCTGGTGCTCAAAACCAACAGCTTTTTCTATGAGACCAATATCGAAATTTCAAAAATTTATTTCACTTCCTCATAGATATCGCAACAACTGATTGATCACTAAATATAATATGAAAAGGAGTTTTTTTTTTTAGATTTTTTTGTTGGTCTCATTGAAAAAGTGGTTGTATTTGAGCACCAAAATCAGCCCCTAAAATTTACACACTGGTTAAAAATTTATCCTGTATTATTATAATATTATGTTATATATTTTAACTAAATAACTATAGTATATAACCCAATATTGGGGTCGGCCTATGTTTCGGGCGGCTGGGGTATGGTCAGTACCCGCAGGCACCCTGGGACAATCTCCCAAACGTTTGTTTGACGTACGTTTTTTGACGAACTGTTTGCTGGTGACGTACGTCACCACGCACCCCTGAATGCGTATGTGTTCGTGGGCACCACCCACAAGGACCACGGGAGAGACGGGGAGTTGAAGAGGCGGCGCAGGCAAATAAAACGCAGATATTCTTCTTGAACCTTTCTTGTCCGCAGTTTTCGGCTTGCTTCCCTTTTCTTGATGTTGCCTCTTCAACGGCTGAGCTGCGACTGACTTGAACCGAAAAATGGCTCGCCTTATATACCGGCCTGCCTTACCGGACAGAGGTCCGCGTAATTTGGGCCTGTTTTGCTCGTCAATTTTCCCTTAGCCGAAAACTTTGGACCCCTTATTTTATTTATTTATTCCAATAAATCCTTACAATTTTTATCTTATTAACTAATTATGAACCTAATTAATAAAATAAAACACAAATCTTAACTATTTAATAACTTAATAAAAAAATCCTAGAACAAAAACTCGTAAAAATGTGTGATTCGCAATTTTCACTTTACATTTTTTGCTATAACTTTAAATTGGTAAGTTCTATCCTTATGAAACCTTTTGTATATACATTTTTAAATCAAGATCTAACTTTTAAGACTAAAATCAAATCGCTATGTACACAAACAAAAAATCACTTTTTCAAGTTACGTAATTATTTGGACAAAGTTACTTGAGATCAAACTTTTACTTTACAACTATCAAATAACCAGTCTTATTAGAATGAATCGCTAAAATATTACGTAAATACACCCTTATATACTAATTAGAACCTTATAAGAAAAATATCAAACATTTAAATCTAATTAGCGCCCTATATTATTTACATTATTGTTGTTCGTGGATCTCGTCGCCGACAGTCTCCCCCTCGTGCGTCGCACCATCCCTCTGGCTCGGCGATACTCCCGGCACCAACAGCACCACTCTCGAACTGGGTCTTCGCAGCACACCTCCTCGTGTCTCGACGTCGACGATCCTTGTCCGCCCGTCCGGTCCAGGATACACCCGCTGAATTCTGCCGCGTGGCCAGGTGCATCTCGGTAGGCTGTGGTCGACGATCAACACGATGTCTCCGACTTGCAGGTCTGCGGCGTTGGGTCTTCCCTTCGTCTTCCTCGGCAGTAGAGTGGGCAGGTATTCGCGCAGCCAACGTTGCCAGAAGTGATCGGCAAGTCGCTGCGTGGCCTTCCAGGTGTGTTTGCCCACGAGCTCGTTGTCCTCGAAGCTGCCGATTCTCGCTGCGCCGCATGATCGCCCAATGAGGAAGTGGTTAGGCGTGAGTGCTTCTTCTTCAGGGTTCTCGGAGATGTGGGTGAGAGGCCGGGAGTTGACTATGTGTTCGGCCTCTAGTAGGAGGGTGTGAAGTACCTCCTCACGTGGATGCTTCTCGTTGAGTGTGGCGCCTAGTGCGGTTTTTATTGATCGCACCAGACGCTCCCATGCACCGCCCATGTTTGGTGCACCAGGAGGGATGAATTTCCACTGCACGCCGATCTTCTCTGCTTCTGAGGTGAGGTCTTCTTGTTTCATTGTTTCTAGCGCCTCTTTCAGTTCTTTGTTGGCGCCGACGAAGTTGGTCCCGTTGTCGGTGTAGATGGTCTTCGGCATTCCTCTTCTCGCGGCGAATCGTCGTAGCGCCATTATCATACTGTCGGTGGAGAGTGATGGAGTTATCTCAATGTGCACAGCTCTAGTTGTTAAGCATGTGAACAGCGCACCCCATCTTTTCTCGTGACGTCTTGCTACGGTGATTGTCATCGGGCCGAAGTAGTCTACGCCGGTGCACGTAAATGGAGGGTTTCCGTGCATCAAACGCTCAGCAGGTAAGTTGCCCGTCGGTAGTTCTTGCGGTCTTCCTTTTCTTATCTTGCACCATTGACATTGATGTTGAACCGCCTTTATTGCTGACCTCAGTCCCAGTATCCAGAAGCGTTGCCTTACTTCGTTCATTACTGTTGCATGATTCCCGTGATTGAAGCGGCAGTGGAATTCTTCTATGATGAGTCGTGTTGTCTTGTCCTTGCTGTCGAGCACGATGGGTCGTTTGTAGTCTCTGGTGACACCCTGTATCGCGTCGATTCTTCCTTTCAGTCGTAGGAGTCCTTCTTCCAGTACTACGTCGAGCTTCTTCAACTTGCTGCTGCCCTCTAATTGCTTCCCTTGCTGCAGACACCTCATGTCTTCCTTGAAGCTTCTATCTTGACTTCTTTGTAGCAATAGGGTTTCAGCTTGCTCTAGTAGTTCTGCGCCCAACGGGATGTAGTTCCTTGCTGGTATGTCTGACGGTCGAAGTCGCTTCTCGATAATCTTCGCCTTCTTTCCTTTCGTTATCTTCCAGGTGGGATCTTCTTTACTGACGTTGACCTTCTCTTTTCTTCTGCAGAGTTGTATAAACTGCAGTACTCTCGCTGTGGCTCGCCAAAGTCTCTTCCATGACGAAAACCTCTCAGGATCTGGTGATGGGTGAGTAGTGCTTGCTGTCGCCACGGCGTCCGCTGCTTTTTCTTCTCCGGTGGTTTCTTTCTTGAAGGTTCTTGCCGCTGGCCAATGAACTTCTTCTCTTTTTAGAAACTCCGGTCCGGTGTACCATCGGTGATTGCAGCTGAAGTGTTCCGGTACGTCGCGCGTTGCGTCATCTGCAGGGTTCTGCGCCGTAGGCACCCACCGCCAGTCTTGTGGTTTGGTGAGATCTTCTATCTCCGCCAAGCGATGAGCCACGAACGTCTTGAATGTTCTCGGGTCCGTCTTGATCCAGGAAAGTACGATGCTGGAGTCCGTCCAATAAGTCTTCTTCTTCACCTTAAGGTCCATTTCTTCTTCCACCGAATGTGCCAGTCTGCTTCCAAGGAGGGCCGCCTGCAGTTCGAGTCTCGGGATCGACACCGGCTTCAGTGGAGTGACTCTTACTTTCGCCGCCACTAAGCTGACGTGGTAAGTTCCATCTTCATCTTCTGTCCTCCAATAAACCGTCGCTGCATACGCTGTCTCGCTTGCATCCGTAAACGTGTGCAGCTCCCCCTCGGTGCGATGTGGCGCCAGGCATCTAGGAACCTGCAGGTCTTGAAGTAGCTTCATCTTCTCCAGGTAAGTCTTCCATGCCTCGTACTCCCTTTCTTCTATCTCGTCATCCCAACCGACACCGCTCCGCCATATGTTCTGAAGCAGCTTCTTGCCCTGGACGAGAACTGGTGATGCTAATCCTAGTGGGTCGAAAGTTGACATCACGGCGCTGGTGACTTCCCTCTTCGTAGGCACTTTGAATCCCTGAGCTATTTCTTCTGGCGTGTTTCTGAGGTTTGCCCTGAAGCCGATGGAGTCCCTTTCTGTGAACCAGCGTAGTCCCAGTGTCTTCTCTTCCTTCTCGCCCAAGTTTACTTCTGTCTTCTCGGTCGTTTCAGTCTTCACGTCTTGCAGCAACTCGGGTTGATTTGATGCCCATCCTCTTAGTTCGAAGCCCGCCTTCTTGTGTATGTAGTCTACTTGAGCTGTCACTCTTCTGAAGGTCTCTTCTGAATGGAAACTGTGCAGGTAGTCGTCCATATAGTGGTTCAGCTCGATCGCTCTTACTGCCTCTGGATACTGGTCCCTGTAGTCCGCTGCGTTCCGGTTCTTGACGTAGATCGCTGTGCTCGGAGATGATGTCGCGCCGAAGATGACCGATGTCATCCTGTACTCCTTCGGCGACACGTCGCGTCGATCCCCGCGCCACAGGAACCTCAAGCTATCTCTATCTTCATGTCGAATGCGGACTTGCAGGAACATTTCTTTTATGTCGGCTGCCACTGCTAACGGTCCCTGTCGAAATCTTAATAATACCCCGAAGAGTGACTGTAATAGATCTGGTCCTGGTAGCAATGCGTCATTGAGGCTTCTTCCTTTTGATTTCGCTGCAGCGTCGAAGACAATCCTTATCTTCTTTTTCAATGGATGTACCACGGAGAAGTGAGGGAGGAACCATTTCTTCTTGGAGTCTTCTT
The DNA here is from genome assembly GCA_947361185.1 of Charanyca ferruginea. NCBI lineage: Eukaryota > Metazoa > Arthropoda > Insecta > Lepidoptera > Noctuidae > Charanyca > Charanyca ferruginea. The sequence continues at coordinate 2,545,782 of OX376080.1, forward strand.
GTCCTTCAGGTGCTTCTTCTGCGTACTTGCTGTCGATTAGATGCTGAATCTGCTTGCTGTACTCTGCCTTCAACTGAGGGTCTTTGTCGATCTTCTTCTCGATGTTGATCAACCGGTTCCTGGCAGACGTGTAGCTTTCTGGCATCTGTTCTTCTTCGTTCTTCCACAGAAGTCCAGCTTCGAATCGACCATCTTCAAGTCTTCTGCAAGTCTTCTCTAGGATGGCGAGTGCTCTTCCTTCAGAGTCCGTAGTAGGTCTTCGTGGTTGCACACCCAGCGCCTCGATCGCAAAGTGATCCTTGATGGCTTGATGCATTTCTTCTTCTGGTGTGCTGACATGTAGACACGTGTTGAGGAAGTGTACCACTCTTGCGCCTCCGGTGTCTGACCCGTGGAGTACCCATCCAAGTCCTGTTCTTGAAGCAACTGGTTCTCCTGGTTTCCCTCTTCTTACTTCTCGAGTCACGATCAGCTCCCAATTATCTTGCCCGATGAGCAGCTGTGGTGACTCCCCTTCATAGTATATCGAGTCGGCGATCTTCTTCAAGTGTCGACATTCTTCGATCCTTTTCTTTTCTAGGAACTGTGGCGCAAGCTTCAACTCGTCGATGGTTCGAACTCTCTTCAGGGTCTTCTTGCTTCCCCGATGAACCCCCTTCACCGTCAGGTCCAGCATCTGAGAGTCCGTCTTCCTTATGAGCCTGCCCCCCACTGTTTCGATGACTAGTTCTTCCTTATTTCCTTGAGCGCCGACTTCTTCTGCCACCTTCTGATCCAGAAGTGACACTGTTGACCCTTCATCCATTAAGGCCAATATCTTCTTTGATCCTTTTGACCCGAAGACTTCAACTGGAACGATCTTCAGGTATGCCCTTGCGTTATTCACTGCGTTTACCGATGCCATGACGTTTGCCACCTCTTGTGTCTCCGTCTTCTTTTCTCCCGAGGTCCTTTCTTCTGACTCGACGTGCAGCAGATGATGATGCCACCTTTTGCATTCCTTGCACGGTGGTTTTCTGCAGCTCTCCTTCCTGTGTTTCCCTTGAAGACATTTGAAGCAAACGCGACTCTTCTTTACCATTGCCCAACGATCTTGCACTGACGCCTTCTGGAACTTCTGACATTCGATGATGAAGTGTTCGCCTTCACACACGGGGCAAGTCTTCTCTGGTTGTCTTGAGTCCTTTTCCCTTTCTTTCGTTGAATGCGTCGCCTGTCGTTGAGTCCTTTTGAATCCACTCTTCTCTTCTGAAGTCGCGAAGGCTCCACACTTGTCTGCTTCTATGTTCAGGAACCTGGATACCATCGTCAGGTCGGAGAACTCGCCTTCTTCTGATGCTGCAGTGAAGTCGTACCATCGGAACTTGAGAATCGTAGGCATCTTCTCTATGATTTGCTTCACCATCTCAGGCGAATGCAGGTACTGCGGTTTCTTCAATCCTTTTATTGCTGCTACGCTGTTGTTGATCTGGCTCGCGAAGACGCATATATCCCTGGGATTTTCAGAGATCTTCGATAACGCCTTTACCTTATCCAATTCTGCCAGCACCAGCGCATCAGGTCTTCCATATCTTCTTCTGAGGGCTTGCATGACTTCCAACGGAGATGCTTCAGAGTACAGCAGGCTCTTGATAGCTTCTCTTGCGTTGCCCTTCAGTGCTCTTCTTAGTCGAGCCATGTTTTGAACTTCGTTGAACATCGGTGCGGTATCTTCGTAGACCACCTTGAAGGCCAGCCATTCGCTGCTGTTGCCGTCGAAGTAGGGTAACTCGTGGATGTACTTCGGTTGCGCTGCTGGTCCTCCTTTCGTGGTGAAGGCTTCTTTCAACGCCGTCGCCAACGCTTGAATCTCGATCGTAGCCCTTCCCGCTGAAGAGTTCTCTTCTGGCTTCACCTTCTGTGGCTCTTCTGGTGGGCGCTGATCTCGTAGCTCTGGCTGTTCTTTGTTCCCATCATCCAGCACGGATGTCTCGATCCAGTTCTGCACCTGTGCTGTTCTATCTTCCTGGTCTTCATCCACGGAGTCCTCATCTTCACATTGCGCCAGCTCTAATCTGACACGGGCCAGCTTCGCCTCAGCTTGTGCTTGCTTCAGCTCCAAGCGTGCAACCTCTTCTCTGGCTGCCAGCTCGCGTCTTCTGGCCGAGGAACTCGTGGTCTTCGTGGACCTGGCACGACGACCGACCCCCTTCGGCTTCAGGGTCGTGGCGGAGCCATAATCACCCTTTTCCGGAACATCTTCTGGGGTCTTCTTGGCCATCTTCTTTCTTGCGGCATCTTCCTTCTTCTTATCAGAAGCCGCCGTGGTTTCAGTCGCAGTCGTGGTCTCTGTTTCTGTAGTACCTTCCGTCGTCGCGGTGCCTGAAGAAGTGTTCGTATCGGTTGTAGTTGCAGTTCCCGATGACGCCGACGCAGACGTGACCCCTTCTGACCCCGACGTTCCTTCTGTCGCGTCCTTTTCAGAGGGACGGGACCCGGGGCGTGAGGGGGCATCCTTCTGCGACCTGGTTACCGGCATCTTGAACGCAGTCTTCTGATTCTTCTGAACTCTTCTGTACTCTTCTCGCAGGGATCCGGATCTCGAAGGACCAACTGTTTCGGGCGGCTGGGGTATGGTCAGTACCCGCAGGCACCCTGGGACAATCTCCCAAACGTTTGTTTGACGTACGTTTTTTGACGAACTGTTTGCTGGTGACGTACGTCACCACGCACCCCTGAATGCGTATGTGTTCGTGGGCACCACCCACAAGGACCACGGGAGAGACGGGGAGTTGAAGAGGCGGCGCAGGCAAATAAAACGCAGATATTCTTCTTGAACCTTTCTTGTCCGCAGTTTTCGGCTTGCTTCCCTTTTCTTGATGTTGCCTCTTCAACGGCTGAGCTGCGACTGACTTGAACCGAAAAATGGCTCGCCTTATATACCGGCCTGCCTTACCGGACAGAGGTCCGCGTAATTTGGGCCTGTTTTGCTCGTCAATTTTCCCTTAGCCGAAAACTTTGGACCCCTTATTTTATTTATTTATTCCAATAAATCCTTACAATTTTTATCTTATTAACTAATTATGAACCTAATTAATAAAATAAAACACAAATCTTAACTATTTAATAACTTAATAAAAAAATCCTAGAACAAAAACTCGTAAAAATGTGTGATTCGCAATTTTCACTTTACATTTTTTGCTATAACTTTAAATTGGTAAGTTCTATCCTTATGAAACCTTTTGTATATACATTTTTAAATCAAGATCTAACTTTTAAGACTAAAATCAAATCGCTATGTACACAAACAAAAAATCACTTTTTCAAGTTACGTAATTATTTGGACAAAGTTACTTGAGATCAAACTTTTACTTTACAACTATCAAATAACCAACCTTATTAGAATGAATCGCTAAAATATTACGTAAATACACCCTTATATACTAATTAGAACCTTATAAGAAAAATATCAAACATTTAAATCTAATTAGCGCCCTATATTATTTACATTATTGTTGTTCGTGGATCTCGTCGCCGACAGCCTAGGCAGATGATGACTTTCTAACTCTTTAAATGATTTACATCAATTGTGTAAATATGTATTTAAAATATGATAACAATTTTTTATTAATTTCAGGTGCCTTGTAAAGTAAGAAGAAATGATGGGAAACTTATTATTCAAAATATAACTAAAATCTTTTAAGATTCAAGATGGCACTAAACTTTTAAAATCTAATTTATATTGTTTTTTTTTAATTATAAACCGAATTTAAAGGAAAAGTTTAACCATGAAATGAATCTCCTTTATGTATATTTCTTAGTACAAAGTTTTTTTTTGGTTATTATTCACTTTGCCCACATTGGTCGGACAAAGTGAATAATCATAAAAACTCTTTGTTTGTACAGTGTAAGTGTGAAAGTGTATTTTAACAAGTAATTCTTTTTTATGTTTGAGTTTTTTTTGAAGTGAAAACTTCTTTGAGCAATTTTTGGCAGGAGCTAAACTTATGGGACCTCGTTACGGAAATATCAACCTCATATATTATTATCACAGTCAAAACTCAACCAGTCAGAACTACTTTTGACTACAAAAAACAGTCAGTAGTACTTTTGAACGGTTTCAATTTATCCTTAATACGATACCCATTAAGTTGCTAGGTTTTTTTTGTGACCCTTTTAAAACACTTGTGTTGTAGTGATTCTTATAATTAGGGCGTTTCGTGTTTTCGATTTTGTTACGAAAACGCGTTCTAAGTTAATAAGGGTTTTAACTGATGCCAGATAAAAGCAGTTTTGACTGGTTAAGAATTTTGACTGTAACTTAATTAATGAAATACTGCTTTAAATTAAATGCATTTATTATAGTGACATCTAGCCTCGAGTAGCAAAACTTGTTAATAAAACTGTTCCTAGAGTTGGACGAATAGTTATAAACAAACTTAACAAACTTTGAAGTTTTCACTTCTGTCGGCAGTTTTCATGACTGACTCTATATTTATATTTTCCTTTAAAATCGGTTTATTTATATAATCACCATTTTTTATATCAAAGCTTACCGTTTTGTAATGTTTTAATTTTGCAATCACTTACAAACAATATTTTTTTTTGTAATCAGAAAAAATACTTTTTAAATTGTTTTTGTTTGGAAATCAATTGTATTTTATTCTTTTGTCTGTGCGTCTGTCTGCGCACAATTGTACCTCATACTTTAAATAAATTCCTAGCTCTGCTAAAGCGATACAATGCGATAAATAAAGAAACAATTGTCTTTGGCTGATCGCCTGTTGTGAACACATACTGAACATCTAATCAAATTTGCCAAAAATAACTCCCGAGTTGTGTTCAAAAATGTTTGTTTTTTATTTATGTAATAAAAAACTTTAATTCAGTAAGTGCCGCACTCAGAGACGTCGCTTGATTATAATGAGTCATTAACTTTTAATACTTTTAACTTGGCACATGTTAACAACAATATTTTTGACTGACAGCGTTCCAAGTTATGTTGCCCAATTAAAATTAATGATTCATTAAGTGACGTCTCTGAATATGGCAGATAGCAACCTTAGAGATAATAAATTACAAACATTTTTATATAAAACTTTAAGGCTTTTTCAAAAACACGTAACTATTTCCTGGAACAAGTTTTGTAAAATCTCTGTGGGCCAATTTTCGTGCGATGTTATCGAGTTCTCACTCACTCTTTTGTTTTCAAAAATTGAGTTGGATGAAACAAAATATTTTCGCTCGAGTTGACGGTAAACGCATCGAGAGGGAATCTCTTAAGACATAAAATTTGATTTCATGTTAAAATCGCAATATGACGTATATTTTTTCTAAGAGACTGCCTTGATTTCCATAGTACAAGTTTTACTTAATTTGGAAGTCTAACAAATACACAATGTACAGACCTATGATGTGCAATAAATGATTTTTTTATTAATTTTGCGTTCTCATTCAAGCATTAATTTTCAATTGAATACTCTGCCATATACCAGTGCAAAACCCAACAAACACGGTCTCGAAGCAAGCGCTTTGCTTCCACATTTATTGTACGAACTGCTAGACTGTGGAATTCACTGCCCGCCTCTCTGTTCCCCGATAAGTATAATCTGGGTATCTTCAAGGCACGAGTGAACCGGTTCATCCTAGGCAAACGTGTTCCACCTTAGGCCGCATCATCACTTAAGATCAGGTGAGTAGCAGTTAAACGCAAGCCTATTAGACATCGATCACTAACGATCGATGCTATTAGAATGTAAAAATAATTATGGCACTGAAAAAGAATATCGTCTTTGCATAGCGTTGTCTCTATCACTCATACCTCTGCAACAGTCTCTTTCTACTTCTATATTATTATTGCATTGTGTCGTTTTGAAAGCAGGTTTTTATTAAACATGGTGGAAGGAACACGGTGACTTTCTTCGTCGGTTATTTGAAAAAATTCCGCCTCGTGCAAGTCTGCCTAGCAGATTCTGAAGAGTGCACTATCTCTGTATGAAAAAGTATGCGTTTAAATGTGCCACATAATGGTGGCACTACAATCGCGACCGGGTAACAATGTTCTAACTCGGCATACTTCACTCCGTCAACAACTGCTACATTCATACCATACTCTGTGCCTACGCTAGCGACATTTGACACTTCCAAGTCTCTTCCCAAGGGCGTCGCCAGGGGGGGGGGGGGCAGGTAGGGGCAGTTGCCCCCCCTAGAGATCCAAAAGCTACATGTGCATTTGAGAGTAATTAAAATTTATATGTTTCCTATCCACCATATAGGTATCAATTTGCCCCCCACCTAGGCCATCAGCTGGCGAGTTCTGGCGACGCTCTTGTCTCTTCCCGTAATGAGATAGTGATCCTAACCTACCTACCTACTTAGGGTAGATATATCGCATATCGCAGATGAAGGGTTTGGGAAAATGGGCCAAAAAGAAAACTCCGAAAAAATATGTTTCTTGTATGAGGACAATCTGTAAAATTTTCAAGTATCTACCTTTTACGGTTTAAATATAGGTACAGTCCTTTTACAGACAGACAGACGGACAGCGAAGGCTTAGTAATAGAGTACCGATGGGCAGCCTTCTGGTACGAAACCTAGATAAACGAAATACGATAGCCGGGTATATTCCGAATAATCTTAATATTTCTAACATTTACGTACCATCTCTTGTCATAAAAATGATAAGAGACAATTATTTTTCTTAACAATGCGACGTCGATATTTTAAATATATTGCTGCGTTTGGTGTTCATTAATAAAATCCAGAATATACCCAGCTATCGTAATTACCCCAGTGCATTATACCTAAAAATATATTTTTTAATAACCGTGGGAAGAAGTGACAGTGTTCCCACCATTTATGCAGGAGCGGACTATGAGTTTGGGGCCCTGGGCTAAAACTACTTTAAACCCTGTTTAATCAACTAATTACCATTTTGTCAAAAAAAGTGTTTTCTTTAAGCAATGATATATTATAGTTTACTTTTTCATATACAATTGTCTTCAGCTGTTTTTCTGATTAATTTCGTTGCGGGATCGAAGACAGTTGAATCGTGTCTCTGGGACTCGTCGAGTGGCGCTTTTCTGGTGGTCGCCACTGTTGATTCTGGCTTGCATTCTGGTTGCAGTGGTTTCCAGAATAGTGTGGCGAGATTGTCCAAAAAAAAAAAACAATTCTATTGTCTTCAATAGGGACTGGGGGCCCTATATATTCGGCTCTTTAGTCAACTGATCCCGGGGGATAAGTTGACCAATTCATTATTTTTATCTTATATTCTTTGGTCGGATGGACCCGATATCAATTTGGGGGAAAAAAACTTGTTTAATTTCAAATGTTTGTACAGGTGTGTACAAAAGTTTTAGTTTAATAAGGTACATTTTAAAGCAAAGTTGATTGATCAATGGTTGATAAAAACTTTCTTACTGACTGTACAAATTACAAAATTTGTGAACGGGTCCAGTTGACCAATTCAAAATATGCATTAGGTCAACTGAACCTACGGGATCAGTTCGAGTGGGATCAGTTGACTAAAGAGCCTATATTAACGGGGCCCTGGGCTGCAGCGCAAAAAACCCTTATAAATCCGCCCCTGCATTTATGTTACCTTTTTTTTATGAACTTTATAAATAATTTCTTTCAAAAGTTCCTCAAATGTATTCGGACTAGCAGGCAGCGTTTCGTTGAAATATTTGTAGATGTAAGTTAAATATCCAATCAAGCCAAAAATTTCTTGTATCTTGAAGGTGCTGCGTTGATTTTTGTAAAGAAAAATATACAAGAATATACATTTTTTTCTGATCTGTATTTTTGTTCGCGTAAATGTCGGTTATCGCGGATGCAGACAAAGTCGCAGTTGCAAAAAGTTAGTAGCCCTTCCTTTCCCAGGATTCAAGCTATCTTTATGCCAAATTTCAGCGAAATCGGTTTAGCCTTTTCATAGTGAAAGCGTTCCAGACAGAGTTACTATCGCATTTATAATATTAGTATGGATTTGGACTTCCCTTTTACATGCTATTATACATCATTATGGAGTTAAGAGCGCCCAATCCGTCATATTTCCCATACAAACGCTCGTACGCGATTACGGCGTTATAACAAATTATTTTCCAAATATTTTTAACACACAGGTATCTTGTCGTTTAAATGTAGGTTTGTATGAAGCCAATAAAAAACTTTTTTGAGAAACAAATTCAGTAAACACGTCCGAAAATCAGCTTTTTTGCACATTTTTATCTAAACTTTGGCCGGTCATAATGCACTCAATACATTGAAAAAGTTAATAAAAACAGCTTCATAGAAACCTTGCACATGTAATGGACATTCTAAATTACAAACATTTTTACCAAAAACTTTGTTAGGCTTTTTCAAAAACACGTATGTCCTGGAACAAGTTTTGTGAAATTTCCGCGCGCCAATTTTCCTGTGATGTTATCGCGTTCTCACTCACTCGTTTGTTTTCGAGCCTTGCGTTAATTGAAACAAAAAAAATTCAATCACGCTCGCGTTGAAGTTCGTTCGATGGGGACGGCCACTCTTCATTTTTAATGTCAGGGTTTTTTCTAATAAAAACAATCATAGACCGATTTTAGTAAATAGACGAATAAAATCATTATGCAATTACAAATTAAAAACATGACACAACTTAAGTAAGTAGGTCAAGATTAACATTTTTAATTTTTAAGCTTTTCCTTTTTTTTCTACAAATATTTTATTACAATTAACAAAATCAAAATCAATGGAGCACCTTCTTCTTTTTGGATTTAAGGATATTATGTTTTTTTTTGTATTCTGATAATTATTGTTATTATTTCGTACATAAATTATGTAAATAAATGTAAAGAATATATTAAGGTCTGAAAAAATCCTATTAAAAAATATGCGCATTTACGCTTTGCATTTAGAAAACCATGTTTGTCATTTTCTAAACTTATCTTTTGATTGTTATTTTGATTTTGGACAGAGAAATATATTTACGGGGTGAATTACATTTTTAACAAAAAATAAGAAAATAAAACTATGCTTCTCAAACTTTTGTACCGTTAGCAAAAGAGTTTAGTGTGCAGGCAGCTAACTAAAACCAATTGTTCATGTTCAAAATGCGTCAACTTGAATACGGAATCTACAATAAGTTAAATAAAAGAGGCCTTCTTTTAAACTCTTTAAACTACATCATTAATTGATTTAAAAAAAAAAGATCCAAAAATGTACAGAGTGCTTTTGTTACGTATCCGATTTTCTATGATATTAAAAAAACTTTTTTGGGTGGGATTTTTTTTTTTTAATTATAATATCGTACCTGAGCAATATATGTTGAAGGATCATGCAAAAGCTTAGATTCATAGATTTTGTTCAAATTTTGCATGAATATACCCTATTAGTCTGGCCAGTGTATAGGCTATGGCATGAGTGACCAATGAACATTTAAAGGACAATGGCAGAAACTCTATAGAACTTTGCCCCACTCAATAAAAGTCATGTGCAATATTTAGCATTTTACTCTTTATTTATTGCTGATAACTAAACATTAGTCTTAGTGACTGTAGAACTTGCGGTTTCCGTTTAAATCTAAAAACATATAATCTGGGTATCTTCAAGGCACGAGTGAACCGGTTTATTCTAGGCAAGCGTGCTCCACCTTAGGCCGCATCATCACTTAAGATCAGGTGAGTTGCGGTCAAACGCAAGCCAGTAACAAACTAAAAAAAAAAAAAAAAACAATAATGACATTGATTATAGGTTAAATTGTATTTTAGGTAAAATGAGTTTATATTTTGTGGGTAGGTATTTCGTAATCCGCAAGTTCTAAAGAAAAACAATTTAGCATAGAAAGGTTCTATATTCATTACAATTATTTTCATTAATTTACTTTTCTGTACATGGGTGGGGCAGGAACTGGCATTGTTATTTGATTTTGAATAAAATGAAAAATTTAGCCTAAGCTTTGGCCTCCAATATCTGCGTAAGCAAAATAAAATGAATGCAGTGACGCAAAGAACATGTAACTTTCGGCTTTCCTTGTCTTTTTATACCCGGTGTATTTAGTTCTGTTCTTACTGTATTTTTAATTTTTAATGATGTCATCACCCTGTACATATAACCACAGAACAGAAAAAACAAGTGAAAGTGAAGTGTCATAATTACGTAAAATAATAACAACCTTCATCAGTTGTCAGAAGTCTTTGTATGAACAACAAATTCAACTGGATCATGCTATTCTAAATGATCCATGGCCTTGCTTTTGGTGCGGGGCCTAGTTCCTGTAATACAGGTTAATTCATAGTACGGGACTGGGTCTTGTGTTGGTGGACACTTCACTTTTTTTTTTCTATAACACTACTAATTGTGTTTAGTACCTACTGCCCTAACGAACCAAACCTCGTTAGAATTTCTGTCTGTTTTCGAAATGAGTTTTATATGTACAGACGCCAGCAGATCAAGTTGTCAAACTGTTAAATTTCCCCCCAATTGAATATGGTTTCCCTTCACCTCCTGTCATGTCTTCTGTGCCCCAAAAAATGCGATCGGGGTGAATTATGCGTTGTCGTCTGTACATTGAACTGTTATCGCTGTATAGTAGGTAGGTAATGTATTAGTAATTAATTTGTTTAACCTTTTGATCGTCAAAAAAGCAAAAACGTGCCCACGGCGCCAAGCTACGAATCTACTCTATGGAATCTTCTTTATAATCAAAAACTGGCCAAGTGCGAGTCGGACTCGCGCATGAAGGGTTCCGTAAAAAAACGGCAAAAAAAACGACACGTTTGTTGTATAAATATTTGTTAAATATTTATTCAATTCTGTTTTTAGTATTTGTTGTTATAGTGGCAACAGAAATGCATCATCTGTGAAAATTTCAACTGTCTAGCTATCACGGTTCATGAGATACAGCCTGGTGACAGACAGCCAGACAGATGGACAGTGGAGTTTTAGTAATAGGGTCCCGTTTTTTACCCTTTGGGTAGGTAAGGAACCCTAAAAATGAATCGTTGTTCGTTAGTCTCACTAAAACTCGAGAATCGCTGGACTGATTTGGCCACTTTTGGTCTTGAAATATTTGTGGAAGTCCAGGGAAGGTTTAAAAAAACGGTGAGAACATTTAAAAATCTATTGACAGGATAACGTCTGTCGGGTCGTTACGTATAAAAATCTATCATGTAGTCTTAACAAGGCGACCAGGGGGCCAAGTCTGCTATTTTTAAAATTTCGTCATTCCAACACGATCCCATTGTCATTTTACTAAAAGTTTGTAATCTGCTAAATTCATAATGGTCGATCATTGGTCGATCGAATTAAAAGCAATGACTGCACAATGACGTTCTAATGGCAGGTCACTGATCAAAGGAACTGTTATTTTAGCTGATTACCGCCTAAGTCAGTCATTCAGTTGTCATTTTGTACGAGATTACCATTCTATATCATTTCTTTCAATGGCGTGTCAGTGGTTGACCATTGGAAAGTCATAATGACGCTATTATATTAGTAGATTACCAAACTTGTCAAAATCCACAATTATGAAATCAATGATAGACCATTCTGACACTATTGTAATAGCAGACTTGAGGCCCTGGGCATATTCTGGTTTGTCCATCTATACAAGACTAGGCGGCGAAATGGATAATGAAACCATGGGTTTGGTCGTTTTGGCAATATAAAACGAATTCATTAATGATTTTTAATTACAAGTTTATGTACGAGTTCTGGTAGTCTCACATTGTTTGTAGTTACATGAATGTAATGATAAAACTGTTGTATTAATTTTTGTATGTATTTTGCATTATTTAATATTTTAAAGTTAATAAAAAATATAAAATTTACTTTTCTGGTGTTTTTTTTTTAACAGTCCTTGTGTTTCTGTTGGTGAACAGTTTACAGGTTTTAATATAGGTTTAACCTACCTACGGTGTGGCACAACTAGGGCATGCAATTATCAGCTCATTTTAGTATTTGGATAATTCGGATACTTGGATATCGTTATCCAGATAAATCCGGATAATACAGATAATTTGGATAGGAGGGATAAAAATAAAAATTCACCTAAATTTCATCCAACATTTGTATTCACTAATCAGTCTAATGAACCACCCAATGAACCAATAAATTAAATAATCAAACTTGAGTAGGCAACAAAACAAGTCATAAAATTGCACACTTAAGTAACGTATTGTAACAATTTTTTTAAACTTTAAGTACTTACATTACATGTAAAAAAAACTTAAGATTAAGCTATGAAATAATAAATGACCGTAGTCATAAATGAGATCGAATCTATCTGAAAAATCTGTAAGTGTTCAAAGTAATATTTCATTCTTAAATAAAAATAAAATGCGAATGCTAAAAAACAAAACAAATTGAAACAATTAAATATTACGTCTTCAGTCTTTGATAATAAGATCTAAGGAAACTCAAGTTATCTAATGTCGAGTTGTTGAGAAATGTCCTCAATTTATTGCACAGGTAGCCTACTCTTTAGGATTTCACGCGGATTGGAGGACTGGTCAGAAGAAGGTCATATATTTGATTAAGATGATGGCTTCTTGGACCTCCTCCATCGAAGAGTGCTATTTGTACTCGGCTTAGAGTTTGTAAATCCTCATGTTGTTTTGGAATTGCAACGTAAGTTGATGATGTGTTTGAAAAAGATTTTTTGTTCTCTTGGCTTAATTGTTAAAATACGTTTCCAAATATGTCAAAAAAATATCCGTTTTAATCCTATTATCCGGATAGTAATGCAGATGATATCCGGATGATTTATTTGGTGATGAGTTTGACGCGCGCGAGATCTCCTCTGCTGCACGAATACGTAGTAGACGCTGCGCCCATGCAACGAGTCATGGAGGTACGGGATTTGGGGGTTGTTGTGACTCCTGACCTGTCGTTCCGCAACCATATTGTTAAGATCTGTAAACGGGCGTTTAGGAATTTGGGATTTGTTCTGAGACAAACAAAGCACTTCACGAACATGACAGCATTCAGGGTCCTGTATGACGCACTAGTCAGGAGTCAACTGGAACATAGTGCTGTCATCTGGGCTCCGCATGAGGCTAAGTACTCTACAATGCTGGAGCGCGTTCAGAACAAGTTCACGCGCCACTTGTACAGGAAACTGTATGGGGTATACCCATTTTACCCGTTGATGTATCCCACTCTATTTGTGCTTGGTATGGTCGGGTACAATCAACTGAGGGTACGACGGGAGTTTGCGCTGGTAGCGTATGTTATAAAATTACTACGTGGAATTGAGCATAACTCGGGGGTACTGCAGCGCCTGGATTTATGTGTACCGGACCGCTATGTGTGGAGGCGACGGCGTCCGCCGCTGCTGGTTATCCCGACGGCCAGAACCAACCTTCTCGCCAAGGCACCACTAACCCGAGCAATGATTGCTATAAAAGATCTTCATATCAAGATTGACGTGTTCACCTGTCCTTTGAGTGAATTAGCAAAACTTCTACTATTTATTTTGTGTTATAATTAAGATAAGGGTTGGTTAGATATTTGATTGTGTTACGATTGTTATTATTTGTTATTGTGTTTAGTGTTATGTAATTTAGGATTGTCAATATTGTTCTTGTTAGTTTTTAGTTTAGTTTTTAATTAATAGTTAGACCCTGCTATCGCATTGGGTGCACACCTGTAAAGATAGTAAGGGAAATGTTAATAATAAATAAATAAATAAATAAATATTTGGCGGATATCCGGATAATTCGGATATCCCGATAGTATGCCTTGCCCTAACTACGAAGTACCCACTTATGTAATAACCTAGAACTGCCCGCGACATCGTTCGCGCAATTTTCTTAATGATTCCTAATTTTTGATAATGCAATGTCGCCTATAACTAGTGTTGCCAGATCCATTTGGCGAAAAATCGGGACCTACATAAAAAAATCGGAACAGACAAAAAATCAGGACGTAGACAAAGTGATGTTTTGCTTGACCACTAGAGTCAGAGTGATTAACTTAAGTAAGGCACTGACTGAATTTTTGATTGCCAGTCGAGTCGAGCGGGAGGAGTGAAAGAGTGAGAATGAGCGGGTGAGAAAGAACGATTGTTTCGTAGGTACCTTTCGTTTCCACCTAGACTGCCGCGTATCTCGCTTAGTCGACTAAAAAAGTAGGTACCTACATTTGAATACAGATTGTTTGAATTGAGATTATTGATTTGTAAGAATCTAGAGAAACCCATTTTAGAGACGTGAAGCGTGCTTCTGGAGAAACCCATTTTGGAGACCTGAAGAGTGTCTCTAGAGAAAACCGTTTTGGAGACCTGAAGCGTGCCTCTAATGAAACCCATATTGCAGATTTGAAGCGTGCCTTAAGAGACAACCATGTTGGACACCTGAAGTGTGGTGTCTCTAGACAAACCCATGTTGGAGATCGGCCTCTAGAGAAATACATTTTGGAAACCTGAAGCGTGCCTCTAGAGGAAACCATTTTGGAGACCTGAAGCGTGCCTCTAGAGAAACCCATGTTGAAGACCTGAAGCGTGTCTCTAGAGAAACCCATGATGGAGATCTGCCTCTAGAGAAAACCATTTTGGAGACCGTAGTAATGTAACCGCAGGTAACATTTTAAATAGGCAAATTATAGTGAATTGATTAACGTTCCCAGTAATGTTCAGTGATGAACATTAGCAAATCATGGGTCAATGCTAAAAACCTAAAAGAAGTCCCTACTTCTTTCAATAGCTTAGTGTCAATGCCAGATCCTGCCCCACCCATGTACAGAAAAGTAAATTAATTAAAATAATTATAATGAATATAGAATCTTTCTATACTAAATTGTTTTTCTTTAGAACTTGCGGATTACGAAATACCTACCCACAAAATACAAACTCATTTTACCTAAAATATAATTAACCCTATAATCAATGTCATTATTGTTTTTAGATTTAAAACGGAACCCGCAAGTTCTACAGTCACTCAGACTAATGTTTAGTTATCAGCAATAAATAAACAGTAAGATGCTACATATTGCACATGACTTTAATTGAGTGGGGCAAAGTTGTATAGAGTTTCTGGCATTGTCCTTTTAAAATGGAATAAAATAATACAACTAATTAAAAGCTACCTACATAATTTCATAAGATAAATTATTATAAAAGTGTTACCATTAAGTAAGTGCGACAGCTGCTGTAAAAATACATATAGATTTTGTATGACAATAGCGGCCTGTGACGTCACTTATTTACCAACTCAATTGACCAACTATTCATTGATTTTAAAGCAACTTAAAATCGAATTTTACGCTTAATTAAAAATAAATCTGGTTTTCGAGGCCAAAATAAAGTGTATTTTTAGATAAGTTGTATTTTGGAATTATTGGTTAATGGTGTCAACAACCCAATTGTAACATGTTTATTGTACACACGGCTACACATCAAGTTATACATTTCCAGTATAAGCTGACCTCTCATTGTATGAAAAATTCTTAGCAATACGAGATCAGCTTATACTGGAAATGTACCTATAGCTTGATGTGTAGCCGTGTGTACCTAGGTACTTCTGTTACAAAGTGCATTAAAAATTCAACTTTTGTCTAAACTCTAATTATAAATGGAGTATTATAGATGATTGTTCTAAGTATAAAGTGATCAACTAATGTTATCAAAATTTCGACTAATAATTAATTATACTACTGGACTAATAATTAATTATACTAGTGGACTAATAATTAATTATACTAGTGAACCTGGCAGACGTTGTCCTGCCTTTAAAATAAAAAAGTCTTGTAACTCGACTGTAGCGCCACCTACCGGGTCCAATTGTGAATCCAAACCATTCTCGAATCCACTAGAACACACACTAACAAATTCATCAAAATCGATCCAGCCGTTTAGGAGGAGTTCACTTTCATACACATGCACAGAAGATTTTTATATATAAGATATTTATTTAATAACTATTATTAGATTAATAAATTTTAATACTATACGAAATAGTAGGTACCTACGATGAATCAGGCGGTAGAATAACAAGGTACTTAAGGGGCTATTTAACGACTTTTACAGATTTGAAACTGACAATCACGTCAAAATGTGTAGTGTAAATGATTTGAAAAAAATATATGTTAAACTGGAACAGTCTCTTAATCATTTAGTATGTGAATATTTTTGATTACCTACATTCATATTAAATAGTTTAATTAACTCGTGAAGTTGTGTCTGAAGCGGACAAAACATTGACAATCACACAAAATCTACCAGGTATAATTAAACGAAACATACACTATCTTACAGACAATTTTATTATCTATTTTTTAGTATACTTTTTTAAGGCGAAATATTGAAAAAAAATTAGTTTTTCTATTTAGTGTAACTTGTTAAGTATGTGGAATAGGGATTTAACATTATAGTATATGTTTTTTGAATCTTTGATCTAGTATCCTGTAAAAGGAATAAACGATTCAATGATTTTTTCTCGATACAAAAAAATTACAAAGTTATAACTATTTTTTTTTACTTTTTTCTCGAAATCACGGCGTGACGCTTAAGAAGCAGTCAATGGAATTTACTATAAAACATAGAGAATTATCATATCAAAGTTTACTCAAAGTAGTTTTAAATTTAATTCATTTATTTTGCTAAAAAAGGAGTAAATTCGTTTTGGCACATACGTTGTTTTATTCCGGGCGCACGCACATTATAGCCATCTCTGTTTTTGCGTTTCAAAAGTAATTGCATCACTTTCGCTCGCTTAGTAGATCAGTCGCCGACGACTTATTTTCGATTTAGCGCCTTAAGTTAAAGAATACTATCTTTTATTTAATTTTTTCGACTAAACTTTGAGAGTTTTGGACGCAGCGCATACATTTCTCTGGTCGCTCAAGGTCGCCAGAAGCGCTAGTCTGTGGGGAGGGGGAACAAATGTAACAATTAAAATTATTATCAACATAACTCTCCCAAGTTAGTTTAATCCATAAATGTACAATCAGCAAAAGAGATAAGTATGCAGGTCATCGGAAATAGATGAAGTTTATTAGACACCGATGGATGTTCTCGAATGAAACTTAATTAATCATTGGAATGTTTTTGAAATTTTATTTTATTCAAAAACATCCATCAGGTTCTAAGTAAACTTTGACCACGCTATGTCTACGGAAGAATAGACATACTGACAAGAATAAGTAGACAAACTGTACTGACTTGTCTATTCTTGCTGTCATTATGTCTGACTGACTGTACCTAAATATAATGTTTACGAAACTAGCTAACTTGGAGAGTTAAGTATGTTGATGATTTTATCTAATATATAAAATTCTCGTGTCACAGTTTTCGTTCCCGTACTCCTCCGAAACGGCTTGACCGATTCTGATGAAATTTTGTGTACATATTGGGTAGGTCTGAGAATCGGCCAACATCTATTTTTCATCCCCCTTTTCCCCCCCCTTTTCATCCCCCATCCAAATGTTCGGTAGATCGGGACAGGACAACGTCTGTCGGGTCAGCTAGTAATTCTATAAATCCATATTTGTTACTTCCGCGAATATTTTTTTTATTACCATACAACTAGGTATTGGGTTGAGAATAGCAAAAAATGTAAGAATAGTTGAATTTCGCGGGCTACTCTAGCACTTTCACCGTAATTGAATGCTTAGTATAGTGCCATCTAGCGGCGAATAGCGGAACTTTCTCATTAAACTAGCAATAGCAATCATCTGCCTAGCCTTTTCCCAAATATAAATATTGGGGTCGCTTCCAGTCTAACCGGATGAACTCCACAACCCATTTGCTGGGTAACACGATACCACACGGTAAGACTGGTTTTTTTTTTTTTATTAAGGGACAAGTTCGCCACAATATTCCCTAACCACTGTAACTCCTGTAAGCCAGAATCAACAGTGGCGACCACCAGAAAAGCGCCAGAGCAATGAAGCTCGACGAGACCCAGAGAAACGATTCAATTGTCTTGGATCCCGCAACGAAATTAATCAGAAAAGAACAGCGGAGGAGTAAGAAAAACATATTTTTCCACTTCCAAGACTGGTTGACTGGTTCTCAGACTTTCTGACTTCTGTAATAAAAGCCGTCTAGATCGATCGGTGAAAGGTTAAGCTACGTTTGCCGCGGGCCGAAGACATCCTGGACGTCAGCCTGTACGAGATTTGGATGGCTCTGAAACAGCTTAAAAACAACAAGGCACCGGGTGATGATGGAATTACGGCCGAACTCCTGAAGGCAGGTGGAAAACCGGTACTGAAGGCCCTTCAGAAGCTGTTTGATTCCGTCATACTCGAGAGAAAAACGCCACAGGCATGGTGCAGAGGTGTGGTGGTACTCTTCCTCAAAAAGGGCGACAATGCCCGGCTGAAGAACTATAGGCCCATCTCACTTCTGAGCCATGTCTACGAGTTGTTTTCCAGAGTCATCACGAATCGTCTCGCGCGCAGGTTTGACGACTTCCAGCCTCCCGAACAAGCCGGTTTCCGAAAAGGCTTTAGCATCGTAGAACACATACATACACTGCGGCAGGTTATACAGAAGACCGAAGAGTATTACCTGCCTCTCTGTTTAGCGTTTGTGGACTACGAGAAAGCATTCGATTCGACCGAGACTTGGGCTGTAGGTACTGCAGTCCAACGGTGCCAAATCGACTATCGGTATATCGAGGTGTTGAAATGTTTATACAAAAACGCCACCATGTCAGTTCGACTTCAGGACCAGACCTCGGAACCTATCCTTCTGCAGCGAGGTGTGAGACAGGGAGACGTCATATCTCCGAAACTGTTCACCGCTGCGTTGGACCCTGGAGAGGGCTAGGGATCAACGTCAATGGCGAGTACATCTCTCACCTTCGGTTTGCTGACGATAAAGTGGTCATGGCTGAGACCATGGCGGACCTCAGTACAATGCTCGATGACCTTAGTAGAGCTTCCGAAAGAGTGGGTCTTAAAATGAACATGGCAAAACCAAGGTCATGTTGAATGCCCATGTAACACCCTCTCCTATCAAGATAGGAGACTCTACACTCGAAGCTGTAGACGAGTATGTCTACCTGGGACAAACGGTCCAGTTAGGTAGGTCTAACTTCGAGAAAGAGGTCAATCGTCGAATTCGACTCGGCTGGGCAGCGTTCAGGAAGTTGCGTGGTATCTTCTCGTCCAACTAACTGCAGTGTCTCAAGACGAAAGTCTATGACCAGTGTGTGTTGCCAGTGATTACATGCGGGACCGAAAGGTGGTCGCTCATAATGGGCCTCATCAGAAGGCTTAAAGTCATTCAAAGGGCAATGGGGAGGGCTATGCTCGGAGATTCCTTGCGTGATAAAATCAGAAATGAGGACATCCGCAAGAGAACTAAGGTTACCGACGTAGCCGGAAGAATTGCCAAACTTAAGTGGCAGTGGGCAGGGCACATTGCTCTCAGAACGGATGGCCGATGGGGCCGAAAAGTTCTGGAGTGGCGACCGCGAACCGGGAGACGTTGCGTTGGAAAGCCTCCCACTAGGTGAACCGATGACCTGGTAAAGGTTGCGGGGATCCGCTGGATGCGAGTCGCACGAGACCGGTCAATGTGACGACACTTGGGGGAGACCTATGCCCAGCAGTGGACGTCTTTCAGCTGAAATGATGACGATGATGATCTCATATGGGGGAGAAAGTTGAAAAGGTGTCCAGCTCTAAGCAGCAAGTACCAGTTCCAAAACAAAAATGGCGCTAGCGTAGGCACAGGGTATGTTATTAATGTAGCAGTTGTTGACGGAGAGTATGCCGAGTTAGAACATTTGTACCCGGTCTCGATTGAGGCCGTGCCCGGAACGTGACAGGGCCGTGGCCCTGTGGGGTTCTAAGACCGTGCATCCGAGTCCCGTCAGGAACTTTTTGTTCACACACATTTTTTTTTAATGAATGAATGAATGAATGTTTTTATTTGCCAGAAACACGGTTACATAAGGTGATATCATTTAAAATATTTAGTTCAGCAAGTTTCGCCGACACAGCGGCATGCAAATATAATATAATAATAATTAACATAACAAATCAATTAGGAAAGGACATACTACAATCAAAATCACATAACTTTACATGAATTTTTGTGTAAGAACTCATTAATGGAATAAAAAGATTCGTACAACAACCACCTTCTTAATTCAGCACAATTTTTTTTAAAGGGTAGTTGAGTAATAGCTTTTGGCAGGGCATTAAAGATATATGGAGCCATGTAAACACAACTTCGCCGATAAAGTTCTAACTTAGGAACAGGCATTTCATAGTCCATGTGCGTAGCTTTTCTTTTATTTGTGTTGTCTTTCCGTTCAAAAAGTGTAGTATTTGACCTCAAAACCTTAGCTGCTTCATAAATGTACAGACAGGGCACAGTTAAAAGCTTATGCGTTTTGAATATTGGTCTGCATGAATCGGACCAATTTATATTAAATATTGCTCGTAAACATTTTTTCTGTGCAATAAAGACTCTTGAGACTTCAGAAGAGTTTCCCCACACTACTATACCATAACCAATTACTAAACAAATGTAGGCATGATATACCATTAGAGCAGTTTGCCTAGAGGTTACATCTTTCACCTTTCTTAGAGCAAATATAAATTGGTTAATTTTTTTATAAAGAATATCAATGTGGTTCTTCCATGTCAAATGCTCATCAACCGTAACACCGAGAAACCGAGTACTGTATACTTGACTAACATTAACATTATTGAATAACACTTTAAGATGTACCGGTTTACCTTTCCAAGTTTTAAAATGAAGCACGTTGGTTTTAGCAATATTTATTTTTAACTTATTAATGTCTAACCATTTGTTTACATCATTCAAAGTTTCATTTCAGCATCGTAATTTTGTTTATTTTTATATTCTATTATAATTGTAGTGTCATCGGAAAATAGAACACATGGATAATTAATTGATTGTGGCAGGTCATTAATATATATGATAAACAGTATTGGTCCCAGAATGCTACCCTGAGGTACACCAATCCCGTTAGTTCTTGATTCCGAATCGAAATTCCGATTCGAATTTAATATTATTATAGGCTTGCGTTTTACCGCAACTCACTGATCTTAAGTGATGATGCGGCCTAAGGTGGATCACGCTTGCCTAGGATAAACCGGTTCACTCGTGCCTTGAAGATACCCAGATTATATGTATCGGGGAATAGAGAGGCGGGCAGTGAATTCCACAGTCTGGCAGTTCGCACAATAAATGTGGAAGCAAAGCGCTTGGTTCGAGACCGTAGAACTTCAACGGTATAGTGGTGACGCTTCGCCGTATCCCTGCTCGTCCGGTGATGGAATGGGGTTGGGGGAATTAAGTTGTGCAATTCCAAAGCACACTCTCCGAAATGTACCCGATAAAAGACCGATAGGCTGGCAACGGCGCGGCGGTGTTCAAGGCTTTGGAGCTTAGCCTTAGCCAGGAAGTCGTTGTCTATGAGCCTCTTAGCACGTCTTTCAATAACTTCGAACGCCTCCAGCTGGTACTTGGCAGATCCATCCCAGAGGTGCGAACAGTAATCCATGCACGATCGAACTTGTGCTTGGTATAGGTTCAGCATCTGTTAAGGCGTGAAGTACTTTCGCACCTTTTCGAGGACTCCTAGCTTTTTGGCAACTAGTTGACTCGATGTATGACCCAAAATTGAGATTCGACGTCAAAGTAACGCCAAGAAGCTCAAGATGGTCGGTGAAACGTCAGGGATGTGACCGGACTGTGTATAGGCCGCGACCTTCTATCTGTGCTTTCAGTCACCATTTTGTTTTATGCGAAACGCTATAAATGCGTACCACCTCTATTAAAAACTCTACATTCATTCATTTATTTATTTTTTAAATATTTCCAACGTGCTAGGAAAATACCGGCTACCCAGTGCACGTCGTCGGCCCGGTCACTCAAATTCAAATTCTTTATTTCAGATAAAATAAATTCAATAAATTATCCATATTTGGGTTACACAATTAATAAATAAATAATCCTACTAATATTATAAATGTGAAAGTTTGTGAAGATGTTTGGATGTTTGTTACTCAATCACGCGTAAACCGTTGAACAGATTTGCATGAAAATTAGCACACAGGTAGAACATTTCCTGGATTAACACATAGGATACTTTTTATCCCGATAATGTGTTCCCTTGGGATAATCGTTCTTTTTACGCGGGCGAAGCCGCGGGCAGAAGCTAGTAACTAATAATAATAAATAACATCCAATAATAATATTACATACACAGACACACTAGGAACGCCTGACATGCTGTCTTGTCCAATACTCCATGAAGGAACTGTCAGTGTCCATTCTCTCCGCAAAAAGTTGCAGCTACGTCGCCGGCTCGGACACGGACGAGTGTGAACTAATTCAAATAAAATGTTCACACCGATATTTCTTTGAGCACGGGACGTGTCACGGTCCGTCCCCGTCGCGACACGGCCCTGATATGTGTGAGTAGACCTATAAGTGGCACCGGACGAGCAGGGATACGGCGAAGCGTCACCGCTATACGGTTGAAGTTCCACGGTCTCGAACCAAGCGCTTTGACTCCACATTTATTGTGCGAACTGCCAGACTGTGGAATTCACTGCCCGCCTCTCTATTCCCCGATACATATAATCTGGGTATCTTCAAGGCACGAGTGAACCGGTTTATTCTAGGCAAGCGTGCTCCACCTTAGGCCGCATCATCACTTAAGATCAGGTAAGTTGCGGTCAAACGCAAGACTATAAAAAAAAAAAATTTTGACGGACACTTTTATACATAGAGATAGGTCGTCTACTGTTTCAACATTTGTAATATGTGAACACTATGTATCTATGTACATAACTTAGCTGTCATTTCTTAATCTGTGATACTTTGTACACACTTTAAAATAGTGTTTTCATGCAAAGTACATCGTATTCACGTATAATTAATAATTCCTGTAAATACAAATATTGTTAACATCGTTTTTAAAAAGAGTAAGTATGGAGTTTCTTGCCCATTCTTCTCCATACAAAACTACCTTTTGGAATGGGCAACTAGAATCTATTTTCTTTTTCATTTGACGTTCAAAAGTGCCTTTTAATGGTCTATTGAAATAAATGATTTGACTTTGACTTTGACTTTGATAGTGTTCTTTATTTCTACCCTCCATTTTTAGGGTTTCGTACCACAAATGGAAAAAATGGAACCCTTGTAGGATCCCTTTGTTGTCCGTCCGTCTGTCTCACTGTCAAGACCTTTTATCTCGGGAACGCGTGGAGGTATCGAGTTGAAATTAAAACCATATACTCAAATCTACAGTCCCTTGTAGCTGTGAAAAAAAAACAAACTTCTAAGTTGACGCGAAAAAAAGATACAGCCGTTTATGCCGAAAAGAAATATACGTTATATTTCGACACTCCAGGGAATCAAAATTTATAGGGCAGTTCCCGTTGACCAGAACTATGAAATTTAGCATGTAATATAGTCTTATACTACAAGTACCTACAGGGAAAAGTCTAAAAACTATACATTTGTAATTAAATCATAAAAATATAATCTCTAATTAAAATACGTAATCAATCATCGAAATATGCGCGGTCTGACTCGCACTTGTCCGGTTTTTTTTTGTTCTGAGGTGGAAAATCCTCATGGATGTCCTCCGCCCAGGGGCGGGCGGGGAGGGGTCTGTCAGACTCCTACTGACTAAAAACAACCCCGGTGTTCCATCCCACACCTACGTTGGGGGTCACGGGAACTGGAGATACTTCTGCAACCCCCCGAATGATTTCTACCCTCCATTCTCCAAGTTTATTACGCAAGTTCCGCATCCTGTCGCTAGATGCCACCCTTCAGTTGCACTGATGACTTACAATTTTTAACGCGGACAGACTATAGTACCAGTTTCTTATGGCTCGTTGATCTCCTCGGTCGGTCGCGGGCACAGCTGCTGTGCATGCGTGGGTTCTCGGTTCGATTCTCAGGTGCGTTTTTCCACTTGCAATGTCTCAAGCCCGGAGCAAGAGTGGCACCGCTGATGGCTTAGGGGGCAAGTTATCTCTTGCCGCCCCCCCCCCCCCCCCCGATCTTTACTTCTGAAATACCTAATACATGCAGAAAATATCGTTCTTTAGAAAAAACAAAACAGTTACGTAATTGTATGTAGTTACGTAATTGGAGCATCAAAATGCGTAACTACTTACGTAATTAGCAAGCCGTAATTTTGGAAGCTCTAGGCACGACAACTGCTAGAAGTCGGGCGGTTAAAAGCTTTTTACAAAAAAGACAACCGCCTTCAAAAAGTGAAAAATAACTTTAGCACAGAACACACATTGACTTTAGTTTCGGAAGTCGGTGGCAATACAAAACAACAAACAGAACAAAGCCACTGAATTTAAAAGGCGGTTGTCTTTTTTGTAAAAAGCTTTGTATTTTCCGCTTTTTAGTACCTCCTTCTCATTCAAATCTATTAAGAAGAGATTGAAAGTTAACTACTACAAAGATTGATGAAACTAAAACGTCGTCTATGTAAAATTTTTGGGTATTTGTTGATTTTTCAAAAAGTGCTGAATTAATTTCGATAATTTATATGGGACCACCCCTGAAGCATACCCTATCTATAAAAAAAAGAATTTTCAAAATGTGTTTACGTTTGCCTGAGAAATCGCGTAACAAATCGCGCACATTCTTAATGCAAATTTAAGACTTATACGGTTTTCTCATGGATGCCATGGTCAGAACTGGACCAAATTAAAATGGGACCACAGGGGAAGCACTAGCTTTCAAATAAAGAAAGAATCATCAAAATCGGTTCACCCAGTCCCGAGAAATCAGGTAACAAACATAAAAAAAAAAAAAATACAGACGAATTGATAACCTCCTCCTTTTTTGAAGTCGGTTGAAAAAGAACACAGAAAATAGGAAAAGTATGAATTTTAAATACAATCGAAGACTTGAAGATTTTAGAATCCTTCGGAGGGAGGGGGGGGGGAGCAACTGCCCCTCCCTGCCCCCTTTGATGACGCTCTTGGCCCGGAGTTTGGAAGTTGTTGGTATGACAATCCCCGTGCCTTGGAAAGCACGTAAAGTCGTTGATCCTGCGCCTGATCTCTCTCCGGTCGTGTCGGATTGCCGTCCCACCGGACTATGTGAGTGAGGGAAGAGGGAGTGCATCTGTGTATGCGCACATACTTGTGCACTATAATATCTACTGAGTAATTGGCTAGCCTCCATTGAAATTCGCCATCGTGGTCGAAATTCGGCCGGGAGATGTGTAATAGGGTATTACACCCATTTTTGAAAAGTGTCTCAATTAAATTCTGTAGTGCTAATATGCTACCTAAAAAAATTCAAAATTTTTATTCAATCGATAAGTGCCATAAAAATACATCTAAATTTTAAATTTTCAAATTTCGCGCGTAGTTTGACGAAAACGCCTCTTACTGGACGCCATATTGCTCAGCGTAAATGACGTCAGTTCGTTTTGTATCAAATGAGCTCATATTAAATATGATAATTTTATATCATTTAAAAATAATTAAAAGCATATTTTGTAATAGCTGTAATAATGAAAAAATTACGTTGGTTACGAAAATAATAAAAGTACAAAGCCTATATGACGCCAATCGGTTGATTGACAGTTGTCAATTTTTTGTTTACACAGCCGTACGGCGTAATAACATGGCCGCTACTATTTCACGGTGTTTTAGAACAGATTAAAAATACTGAAAACTTTGAATTGAATTTAAAAATGTGTTTTGTTATTTTATGAACTAAAACTTACATTTTCCGACTGCTTTATGCCTAAACTGTCTCAATAACATATTTATAGATTTTTTCTCGTATAGAGTAAAATACCCTATTGTTTGATTATTTCACAAACCTTTTATTGTTACAGCATACCCGCGTAGCGCTCCAGCATATAGACCTGGCCCGCCAATGGTAAGTAATATACACGTCGCTTCATAAAACATAAATAATCATGGCGATATCCATACATTCATTTGAAAGAAAAGAAAATTGAGGGTTTAAAATATTTTCCAATGTGGAGAATACATTACCAGAAGTAGATTGGTATACTGAGCGTATTTTTAAACCCCCGCGTAATTAAAATGTTACGAAATGAAAATATATTTTTTTTTGTTTCATCTCGATGCCCATTTTGTGTTTATAAAAAAAAGAAAGTGACAAGCGACGTTAACAGATCTATCAAATTGGTTGACAAGTTACATGTGACAAGTGTGTGGAAAAAAAGTAATCATTATTTGTGACATTATTTCACTTAAAACGATGCAATATCAGTGTAAGCTCTGCGAAACGGTGACTTTCAGTGTCACTGTTACTGTTAGTCCCCGTTTCGTTCTGAAATAATGAGTTTTTCTTTAAGCTATTCACTTTTTTTTTGCGGGGTCTTAAAAATATTGTAAATGCCTGAAGATAAGTACCTACTCTTTAGGTACCCAAGAGTATAAGAATTAGAATTTCAACTTCTCTAAACATCTTTATTTTTTTTTTTGTACAAATCCTGCCATGATTCTTTGTACTTTTTTTTTTCAAATCGATGGTTGTGTTTTTTGTTTTATGTTAGACTATTTGGGCCCAGTAGATAGCCACATTTATCGCAGCATTAGTGGCGTTTTGTCCCCTAAGGTGCAGGTGTAGGGGCAGTTTGGGCACTGTAGTAAGTGGGCCAGTGGGTCAGGAGCACCGTACTCACACTGGGTATCGGTGGGATCTATAATCCCCCATTTTGCTAGGTTGTGTTTGCAGCGGCCTACTTGGGAGCACAGTTTATTGAGCGCTTTCCATATAGGCGACTGCACATCACTTCCAAATGTCACGTGATCCTGGGGTTGAACGAAGTTGGGTGGGTGGTGGATGTTGTTCCTCCCAAAACTTATCAAGAGTATCTTCAGGCATTTACAATATTTTTAAAACCCCGCAAAAAAAAAGTGAATAGTTTAACGAAAAGCTCATTATTTCAGAACGAAACGGTGACTGACAGTAACAGTGTGAGTGACACTGGCAGTCGCCGTTTCGCAGTTCTTACACTGAAATTGCTTCGTTTTATGGGAAATAATGTCATAAATAATTATATTTTTTTTCCACACTCTTGTCACATCACTTGTCTGCCAATTTGATAGATCCGTTAACGTCGCTTGTCACTTTCTTTTTTTTATAAACACAAAATGGGCATCGAAATGAAACATAAAAGCGTTATTTTCATTTCGTAATATTTTAATTATGCGGGGTTTTAAAAATATGGTAAGTGTATCATTCTTCTCCTGGTAACGTATTCTTCACATTGGAAAATATTTTAAACCCTCAAACATTTTTTTTCATACAAATGAATGTACGTGTATGTATGTACGTACGTGTGTCGTGTATGTGTGTGTGTGTATGAATCTCGCCATGATTCTTTCCAAAATAAATATTATAATTATCTGCAATCGTTTTGGTAAAGCACAGTTCTCTTAGCTAGATTATGAAATAACCTGTGTTAACCCCTTAATAACACTTGGCTAAATTAAGTTGACTAAATTCAGTCGCTTCTGAATTAAGTTACTACCACTACTTACTTACTAAATGCGATTCCACTTTACTGAATTCAGTAGCGATTGAATTTAGTCGACTTAATTTAGCCAAGTGTAATAAGGGCTTGATGAAGAAACAGTCCCATCTCCTAGAGCAGGGTTCAGCAACCTTTTCAATGTCAAGTTGCGGCTCTTCAGTTCCATAAGCGAAAACCGTGCAATAGATCATTATTAACTAATTTCATTTACTGGCCCTGCTACTTTTCTTCACATGGGCTACAAATCATACTGTATGAAATCTCAAACGCATTACATTTCGTTCGCGTTCAAAAATCAAATATCTATACTAATATTATAAAGCTGAAGAGTTTGTTCGTTTGTTTGGTTGAAGGCGCTAATCTCAGGATCTGCTGGTTCAAAGTGGAAAAATCTTTTTGTGTTGGATAGTCCATTTATCGAGGAAGGCTATAGGCCCATGCGAAGCCGGGTCGGGTTGCTAGTAATATATAAATGTCACCGCTTGATTGTAAACATCGTTAGTTTATAATTGTTATATATTATATATATATATAATATATATGACATATAACTAACTATAAAGGAATATGTACATTATTATTGTTCGAGATCAAGTATGTTAATCAATTGAGGGCTAATTCACGTACCTAATTTTATGACGCGCCGATGAAGTTTTAGTGCAGTTGCAGTTAAGTTCAAGTTTGAGTGATATACGGTATTTTTGTAATCTTTGAACTACGCGTAAGCTGCGCGTGAACTGCACGTCAGCTGTACGACAGCCAAACTCTACCAAACTTACTTATGGTGTGCCACATGAGAGAAAAATATTACTCACTAAATAATTGAATAGAATCGATTACATTTCAATGAATAAGACGTTATTATAATATTAAAATAATACCCCAGTACAGATTTTAGTGCTTTTTCACGTGTCGTTTTGAGACGTCAAACGAATAGATACCGTTCATGTTGAGTTCCGAAGCACGCACTAAAGACGCGCAACAGTAGAATGCCGTTATTGCGCTCGCGTGACGCGAACATGACGCGAGCGTGTCTGAGAGCGTAGAATACGAAAAGCGTTGTTTTGATCGAAACTTAACTGCAACAGCACTTCTTTAGTTACGTGAATTAGCCCCAAACACAAATAACATCTGTATGTCTATTCTGTTACAATCTCCCTCGGTGAACACCCAGGTGAAGTGAGGTGTTATCCGTCCGTCTGCTTTGTCAATCCCTAGAATCGGGACGGATGATAGCTAGGTGCTTACCGAGGGAGATTGTAACAGAATTGCACTGCTGTTTGTTTATATTTGGCGATTAACGAAACTCTTTGCTAACGAAAGACAGGCAACGACGGCGACTGAAGGCACATGACGTTCAACCAATCGGCGCGCAAAGTACGTTCCGTTACATTCAAGTTTATGCCAGTTCGCAATTTGACAGTTAATGGATAGATTATAAACTATCAAAAATGAATACGTTACATTGTAAGCGATATGGTACAGTTCACAATTTATCGCTAATATAGATTATGAACGAATGATTTTCACAATCATACGGTGACATAGATAAGCAAAGAGCTCTTTAAAAACTGGGAAATTTTATAAATTGTAACTATCTATTGGCTCTTCCGGGTTAAAATTTAGTATACGGTAGCACGAGATGGGGGTGGAGTGGGGGTATGGGAAGGGAGGGAGTGGGTCTCCCGACCCTCCTGATACCACTCCCATGAAAAGAACACACACTTTTTTGTAACCTAACGTCAAAACACTAAAGTTGCCTAAAGTCGTCGACAGTCTGCAATGGTTACGAAAAGACGGTCGACGACGTTAGGTCCACGTAGCCCCGCTGAGCGGGGCTCCTGTTTCTGTATGCAGGGCTCTTATTTCTGTATTAAAGGAACCTAAAAAACCGAACCTCGGGGTGCCCCTGATGTCAACCTATAACTTAAGTTTATTATTGTCGAAAGAGTTGAGTTTGACACAAGACAAAAATGTTATTTCTTTTTTTTCGTTCCGTTTTATCAATTTTGGACGATATTCTACACCATAAACAATATATTTTGGCAGATTTGGTTGTCAATCGCCCATTTTAACGTTCCGTTTTCGCTTTCTATGTGTTATGATGTGAGGTAAGGTTACTAAATTATTTTACTAATTTCTAGAAAACCACGCAATTTTTTTTTATGAGAGTGGTAGCGTTATTATCAGGAACCCAACCCCTACCAACTTCAACACTTATCCAATCCAACTCGTGCTACCGTATACAAGATTCAACCTGCTGTTTCTTTCCTGTCCAGTATTTCCTTACAAATAACATGACCGCCCGCTTCTACAACTTCCAAACGATCAGGGCTCTAGTTACGTTGGAATTCCGCTTTTGTTTATTCAAATCAGCTTTTGTTTATTCATTTTTCTTTTTGCAACCTCAGATGATGCAACCTCAAATGATGCAACCTCAGATGATGCAACCTCAGATGATGCAACCACAAATGATGCAACCTCAAATGATGCAACCTCAAATGATGCAACCTCAGATGATGCAACCTCAAATGATGGGACCTCAAATCATAGGACCTCAAATGATGCAACCTCAGATGATGCAACCTCAAAGGGGGCAACAACAAAGGGGGCAACCGCAAAGGGGGCAATATCAAATGGGGCAACCTCAAAGGCAAGAACGTCGAAAGGGAAATTTAGGCGCTACCCTCGGGACGGGTGCAGCCGGGCTGGCTCTTGGCGGGCTGGGGGGCTACTTGATGGGACAAGCCAGTCAACACCCTCCACCTCACGTAAGACCACTGAACAGAAAAAACAGTAGAAATCGCATTGCGTTCATTAACCTTTTGACAGTCACGTTAAAAAAGAAAATATGTGCCCTCGGCGCCACTACGAATCCATCCTTTTATTTTTATTATTATACAGGGAAATTGAAAAAATAGGTACCCAAAACCTCTTAATCTGGACTTCATATCATCACCCTGAATAACATTTGTTCTACAACTTTGACCTCAACTAAATAACGTAGCCAAAAACAATTTGTATTCGTTTATTGAAATTTACGTATACTACGCGCGCGCGCACCCATATGATAGCAAATATGATGTAGGTAGTAGGTAGGTTAATGTACAGGCACAGCTGATTGCAGGCCTTTCGTCGGCCGTGTCAGAAAAACTATATTATGCAAAATTTAAAGTGTGTTTATATTTTTATAAAGAAAAAAAATGTTTCGAATTTTGAAAAGTCGTAGAAGAAATGTTGTTCAGGGTGATGATACGAAGTGAGGATTAATTGGTTTTGGGTATTTTTTCAATTAGGTATTTATTCATCAAAGACAATTAAAATTAATAACTTCTATAAATTAACAATGTCAACAAATCAAACAGCTCAACTGACTAATTAGCAGACACAATAGTTAAACAATTGATGCAAGACTCCTGGAGTCTTCTGTACAGATAAAGGGTCATCAAAATAAAAATATAAAAAACAAATCAAAAATACCGCTCAAACAATTAATTTAAAATACATTTAGCATAAAAAAAGTAATTGAATTAAATAAAAGCCCAACTTATCTGCCCCACACTTTACACACGGGTGCATGAATGGTTCGCCATGGATGCCTCTGAAATGGCCCGTCCAACCTGGGCCTGGGGCCAAGTCTGCTATTTTTATAATTTCGTCATTCCAACACGATCCCATTGTCATTTTGCTAAAAAATCCTAATCTGCTAAATTCATAATGGTCGATCATTGGTCGGTGAAATTAAAAGCAATGACTGCACAATGACGTTCTAATGGTAGGTCACTGATCAAAGTAACTGTCAAAACTTTAGAAGATTACCGCCTGTCAGTCATTCAGTTGTCATTTTGTACGACTAAATTACCATTCTATCATTTCTTTCAATAGCGTGTCAGTGGTTGACCATTGGAAAGTCATAATGACGCCATTATATTAGTAGATTACCAAACTTGTCAAAATCAACAATTATGAAATCAATGATAGACCATTCTGACACTATTGTAATAGCAGACTTGAGGCCCTGTTAGTGACGACTGAAAGAAGACTGTTACCGCTGCCACGCACCCTGCCCGCCATCGAGGTTGCTCTCTTGAGCATGGTGGCATAAAAGCAGTCCACCCGCACATTGGCGAACATTCCAGATGCGCTGCAGAAGCGAGGCAGCCGCAACAGTGCCCTCAACGCATTGTTGTATTGAACGCGGAAAGCGCTGTAGGATTTTTGCGAGTATGACACTCACAGGCCGCTCGTATAAAAAGAAGCTTTAATACCTATAAAATAGTTGTGATTGAATTTTGTCATCTAAGGGCGGGTTGCTTCAATTATACTTTACTGACGGGTAATGGTCAAAAATGACGCTAATTATCTTCAAACAAAAAAAATGGGTTGTTTCACAAAATGGTGGCCTTAACGTACGTTAAAAAGTTACTCCATAACCGATGCTTCATCCACCAGTCAACGTAATTTTGTGTTGTCAAACAGCTACGTCAAATATCAAAATATTATGACTCTCTTTTTGAATAACTTTGACTGACGGATTTTTATGTCATAAAACAACCCGTTACATTTAACGTACGTTAAACATCTCACGTCATAGTAACTTTTAACCGTCCGTATGCAACGTTAACCAACTGTTTGAAACAACCCGCCCTTAGAAATATAAAGGTGCGTACATAATTATATAACATAACATGTTATAAAACGTTGTAATGTAACATGTTTCAGTAATGTGGAGGCTGAATGTTATAAAACGTGTTATTAATATTTACAACAATGTTATATAACACGCAATAGTGAACAGCACTGCAGAACGACAAACGTCAAAGTCATATAACATTGTTATATTGCATTGTATTTATAATGTGTACAGTATTGTTATATGTCGCAATGTTGAAAAACAATGTTACATAATGTAGACGTGTTATAAAACACAAGTTATACAACAGTTACCTACTTAATCTGTACGCACTTTACTTAATGCGCTTCCCTGACCAAATAACCTTGACTATACATTTCCTCTTTGCCACAGAATCAAAATCACGCACAATTTTTGAGAAACTACCTATCTTTTGAAATAGTGAATATAGAATATCTATTAGTGTAATCCTCAAATGAATAACACGTCAACTGTAGCAAAAGATAGGTAAATGTTATCAATTATTTTAGTATTTTGTTTTACAGGGAGATTTAAGTGTACCTAAATAGGGCACATAAAAAGAAAAATAAGAACGTGGAATGTGATGATAGGATATTGAACTTTAATACTTATGCTATTAGATGTAGTTTGTTTAACTTAATATAAGTAATTTCCTTTATTTAAGTATGTTCTAATCAAATATTCCTAATGGTATTCAAATCTTAAACATCTAAATATTAATATATTGTACGATTCCAAGAAAAAGGCAGGGGAGCTCAAAGGGCATCAAAAAACTCGTCCACATCGCTGTCAACGGGACACGTGCCCAACAGGCTGGCAGCATTGCCACGTTGTAGGGCAATGCTGATTCTTTGATCTAAGAATAGACCAGCCTTCGAGTCACGTGAAGAGTCGACCAGCCGCTTGGCGATGTCACGAAAAACAATATGGGCAGTCGGACCCCATGGCCCTAGAGTTTACACCCCAAATGGCTCAAATATATAGCTTCCAAGAAGGCTATTATATTTGCGCCGTTTGAGGTTTTCGGCACCAGCAGCAGCCGCCCCAGCACAGCACGTCGTGCTAGGAAGATGAGATGATGGCGCAAGGGTGTCGACACATGTTGCGCCCCACACCAAAGGCCTACCCAACTTCCAAGGCATTATGACAATCCGTTCTGTTAATGAGTTAATAGCCCCTGAATAACGAAGAAAAACGCACTTTTGTTTTCGGGGTAGCGCCTTAAAGAAATAAGTTCATCTATAGGATGGGTAAAGGAACTTAATTGACAAAAGAAATATAAAAGCAATGCTGTTTTTTTGACCTTTAATTACGTATAAAAGTCTGTCATGTACTGACTGAACCGTGCTGGGCACACTTTGTTTTGTCATCTATACTTACATGACTGGTGGTCAAATGATTAATATCGAATCCAGCGTACCCCAAAGTCACACAAGACAAGGTAATCGTTTATCGTAACTAGGGTTGCCAACCCTACTTTATAATATAGTATTAGAGGCCGAACTACTATATTTTTGAAAAAAGGATATCGTAGGCCCGCAGGTTTGCACGCTGCACTGCACAGGTGAAAATAACTTTATTTAAGGCGTACTTTCAGTCTTTTTATACGTGCAGCTTATGGGTGAAGCACACGCAGAAGACTTATAATGCCCTGCGTGTCCAATACAATAACGCGTTCAGGATTTTGGTGGGGTTGCCACGATTTTGTAGCGCATCAGGCATGTTTGCAGACGCACGAGTGGATGGCTTTACAGCAATACATCGCAAACGAATAGCGTCCCTCATGCGCCGCTTGCGGGGCAGCCCCAACAGCTTCTTGCAACTTTTTGCGGAGAGAATGGACACTGACAGTTCCTTCATGGAGTACTGGACAAGACAGCATGTCAGGCGTTCCTAGTGTGTCTGTGTATGTATATTATTATTGAAGGTTATTTATTATTATAAGTTATTATTTATTTATTAATTGTGTAACCCAAATATGGATAATTTATTGAATTTATTTTATCTGAAATAAAGAATTTGAATTTTGAATTTGAAACAGTGGCGTGCCTAGGGGTCAAGATTAGGGCAAGCCAGACAGATTTTTTAAAGAAAAAACCAACAAATCGCTCAGACCCAGATCTAAAAACTATAAAAAATGCTAGTAAATGAATACCTTTAAAATCCGAATAACAATTTAGCAAAATTTACTAGACTTACATTTGCTTTTATTTAATATTTTGTTTTATTGATTAGCTCATGTTATGATCTTATTAGGGCAAGCCCGGCTTTTCGGCTTGTATGAAGATCCCGTCACTGAGGCGAAACTACTATATTTGAAAGGCATCAAACTTTAAGGTGCTTCCCTGACCAAATAACCTTGACCATACATTTCCTC
Source organism: Charanyca ferruginea (assembly GCA_947361185.1). Taxonomy (NCBI): domain Eukaryota; kingdom Metazoa; phylum Arthropoda; class Insecta; order Lepidoptera; family Noctuidae; genus Charanyca; species Charanyca ferruginea. The sequence continues at coordinate 2,580,268 of OX376080.1, forward strand.
TTTGCCGCAGAATCGAAATTCGTACAATCTTTGGGTTTTTTTTGTTATAAAAAAAAAGAAACGATCTTTTGAAATAAAATAAATCTTCAATTATACAGATTTTTAAGTTACCTATCCATTAGTGTAATCCTCAAATTAATAGTACGATCAACTTTAGCAAAAGATACATGTTTTCAATTATTTTAGTAATTTTTTTTTACTGGGACATTTAGGTATGTGTAGGGTTCATACAAAAAAAAAATAAGAACGTGGAATGTGATGATAGGATATTGAACATTAATAATGTGCTTATAGATGTAGTTTGTTTCTCTTAATTAATGAGTTAATAACCCCTGAATAACGAAGAAAAACGCACTTTTGGTCGGGGTAGCGCCTAAGCAATAATATTCGTTTCAAAATGTGTAAACGTAAAACGAAACGTCAATATCCGCTCGACAATGTGACGCGGCCTCCTGGAGTTGGCCATTGTTTAACTATTGTTTCTGCTAATTAAAAAAATTAAAAAGCAATGGTAGCTATGGGGCATTTCTTAAAAACTGGAAAAAAAAATATTCTTTTAAGAACTATAGTAAGGACCTATTTTGAAACCTATAATTATCTACTATTTTTGACAGACAAAGAGTTGGCAACCCTAATCGTAATACTAATGCTGTGGCTACATTAGCAAGCGAAGATTCGTGTCGCGTTGGCGAGCTAAAACATCGTGTTTGGGCATATGCGATGTTCTTGTCTACATAAGCCGGGCGAAGATTCATCGTGCCAGATTGCGTTGTTCTCTGTTCTGCGGCTGAGACGTAGGCTGTAATTAAAAATTGAGAAAGTAAGGTAGTGTAGCCACCCAAGCGAATATTGTCACGACAAATCCCTTTGATGCGCGCCAGCTGACCGTCCAGAACACCCGATAGTTTATCGTCTTCGCGTTGCAACGATCTACCTGGCCATACTCATCGCGTTAACACGAATATTCGCCGTAGCTCGCTAATGTAACCCCAGCATAAGAAATCCTTGGTATGATTGGTAATTTAATATTGAATGAAAGAAGGCCATGTGTCAGTCGACGTTTATCTGAAAATAAAGCATAGGTTTATGAGAATAGAGTTGTTTAATGCGTACTCTTTTTAAGTATTTTTTACTTACCTTTTCCGGTGCCAAGCTACGAATTCATCCTGTACTAAACCTATATTAAAGTGTTAGTTTTTTTTTTCTCATCTAATGTTAATATATGAATTAAAAAGACAATCAGTCATGGAACATAATTAGCAAATGAAATTAAAAGCAATGTTGTTTTATGAACTTTACTTACGTATAAAAGTCTATCATGAGTGACTGTGGCCAGCTGGGCATATTTTGATTTGTCATCTATACATAACTATCGCGGTCAAATGGTTAATTAAACAGTACATTAACTGAGATGTTTCGCATCTGTTTTATAATGTAATCATCTCAGATTATGAAACAAAAGGCAGATAGACCGCGCGGAACACTGAAAGTGAAGCCACAAAAGCAAATACAAATTCAAAAACCTACAGTCGCGTTTCGTACTGTACTGATACGAGTCACTCAGCAGCATTCAACAGCGCCGCATCGTTAAACAAAAACATATACAAATTCCAAACCGAATACAATCACGAGATTGTAGGTATTCGCTTTTGAATTCGTATTTGCATTGGTGGCTTCGCTCACAGTGTTCCCCGCGGTCTATCTGCCTTTTGTTTCATAATTTAAGGTCATAATGTTAACGATTAATTATACTTTTTTTCAAACTATAATTTTAAGGAGGAACCTGAGGTACGTATTTCAGTCTTTCACCCGGTTTCATGAACGAAAAATTAATCTAACAACGAAACAGATAATTTCATACACTCTTGGTAAAAGTGGTGTCAAATAATCATCGCATTAGCTCATTATATTTCACTGAAATTTCTGCGAATTTCGTCAATCTCAGAAGAGAATTATAAGACATTTAGTAAAAGTGAGGATGACATTGTACAAGATGGTTGTAATAAGATGAAAGTGGTGTCAAATAATTATTGCATTAGCTCTTATTTCACTGAAATTTCTGCGGATTTCGCCAATCTCAGAACAAAGTTAAGAGATTAAATACAAGTTGTTAAATACAAATTGGCTACAATCTATGCTAAACAGAAAATGTAATTTTTAAAAACAGTATTTTATTATATTAGTAGAGAAAAGGTATAATAAAAAAATCACTAATCATAGACTTTTTTAAATAACGAGCCAAAGTCAGACCGATAGATATAAACTTAAATTGACAGCTCTTATTAATATCTGTCTCTTTCTTGTTTTATTGGAGAGAAAGAGATATAAATAGCTTAAAATAAGTTTAACTCATGCACAACAGAGGGCTAATTAGAGTAATTTTATGACGCGCCGATGAAGTTGTAGTTCTAGTGCAGTTGCAGTTAAGTTTGAGTGATAAACGTTATAATATTCTTGTAATCTTTGAACTGCGCGTAAGCTGCGCGTGAACTGCACGTCAACTGTACGACAACCATACTGTACCAAACTTACTTATGGTGTGGCAACATGAGAGAAAAAATATTAGTCACTAAATAATTGAATAAAATCAACACAATTACATTTCAATGAATATGACGTTATTATAATATTAAAATAATACCCCAGTACAGATTTTAGTGCTTTTTAACTGTCATTTTAAGACGTCAAACGAATAGTAGAATACTGATCATGTTGCGTTCCGAAGCACGCACCAAAGACGCGCAACAGTAGAATGCCGTTATTGCGCTCGCGTGACGCGAACTTGACGCGAGCGTGTCTGACAGCGGTACAGAATACGAAAAGCGTTGTTTTGATCGAAACTTAACTGCAACTACACTGCAACAGCACTTCTTTAGTTACGTGAATTAGCTCACAGAATTGGCACCACTGTAATAAAATTGTTCGTGAATAGATGGAGGTTTTGTCTTATAGATTCAGGTGACATATTGTATATTTTTATTGACACAACCAGTCACTGCGTCGCGCGCTTGACCATTCGTCACATTAATTTTTCGTTCGAAGAACCTCTACTGAATTATTCTCATCATCATCAGCCAGAAAACATCCACTGTTGAACATATTTTTCTTCGTCGGTGTCACTCTTGACAGAGTGGTCGTGGTCGTCACTTCAGGTGTTGGTGGCACGCTGTACGACACGTCGCCATTCCTCCCTTGTAGCTGCTTTCGTGCAAGGTGCCATCAATTGTAGCCTTGACCTGATCAGTCCATCTTAAAGGCGATCTACCTCGTGGCCTGGTACCTTCGACTTTCCCCTGAACCACAAGGCGTCCGATGGATACATCTCCCCGATGACATACCTACCTGGCCGTAAAAAATGAGACGTTGCTTAATTCCGAGTTCCCGCAATGTGAACTCATTGGTACGACACTCCGTCCATGATACGCCCAGCAATCTTCTCCAACACCACATCTCCAGGGCGTCTTTCTTTCTGCGCTCACTTTCCCGTAGGGTCCACGTTTCAGTGGCGTAAAGAAATATGGGGAACACAAGTGCTCGAACCAGACGATTTTTTGTGTTTTTATATATGTTGCGGTTCCTCCGTACTCTTTTCAGCTTGCCCATGGTTGACCTTGCTGCTGTTGCATTTAGGCCTCCCCCATAGAACGCCACTACGAGCGGCAATCTGCTGCTTACATCCACCGGTTACCCGCGACCTTGCCGATGTCATCGGTCCATCTGGTGGCCTACCAACGCTGTGACCTCCGGCTCGTGGTCGCCACTCGAGAACCTTTCTTCTCTATCGGTTATCGGTTTTTCGAGCGATGTGGCCTGTCCATTGCCACTTCAACTTGTATATTCCGAGAGATATGTCGATGACCGTAGTTCTTTGGCGAATTCCCTCGTTCCGGATTCCTAGTAAAGAAACTCCGAGCATAACTCTTTCTTTGGCTTGCTGCGTGACTCTGAGCTTCTTTAGGAGGCCAGCAGGGATTACTCTATCTTAGACCTACAGCGCACTTGCGGCTGACCGCCCTTGGCGTGCAGCATGCGGTAGACCGCATTTAAATTTTTATTTATGTAACCGCATGATATCGACGACAAACAACATTTTTATTCAATCGATAAGTGCCATAAATAAGCATCTAAATTTAAAATGTAAAAATTTGGCGCGTAGTTTGACGAAAACATCTCTTACTGGACGCCATATTGTTCAGCGGAAATGATGTCAGTTCGTTTTGTATCAAATGCGCTCATATTAAATATGATAATTGTAAATAATTCAAAAATATTAAAAGCATAATGTAATAATTAAAAATAACGTTGGATATGAAAATAATAAAAGTACAAAGCCAATCGGTTGACTGACAGTTGTAAATTTTTTGCTTACACAGCCATATGGCGTAATATCATGGCCGCTACCATTTCATGGTGTTATAAAACAGAATAAAAAAACTGAAAACTTAGAATTTAAGGCGACGATATACGACTTTTACAGATTTTAAACTGACAATCACGTCAAAATGTGCAGTGTAAATGATTTGAAAAAAATATATGTTAAACTAGAACATTCTCTTAATCATATAGAAAGTGAATATTTTTGATGAAGTTCATATTAAATAGTTTAATTAACTCGTGAAGTTGTGTCTGACGCGGACAAAACATTGACAATCACACAAAATCTACCAGGTATAATTATCCGAAACTTACACTATCTTACAGACAATTTTATTATCTATCTTTTAGTATACGCCTTTTTTTTATTTTGAAAGAATACTACTTTTATTTAATTTTTTCGACTAAATTTTGAAAGTTTTGGATGCAAAACTGATGCAGAACGGACGCAATCTGCGTCCAAAACTTTAGATAATAAAATTCTAGTTTAACATATATTTTTTTCAAATTATTTACGCTGCACATTTTGACGTGATTGTCAGTTTAAAATCTGTAAAAGTCGGTTAATAGCCCCTTAATTTAAAACATTATTTTGTTATTTTATGAGCTAAAACTTACATTTTCCGACTGCTTTATGCCTAAACTGTCTCAATAACATATTTATAGACTTTTTCTCGTATAGAATAAAATACCCTATTCATTCTTAATTCTAAAAAAGTTTATCTCATAATTCAAACCGATACAAATAAGGTTCACTAACATATTGTAACATACTGTTTCAATAACATATTTATAGCTTTTTTCTCATATAGAGTAAAATTCCCTATTGACGACGACATGCTGCGGACCGGAATAGAACCGAGACGATACGGTTAGCCGGAATACGGTAAATATACTTCGCATTGCTTCGCAACTTCTGGTTCTTCGCACCAGCCAACGCAAGTGCGTTGTAGGTCTTGGTGTAATTTTATTTATCTGCATTATTATTATTACAGTACGAGGGCCCCATTGCACATTGAGTTTTGAAATATGTTCGTCTTTGTAAACTGTCTTCGTCACTCCTGTGACAGATTTTTTCTACTGTTCTATGTATATTACCGCCTGATTACTTCCACCAGACTTTTTAATGCAACCAAGTTGCCCTGACCTTGGCCAGTGATCGCACAGTGTCTATGCCGAACGTCACTTTACCACGACAATGACACTGCGTTTCTTTAAATTGTATTCCTGCTGATTGTTATTTAGTCCACGTTGTTCATTTATTCACTCCTGTGACTGAGCAGTCGACGTAGAATCGTCAACACTATCCGAAGTGTAATAACCCAATACGTTTTCGACTGCAGCTAACTGGTTATACGACTAGTCGTCCGTTTAGTCATCTTTCGCCGGAGCTTCTGAGGTTGCGACCACGACCACTACTGGGTCCTGCTCGCGAGCGCCAATACAGCTATATACTGCACTTTTCTCAGATGCAAGGTCAACATGGTGAAGAAACGGCGCCTGAAGAAAATGGTCAACCTCCAGAATTTGATCCAGATGCGTCACCAGATGAGGTGCAAGATGTTGAACAGGATCAGGCACCCGGTGATGCGCCCGATGATGCGCCCGATGATGCGCCCTATGATGCACCCTATGATGCGCCCTATGATGCACCCTATGATGCACCCTATGATGCACCCTATGAGGCACACGACGTTGAAAACGTTGAGGCACACGATGATTATGATGTACCACACGATGATTATGATGTACCACACGATGATTATGATGTACCACACGATGATTATGATGTACCACACGATGATTATGATGTACCACACGATGATTATGATGTACCAGATGAACCAGATTATGAACCAGTTGAGTCACCAGTTCATTTACAGGTTGAGTTACCAGATGATCCACCGGACGATGCAAAATATGCAGATCTACATGATCCGGAATTATGGTCACAAACATCGGACTTATTAATTTATATAAACTAAGGTCGATGAACAAATCTAAACCTAGTGTAGTTTAGGAGTAGGTTTAGTTTAGCTTTAGCCTAGTTCCTAAAAGTATTTAAGTTCAGTGTCTGGGCCTGTAACAAAATCTCTGTTCTGTTAGCGTTAACGCCAACGGAATAATCAAATTGTATGCAGTCATCGATCACTTATCATCAATTCATTCATTCATTCATTTATTAGTGATCGATGTATGCAGTTAACATATTTGCATCACGTGACGTCTGGAAAATAAACGTCAACTCCATACGATTTGATTTTTCCATTGGCATAACGCTAATAGAAAGGGATTTGGTCTACAGGCTCTGGTCATTTTGTGTAGCCTTTGCCAAGGTTGAACTTTGAGGTTGGAAATTTCTGGTATGGTATTTACGTTGGTCCCGACTTTCATTCGTCTGTCACGAAGTCGACACCAACGGCTTTCCGTGCTTTTCGAAGGGTGTCATACCAGCACTTTCCAACCTCAGAGTTCCAGGAAAATTTGTGAGCGTCAGGACCCCTGGACCAATAGAGATATTTATGTTTAAAAAATACTAAAATTGACTACCTTTTTGCTACTATTTGATACCTAACTTGAAATATTTAGCGAATATATCGCCTACAATTGTAGTTATTAAAATTATTTTCTATATTAGACTATGATTTTCTAATCCACTATGCAAATACCTATAATTATTCCTACGTGGCAAATTAAATATTAAAAAAAAATCTTTCACGCTTAAAATTTTTTGAGCTGCCAAAATAATTTGAATAAAATACATGTTGAGGTACTAAAAAGGTAGTAAATATTTACAAAGAGATAAATTCGTTGTGTTGTCTCGAACTATGAAAAAAAAAAAATGGTCCAGACATCCTGATGTCAGAATGTCTGACCACTTTCTTTATGTGTTTTTTCGCTGTCAGTCGAGGTACTAAATATTTGAAGCAAGATATCAAATAGTTGCAAAAAGGTAGTCAATTTTGGTATTTTATAAACATCAAATCTCTATTGGTCCAGGAGTCCTGACGCTAACGAAATTTTCCACCGCGGAAAAAAAAAAAACGCTATCCATTTTGGTGACATGTTTGGCGCAGTGGCCAAGTGAATTATAATTGCTGTCGCGGGTTCGAAAAAATATTTGCTTTGCCTACAGGTAGTGCGTAAGTTAATACATATGTTCGTAAAGGTTTACTAATGTTTGCCATAATTTCATTAGATATAATGCTTCAGTTGCTATAGTCGTTAAATAACATAAAATCATTTTCACTAATTTCATTGGTCATAATCGATCAAGTGTCATAATAATGTTAATCCATAAATTTATTTGCTATATTTTTTATTTACAATAATTTCGTTTGCCATAACATTTATTCACAACAAGCATACATTATGCATGCAGCAAGCATGCATGCCGAATGCAAGCAAGCATGCAGGAAGCATGCAAGCAAGCATGCAGCATGCAAGCAAGCATGCAGCAAGCATGCAGCAGGCATGGTTTCTGTCACGGCTCCGCGCCTACGCGGGCTTAGATTACACTCTAGGTGTAGGGCAGAGAAGACTACATGGAGTCGGTTTTGCAGCGATTTGTTTCTGTCACTAACTATTGTAGCACAGCTTATTGTTTTTTTAAGAAAATACTTTAGCGTGGCACAATAGATTTGCACATTATGACGGAGGACGATTATGGAAAACAATAATAGTAGAAATGATATTATGGAAAACAAGACAATACCGTTTTTAGCTGACAGTAGAAAGTAGTAATGTTTAAGTACTTTAAATTGTGTTTTTTGTTTTGCTGTCATTTTAAGGAGGAACCAGAGGTATGTACTACATTGTCAGTTGTACCACCAGTATTGAGAAAAATGTATGGGTGGTTAAGTGAATGAAAGGTCACAGTAGCTGTGCGCGCTTGAAGATCTGTCACAAGTGTGTGAAGACTGCTTAACCGGACTTTCCTGCTGTGCCTTAAAAGTGAATTAAAGGCCTCCAACCAGACTACACGCTATGGGCACCTCCTGACGGGTACGGACCTCGGTTTAGGGCGTCACTGGAGGAGGACGCAAAGGGACAGGCAGGATCGGATTTCAAGCGTGTGGTTGAATGAAGTATTCTTATTTTCTGAGTTTTGAAGTTGGCAAGGGCGTCACCAAGGGGGGGCTACCCCTCCCTGCCCCCCTCCCCATAGAGATAAAAAAAATACACATTGAACTTTGTACCGTTCTAATTACAATTGCCGTAGGAGCAAGACTTAATATCAGTGTAAAGCTTCATGTGCTTTTGGCTGTATTTAATATTCATACTTTTCCCATCCTCGATACATCAACCTGCCCCCTCCCCTGGGCCATCAGCTGGCGACGTCCTTGGAAGTTGATGGTGTGACACTCAGATTATCAAACAAAAGGCAGATAGGCCGTGCGGAACACTGCGAGTGAAGCCACAGTGCGATGTAGGGAGAGGGAGGGGTTAAGAAAACACCATGTTCCACCGGTTAACTCGTACACAGGGCCTCAAGTCTGCTATTACAATAGTGTCAGAATGGTCTATAATTTCATTCGATCGATTGGTGGTAGGTATTGTTGGTCGGATTGTAGGTCGATCATTGGTCGGTTGAATTAAAAACAATGACTGCACAATGACGTTCTAATGGTAGGTCACTGATCAAAGGAACTGTCAAAATTTTAGCAGGATTACCGCCTGAGTCAGTCATTCAGTTGTCATTTTGTACGAGATTACCATTGTATATCATTTCTTTTAATGGTGTGTCAGTGGTTGACCATTGGAAAGTCATAATGACGCCATTATATTATTAGATTACCAAACTTGTCAAAATCAACAATTATGAAATCAATGATAGACCATTCTGACACTATTGTAATAGCAGACTTGAGGCCCTGGTGTTTAGTAGCATGCGGTTGGATTGGAACCCGAACTCAGCATAGTTGGTAAAAGGCTAGGCAGATGATGAATCTTTATAAGAACGAACTTTCTTTTAGGCTGTTTAGGTTATAATTCGCTTGAGGTACGAAGAAATCATGACCAAACATTTAGTTTGTGCAAAATTATGCGTGGAAAAATGGATGCTCCCGAACTGCATGGCGAACATGTCCAACTGTTTGCCCCCTGTAATGTATCACCGTAGTAGGAGGTGTACATTGTTTGCCGTCCCTATAAAGGCCTACGCAGACCGGGACGGCATGGCAAGGGATTTTGCCGTCAGTCAGCGCACACTAGTCGCTTAGATACCGCGGCATTTCAGCGCCTGGCCACGGCACGACAAAGCACGACTGGGCAGCTCCTGCGGCCCGATACTTTTAGTGCGCAAATGATGATGTGCATTCCCCGCTTCTCTATAAGCGGTATGTCACGACGAGCGCCGGAGTCCTTGGCATGCCGTTGCCTACCGCAGTACGCCACGGCATCCCGCTGCGGGAGACCGTGGCGCGTCTTTCAATGCCGTGCAATGAAATCCCTTTAGATACCACGGCATCATTTTAAAGCATAGCAATTTATGTCGTATTTCTATACCGATACGTTTGAATGTCCATTAGTAACAATTTAAATCCCTTGCCATGCCGTCCCGGTCTGCGTAGGCCTTAAGGCGTACAGTTGCCCGTGCGCAGTCACCACGTGTTCTGTCTTCCCATAATGCTCTCTTGGGCGTCAAGCCTGACTGTGATGTGTTCGCGGACGAATGGAAGGCGATCTTGTCAGTAAGTTTGGAGTATTGTGAGATGACCGGGTGAATAAAATATTAAAATTATATAAATCTTTAACTAATGTAAATTGGCCAACGGCCGTTTTATGTTAAAGTAAAAAAAAAAGGAACTAGCTGGTCCGTTGGACATTGGGCAATGTGACTGCTCCTAAAATATCCTAGGCTAAAAAAGCTTTTGGTCCACTCTCGACCTCCAATAAATAATGTGTCCACTGGACCCTTAACTATAGTTTATTCTCGACCCGTAGCGGTCGACAGTGGATTTTATTTTCCAGCCAAGTTTTAGTTTCTTCTCGACCCCCAAAGTAGAGTTACGATCGGTCTACCCTATAGTTGCATACAATTTTACTAAAAACCCTCAATATTTTTTTTATAATACGTTAATTTATTTATGTTTTAGTAGTTATCAAGTAATAGGGTATTACACCCATTTTTGAAAAGTGTCTCAATGAAATTCTGTAGTGCTAATATGCCACCATAAAAAATACAAAATTTTTATTCAATCGATATGTGCCATAAAAATGCATCAAAATTTTAAATTTTCAAATTTCGCGCGTAGTTTGACAAAAACGCCTCTTACTGGACGCCATATTGCTCAGCGGAATTGACGTCAATTCGTTTAGTATCAAATGCGCTTTTATTAAATATGATAATTGTATATAATTTAAAAATAATTAAAAGCATATTTTGTAATAGGTCTAATAATTAAAAATTACGTTGGTTACGAAAATAATAAAAGTACAAAGCCTATATACGCCAATCGGTTGACTGACAGTTGACAATTTTTTGTTTACACAGCCGTACGGCGTAATAACATGGCTGCTACTATTTCATGGTGTTATATAACAGATTAAAAATACTGAAAACTTTGAATTGAATTTAAAAAAATATTTTGTTATTTTATGAACATTTTCCGACTGCTTTATGCCTAAACTGTCTCAATAACATATTTATAGATTATTTCTCATAAAGAGTAAAATACCCTATTGGTGCATGCCCAAAGTGCGCTTGTTTATTTTTTATAATATAAATGCCTGAATTTTGTCTCTTCAGTCGGTTTTTTATTGTTAAAATATTAATTTTAAGTACCCCAAACTAGGGCTTGAAAGTGGACGACGCCTGTCCTTTGTATGTAAATTCAATCTTCCCTAGGGGGTCGAGTGTGAACTATGTTGAAGGGTTGAGAGGAAACAAACAAATCTTTATTTTAGGGGTCGAGGGGCCGAGAGTGGCTAATCGTTTTCGAGCTTGTCCCAGACTGGTGGCCAATACCCCACCGTTTCTCATCATCATCTGCCTAGCATTTTTCCGACAACGTTGATTACCCATAACGACCGCCAAAGACCTACGAATGACAGCCGGGACCAACGGCTTTAGGTGCTTTCCGAGGCACGGAGGGGTCTCTGGTATGAAATGGATGGTCCTCCTTTTACGGACACGAGTCGAATTAGTGTAGCTTAGAAGGTTTGTTCTATTAGTGTAGTTTAGAGAGTATTTAGTGCAGCTCAATATAACTCGAAGAATGGATTTCCATACTAAGTGTAAGTATATAATTAAGCATTCACGAAAATTTCTTAACGCAAAAACCAAATAACACTGATCGAAGCCGTGTTATCCGCTCGACTACCTACCGTCGTCCCCCTGGTGGGACCTTCGTCGATCGTCCTGCTGATTTTGTTGGTAATTATTTATTTTTAAATCGTACACTAATATTCATCTGAATCTTTTTTTTTTATTTGACTTTGCCTGACCCGACAGACTTCGTCCTGTTAGTCCTGTGTTCACATTTCAATAATTCTTACAAAAATCCAGGTCCACGCTACCTACATACTTACATACAGTGGCGTGCCTAGGGGTCAAGGTTAGGACAAGTCCGATAGTTTTTTTATCATCAGCAAGTTGCCCAATTACTGATTAACTCATGCAAGCCCGGCTTTTCGGCTTGTATGAAGGTCCCGCTACTGCTTACATACCCCACCTACCAACCTACCTACCCTACCAACCCCTTTTTTTCGTGGATTTTTCTCACCTTTAAACTTGGACTTCTACAATTATTTCAAGACCAAAATTAGCAATTCATTTTTATGTATATGTTACGGGCTAATATTGCGGTTACATCTAGTTTTAACCGGTTACAACTAGGTGCAGCCGGCCACAGGCGTCTGGCCCGCAGAGGCCAGAGTCTGGCCTCTGCCTCGAATCTTGCGGGCAGCGGGGCGGCGGCGGCAGCGGCGCGCAAGCGGGGCGGGCAACGCAGACCCGTTCTCGAAACGAGCGGGCAGGGCCTCAAGTCTGCTATTACAATAGTGGCAGAATGGTCTACCATTGATTTCATAATTGTTGATTTTGACAAGTTTGGTAATCTACTAACATTATGTCGTTATTATGACTTTCCAATGGTTAACCACTGACACGTCATTGAAAGAAATGATATAGAATGGTAATCTCGTACAAAATGACAACTGAATGACTGACTTAGGCGGTAATCTGATAAAATGTTGACTGTTCCTTTGATCAGTGACCTACCATTATAACGTCATTGTGCAGTCATTGCTTTTAATTCGACCGACCAATGATCGATCATTATGAATTTAGCAGATTATGAAGTTTTAGCAAAATGACAATAGGATCGTGTTGGAATGACGAAATTATAAAAATAGCAGACTTGGCCCCCTGGTCGCGCGGCACTATAGCGGCGTAGTGTTGTGTTCGTGGTTGTGTCGAGATATTTGTTTTTATTCGCGAACGAAATGTTTGAACAACGGCGACATCTTTTTGATTCAAATTTATTTCCTAACGCTAAAAATAAATTTCATACCACTGCAATGCAGACGCGAGGGGGCGGTCACCGCTTGACTGGAGAGCACCGCTCGTTTCCCGCCCCCGCGCCGCTGCCGCGCCGTTGTTTTCGAGGGCAGGTCCATTTGATTTTACGCATTAGATCCTGCCGCCCCGCTGCCCGCAAGATTCGAGGCAGAGGCTTCAGGGGCACCCCGACGTTCGGTTTGGTTAGGTTCTTTTAAACCTGCAGACGTAAATAGGAGCCCCGGTGCGGGGCTCCGTTGACCTGTCGTCGATCGACTTCTGCTCAATGGTTTGGTGCCCCAAGTCGCAGGCTACACCTAAGTTTAACCAATTGCCACTGGCTACACCTAGTTCTAGCCGGTTTAAACTAGGTGTGTGTGAGTGTTTAAACTACTGTGTGAAGAAAGTACCGGGAATGATTCAATAAAAGACAAAACATCTATTAAATATCTAAATTTATTGTATCGCCTTCAAAGTAGAAAGAAAGAAAAGAAAGAAAAATTGTTTATTTGCAACCTCGTACAGGTATAGACGAACATAAAAAAGTGTTATATAAAACAATAAAAGATAAAAAAAAGACTTATGAAACCTGTACAAGACCAAAAAGGCTCCTGTCTCAGCACAATGCTACAACATGAAATGTCGCAGCGCTGGTATTCTGATAGGGCCTTGCAGAGATGCCACGGGCGGCCCCATTTCAGTAGGTCCCTTCCGTAATAATACACTAACGCTAATGTATAACCCAATAATCGAAACATTTTTTAGACGTATTTAACGAATTTTATTTTATGTCATCTTTGCCATGCCGAATCTTGTTGACTGGTTTGCATGTCAAACTCGTAAACCCATGTCTCGTCACCAGTAACAATGCGTTTTATGAATATGGGGTCGGAATTGACTCTTTCTAACGACGTCTTTTGCAATCTTTACGCGATTGAGATTTTTCAGACGATTCTTTGGGTATTATTCGAGCAACAACGTATTTCGTGAGAAAACAATCGTTTAAAACATTACAAATTGATTCTTAAGACAGAAATTTCAGCTATTATCTCTGCCGACTAAAACGACGATTTTGAGTCACCATTTCCTTTATTATAGCGATGTTAGTTCAGTAAAAGACGTTGATGGCCGACCAGAACGAGGCAAATCTTACACCACATCTCGACCACATTTAAATGCATTATACCACTCATACGCACGTTTTTTTGACAAAGTTGATTCACTGAAGCCTTAAGTAACATTTTCAGAGCTTCTGCACACGAAATTCTATTTGCAATGCAACATTTAAGACGAATGATTTCTTCGATTGTGCCAACTACAATCCCTTTAAATGAGCTTTTTAAATGATTAATTCCCGGTACTTTCTTGACAGAATGTTTATAGAAGATGAATGCTGTTGAATTCGCGATTCTCATTATAAGTTACGCAGTTAGGCTTCCGACCCAATATTTAGACTTCAATTTCGACTTTCAGCCAGAGCCACCCTCACCACAGCCATCCTACACCTACCACCATTACGACGATGGAGACGACTTCAATGGAGAGGTTGCATAAAGGTGCTTCTTACTCGCGCTGTCATAGGCTGGCTGTACGATTGTAATAATGACTAAACTTTTACAAAATCTGATAACTACGTTCGTTTTCGGCGCAAAAGTGACTTTATAGTGTTACCCTCAGATTAGGTAACAAAAAGCAGATAAACAGCGCGGAACAGTGAAGCCACAAAAGCAAATACAAATCAAAAGCGAATACCTACAATCTCGTGATTGTATTCGCTTTTGAATTTGTATTTGTGTTTGTTACACCCACGACACTCCATATAAACGGAACGATATAATTGCCTACACTATAAAAATAATAGACTGTACAAATACGTGCATGTGTGTGCGTGTCTAAGCGCCGCTAGAACTAAAACGCCTTATTCACCATCCATCTTGCTGTACGTCCCGCCAAGGTCATACACGATGCACGATTCAAAAGTACCGTGAAAAAAAACAATTAATAATAATTATTGACGTGCAGCAACTTATTCACGGTCGTTTTGCATCGTGCATCGTGCATGACCTTGGCGGGACGTACAGCAAGATGGATGGTGAATAAGGCGCATGAAAGCAGTTCCGAGTGTGTGTTCTACGCGAGAAGAGGTGAGGAACAGTGTTTCGAAGGGGGGCGAAGCGTGTCGCTACTGTACAGGGCCTCAAGTCTGCTATTACAATAGTGTCAGAATGGTCTGTCATTGATTTCATAATTGTTGATTTTGACAAGTTTGGTAATCTACTAATATAATGGCGTCATTATGACTTTCCAATGGTCAACCAATGACAGTCCATTGAAAGAAATGTTAAAGAATGGTAATCTCGTACATAATGACAAATTAATGACTGACTTAGTTTACGAACTTCTTACTACTTCAGATTGCTTATAACACTTATAAATAATATGTAAAAATAAATATAAATGAAATCTGGAATGAATAAATGTTCAAATTTGTTGACAATGTCATTATAACACAATTCTATTATGAGACCATTGACCGCCCAATGATCGACCATTATGGATTTAGCAGATTACGAACTTATAGCAAAATGACAATGGAATCGTGTTGGAATGACGAAATTATAAAAATAGCAGACTTGGCCCCCTGTAGTGCAGCGCGATTGTAGGTATTCGCTTTTGAATTTGTATTTGATTTAGTGGCTTCACTCTTAGTGTTCCGCACAGACTTTTCTACCTTTTGTTTCATAATCTGAGGTGTTACTATACTAGGCAATTTTTCAAATATCTTTAACCTCATAGGACTACATTACTGAAATCATCAACAACCTCTTTGGTTTTATGCATGAAATAAAAAAGCCACGTGGAAGTGCCTACACACGTATCACAGTTATGCGAAAGGATTATGTAAAATAATAATAATATAATAAAGCCTTACCTTTGTAAATGTTACGGGTAAAACTCGAAGTATGGCTATACCAAGTTTTAACCGACTAGAACTTGGTGAGTACCGGCTACATACCAAGTTACACCGCAGGCTACACCCAAGCTTAGCAGTTGGCTAAGCTTGGGTGTAGCCTGCGAACTCGGGACTTGGAGCACTAAACCATTGAGCAGAAGAAAGGCCTACGCAGACCGGGACGGCATGGCAAGGGATTTAAATTTTTAATCGTATCGGTATAGCTATACGACATAAATTTTTTTAAAATGATGCCGTGGCATCGAAAAGGATTTCATTGCACGGCGTTGAAAGACGCGCTACGGGCTCCCGCGGCGGGATGCCGTGGCGTACCGCGGTAGGCAACGGCATGCCAAGGACTCCGGCGCTCGTCGTGACATACCGCGTGGTGAGGCGGGGGTAGGGAAGCAGAAAATGCACACCATTTCCGCACTAAAAGTATCTGGCAGCAGGAGCTGCCGAGGCGTGCTTTGTCTTGCCGCGGCACGCCGTGGCATGCCGTGGCAAGGCGCTGGAATGCGGCGGTATCTAAGCGGCTAGTGTGCGCTGACTGACGGCAAAATCTCTTGCCATGCCGTCCCGGCCTGCGTAGGCCTGAAGAAGGTCGACGCTAGGTTGACGGAGCCCCGCAGCGAGGGGCTCCTATTTCTGTCTGCAGGGTTTAAAGGATCCTAAACAAACCTAACCTCGGGGTGTCCCTGACGTCGGTGTGTCGGCTGCGTCTAGTTCTAGCCGCTTTGCATTTTTTTTTATATTCAAATAGGCTTGCGTTTGACCGCAATTGCACCTGAAGGCTGATTCACGTAAATGACGCGCCGATGAAGTTGTAGTGCAGTTGCAGTTCAGTTCAAGTTTGAGTGATAAATTACGATATTCTTGTAATCTTTGAACTGCGCGTAATCTGCGCGTGAACTGCAAGTCAACTGTACGATAACCAAACTTACTAATGGTGTACCCACATGAGAAAAAAAATATGACTCACTAAATAATCGAATAGAATCAATAACATGTCAATGAATATGAAGTTATTATAATATTTAACATCTGTGGAGGCTTGTTATTAGCAACTGGATAATTTATTGTAGTGACCTATTTTTATGTAATTAGTCTGTAAGCCTTCTTAAAAGTAATGAAAAAAAAAAATACAACAGTGCAGATATTAGTGCTTTTTAACTGTAATTTTGAGACGTCATGAAAACGAATAGTAGAATACCAATCATGTTGCGTTCCGAAGCACGCACGAAAGACAGTAGAATGCCGTTATTGCGCTCGCGTGACGCAAACTTACCGCGAGCGTATCTGACAGCGGTAGAGAATACGAAAAGCGTTGTTTTGATTGAAACTTAACTGCAACTGCACTGCAACAGCACAGCTTTAGTTACGTGAATCAGCCCACATATCTTAAGTGATGATGCGGCCTAAGGTGGAACACGCTTGCCTAAGATGAACCGGTTCACTCGTGCCTTGAAGATAACCAGATTATATTTATCAGGGAACAGAGAGGCGGGCAGTTAATTCTACAGTCTGGCAGTTCGCACAATAAATGTGGAATCAAAGCGCTTGGTCCGAGACCGTGGAACTTCAACCATTATGGCGGTGACGCTTCGCTGTATCTCTGCTCGTCCGATGATGGAATGGAGATGGGGGAATTAAATTGTGCAATTCCAAGCACACTGTCCGAAATGTACCCGATAAAAGACCGATATGTTCAAGGCTCTGGAGCTTAGCCCTAACCAGGGAGTCGTTGTTAATGAGCCTCTTGGCACGTCTATCTGTCGTCGTTTATTTAGCTGATCCATCCCAAAGGTGCGAACAATACTCCAGGCTCGATCGAAGTTGTGCTTTGTATAAGTTGAGCAGCTGTTCCGACGTGAGTACTTTCGCACCTTTGCGGGGACTCCCAGCTTTTTGGCAGCAAGTTGGGCTGAAGGCTAAGCCTAGATCTCAGTCTAAATTTAGTTGTAACCCTTTGATTATATATAATGTCTAGATGGAGCGTCAAGTGCACGCAAACGTGTCAAAAAGTGTCAGCCAACTATTGGCTGACAAGTGCTTATATAATCAAAGCCCAAATGCGTAATAATAATAATAAATGATTAATATATGTATAATAATATTAATTTATGTATAATTATATACATAATTGCTTATATAATCATTATTTACGCACACAGAGACGTAGATGCACAGTGTAAAACGACGCCTGCACGCACACATAATTGAATTTGTTGACTCGTTTTCTTTGTTATGATTGTAGGGCGCCGCTCCATCTAGACAAATCAAAGTTGTAACCTAAGATAAGTAGGATACATCTAAGATTAACCGCATGTGGCCGGCTGTATCTAGTTCTAGCCGGTTAAGACTAGGTGTAGCCGCACTTAGGGTATTAGCCGTAACATATAAACAACAAATTGTAAACAACTATAATTGTATGAACATTTTACATCAATTTAAATTGGGAATAAATAATAAATGATCACCAAATCTTAGTCACCAAATGACCACCAAAAATTATTAAATGATCACCAAATCTTAGGACCTTTAAGTCCCCCCTTGGGCGGATCCGACATGGTTAAGTAAGGTTAGAGCTGTGACCCCCTACGCACGAGGCTAGCGAGCAGAGCGAGCGTGCCGCGGCAGCAGCCGCCGAGTGCCAGGACCAAATACAGTCAAACTCATACATTTCTACAATACTTTGGTTAAATGTTGGTGATCATTTACTATTTTTAGAGGTAATTTAATATCTAATAGAGGTTCGTTAAACTTAAACCATTTAAATTGACAGCTCTCATTAATGTCTGTCTCTCCCTTGTTTTTATTTATTTATTTAAAACATGGCACGTCAACAATATAAACACAAATAATTATATTAACATTTGAGTGGACTTAAGGCTAGTGTCTATACCTATTACAGACATGCACAACATTAACTAAATGTCAGTTACAAAATTGATTTATTTATAAATTATAAAATGTATGCAAAAATATATAATATTAAAATTGTAAAAAATAAAAAAAAATAGGAAAATAGGAAATGCAAAAATAATAATAATTAATCAATAATGTCAAGTATAACCAGTTTTAAAAATATTGTAAATAGTTCGAAATACTTTCAAAAAGGTCTTAGAAGAGTTCTAATACAAAACAGTGTGATAAATAATATTTAAATCTTAAAAAATAAAAGGTTGGCAATTAATAAATAAATCAAAATAAAATTATACAAAATTAGAATCATAAGTAGTAAAAAGAAAATCAGAATTAAAATCAAAATTAACATCAAAATAAAAATAAAAATCAGAATTTAAATTAAATAGACAATTATACAAACAAAAGAAAAACAAAAACAAAATCAGTCGGCAAAATAAGTACAAATTACAGGCTATGCTTGAATTTATTCTCATAAGAACGTGTTGTTCACTTAAAATGAGATACAATGTGATATATTATTGTACGTATTTGCCTCTAGGTGTAGGGTTTCTAATAACTTTCTTCTAAACTGTGTGGGGTGGTGAAAAATTTTATTGGAGAGAAAGAGATATAAATAGCTTTAAATAATGTTAGCTCGCGCACAATAAAATTGGCATCGTTGTAACGCACGTATAAGCGGTTTTGATTGGTTGACTGAATTATTAATAATCAAATCGTAGCAGCTATTTCGCGTTTGATAATTGGTCGCATTAATTTTTCATATTTTTTTAAAATTTTAGATTATTTTTTCCTGTGGGTTCTGTTATTTCTAAGTACCTATACTCAATTTACAATAGCATTGGACAGAAGTTGAAATAGTTTATTTTTAATGCACACTTAGTAACAAAAGTACAATAAACATGTTTTATCTACGATAGACACAGAATTTATTATAATCAATTTTTACAGAAGCTGTCGCACGTATTTGTAATCATTTTAATAATTTCTCTTCTAAAATCATGTGGTATTTATTCAGTTGTATATTTAATTCCAATTTAAAATTACAGTGTCAATGCCAAAAACCTAACAGAAGCAGGGATGAACAATATCGGGAACGTTATTCGTTTCGATGTTACCTAATCTTTAAAAGCCTTTTATTTTGTTTATATTATTATACGTCCATATTTAATACTATCTTAGATCGATTTATCAAAATTATGTTAAAATGATTTTAATTAAACTTGTTTTAACTTATATTTAGCTTCCCATTAGGTGAGATAGTGGTCAAATGTATGCCTATCAAATGATTAATAAAAAAAAAATGTTTTACATTCCTGCTTCTGCAATCTTCATTTTTCTAATACTATTATAAATAGAGTATAGTCATTTAAAAAAACCTGTTAAGTATACCATGCTTACATTATACACACCGATGCACTTTATCATCTAACAAAGGCAGCCCATATATTATATTCATTAAAATTTTAATAATTTAGAAAATATTATTCAAAAAGAATGACGATCGTATCTACTCCAATTAAATCTTGAGTTTGGATTACAATATCTGTGTTAGAATCTCGAAACCTTAGATTATTGATAGGGGTCCGCGACTAGATACGCACTTGTCAAATATGACAACAATTACTAAGTGGGCTTGCACGAGCTAGGGATGGGCAAGTGATAAAAATATAAAATATATATATATATATTTTTTTAATTTATATAAAATATTTTTAAACACTATCAATAATTATCTAGTGAAAAACATCGATATATCGTCAGTTTTCGCATGATTATTCATACCTATATATTCAAACTTTGTAAAAAAAAATACACGAAAATAGAAGAAAATAGTATTTTTTATGAATGCTCGACCCTGAACAATTATATACAATTTAATCAAATCAGTAGTCATCAGATATGGACATTAGGAGCACCCTCTGCTTAATGAGCTCGCCTGTTAAACGGCGTCTATTGTCGGGTACTGTCAGATTCACAGTTGAAGCATTTCAAAAGATTGTGGCGGGATTTTTTAAAATTAACGATACGCGAAGAGCATGCAAGGAGTATCTAATAACATTAAACACGATACCAAAGTAGCTTTAAAAAAAAAACAAAATTTATACAAATTCTCTAAAATAAATATCGAATATCCGATATATAGCGAAAATATCGAAAATAAAAAAAAAACGAAACCCGAACCCGGATTTTTTACCAGCATGTTTTATTATATTTTATAAAAGTAAAATCAAATCCAAGGCACCCGTATTTTTGCGTTTTTAGAAATGATGTACGTTTCATTCATAATTTCAACTTTGAAGTTAAGTATAATTACTTTAGTATTATATCATCTGTGGTATAATCTAAAAAGACGTAAGCGCCAAATGACGTCATGCTTACGGCGGAATAGCGTTTATACTTTGCTTTTCTGTGACCCGTCAAAAAAAAAAATTATCATTAATATTACAATTCATATATTGACATTGACATGTCTTGTTTGACGTTAATGTTTTCATCTAAACCATTGAAATGCTTATGCAAAGGTAACTACCTCTTTCCACCGTATATGTGACGTCATCACATGTTTTTTGATTTTATTTATTTTTCTCAGAAATAAAGAAATTAATAAATATAAAAATATATATATTTGGACTCAGGATACGAAAATAAAGAAATGGTATTTTTCTTTTATGGTCATGTCAGTTTTGAAATGTTGCCGTCAATTGTATGGAAAAATATCGATATTTTGATATAAGTATCGAAATTTTTTGCCCATTCCTAGAACGAACCAGTCTCGTTGCAAGCAATGTGTCAGGTGGACGTACGTATTATTTTACGGACGGACAGATGTATTTTATGAATTTTTGGTTATAATCTGAATGAAGATGCCAATCGTTTTTTAAAATTATTCTACAAAAAATAAGAAAGACACTGAGATAACATTCCATGTGTAAGTATCGTATAATTTCTAAATTTTAATGTAAATTAACAGAAATCGGTCAAAGATTAACAGAAATCGGTTGAGCGGTCACAAAATATTAATGACACCATTCAGTGTTGTCGCTTATACAAAATCAATTTCCCATGATTGAGATTTTTATATCGGAATTTATTGTTACTAACTATATTTTATATAATATAATCTACTTCCTAGTTATTATTATATATAATCTAGTTCTATATTATTATTTTTTTTCTATGCAAACACTATTTTATGATTTTTTTTTATGGAATTTTAGTCGCGTCCATTCCTTTTATGAACCGACTTAAAAAATGAAGGAGGTTGTCAATTTGACATAATATACATGTTTTTGTTTTGTTTTTATGTAGTCAGTTTTCGATGATTCTTTTTTTAATTGTAATTGTATCCTACCTCAAAGTTGGTCCCATATAAATTTTATAAAAATATTTCACCCCTAAACGTAAAAAATAAAGGTACGACGGAATGATTTAGCTGTCACCGCTTAGTAATTAATTTGTATTATATGAAGTAGGCACTAAAAAGCGAAAAAAGAAGCAATTTTATAAAAAAGAAGAAATTTTTTTTTACAACCGCCTTCAAAAAGTAAAACCCGGACAATTGCAAGTCGAACTCGCCCACCGAGGGTTCCGTACATATTTGTAGGTAAATATCTACAGGTATTTCTATACTAATCCATACTTTAATTTACTTAATATTAAAAATGCGTTTTTTGCGACATATACGGCCGTATCTTTTTTCACGTTAACATAGAGGGTTCATTTTTTTACAGCATCAAGGGACCGTAGACTTGAGTATATGGTTTTAATTTCAACTCGATACCTCCACGCGTTCCCGAGATAAAGGGTCTTGACAGACAGACAGACGGACAACAAACTGATCCTAAGGCTATAAGGGTTCCGGTTTTTCCAATTGAGGTGGCAATACAAAACAACAAACCAAATCAAAGAAGCCGACTTGCGAATTTAAAGTTATTTGTTAATTACTTTTTGAAGGCGGTTGTCTTTTTGTAAAAAAACTATTTTATTATAAAACTCGATGCTGAAAAATCTTAAGAATGTTTGGATATCACGGGCAACCTTATCACATCCTATTTCCTGGTCCATTATTTTATAAGAGTTTATTACAAGAGTGGGCTGTGTGTACTTGGCTTCAAATTGGCTCATCAAATCAATTGGCTTTAAAACTTAAATAATGCATAGTTTTGTTATATTGTTTATTAAATGTTGTGTATAAAATAATAAATGTTTTATTATATGTCATCATCATCATGTCAGCCGAAAGACGTCCATTGCTGGACATAGGCCTCCCCAATAATCGCCACGCTTGGCAGGCGGGTTGGCGATCTCAGTATGGTTGTTACAAAGGCACAGAGAACGCTGCTGCCCATTCTCTGGTGAGTCCCTCAGTTGCCTCTTACGACACCCACGGGATGATTATGGGATGGTGTTATTCTTTACGTCCGACACCATACGGACAATACGGATACTAGACTAATATTATAAAGATGAAGGGTTTGTTTGTTTGGTTGAAGCGCTAATCTCAGGATCTACTAGTTCGAATTGAAAAGTTCTTTTTAACCGACTTCAAAAAGGAGGAGGTTATCAATTCCAATGTTTATATATATATTTTTTTTTTATGTATGTTCGGGCATAACTCTGTCATATATAGACGTATTTGCAAAATTCTTTTTTTGTTCGAAAGGAGTTTATTCCGAAATGGTCCCATATAAATTTTACCAAAATTGATACAGCTCTTTTTGAGAAACTCAACAAAATCCCAAAAAAAAAATACTTAGACGACGTTTTAGTTTCTTCAATAATTGGAGGACTTACAATCTCTTTTGAGTGTGTCACCGTTTCTTAATGGATTTGGATGTTAAGACAACACTAAAAAGCTAAAAATAAAAAGGTTTTTCAAAAAAAGGGAAACTCCTTCATAAATAACTTTAGCACAGAACACACATTACTTAAGTTTCGGAAGTCGGTGGCGGTGGCTTTGTGTTTGTTGTTTTGTATTGCCACCGACTTCCGAAAGCATGTGTTGGATAGTCCATTTATCGAGGAAGGCTATAGGCCCATGCGAAGCCGGGTCGGGTTGCTAGTTTCTCAGTAAAGGTTAGCTAGTGGTAACGCGCGTTAGTTATGAATCTGTCAAACTTTTCTGCTAGAACTACCCATAACATTTAAAACAAAGTGACATTGGCATGATGATACTTTTTGTCAGGTGCAATAAAATAATATTTTTTTCAACACACTTTCTCATAAAATGACTCTAATTTCACCGTAATTAGGCACATAATGACAACTGTAATCAAACTGTGACTTTTTCATTGCTATTATTCACAAGTGAGTTATAAGGTTGTTTTTTATTTTATTGGTTGAGTTGCTTTGTTCTTAGAAAAAGTTTCGATACAAAAAAGATCGTATTCAATAGTATAAATAAATGAATGTACCTATTGCTTGCTCAATTCATGCAACTTCGTATTTAAATAGATAATTTCATTTGTAGGTACGTTTTAAAAAAATAAAAATTTCACTCAATTATAACTTTTGTTTTCTCTGTACTATACGCACACTCAGTAATAAACTGACAGATTACAGTTTAGGCCCAAAATTAGTTCGACAAGCAAAGAGATACGTTTAACGTCATCCATCTTTCTATCTCGGTTTTTTTTCGATATCTAGTTCCTATACGGAGGTTTTACACTATCCATACTAATAATACGAAACTAATATACAAAACTTTGAATTTCCCATTTTATTCGTGGCTAGATTGCTATCCACGAAAAGACAAAAAAAAAGAAACCTAATTCTGTTAGTCTATGGCCGATCGCCATTGTTTTATGCGCGCGCATAGGAAAACTGATTACTTTTTCCCGCCATTGCGAAAAAAAATTCACAACTCGTTTTCACTGTTGAAAATTATTTTTTTGTATTATTTTCTTCACAAGTGTGTTGAAAAACGTCGTATGATGCACGTGTGTAATGATGATTACTGTCCTCGGCTCTCTTAAGACCCTCACCTAACGGCTCGGGTCTCAATGGCGCCTCAGCGGTAATCACCAACATTACACACTTGTACCATAATGTACTATTAGCTTCCGGAGCAACTTTTTTTACCAGCTTTTTATTAGCTTCACCTGTATGTTTGTTTGTAACCGACTTCTTTGGGTGCGATTTTGACCCACTTTAAACGGCATGATTTCGTTCAAACTTTGTAGATTTATCGAGGACCGATGACAATACACTAATTTGATAAAATAATTAAAAAAAAACAAAATAAAAAAAAACATAAGTCGTTCAAAATTAGTTGCCGAAAAAACATCTATTATATACTAGGAAGGTACTGCACAAGCGCCCCTGGTAGAATAAATGTACATAATATTTATAGATATAGATATAATAACCAAACCAAGTAAAAAATAAATAATAGTTTAAAAAAACTAAACACACGCTTTTTATAGAAAACCAAACTAAAATATAGAAAATAAATTTAAAAAAATTACCTATTGTAGCGGATATATCCGTATCCGAACGCCAGCTCCCGGAACGCATTGGTCGTGGCCATGAAGATTTAGGTATAAATGGAGCCAACACAGAACAAAAGTTTGAAACCAACTGTGGGCTGATGCTCTCTTTCTAAATGCATACATAAGAACGAGACAATGATATGTGTTTTCTTTATCTTATGTATGCATTCAGAAAGAGAGCGTCTGCCCACAGTTGGCTTCACTTAGGTATTTAGAGTGTTGCCTCCACTTTTATCTATAAGCTTCTTGGTCGTGGCAGAGCGCCTACGCGGTACTCGCCAACTCGCTAGAGTGTGTATCCAAACACTCCCGCGTATGCGCCTGTCAGCGTCCAATGAGGTTGCGCTGTGCGATCACCCACCGCACGGACCAATAGAATTTAAGTTAGACATGGTGAACAGAGACTTGAAGTATGGCGGACGTTATAAAGTTAAGATATTTTATGTTGGTCTTGTGATATAATGTTTGTGTGTGTCGAATTATACAAATTACTTCGTACAAGGTTCCTTATTTCATTAACCTGACCTACCCCGACTATACTATTTTATTTAAAAAAAAGCGGGGGGTGCATGGTGTCAATAGTCATAAATATTTTATTGACAGATATGAGTAGAGTGATTATCATTTTGATAATATCTTAAAAAGCACCCCACGCTTTTTTTTAAATAAAATAATTTATCAAAATTTATTTTCTATTTTTTAGTTTGGTTTTCTATAAATAGCGTGTTTTTAGTTTTTTTTAACTATTATTTTTTGGGAATAAATATAATGACCATCAAAAAATATTTTAGAAAACCAAATGTAGGTAGTAATTTACCACCAAATCTTAGTGTGCAAAATGCTTTAGTCGCTGATTACCTAAAACGCGGTCTGCCAATTTCGCGTTATGCCTAGATCTAACGAGCGATCGGCGTATTGATATTTAGACCCATTGAGTATTAGTTAATGAGCGAAGTAGGCGAATTGAGATTTTGGTTTAGTGCGTATTAGCTCAAGGGCGAGGTAGGTATGGGACAAGCCCGCCACACTATTCCCTAACCACTGTAACTCCTGTAAGCCAGAATCAACAGTGGCGACCACCAGAAAAGCGCCAGAGCAATGAAGATCGACGAGTCCCAGAGAAACGATTCAACTGTCTTGGATCCCGCAACGAAATTAATCAGAAAAGAACAGCGGAGGAGTAAGAAAAACATATTTTCATCCCACCATCTCGGAAAGAGTATTTTTAATCTTCAATATCTGAGTGGAAAAGCCGTTTTTATTCTCTAGAGGATAAAGTAAATTTATCTTCAATATCTGAGTGGAAAAGCCGTTTTTATTCTCTAGAGGATAAAGTAAATTGAATTTAGAACATCGTGTGCACTAAGTTTGTGAATTAAAAAAAAACATTAAACCTATTTACTGCTACCTCTATGGTGCCGAATATATCATACAACTTTTTTTTAATTTGTTAAAAACTCAGACTTTGTAAACGTTTTTTTTTTGCATTTAGTCATTTCCTCGCTGAGGTGGAATGAAAAGTTACGTGTTGCACTCGAGTGCAAAGATTTTTCACCTCGTGCTCTTTTGATTCCCTCGCTAACGCTCAGGATTCTAATTTTGAATCACTCGCTGCGCTCGTGATTCAATTTTAGAATCCTTCGCTTGCTCGGTCATCAAAATTGAACACGCGGTTAAAAAGCAACTTTGCACTCTTGTATAACAAATAACTATTTCCACTTCCCTCCAAATCAAGCAGGAGACAGAACAGAACTAGGCCAATAGGCACAAAGGGACGTTTACAACTGGGCGAGGTAGGTATATTGAGCGTTAGGTTATGAGCGAGGCAGGCAATTTAAGACTTAGTTTCAGTGCGGTGTGGGGGCCCATCATACCACAGGCCATACCCCTGGTGGTATGGTGGGTCGTTTGGGTTAGGTTAGAACTGTGACCATCAAAGCGCGAAGGCGAGCGAGAGGAGCGAGCGGTGCCGCGACAGCGGTCGCCGAGCGCCAGATCCCCTCTATTGTATTGAAGTTTGTATTGAACATTCGACTCTCGTGAATGTCTTATCGCTAAATTCCCATGATGAGAAATAGGTTTATTGCGACATAGTCATATCGCTAAAAGACCATAGTGAGAAATAGGTTTACTGCGACATAGTCGTATCGCGAAATGGGCAATATGAGGAGTAGACCTATTGCGACATAGACAAAAACATACTTAGTCCCAAGGCTTATTTTAAATGACATTTTGGCATAACGCGAAATTGGCAGACTGCGTTTTAGGTAATCAGCGAGTAAAGGTGCAAAATAACCAAAATCTTTTTGACCCTTAAGCACAGATTAACTAATAGTTCCTTTGCCTTAAGTCCCCCCCCGGGGCGGATCCGACATGGTTAGGTTACAACTGTGACCCCCTACGCCCCCAGAACCAAATCGCTTTTTACAGTCAAACTCATAAAATTTTGGTGATCATTTACTATTTTTGGTTTTATTTTATTCACTATTTTTGGTGATCATTTACTAGATTTGGAGGTTCGTTAAACATAAGCCCTTTTTTTTCCGGGAATAGTTCAGCGTCCGTTGATAATACCTTTATTACAACAAAACACTCGTAACGTGACTTCTATAAAATAGTAATTTAACCACGCTAATAGTGTTTACGTAATAGTTTGGTGGCGCCCTCTGAGATTAGCGAAGCGTAAGCAACCCTATAGCGGCCGTTGAGGCTCTGGGCGGTAGATCTTTGGCCCTCGTCCTTCTCGTACTTCGTATGTGAATCGAAAGTAGGAATACCTACTATAAACACACTACACTACTTACAAAAAAAAGTCTTTACGTGATCAGAGGGCTGGCCTTCTTGGGTCAAAGAATTAGCATTGCCATACAACGTGGTAATATGCTGGGGTTGGATCTAGTATCTGGAAGCAGGGGTTGGGGGTAAAAAGTGTTGAAATTGGCAGGGGTTGGGTCTCCGATTATAACGCTACTACTCTCATCATTTCTGCCGAAAGATGTCCACAGCTGGACATAGGCCTTCCCGAAGGGGGGTTTTGCCATAATCGCCACGCTTGGCAGGCGGGTTGGCGATCGCAGTATGGTTGTTACAAAGGCACAGAGAACGCTGCTGCCCATTCTCTGGTAAGTCCCTTAGTCGCCTCTTACGACACCCACGGGAAGATATGGGATGGTGCTATTCTTTACGTCCGACACCACACGGACAATACGACAACGCTACTACTCTCATTAAACAGAATTGCGTAAATTTTGAGAAATTAATAAAATAAATTACTCCTCAAATCACACTTGACAACCAAATCTGTCAAAAATAGTCAAAATATATTGTTTGTATCATGGTGTAAAATATCGTGCAAAATTGATAAATCGGAACGTAAAAGAAAATAATGACATTTGTGTCTTGTGTCAAACTCTCGTGCTCTGGACAGAAAAAACTTAGGCTATACCCTGCAGACAGAAATAGGAAGTTACAAAATGTCGTTTCCGTTTTATGGGATTGGCACCAGGGGGCACAAGGGGGGGACGGAGTAACCCCTCCACCGCATCTTTCCCCAACCCCTGCTACCAAATACTAAATTTCGACTCCTCCGAAAAACCCCCTTAGAAAATTCTTCAGCGCTTTTTGAAAAAATCAACAAAAACCAAAAAATATACATCACTTCACACACTTTCGATTCTTCCATCTTTGGAGGACTTTCAATCTCTGTTTTAACTGTTGTGGCCGTTCCTTAATGGATTTGGGTGATAAAAAAAGTGGAAAATAAAAACTTATTTGAATAAAGGAGAACGGCCTTAAAAATAAAAGTGGTAAATAACTTTGGCACAGAACACACATAACTTTAATTTGAAGGCGGTTCTCTTTTTTCAAAAAAGTTTTTATTATTAAAACATTAGTCCTTCCTCCTAATCAAAATTATATTATGTTACACAATATTTTTGAAAATTATGACATTATGTTTACTCCTGATAAAGTCGTAAAAATAATTCAAGGAGAGCCTATTTTTCCATCGGTATAGGAGTGAGGCGTGCGATGATATAATTGTAAGTAATTTAAGGTGGAGTTTCTATAAGTCGACTAGCGTAGCGCTAAATAAATAAAGAACGCATGCACCCATCACCTGCCTAGTCTTTTCCCAAATATATTGGAGTCGGCGTCCATCACCGTGTGGTCCCGGTCGTGAATAGCACCACCCCATTTCTACCCGTGGGTGTCGTAGAAGGCGACAGTGGGATATTAACCAGAGGATGGGCAGTAGCGTCCTTCTGAGTATCATAACACACAACACAATGTGTGTTTGTGTGCTAAAGTTATTTATCACTTTTTAATTTTTGAAGGCATTTGCTTTTTTTTTGTTTTTTTTTTTATAATTAAATTTATTAACGTGGACAATACCAAGAAGCTTATAGATAAAAGTGGAGGCAACACTCTAAATACCTAAGTGAAGCCAACTGTGGGCAGACGCTCTCTTTCTGAATGCATACATAAGATAAAGAAAACACATATCACTGTCTCGTTCTTATGTATGCATTCAGAAAGAGAGCATCAGCCCACAGTTGGTTTCAAGCTTTTGTTCTAAGTGTTGGCTCCATTTATACCTATATCTTCATGGACAATACGCAAGCACAGAGCACTTAACTTATAACGGACGAACCAATTAATGACTTAAGTCTATACTTAATGTCACAGTAGCGCTCTGAGAACCACACACCTTTATTTGTAGTAAAGAAATAAACTGGACGATCGGCTTCAGTCAGTATTGTTTTATACTTCGTTGAGCGCACACGTGTTACCAAAATGTCGGCTAACGTTTCAATTATCTTGAACAATGGACGCCCGTGCCCTGTCCTCGGGCTTGGGACTTGGAAGGTAGGATTTTAATTCTTCACTTCAAAAAAGGAGGAGGTTGTATGTTCGACTGTATGTATATTTTTAGGGTTCCGTACCTCAAAAGGAAAAAACGGAACCTTTATAGGATCACATTGTTGTCCTTCAATATCGAGTTGAACTTCTCAGTTTCTTTCAGTTTTCTTTTTTCAAAAAACTTTTTTGAAAAAAGAAAACCGCCTTAAAAAAAAAAAAAAAAAGTGATAAATAACTTTAGCACAGAACACACATGACTTTAGTTTCGGAAGTCGGTGGCTCTTCTTCCGAAACTAAAGTCTTCTTCTTCTCACTTTTAAGTTTTTTTTTGAAGGCGGTTCTCTTTTTTCAAGAAAGTTTTTATTTTCCACTTTTTAGTGCCTCCTTATCACTCAAATTCATTAAGGAGCGGCAACACAGTTAAAACAGAGATTGAAAGTCCTCCAAAAATGGAAAGATGAAAGAAACGAAAACGTCTTCTCGTGTTTGTTGTATACTAAAACCTTCTCCAGAATGTAACAAACACTTTTCTAAAAACCGCATCAAAATCGGTTCAGTCAAACGGGAGATAATCGCGGACAAACATACATACATACATACGGGTCGAACTGAGAACCTCCTTTTTTTTTTAAGTCGGTTCAAAAGCATACAGTGATTTATGTCGCAAAGAACGTACATTTCGACACTCTCAAGGGAATCAAAATATAGGGTACTTTCCGTTGACCTAAAACTATGAAATTTGGCAAGTATTATCGTCTTACACTATAAATACAGGGAAAATTCTGAAAACTATACATTTGTAATTAAATCTTTAAAAATATATTCTTTATTTATAATAAGCTTTTGTCCGCGATTTGGTCCGTGTGAATGTCGGTTATCGCGGATGCAGACGAAGTCCCAGATTAAAAAGTATCCTATGTCCCAAATTTCATCTAAATTGGTTCAGCGCGCGACGACACGGTTGGCGCAGTGGCTGAGCGATCGACTGCTGCGCAGCGTGTTGCGGGTTCGATTCCCGCCCAGGGTAAACATTGGTGTGATGAGCACTTGTGTTTGCTTTGTGTCTGGGTGTTGTTTATCTATATATGTATGTATTTACAAAAAAAAATGTATTTGTGTATGTATATCAGCTGTCTGACACCCATAGTACAGGGTCTCCCTAGTTTGGGGTCAGATGGCCGTGTGTGAAAATGTCCCCACATATTATTTATATTATTATTATTTATTTCATCGTGGAAACGTAACAGGCAGAGTTACTTTCTCATTTATAATATTAGTATGGAAGTATGGATATGTAGAGGGTACCTACTTTGTACGGAACCCTCGGTGAGCGAGTCCGACTCACACTTGTCCGGTTTCCGTGCGTATTTTGAATATCTTCTTCTTCATCAACCTTAAGACGCCCACTGCTGGGTATGGTCTCCCTCAAGGGGGGTTCAGCCGTAATCGCCATGCTTGGCCGATGCATGTTGGCGATCGCAGTTGAGTAGATGTTATATTACTCAAAAGGGCGCTGCTGCTCATCGTCTGGTCTATATCCTTCTGTCGCTTTCTACGATACCCACAGGTATAAATGGGGCATTTTGAATATATACCTATCTAAAAGTTGCACAATTTTCCTTGGTATATACCGTACATACTTAAATAAAAGATTGTTTCAATAATTTTGACGCTTTTAATTACAAACATATTTAGACTAAGTACTGTAGTATTTATTAGTACTAGATTAGTCATTAAGCACCTAGCTAGACTACCTAGTGCATGTTACGACTTGAACTTCAGCATTAATAATCAGCCTGACGCTGATGCTGATGTTGAAAATGATGCTGATGTTCAGCGGATGCTGATGCTGATGATCGCAACAACACTGGTGGATACTAATATTATAAATGCGGAAGAAACTCTGTCTGTTAAGTTTTCACGACGAAATGGCTGATTTCAATAACATTTTGTGTGACGATGCGATAGTTTAAACCCTGGGGTAAGATAGGTAGATAAAGGCTACTTTTGAACCGACTTCAAAAAGGAGGACGTTATCAATTCGGATGTTTATTAATTTTTTTGTATGCATGTTCGGGCAAAACTCCGTCATATGAGAATGACACAACTCAAAAACTAAGATTTTCAAAAATCTCCGTTTTTTTAGTCAGTTTTTGAGTTGTGTCATTGTTTGTACTTTGATCTTCTTCTTTTCGAATCGATGGTTTTCCTTTATGCTAGACTACTTGGGCCCAGTAGGTAGCCACATTTATCGCAGCATCAGTGGCGTTTTTAATGTCCTCTAAGGAGCAGGTGTAGGGGCACTTTGGGCACTGTAATAAGTGGGCCATTGTCTGGTCAGGATCACCGCACTCACACTGGGTGTCGGTGGGATCTATTACTGTACTTAGATAAATGTTGGTGATCATTTACTATTTTTGGAGGTTATTTACTATATCTGGAGGTTCGTTAAACATAAGCCATTTAATTTTAATATTACTATAGACTACTTACTTTAGACTACTCTTTGTAGGTCCAGATAGCGTTATCAACTGCTTACCCCCCACGCATTGAAACTTCGAAAAGGGGGTTAGCAGTTGATGACGCTGTCTGTACATGTCATGAATAATACCAGCCTATAATAGGGTATTACACCCATTTTTGAAAAGTGTCTCAATGAAATTCTGTAGTGCTAATATACCACCAAAAAAAACACAAAATTTTTATTAAATCGATAAGTGCCATAAAATGCACCTAAATTTTAAATTTTCAAATTTCGCGCGTAATTTGACGAAAACGCCTCTTACTGGACGCCATATTGCTCAGCGTAAATGACGTCAGTTCGTTTTGTATCAAATGAGCTCATATTAAATATGATAATTGTATATCTTTCAAAAATAATTAAAAGCATATTTTGTAATAGGTGTAATAATGAAAAAAATACGTTGGTTACAAAAATAATAAAAGTACAAAGCCTATAATACGCCAATCGGTTGACTGACAGTTGACAATTTTTTGTTTACACAGCCGTATGGCGCAATAACATGGCCGCTACTATTTCACGGTGTTTTATAACAGATTAAAAATACTGAAAACTTTGAATTGAATTTAAAAAATTGTTTTGTTATTTTATAAACTAAAACTTACATTTCCCGACTGCTTTATGTCTAAACTGTCTCAATAACATGTTTATAGATTTTTTCTCGTATAAAGTAAAATACCCTATTATAAATCTTCTGATACAAAGAAGGTACACGCATTGAACGCGACGCTTGGAGGGCGATTACAGACTTAGGTAGGTATATTCATTACAAACCACGCCTTCTTCCGCGTGAATTTCCTCTCACATTCGGTTTTTATAATGCCTAAGCACTCAGGCGTAACGTAGTTTCCTATTAGCCAAATAATTATCAAAATCGGATCAGTATTTCCAAAGATACATGCGCGCTCAAGCTCAAACAAAAAAGCAAGCTCTTCATGTACTTAGTGACCTTTTAGAAAATCAAACAAACACATTTTGGTAAATATTCTACTTACCTATAATAATAATAATAAGCTGTTACGGCATGTCGTGTAGCTCACGTCAAATTTGCTAATGATGACAGAGCTACACGACCAAAACCTGCCGTACCAGTGCAGGGCGTGGCAGTGCAGAATTGAGCGGCGGATTAGTCAGGCCAGAATGCTCATCGGCAAATTAATCTGCTTTTGTGAGGCGGGCATTCTCGGGGACTGATATCAGTCCTCGAGACTATATGCCTTGGGTCACAGAGCGCATCGACTCCCTGAAGCAGAAGGCGTATGCATGGGCAAACCGTATTCGAAGGTATAAGCGACGGGCGGAACGATACTCTCAGAATCGCTCATTCCAGAGCGATGAAAGGTGGGTTTATAGGACTTGGGAGCGACCGATTCAAAGTGTGACTGATACGCGCCTGCCGGATGATGACGCCATGTACTCGTTCTGGCGCAACATCTGGTCGGTGCCTGTCAGGCACACTGACGGTGATTGGACTCAGGATGTCGAACGAGCGTGTGACGCGTTACCAGAAATGGGGGCAATCACTATCAGCCCCCAAGATGTAGCTTGTGCAGTCCGTCCATTGCCCAATTGGAAGTCTCCAGGGCCGGACGGGCTGCACAACTTCTGGATCAAATGGTTCAGAAGGTCGCACGTTTGTTTGGCGTCTTGGTTCCAGTCATGCTTGGAATCAGGATCGTTGCCCAAGTTTTTGACGACAGGAATAACCCACCTGCTCCATAAATCAGGTAGTACTGCGGAACCCAAAAATTATAGACCGATCACATGTTTGCCGACGGTCTATACAGTTTTTACATCCATTTTGAGAGCTAGTATTAACCACCACGTAGACAGTAACGGTATCATGTCTCCCTCTCAGAATGGATGTAGGAATGGATCCCGCGGTACTAAGGAGCTGCTCCTGATTGTCATGGCCATCAGCCAACAGGTTCGCTGATCCCGAAAGGATCTGTCGACATGTTGGATAGATTACAAGAAGGCCTATGACTCTGTGCCGCATACATTATGGCTCATGAGGGTGCTAGAGTTGTATAAGATAGATGCCACTCTGCGCACCTTCCTGATGTCGTGTATGGGGCAATGGAGGACGGTCCTTCGCTATCCAGGATGTCGACATATCCAGAGGAATAGTGAACCGATAAGGATTGAGCGGGGTATATTTCAGGGCGACAGTTTGAGTCCGCTTTGGTTCTGCTAAGCCTTGAATCCTCTAAGCACACTGCTGAAGAATTCAAGTCTAGGCTATCGGTTGAAGAGAGGAGGTCAGGTAATA
Source organism: Charanyca ferruginea (assembly GCA_947361185.1). Lineage (NCBI taxonomy): Eukaryota > Metazoa > Arthropoda > Insecta > Lepidoptera > Noctuidae > Charanyca > Charanyca ferruginea. The sequence continues at coordinate 2,615,170 of OX376080.1, forward strand.
TCTCACCTTCTTTAAATGGATTACTTAAAACTCTTTGCCCCCAACAGTTCACAGCTGATGGAGGTACTGAAAGTAACAGAAACTTTTAGTAGCGCCATCAGGATGGAATTTGGTGTGGACAAATGTGCGGTCATGCATGTCAAGCGAGGGGAGATTGTGGAATCCGAGCGAGTCCAGCTCTCGGATTCCATAAACCTTAGATCCCTCTCTTCAATTGAGACCTATAAATATTTGGGTATGGCGGAAGCGTTGGGCATCAATGCTGCTGACATGAAACAATCGTTGAAGGAGCGCTTCTTTGGCCGCCTGAGGAAAGTATACAACAGTGTTTTGTCAGGCGGAAATAAGGTGCGCGCCTTCAACGGGTGGGTCATGCCGGTCCTGATGTACTCTTTCGGTATACTCAAATGGACTCAAACGGAACTCGATGCCCTGGATAGGAAAGTCCGTACATTGTTGACAGCATATCGGATGCATCACCCACGTTCATCGGTGATGAGACTGTATATCCCGCGGAAGTGTGGAGGTCGTGGCTTCTTAAATGCTAAGACCCTGCACAACCGTGAGATATGCAGTCTCAGGGAATATTTCCTAGAAGCCGACGTGGGGATGCAGATGCAGATGTAGTTGCAGTGGACAGGGGCCTTACCCCGCTTTCCTTGGCTAAAGAGAACTGGTGCAAGCCTGTAGTGCTTGAGACTAAAGATCGCGAGGAGGTCTGGATGAGTAAGGAGTTTCACGGACGCTTTTTCCGGGCCCTACACGGGCCCGACGTGGATTTCTTAGCGTCCGTATCCTGGCTACGATTCGGTGATCTATTTGGAGAAACCGAAGGTTTTGTCTGTGCAATTATGGACGAAGTTATTTTGACGAATAACTACCGGAGATTTATTGTGAAGGATGGCACGGTTGACATTTGTCGGGCATGTCACAGACCGGGGGAATCAATCCGTCACATTATCTCTGGATGTTCTCGTCTTGCTAACGAAGAGTACTTGCATAGGCACAACCTTGTGGCCAGGATAATCCATCAGCAACTTGCTCTAAAATACAACCTCGTGGAATCAGAAGTACCATACTACAGGTATGTGCCCGATCCAGTTCTTGAAAATGGCAATTTCACATTGTACTGGGATCGATCTATCATCACTGACAGGACTATTGTAGCCAATAAGCCTGATGTAGCGGTGGTGGATCGATTGGAGAGGCGCGCAATGATTATTGACATAGCAGTTCCGCATGACGTGAACCTCGTGAAGGTCGAGAAAGACAAGCAGCTAAAATATCTTGACTTGGCCCGCGAGGTTGTCGACATGTGGGATGTGGACTCAGCGATCATTGTGCCGATAGTTGTTACAGCCAATGGCTTAATTGCCAAGAGCCTCGACCAACATCTAAGGAGGCTCTCGTTAGGCGGCTGGATCAAGGGCTTGATTCAGAAGGCAGTACTTCTGGACACGGCCCGCATTGTTAGGAGGTCTGGATCCCTGACCGCTGGTAGCTTGGATCCTGTTCTCGATGCCGGTGGGCTACTATTTTTTATATTTTTAAATGTTTTTATTTTTTTTGCAACAACAATGGAGAAATTAAAAATTCGCGGTATTTACGAATATGAGTTCTACCGTGGCACCAGTGCAGCAGAAACGGCTCGAAGGATTAACGACGTGTACGGGACAAGCACCGCTAACGAACGAACGGTGCGTTTTTGGTTTCAACGTTTCCGTTCTGGAAATTTTGATTTACAAAATGAGCCTCGTGGACGACCGGATACTCAAGTGAATAATGAAGAATTAAAGGCGATAGTGGAAGCGGATCCATCTCAAAATACTTCTGAATTAGCAGCAGCCTTTGGAGTAAGTGACAAAACAATCATTATCCATTTGCGTCAAATTGGAAAAGTAAAAAAGCTCGAAAAGTGGGTACCGTACGAATTGACTGAAGCACACCAACAAACACGCGTCGGTTGCTGCGCTTCTTTGCTCAATCGTCACAATAATCAGGGAATTTTAAATCGTATTGTCACTTGTGATGAGAAGTGGATCGTGTACGATAATCGCAAGCGATCATCACAATGGCTTAACCCTGGAGAACTGGCAAAACCTTGCCCCAAGCGAAAACTGACCAAAAAGAAGATTCTAGTTAGTGTTTGGTGGACCTGTGCTGGTGTCATCCACTACAGCTTCTTGAGATCAGGCCAGACGATTACTGCAGACATGTATTGTCAACAGTAGCAAACAATGATGGAAAAGCTCACCATTAAACAACCGAGACTGGTCAATTGCTCTAGCCCATTGCTCCTTCAGGATAACGCTCGACCACATACTGCACATCAGACGGTCGCCAAGTTAGAGGAGCTGCGACTGGAAACTCTGCGTCACCCACCATACTCTCCAGATCTTGCCCCAACCGATTACCACTTATTCCGAAATTTGGACAACTTTTTACAAGGAAAAAAATTTAATTCTGATGAGGCAGTTAAAACAGCCTTCAAGCAGTTCATCGATTCTCGCTCCCAGGATTTTTTTACCAAAGGGATCAATGAGCTCCCGATAAAATGGCGGAAGTGTATCGATAACAATGGTGCATACTTCGATTGACTAAATATATAATTTCTTTTAAAAAAAGTTATTTTTAATTTTTTGATACCGAGCGGCAATTTCATATGTAAAGACCTAATATTATGTGTACATAAGTTATGGCGCTTCCCTGACCAAATAACCTTGACCATACATTTCCTCTTTGCCGCAGAATCGAAATTCGCACAATTTTTGTTTTTTTTTGTTATAAAAAAAGAGAAACGATATTTTGAAATAAAATAAAACGTGAATTATAAAGATTTCTAAGTTACCTATCTATTAGTGTAATCCTCAAATTAATAGCACGTCAACATTAGCAAAAGATACATGTTTCCAATTATTTTAGTCATTTTTTTACAGGGAGATTTAGGTGTATATATATATTTATATATATATATTTCAGCCTGGATTTTCCCACTGCTGGGCAAAGGCCTCTCCACTCTCCTTCCAACTCTCTCTGTTAAGGGCTAATTGGGGCCAGTCTTTGTCGAAGGAATCTAGATCATCCCGCCATCTCCACCTGGGCCTGCCGCGATGTCGCTTGCCATGTAGAGAAACCCATTGGGTTGTACGTTTGGCCCAATGATCGTCTGACATGCGGCAGATGTGTCCAGCCCAATTCCATTTCAGCATGACAGCTTTCCGAGTGACGTCAGTTATTTTTGTAATGGAACGGATGGTGGTATTCCTAACCCGGTCTTGCAGTTTTATACCCAGAATACTCCGTTCCATAGCTCTCTGGCAAACCGAAAGGGTGGACCTCTGTTGATTTGTCAAAGACCATGTTTGTGAACCATATGTGAGGATGGGAAGAATACACACGTCGATGAGCCTTCTCTTAAGGGACAGTGGAAGAGTGCCCTTCATGAGGTCTTTCATTGCCCAATAACTCTTCCAGGCATTTTCGGTGCGTCTAGCAACTTCTTTGTTTTGTCTTGCCTGGAAAGAGACTAATTGACCAAGATAGAGATACTCATCGACGTATCCAACCTCCTCACCCGCCACTGTGATCCTGTGATTCGTGCTGTTCGTCATCGACTTGGTCTTCGACATATTCATCCGAAGTCCAACCTCTAGGCTTGCCGTGCTAAGATCGTCTAGCATCTGAGTCAGCTCGGAGGCTGAAGTTGCGAAGAGAACAATATCGTCGGCAAATCGGAGATTGGATAATCTCTTATGTCCGACCATAATGCCTTTCTCAACCCAGCCTGCTGTCAGCTTTCTGAAGACTTCCTCCAGTACTGCTGTGAATAATTTTGGAGACAGCGGGTCTCCTTGCTTTACTCCTTTATTTATCTGAAAAGATGGTCCTGTCCTATTATTGATTTTAATGGCTGCGGTACTATTTCTGTAGATATTTTGCAAAAGTTGAATATAAGTGGGGTCTATTTCTTGATTATTTAGAGCTTTAAAAATTGAACAGTGGCTGATACTATCGAAAGCTTTTGAATAGTCCACAAATGCGATATAAAGTGGGAGTTGGAATTCTATATGCTTTTCGATAATCTGGTTGATAGCTTGGAGGTGGTCGGTAGTAGAGAGGCCGCGGCGAAATCCGGCCTGTTCGAGAGGCTGATGTTTGTCGAGTGATTCACATATTCGGTCCTCGATTACTTTTATAAAAGCTTTATATAGGTGCGAAACCAAACTGATGGGGCGGTAATTATTAATATCTGTTTTATCACCCTTTTTATGTAAAACTATAATCAATGAATGGCAAAATGATGGTGGTAAATTTCCAGTTTTCAAAATGCTGTTGAAAAAATTTGTGATATGTGGCAGAAGGACTGGCTCTCCTATTTTTAGGGCTTCAGTTGTTATCCCATCATCGCCTGGGCTCTTGCTATATTTCATACTCCGTAATGCCTTGTGCACTTCCCAGCCTGTAAAAGGTGGAATGTGATTGGAGCATGCATATGCTGTTGCGTTTGGTTGAATAGTTGAATCATCGCTGTACAGATTCTTATAAAATTCAGTGCAAATATTTAAAATTTTGTCTCTGTCGTTCTGCCTTTCGCCTGCATGATCCCTTAAACAAGCGATTGTGGGTCGTCCTCTGCTTGATATTCCCTGTTTGGCTGATTTTAGTGAGGTGTTTTGTTCTAAAGCAATCTTGATGATATGTGTGTTATAGTTCCTTAGTTCCTTAAGTTCCTTAAGTCTTAGGTCCTTAGGTGTATATAGCGTACATAAAAGAAATAAGAACGTGGAATGTGATAATAGAATATTGAACATTAATAATATGCTTTTAGAGTAGTTTGTTTCTCTTAATTATTGAGTTAGGCCCTGAATAACGAAGAAAAACGCACTTTTGGTCGGGGTAGCGCCTTAATACACGCACATATTTTTTTACAGGGAGATTTAGGTGTACATAGGGTACATAAAAAAAATAAGATCGTGAAATATGATGATAGGATATTGAACATTATATGCTTTTAGATGTAGTTTGTTTTTCTTCATTAATGAGGTAATAACCCACTTTTGGTCGGGGTACCGCCTTAAGGTATTTTCCCATAGGTCTTTAATACCTGAAAATAAATGGTTTTGGTAAATTTCATTTTGATTACCCGGTTACAACAAATGTAAAAAAGATCTAAGTAAGTACCTAGATATGAAATTACTGTGCTAGGGTAATGATAAGGGTAGGTGTACCTATAAAGTAGTAGGTCCCGATCGTAGACTATTATTATGAATGATTAAAGGTATAAGACCACTTTAGTACTTAGAATATTCAATGTGTACTAGATTATTCAAACCAATTTTTCCATCGCATTGTATTTTGGTGGACTAGATTGTTTTTCGGAATATCAGTAAATAGATGGAGGTGTTTTGGGGTGGTAAGTAGGTAGGTGGTGTTCAGGCCAGCAAACATAATTAAATCCATGAATTTTGATAGATACTGTTTGCAAAGGAGCTATACCTACTTTCATACGTTCATCATACATAAGGTTGCCATTCGTCCCAGTATATCGGGACTGTCACCGTCATTGGGGCCTAGGTCCTGGGCCTCAAGTCTGCTATTACAATAGTGTCAGAATGGTCTATCATTGATTTCATAATTGTTGATTTTGACAAGTTTGGTAATCTACTAATATAATGGCGTCATTATGACTTTCCAATGGTCAACCAATGACACTCCATTGAAAGAAATGATATAGAATGGTAATCTCGTACATAATGACAAATTACTAACTGACTTAGTTTACGAACTTCTTACTACTTCAGATTGCTTCTAACACTTAAAAATAATATGTAAAAATATATATAAATGAAATCTGGCATGAATAAATGTTAAAATTTGTTGACAATGTCATTATAACACAATTCTATTACGAGACCATTGACCGACCAATGATCGACCATTATGGATTTAGCAGATTACGAACTTTTAGCAAAATGACAATGGCATCGTGTTGGAATGACAAAATTATAAAAATAGCAGACTTGGCCCCCTGACGTCCCGACAAAGCACTATTACGTCCCGTTTTTTCGCACGGTCACGGCAAACAAATACGCGCGCCAAATTCTACTCAGTCGAACTATTTTTACCCGACTACGGCAAAGCCAAAGGAGGGTTATGAGTTTGACAGGCTATGTATGTATGTATGTATGTATGTATGTATGTATGTATGTATGTATGTTCATCTGTACGCTCATAGCTCCTAAACTACTTATCAGAACTGAACAAATGAGGTATCGTTAGAAGCGTCTTGATCGTCCGCTGGTTATAGGCTATATGACGTATCACCGAATCCAATGTGGCGCCCTCTGGCGGACAAAAAAACCAATATTAAAAAAAAAAATGAAGACAAGCATACCGTGTTTGGTATCATTGGAAAGGGGTTCACTAGTACATTTCAAATTTATATAATATTTAGTGGTAATTTGTCACAAATTATTGTAAAAAAAGGAAAGATTACCAAATAAAGTAAGATACGCATACCGTGTTTAGTATCATTGGAAAGGGGTTCACTAGTACCTATTAAATATATAATACTTAGCTGTGACTCCAAAATGGTTTAAATAAAAATATAAAGTTTAAAAACTAAAACCCGACTACAACAAAAAGTGATCTAAAAAGTACGAAACAAGAAAATATTTCACACAGAAATCAAGACATAGGTACAAAATGGTCAAGGTAAGCCGTGGTTGCATGCCATTATATTCATGTTCATCGCACTCATATGGGATACAGAATGACAAAATTATAAAAATAGCAGACTTGGCCCCCTGACGTCCCGACAAAGCACTATTACGTCCCGTTTTTTCGCACGGTCACGGCAAACAAATACGCGCGCCAAATTCTACTCAGTCGAACTATTTTATTTATAACGCTGAAGAGACCACCTAAAATATTTTTTTTTAAGTCAAAATAGGAAATAAATTTCACTGATCGAAAGAACATCGGCCAGATGTGACCTGAGAAAAATATGAAACGACCACTAATGATTGATACGTCAAAAAATAGTGACTTAAGTGTATATTAAATTACGGGGTCCAGCTTATTTTATTAAGGCCGGGAAAATAATTTAGCTTTGTAATAAAAACCTCATTACATTACTACTTTTTATAGGTTTTGAACGCATCTAAACCCGTCCCGTTTTTATCTGTGGTACACCTTTCATCATAACACGAAAGCAACACTACCGTTATGCGTTTACTTTTTTAAATACTTGATTGTATTGTAGATTGTTTACTTGTTTTTGTAGTGTAATGATCAATAACATCATTTTTAGTTAGGGATATGGATTAATTATTCCGAAACGAGTTGCAAATGATAGGTTGATATTTGTACTAATACGTAGAACGGAACGTAGTATGACATGAGTGATGAGAGCTGTCAGATGTCAAAGCGACTGGCGACATTCCGCGCAGCGCAGTCCTTCGAATTTCCGATCGTTGCTCTTGCGTCGTTGAATACTGGGCGATTTCTTGTGGTTTTAGTGTGTTATTTGTGACTTGGCTACTATTTCAACTCCTGGCGACCCTCTAATACTGATACCTGGACTCCGATGACGCTTACACCTGGCGACCCTCTGCTATTGATCCTAGGACACCGATTGCGCTTTATGAATTGGTTCAGAGTGCCGAGTAACGTCTCGGAATACCACAATGAACCCGAATAATCGAGCAACTCGTCGACATTTACAGTGCATTCATTGCAATATATACACCAGCGTTATATCGTTAATCAGCAATTGGATTGCCCCAATACTTGTAAGTACGTACTTTTCTCATTATTATATAGTTTATTATGTAATGGCAGTATTACTATATTAATCAAATGTTTTTATTCAGTAGAGTTTTTTTATGCTCAATGATGGTTTAGTATAACGTGGATACTGAGTAGATTGATTGATCTGCGAGGTAAAGCTGCATTTGTCGCAGACAGTGGATGGGTCACAGTTTCATTACTCATTGAGACTCCCTGTGCCTTGCAAGCATTTTAAGCTGTTGGTCCCGTTTTCCATACATTTACCATCTTTGATAATCATTATATCTAGTAAAAAGCTTATAAAATCTGTCCATGTAAGAGTATCAGAATATCCCATTGATTGGGCTGTGGAGGTCTGATGGTAGTTGCTCCATGTAAAATACTGATATTTAGCCATACTAGGTTGTACTAGAAACCAACCCCCACATAGCAAAAAAAAAAGGCAGATATCCATTTAAGTTTCATAATAGTAATATTTATGTCTTCTTTTTCAGATAACTGAAGATGATTACACACACACACAAACACAGAGCAAATAAAAGTAGGAGCAAATAGTAGCGGGTGGTGGAGGTGGTTAATGGATATTTTAAAAGAGATTTTAAATTATTACGGCAAGACTATTTTTATAAAACTGTACCGCATATGATGCAACATTTTCAAATAGCGGCAAGTCTTCTGAACAGGTTTGGTGTTCGCCTGAGAAATAGAGATGATGCAGGGGAAATGTTAAATATTATCAGAGAAAGGATTTATTTAGCAAATAATTTGTCCCTATTGGTTGATAGTACAAATATGAACAGACGATCTTCTAACTTTGTTAGTATTACAGCTGATAGGGATAACCTTATCACATTTCCTAGAATAGAAATGAACGAATCAATTACTTTCGCCTTAGGAACTTATCAGATACGACAAGCACGGTCATATTATGGGGAGCACGTAAGATTTCATGGTGGGTACAGAATAGAAATAACAAGTGACAGTATAGATACTTCAGAGTACAATTTGAGAGGAAGTGGCAACAATACTCTGATACGGGGGAAAGTCAAGTCTAAACATATATCAAGAAAGCCTATGTTTATATTTTAATAGAAAATAGTATATCAGGGAGAGAAGGTATAGCAGAGTACTGTTGCAACTGTTTGGTAGGGCGACGCACAGTTGGATGTTGTACTCATGTCATGAAGATTGTGTGGTACCTTGGAGGGGCTCGATACCAGTCAAATATTTCTGCACCTGCTGAATATTTAGATTCGGTTGTTGTAAGGGAAGACATACAATAAATTAATACTTAAAACCTTGCTGGTGTTTTATTCAAGATGCGCCTTTATTATCTTCATTTTACCGACCTTTGAGATACCTACGACTGAGATATTATTAGGTTATATTTTTAGTATAAGTATAGCAAGGAATCATTTTTTATATTTCTCATAATAATTTAAAACAGTTACTAAAAATCAGTCTAGTTTGGCTGTTGTATAATCAAATCCTGATTCATGCACATTGCGCTGCACCTGTCTTAGGTACCTACTTAACAGTGAAAAGATTAGAAAGGTTATTGATTCATTTTTGTGGTTTTAGCCATTGACTTAAGTATATAGTTATAATAATTAGATAGTATTTAGTACTGCATAGTTTTTATATCAATGGATTTAGCTGAGGTTGTAGTCATGGCTGCAGACATTATTACATCATAACCTCAAAAGTGACGAAATACATAAGTGTATCGTTCTATGATCCTCGGCCTTAAAATAATATATTTTCAATTTAGGATTGATGCTTGTGCCTAGAGGAACGGATTAATCCATACACTAGTCATGTTCGCGATATTTTATAGTCAGGTCACAGCATGTATGGGCGGTGACCGATGTTCTTTATTTCCTATTTCTGCAATCAAATCTGAATTTGTTTCACAAAAATAAAAACAAGCGTTGAAAACAAAGTGTCAATAATCGAAATAAATCAGATAATAAGTACAGCAAACACATTTTTTTACATTAAAATTTCAATATAATATAGTCGGATACCTGAGATAATATAGATATTTTTATTTTTGCGTCCCGACACGAGGCTTGCCGAATATGGCAACCCTAATCATACATTATGTCTTTATAGGTACCAATAATTGACATTGAGACTGGTAATTAATCTCTTAGCTGCCTCGGTTATTTTAAATTTATTTTGATTTTTTATTAAAAATAATAATTCATTTATTTCAGAAAACTGGTTCCATAGACAATAAATAATAATAATAATTCATTACAACATTATCGCTTATCACATACAAATTATCAATTATAAAAGTTAGAATTTAATTATAGTCACAATAAATAGATTCTATGGGATAATTACACAATAAAATTCTATCACAGAGGCTAGACTAAATCATTTAATTATTCAAATTACGACATGTCATAAAATCAGATAAAATAATAATAAAACAAATCACAAAAAAAAAATACAGTCATAATGTACTCATCAATTATTATTTCCTACATCAATCTTTAATGCATGGTAGCTAAGCCTCACCCAACCAGGGCCTCAAGTCTGCTATTACAATAGTGTCAGAATGGTCTATCATTGATTTCATAATTGTTGATTTTGACAAGTTTGGTATTCTAGTAATATAATGGCGTCATTATGACTCCATTGGTCAACCACTGACACGCCACTGAAAGAAATGATATAGAATGGTAATCTCGTACAAAATGACAACTGAATGACTGACTTAGGCGGTAATCTGCTAAAATTTTGACAGTTCCTTTGATCAGTGACCTACCATTAGAACGTCGTTGTGCAGTCATAGCTTTTAATTCGGTTGACCAATGGTCGATACCATTATGAATTTAGCAGATTACGAACTTTTAGCAAAATGACAATGGGATCGTGTTGGAATGACGAAATTATAAAAATAGCAGACTTGGCCCCCAGTATAGTCGTCCAATGGTGGCTGATAGGACACTCGCACTTCACACCCACAGCCCTCAGGATACTGTTGCGGCTACCGCACACTCTCTTCATAAGAGAGACTGTTTTTTTGCGTATAATAGCATAAAAGTCATTAATTCGCGCCTCGGCAAACATGCCTGACGCGCTGCAGCGCCACGGCAGTGTCCGTCTGTCTGTTTGTCTGGCTGTCTGTCACCAGGCTGTATCTCATGAACCGTGGTAGCTAGATAGCATTGAAATTTTCACAGATAATGTATTTCTGTTAAAAAACAGAATAAAAAAGGTGCGAAAGTACTTCACGTCGGAACAGATGCTGAACCTAAACCAAGCACAAGTTCGATCGTGCATGGAGTACTGTTCGCAGCTCTGGGATGGATCTGCCAAGTACCAGCTGGAGGCGTTGGAAGTTATTGAAAGACGTGCCAAGGGGCTCATAGACAACAACTTCTTGGTTAAGGCTAAGCTCCAAAGCCTTGAACACCGCCGCGCCGTTGCCAGCCTATCGGTCTTTAATCGGGTACGTTTCGGAGAGTGTGCTTTGGAATTGCACAACTTAATTCCACCATCCCCATTCCATCACCGGACGAGCAGGGATACGGCGAAGCGTCACCACTATACGGTTGAAGTTCCATGACGGTCTCGAACCCAGCACTTTGCTTCCACATTTATTGTGCGAACTGCCAGACTGTGGAATTCACTGCCCGCCTCTCTGTTCCCCGATACAATGATCTGGGTATCTTCAAGGCACGAATGAACCGGTTTATCTTAGGCAAGCGTGCTCCACCTTAGGCCGCAACATCACTTAAGATCAGGTGAGTTGCAGTCTAAAGATAGTGTAAAGAACCCTTCGTGCGCGAGTCCGATTCGCACTTGGGCAGTTTTTTTTTTGTACGGAACCCTAAAAATTGAGTATATTCCACATGTATGTTGTAGTGTATATAAAACCCGTTCACAATATCTTGCTTCTCCGACAGTCCAAGCCTTGTGAAGTGACGGAAGCCGTGAAGACCGCCATCGATGCTGGGTACCGCCACATCGACTGCGCGCACGTCTATGAGAACGAGAAGGAAGTAGGGGCCGCTCTCAATGAGAAGTTTATCGAAGGAGTTATTAAGAGGTAAGTTAAAGCACAGATAATCACAGTTAGGGTAACAAACCGAAGCATACTAATATACAATCAATTACCTGAAAACATACGGTCCACAAAAACACTATGTGTATTTAAAGCTCGGCTAAAGGTATTGCTCATAAAAAAATGCTATTTTAATATTCAGGATTTTATGGAAGATAAAACATTAAAATAGAGTACAAATATAAGTATATAGCTGTTGGTTTTAATATTATTATATTGCTGTTTGTTTTGATATTATTATATTTATAATTTTTATGATTAAAGCTAGATTTAAGTTTAATTAATTAATATAATATTTGAACTGTGAAAGTCCGTCAATGTGATATTAAATTAGTAGATACTCTGCCATATTATTAGTTTTAAGTTACCTATCTTGCTGCGCCCTAACAGGGTCATGTACTCACTAGTTTTAAGCCTAGCGTGTAAGCTCTGGTTGTGTACATGGTACATTTAATAAATAAACAAATATGAGGCATGACGCTGCGTTGCTACCTTAAAACCCTTGCAACCAGGCACGAGGAATAGCGATGTAACTTTTACAATCCGTATCCATACTTCACTACATATTTTAAATAAAACAAAGTTCACCGCCACGTCTGTCTGTCCCTATGTATGCTTAGATCTTTAAATCTCCGCGCGCCTATTTTCCTGTGATTTTATCGCGTTCTCACTCACTCGTTTGTTTTCGAGCTTTGCGTTGGTTGGAACAAAACATTTTTCAATCATGCTCGCGTCGAAGTTCGCTCGATGTGGATGGGCGCTTTTAAGTCTGAAATCACCAATCCCCACCTTCCTTGAGCAAGCGTTATGATTAATGCTAGTGTCTTCTTTGTATGAGAAGAGTTATTTTTCCTGCCGTGGGATTATTATAGGCTTGTATTATTTCTTTTTACTTTTAAAAACGCGAAGGTTCCTGAGGATTGATAGATGTTTGTATCTCTGAACTTTGGCATCTTAGTAGATAAGACGTGGAAAATCTACCTTCACCCATCAGATAACTTGATGAGACATATTTTTTATCAAATATAATTTATTAACAAACATGCCTATGATAACTTTGCCTATCGAGAAGTTTACATAAATGACGCCATTATATTAGTAGATTACCTAACTTGTCAAAATCTACAATTATGAAATCAATGATAGACCGAATGGTCTATCATTGATTTCATAATTGTTGGGCCTCAAGTCTGCTATTACAATAGTGTCAGAATTAACACTATTGGAATAGCAGACTTGAGGCCCTGTTAAAGTGTTAACCAATCGAAATTGATAAGTATAAATAAAATATCAATTTCGATAGGTATTTTACTTGCCAGGTACGCCTATTTAGGCATATTCTGTGTATTAAAAACTGAGAGTGAAGTGAATTAAAAATAGCTCTATTTTTAATTGAATTAATTTTAATCAATTTTCTTTCACCTTCACTCTTTTCATAACCAAATGAATTTCATCTTAACTAATAGTCTTTAACACACAGAATATGCCTAAATAGGCTTGCCTACTTATTTCTGTGCATGGTTATCTGGCAACCAAAATACCTATCAAAGTTGATATCAATTGATATCAATTTCGATTGGTTAACACTTTAACAGATCGATGTAGTTACCTATAATATTGACTTACCTGTTCACATCTGCTTGCATTTCGAAAATCGAGGGAAGAAAGCTATGTATTTATAGAAAAACGTTGCCTCATACTAGGATTTTCTCTTGTAACATGGGTGCGTTTGCAAACATATAAACTCACATACACAAACAGCCAGACCCGGAACAACTATCTGTAGGCCATATAAGGTCTCAAGGACTTACCATTTTCACAATCAAAAAAGAAAAATTGGTTGTCGGTAAAGTCGGTTTACGGACTATAGTTGTATGTCGTACAGGGTTCCGTTTTAAAAACAAAACCCTGTCTGCCAAGACCCTTTATCTCAGGAACGCGTGGAGGTATCGAGTTAAAATTAAAACCATAAACTCAAGTTTCCAGTCCCTTGAAGCTGTGAAACAATCAAACTTATAGTATCACTTAACAACAGTCCGTCTGTCTCTCTGTCCGTCTCGTGTAAATAATATATACGGTACTTTCCGTTGACCTAGAACTATGAAATTTGGCAAGTAATATCGTCTTATACTATAAATACAGGAAAAAGTCTGAAAACTATACATTTGTAATTAAATCATAAAGTATATATTCTTTATTAATAACAAGCTTTTGTCCGCGATTTGGTCCGTGTGAATGTCGGTTATCTCGGATGTAGCCGAAGTCCCGGATTAAAAAAAGTACTTTATGTGCTTTCCGCTTTTCAGGGTTCAAGCTGTTTTCTTACCAAATTTCATCAAAATCGGTTTAGCCGTTTCATCGTGGAAGCGTAACAGACAGAGTTTCTTTCTCATTTATAATATTAAGTAATTAGTATGGATATGTATCTACAAAGTACGGAACCCTCGGTGAGCGAGTCTGACTCGCACTTGTTCGGGTTTTTTCCTTTTGAGGTACGGAACCCTAAAAATACGAGGTCAATGCTCGTGTCTTTTCTGTGAGAAGAAGCATATTGCCTTGTAATGGGACAATTATTAAATAAGGCATGTATTTAACGCGGCGACAAACTAATCTGATTTAGGGTTATAAAAATAATTTAAATGGGTAGCAAAAATAATAGGTTGGCAGCTACAGTGAAGTAGCATTTTAAGTAAAAATTAGCAGCTTTATATTGAGTTGTAAGCTTTGTTTAAATTTAAATTGGCTGTAAAAAGCGATTTGATTCTGGCACTCGGCGGCCGCTGCGTAGGGGGTCACAGTTCTAACCTAACCATGTCGGATCCCCCCAGGGGGGGACTTAAGGGTCAAACAGATTTATCCATTTAACTTTTGGTTCTGACATTAGGCAGCCGCTGCCGCGGCACTTTCACTTCGCTCGCTCGCCTCGTGCGTAGGGGGTCACAGTTCTAACTCTGGTTTTAGTCGCCAAGTCATGATTTATAGCTCCTCAAGTTATTTTATTAGTTGCAAACACTTAGTCGCCTTTTAAGTTATTAGTCACCTGGAAAATCATCATCATCATCATTTCAGCCAAAAGACGTCCACTGCTGGACATAGGCCTCCCCCAAGTGGCGCCACATTGACCGGTCCCGTGCGACTCGCATCCAGCGGATCCCCGCAACCTTTACCAGGTCATCGGTCCACCTAGTGGGAGGCCTTCCAACGCAACGTCTTCCGGTTCGCGGTCGCCACTCTAGAACTTTTCGACCCCATCGGCCATCTGTTCTGCGAGCAATGTGCCCTGCCCACTGCCACTTAAGTTTGGCAATTCTTCGGGCTACGTCGGTAACCTTGGTTCTCTTGCGGATATCCTCATTTCTGATTTTATCACGCAAGGAAACTCCGAGCATAGCCCTCTCCATTGCCCTTTGGGTGACTTTAAGCCTTCTGATGAGGCCCATTGTGAGCGACCACGTTTCGGTCCCGTATGTAATTACTGGCAACACACACTGGTCATAGACTTTCGTCTTGAGACACTGCGGTAAGTTGGACGAGAAGATACCACGCAACTTCCCGAACGCTGCCCAGCCGAGTCAGATTCGACGATTGACCTCTTTCTCGAAGTTAGACCTACCTAACTGGACCGTTTGTCCCAGGTAGACATAATCGTCTACAACTTCTAGTGTAGAGTCTCCGATCTTGATAGGAGTGGGTGTTACATGGGCATTCAACATGACCTTGGTTTTGTCCATGTTCATTTTAAGACCCACTCTTTCGGAAGCTCTACTGAGGTCACTGAGCATTGTACTGAGGTCCTCCATGGTCTCAGCCATGACCACTATATCGTCGGCAAACCGAAGGTGAGAGATGTACTCGCCATTGACGTTGATGCCTAGCCCGCTCCAGTCCAGAAACTTGAAGACATCCTCCAATGCAGCGGTGAACAGTTTCGGAGATATGACGTCTCCCTGTCTCACACCTCGCTGCAGAAAGATAGGTTCCGAGGTCTGGTCCTGAAGCCGGACTGACATGGTGGCGTTTCTGTATAGACACTTCAACACCTCGATATACCGATAGTCGATTTGGCACCGTTGGAGAGACTGCAGTACAGCCCAAGTCTCAATCGAATCAAATGCTTTCTCGTAGTCCACAAACGCTAAACAGAGAGGCAGGTTATACTCTTCGGTCTTCTGTATAACCTGCCGCAGCGTATGTATGTGGTCTACGGTGCTAAAGCCTTTTCGGAAACCGGCTTGTTCGGGAGGCTGGAAGTCGTCAAACCTGCGCGCGAGACGATTTGTGATGACTCTTGAAAACAACTTGTAGACATGGCTCAGAAGTGAGATGGGCCTATAGTTCTTCAACCGAGCATTGTCGCCCTTTTTGAAGAAGAGTACCACCACACCTCTGCACCATGCCTGTGGCGTTTTTCCCTCGAGTATGACGGAATCAAACAGCTTCTGAAGGGCCTTAAGTACCGGTTTTCCACCCGCCTTCAGGAGTTCGGCCGTAATTCCATCATCACCCGGTGCCTTGTTGTTTTTAAGCTGTTTCAGAGCCATCCTAATCTCGTACAGGCTGACGTCCGGGATGTCTTCGGTATAGTGTCGGGTTAGTCTAGCTCTTGGGTCGTTCGCTAGATCTACAACGGGTTTACTGGTTGACGTGTACAACTGCCCATAGAATCTCTCGATCTCCCTCAGAAGCTCCGGTTTGGCGGACACAATCCTGCCATCGTCGGTCTTCAGTTTCGTGAGCTGGCTCTGCCCAATAGCCAGATCCCTTGCAAATACCTTGGAGCCTTTATTCTTCTCAATTGCGTCTTTAATACGTTCGGTATTAAAGCGGCGGAGGTCGCTCTTCAAGGATTTAGAGATCCGTCTATTTAACTGCCGGTATTTCCACGCCTCATCTGAAGACTGCAAGATCATCTCACGCCGCTCCTTCATGAGCTTGAGAGTACGATCAGAGAGTTTTTTGTTCTTATCTGCACGACGTGTCTTGAAGAACTTAGACCCAGTCGTATGGACAGTTTCCACGAACTCGTCGTTGTATTCGTCCACTGAGCTTCCTAGGCACTCGAAACGATTCTGGAGTTCGAGCTGAAAGCTCTCGGGGTTTTGAATCTGGACCTGTGCTGGACGGAGCGTAGACCTCATCAGTCGAGACCTTTCAAGTTTTATATTGATGTTCAATGTGCCTCTTACCATGCGATGATCGCTCCCGGTTTTCACCGAATTGATCACCGAGACATCATTGAACATTTGCTTCTTGGTTGACATGATGAAGTCAATCTCATTTTTAGTTGCACCATCAGGGCTCTGCCAGGTCCACTTTCTGTGCTCACGCTTTCTGAAGTAGGAGTTCATCATATAGAGGCCCTCCTTCTCCATAAAACTAGCCAGTTGGTGACCCCGGCGATTCCGACGTCCAAACCCAAATTGCCCCACATGCAGCTCATCACCGTCTCGTTTGCCCAGTTTCGCGTTAAAGTCCCCCATGACAACGGTGAAGCGAGTTTTGAAACCATGCATGGGTTTAGAGATATCCTCATACATGGTCTCCACTTCGTCGTCGGGGTGTGCCGAGGTCGGGGCGTAGACTTGTATGACCTTCAGCGAATATCTTGAGGATATTCTGAGTATAAGGTACGCCACCCTGGTCGACACACTCTCCATCTTCACCACGTTGTTCACGAAGGACCTGTGAACGATAAACCCAACACCACCCTGGGACTGCCGGTCACCCTCTCGGAAATAGAGCAGGTTGCCGGATTTCAGGGTTATCGTGTCCTCCCCCTCTCTTCGGACTTCAGATAATCCCACAATACTCCATCGCAGCCTGCTCAATTCCTCTTCGAGTTCCGTTATCTTCTCGTCGGTCCGGAGTGTACGCGTGTTGTATGTTGCCAGGTCAAGTCGTCGGTGTAGGCAGCCTGATCCCTTCCGGAGATTCTTCGCACCCCTTGCCACGCCGTAACCTCGACCGCTACCATAGTCGAAGCTAGACGAGCTGCCGGGTACTAGGGGCCGTTTATGTGTTGCGCTATTCATTTTGGGGGGTTTTGCCATAATCGCCACGCTTGGCAGGCGGGTTGGCGATCGCAGTACGGTTGTTACAAAGGCACAGAGAACGCTGCTGCCCATTCTCTGGTAAGTCCCTTAGTCGCCTTTTACGACACCCACGGGAAGATATGGGATGGTGCTATTCTTTACGTCCGACACCATACGGAGGGACCTGGAAAATAATAAGCCATTAAATAATAGTATGGTATTATTTGTAACTTTTTCTCAAATGATTCCAGGGAGGACATATTCATAACCTCAAAGCTCTGGTGCACGTTGCATCGGCCGGCGCTCGTTGAAGGAGCTATAACGACCACCCTCCAGAAACTAGGACTCCAATACCTGGATTTGTACCTCATGCACTTTCCTGAGGCGTTTAAGGTAAAGAAAATAATTGGTTGCCTCTAAAGTCGATTTACGGACGATAGTTTTACGTGATAACGTCATAAAGAAACATAATGGCTAACATATATAACATAAGCAAATAATGGCTTCCGTCGAGGTGGGCGGAGCTTATTGCTTGGGCCGATTGTGCCTCTCTATCGCTTGTTCCGCGGAACGTGACACTTTTTCGTGCGTATAGCCAGTGTTTATCGATTTATAAGACGTTATCACGTCAATAACGTAAATTCGATCCAAAAAGGGTCTTTCTCTCACCGACTGATGGAGAGATACCGAGCGTGCCCTCCATGGCTGGTATGATTTGTATTTCCATATCATTCGGCTCCCTTCAAAATGGTTGAGCTGAATGGTGCTGATCTACGCATCATGTTCGTGAAAGGGCGCAGTAGAGATTGGTCATACTAGCTGCTTAGATACCGCGGCATTCCAGCGCCCACTAGCTGCTTAGATACCGCGGCATTCCAGCGCCTGGCCACGGCATGCCACGGCGTGCCGAGGCACGACACGCCTCGGCAGCTCCTGCTGCCCGTTACTCTTAGTGCGCAAATAGTGTGCATTCTTCTCTACCCCCGCCTCATCCCTCGGTATGTCACGACGAGCGCCGGTACATATGACAAAAAAAAATATTAAAAATGTTAAAAAGAGATAAACTTACGAATATATAAAATACACATACATAATTTAATATCTGGTGTATAACTTACCTATATAAACATATATATTATACATATAAATAAAGGAAAAGAGTATTATGAGATGACTGCTTATTTCTGCTGAAAATAAGTTCGCAATTTCCTCTTAAATGCATACTGGCTGGTGGCCGTTCTCATATCGAGAGGAAGCGTATTCCAGAGAAGAATGACCTGGATATGAAAGGAAGAATTAACAAAATCAAAAGTATGAGAAGGGCAAAGTAAGAGAAGATTGTTAGAAGATCGCAGATTTCTAGCGTGTGAAGAACATAGATATTGAAAGTGGGACATTAGATAAGAAGGGGGGGAGAGAGAGTTGAGTAGGGAGAAAATTGTTGTCAGTGCACGCAAACTTCTTCTTTGGCGAATGGGCAACCATTTCAACTCAGACCTGTAGCTTCTGACTACCTTTAACGACTGTCGAAATGGTAATGTATAATTATAGTATTTATCTTAGATGATTGATAGGCCTCCATCTCATAGGCGATCTACCTCGTGACCTGCTTTCCCTTGAACTACAAGACGTTCGATGGATACATCTCACAAGTGAGGATGCATAATAGAGTATTTTAGTTTTCATGAGAAAAAATCTAGAAATATATGATCTAGATAGTTTAGGCAAAAAGCAGTCGGAAAATGTTAGTTTTAGTTCATAAATTAATGACGTACATTTTAAAATTCAATTCAAAGTTTTCAGTTTTTTAAACCTGTTTTATAACACCATGAAATAGTAGCCGCCTTGTTATTACACCGTACGACTGTGTAAACAAAAAATTGTCAACTGTCAGTCAACCGATTGGCGTAGGCTTTATACTTTTATTATTTTCAAACCAACATAATTTTTTAATTATTACACCTATAACTAAATATTATTTTAATCATAATAATAAATATTTAGTTAATTTTACAACATTGGTCCACTGATTAGTAAAAATATTTTCAATTAAGGGTTAGTATTCTATAACTAGACATCATTATTGTTGCTCCTTTAACAAAATATTATTTTAATCATAATAATAAATATTTAGTTAATTTTACAACATTGGTCCACTGATTAGTAAAAATATTTTCAATTAAGGGTTAGTATTCTATAACTAGACATCATTATTGTTGCTCCTTTAACAAAATATTATTTTAATCATAATAATAAATATTTAGTTAATTTTACAACATTGGTCCACTGATTAGTAAAAATATTTTCAATTAAGGGTTAGTATTCTATAACTAGACATCATTATTGTTGCTCCTTTAACAAAATATTATTTTAATCATAATAATAAATATTTAGTTAATTTTACAACATTGGTCCACTGATTAGTAAAAATATTTTCAATTAAGGGTTAGTATTCTATAACTAGACATCATTATTGTTACACCTATAACAAAATATTATTTTATTCATAATAATTATATTTAGTTAATTTTTAACCCCCGACGTAAAAACGACGGGGTGTTATAAGTTTGACGTGTCTGTGTGTGTGTGTGTGTGTGTGTGTGTGTGTGTGTGTGTGTGTCTGTGGCATCGTAGCTCCCGAACGGATGAACCGATTTTGTTTTTGTTTTTTTTATTTGAAAGGTGAATTAATCGGGAGTGTTCTTAGCTATGTTTGATGAAAATCGGTCCAAGATGGCGAATTACATTTTTTTTTCACGACTCCCTCAATATGCATATCAAATGAAAGGGCTTGACTAGTAGAATAATGCATACTGTATTGAAAGGGAATGAGGAATATTAATTAACTAACGAAATGAAAACTAAAAACTTGAAAATTAATTTTATAAACTCAAGCACCGGTTCCCTAGCTGCTGTTAAAACAGCCGGCTGTTTAAACATAGGGTAGACTGGGTACGATTGTGCCAGAGTACGGTTGTGCCAATTGAACGTAGTTACGCAAAAGGAATCCAATCCACACTTTTTCCAAAATTGAATTATATATACCAAACGCATTCTCAGGGTGATATCTTTAATTTCAAAAATGATCAATGTGACGAAATACAACTTTAGACGTATCTACAACTTCTCAAAACCAGACTAAATTTCATTTAAAAACTTTCAAATAAAAATTAAATTTAAAATTTAAAAAACCCCCAACGCAAAACATAAAAGCAATTATTTAGAAAGTAAAAAATAATATCTTTTGTTGAGCCATCAAATGTTTGTTCGTTGAAATGGCGCTATAATGTCGCGGCGGGGTACCACTAAGTCAGCAATAGCTAAATAGGTAAAATAGCGAACTCATGGATTTGCAATGAGATTTGACTTACGCCAGTACTATTAAGTATTCTGTGCTTACGCGGTACCCCGCCGCGACATTATAGCGCCATTTCAACGAACAAACATTTGATGGCTCAACAAAAGATATTATTTTTTACTTTTTAAATAATTGCTTTTATGTTTTGCGTTGGGGGTTTTTTAAATTTTATAATTTAATTTTTACAACATTGGTCCACTAATTAGTAAAAATATTTTCAATTAAGGGTTAGTATTCTATAACTAGACATCATTATTGTTACAATGAAAATAGATATATTTTTAATTTGTTCGTTTTTTCTTCCTTCAATTGGGGTGTATTTTTTGCACATCAGAGGTGCCTTTTTTCATAGCCCACTGTCAATCTTTGCCTTTTTTCTTTGTTGGTTTACTGTTTATAATAAGTGGAAGATCAGGGTGATCCTTGGCTCTTACAATAGGCGATTATATTCGACTATAGCTGACTGTTGGGCTTTAATACTACTAAAGTCAATATTTATATTTATGTATTGCCAATTAAAATTATAAAACACCTAATGGCTATGTATGAACATAGCCATTAGGTGTTTTATAATTTGGTGAAGCAAAACTCAGATAAGCGTTGATCCCGGCTATTATTCATAGTTCTTTATCAGTTGCTATGGGTAGTCAGGAGCTAGAAAGTCTGACAACCAGTCTTACCAAGGGGTATCGTGTTACCCAGTACCTGGGCTCTGGAGGTCAGATAGACAGTAGCACGATGTAAACCACTGGTAGTATACGGATAAACTAGAACCCGGCCTCGACATATATTTCGATTTCATCATTAACTTTTCAAAAATGGGTGTAATACCCTATTGAAAATTTTTATTTTACCAAGTTCATTTGTTTCAGGAAGGTGACGAGCTCTTCCCAAGAGTCTCTGACGATGAACAAATAATCCCGGCACCTGTGGACTTTCTGGATACTTATAGCGCTATGGAGAAGCTGGTGGAGAAAGGTCTGACGAAAACCATTGGACTGTCAAACTTCAATAAGAGACAGATTGAGAGGGTGTTGGAGGTCGCCAAGATTAAACCTGCTATGTTGCAGGTATGTGGTATCCTTAAACGCATATAAAAACCTTATAGGTACTAGCGACATATAAACATTATTTTTTAGGATTCCGTACCTCAATCGGACAAAACGGAACCCTTATAGGATCACTCTGTTGTTGTTTGTCGATTTAAATACACTAAACTCCGGAACAGCCGGTCCAAATCCGAAAAGTCGTAAATTCTGACATTTACGTTACGTTACGTTAGGTTGAGGGTAATAGCTAGTACAGTTACCGTCATGGATCTTGAGCGCTCGGCGGTAGAGTGGGGAGATTCTGCAAGCATTCTCCGACAGTCGTTTCTCCTTTGGACTGTTCACCGACAGGACGTTTCGTTTTTGAGAGATTCGTCGATGGAACGTTTCGCCTATGGATGTTTCGCCGACAGAATGGTTCGCATTTTTGTTTGTTTCGACGACAGAACTTTTCAACTATGGAATTTCCGCCGTCAGATCGTTTTGTCTACGATTGTGACATAACTTTTTCACTATTTAACTACAAAGCCACCAAAAACCTACTAGCTTGCTACAAAGACATGGAGAAAGAAAATGTTTTAATGTAAGACCGCCTTTACTTTTAATTAATGGTATTTATTAATTGCCAACCATAATCTTCTATTTTGTTATTGCAAACATTGGGGAAATATAAAAACAAAAGATAAGACTAGCAATGTTACAAAACGAGAAACTTTTGTGTGTACCTACTATGGATGAAAGCAATGAAGTTTTTTTTAAAATTGGCTTCAAAATGTGTACCCAGCTGTAATAAACTCATTTTATAATATAAATAAATAAATACGTTTCTTTAATCTTTTGTTTTTGTGTTTCTTCATGTCTATTTAGCAAGCTAGTAGGTTTTTGGTGGCTTTGTAGTTAAATAGTGAAAAAGCTTTGTCACAACCGTAGACAAAACAATCTAACGGCGAATATTCAATAGTTGAATAGTCCTGTCGTCGAAACAAACAAATGCGAACCATTCTGTCGGGGAAACATCCATAGGTGAAACGTTCTATCGACGAATCTCTCAAAAACGAAACGTCCTGTCGGTGAACAGTCCAAAGGAGAAACGACTGCGGAGAATGCTTGCAGAATCGAATGGGGATCGCTTTGCGCATCGCATCGCGCGACTGGAATATGTATACCCCGCTACCGCGCCTCACTTCATACCACCAAAGTGACCCAAAAACTCACTTTTGCGCAGGTGAAGGTCAGAGCAAGATCCGTGCCGATAATTGTATATATTTGATCAATGTGTTCCATTGTTTACATTAGGTCCAAGAAAGTATAGTAGGTACGAAACTACCTTTTGGAAGGGGCAACTAGAATCTTTTAATCTAATATATAAAATTCTCGTGTCACAGTTTTCGTTCCCGTACTCCTCCGTAACGGCTTGACCGATTCTGATGAAATTTTGTGTGCATATTGGGTAGGTCTGAGAATAGGCCAACATCTATTTTTCATCCCCTTTTTTCACCCCTTTTTCATCCCCCTAGATCGGGACAGGACAACGTCTGTCGGGTCAGCTAGTCTTTTTATATGATGTTCAAAAGTGCCTTTTAATGGTCGAATTGAAATAAATGATTTGACTTTTGACTTTGACTTTGGATAGCGTAGCCTTCTATTAGATAAAGAATTTTCAAAATTGGAGCAGTAGTTTTTAAGATAGGCGCGAACGAACACAAATGTAGTAATGATAAAGTAAGCCAACCACATTGTACAGAGCCCAGCACATCAAGCCATACCTAACTGTCAAATTTTCCCAATGTAATAAAGTTGAAAATCTATTAAAGAAATTTGACAGATTGTAGTAGCTTGCTCTGATCTTTCTGTACACAAAAATGGCACAATACTTTTCATCATCACCATCATCATGTCAACCTTTAGACGCCCACTACTGGGCATAGGTCTCCCCCAAGGGGGGGAGGGGAAAGGCCGTAATCGCCATGCTTGGCCGACGCATGTTGGCGATCGCAGTAGGTGTTATGGTACTCAGAAGGACGCTGCTGCCCATCCTCTGGTCAAAATCCCTCTGTCGCTTTCTACGACACCCACGGGTAGAAATGGGGTGGTGCTATTCACGGATTGTTCCCACTTGTTCTACTAAACAGTTCTACGGTAGAACTAGTGGGACTCTTTTTTCCCAGTAGTCCTACGATGTTAGGTGTTACAAAATAATAGATCTAATGGGACTTTTTATTCCCACAAGTTCTACTAGTTTTTGCGCAGTTCCACGGTAGAACTAATGGGACTTTTTATCTTGTTCTACTAGTTCTTTCACAGTTCTACGATAGAACTAATGGGACATTTGGTTACCACTAGTACTACTTTTTGATTTATTCCCAAATAGTAGTAGCTCTACTTTAAGAAATGTATTGCCAAATATAGTTTTGTCTCACATCAGGTTTAAAATATACTTAAATATTATTTATTGGACACCCTAATAAAACAATTCCTGTGGTCCTAGTTCATAGGCTCTTCCGAATTTGAACTAGGATTACAGAACCTAGTTTGGTTAAGTACTGCGGTCCTAGTCAATCGTCTCTTCCGAAATTGGATTAGGAATGTGGCACTTTGTTTGCTTAAGTCCTGAGGTCCTTTTCCATAATCTCTCTCGAATTTGAACTAGGATTTCAGCACCTATTAGGGTGTCCAATAATATTTAAATTTACTTTAACCTGATGTGGAGGAAAACTATGTTTGGTAATACATTTCTTAAAGTAGAGCTAATTGGAAGTAAAAGTTTCACTAGTTCTGCTATTTGGGAATAAATCAAAAAGTAGTACTAGTGGTAACTAAAAGGACAATGCCAGAAACTCTATAGAACTTTGCCCCACTCAATAAAAGTCATGTGCAATATGTAGCATCTTACTGTTTATTTATTGCTGATAACTAAACATTAGTCTTAGTGACTGTAGAACTTGCGGTTTCCGTTTAAATCTAAAAACAATAATGATATTGATTATAGGTTAAATTATATTTTAGGTAAAATGAGTTTGTATTTTGTGGGTAGATATTTCGTAATCCGCAAGTTCTAAAGAAAAACAATTTACTATAGAAGGGTTCTATATTCATTACAATTATTTTCATTAATTTACTTTTCTGTACATGGGTGGGGCAGGATCTGGCATTGTCATTTGGTTCTACGGTTCTACAGTTCTAGAAGAACTGTGAAAGAACTAGTAGAACTAGTGGGAATAAAAAGTCCCATTAGATCTACTATTTTGTAACACCTAACATCGTAGGACTACTGGGAAAAAAGAGTCCCACTAGTTCTACCGTAGAACTGTTTAGTAGAACTAGTGGGAACAATTCCTATTCGCGGCCGGCACCACGCGGCAACACAACACTTTTAACCCTCTTCAATTCGTTCACAGATCGAAGTCCATCCCTACTTGAACCAGAAGCCTCTGATCGACTTCTGCAGGCAGCTCGACATCCCAGTCACAGCCTACTCCCCGCTGGGCTCCCCTGACAGCCCCTGGGCTAAGCCTGATGGCCCTCAGCTGATGGAAGACCCCAAGATCAAGGTTGTAGCTGAAAAGTATGGGAAAAGCACGGCCCAAGTGTTGATCAGGTTAGAAATAGTAGATTGTTATACAAGGAGCTAAAATTACCCATTATATACGAGGTAGTTTTACTCACGAGCTTTAGCGAGGGAGTAAATAGAAACCGAGTTTTAATGGGTTTTAGCGCCGTGTGTTACACTATACTTTTCACTACGATTGCGAGAAAATAAAACAATCCAATACAATATGAATTTTTTTTTGTTTCTTCTGTAGCCGCAACACAATGCATGCATTCTACCAGAGATCGCCGATTTTAGTTCCATTTACAAAATTAAAATGAGGTTATTTTTTTATGAAACAGTAATAGGTCGAGTCTTTATTCATGATTATTCTACTTATGACTAAAGACTTTTTCGTTTTTGTTGGCTCATTGTCATATTTGACACACAAAAATTAAAAAAAAAACTTTTTCCCCTAGCTAGAGGATGTAATGCTATTTTATGCCCGCTCTGGTATGCAACAATGACGGCCATTTTGTCGAACAAGATTGTGTCCTTTTTGCTGATGACACTACGGTAATTTTAGATTGCAAGAACGATTCAACATACGAATCAGATATTAATAAAACCTTAAATAATATTATAACATGGCTAGATAACAATGCTCTAAAAATTAATGTTGACAAAACGAAAATATTATATTTCAAAACCCGTAACAGTAAAACTCTCCAGCTTAAAATATCCCGTAATAATCAATTAGTTGAACAAGTACACAAAACAAAATTTCTTGGAATAACTCTTGACGAACACTTTACATGGAAAGTACATATTGACGAATCATGCATGAAAATAAATAGATTTGTCTTTGCATTAAAAAAATTGAAAGACGAGACATCCAAACCAGTGGCAATAATGGTGTATCATGCTTATATCTGTTCCATTATCCGGTATTGTATTATTGTCTGGGGAAATTCATCTGAAATTGCTAGAGTATTGATAGCACAAAAAAAATTCATTCGCGCAATTTTCAACATGGGCTGGTCTGAATCATGTAGACCAGTGTATAAATCACATAAGCTTCTTACGGTCCCATGCATCTATAAGTATTTATGAAACCGCAAAATTTGTTAAAATGAACTCCTCACTTTTTGAAGCCAAAAACAACTTTAACAAACGAAAAGCTACACAGTATTTATTAAATTAACCTGTGCCACGGATAGAACTATTCAGACGCAGTTGTGTATATATGGCACCACTTGTATTATAATTCATTACCTAGTTGGATAACACAACTACAGTACAAAAAGTTCTGTCTGGTTTTGAAAAAATGGCTGATATCTCATAGTTTTTACTCAGTTGGTGAATTCCTCAATAAAAAATCGTGTCAGTCTTATCATTTCAGAAATGCATTGTAGTTAAAAGTTACTTTGTGCTACCTACTTCCTTGACTATAATATGTATAATGTATGTGTGTGTGTGTTAAAAATGCAGGTATCCTATAGAATTTTAACTTTATACACATTGTGTATACGTACATTTTTATTTGTGTAAATTTGCATGCCAACACCAAATGGCGAAATGTGTCTAAGCACTTTAAATATTTATGTACCATCTCTGTACCTACCACATTTTAAGCAAATAAATGATTTTGATTTGATTTGATTTGATTTGAGCAAGAGAAGTGAAAACAATTTTAATTCAAATAGAGAAGCTTACACTGTTTCTTTCGCGGGAGGGCATGGTGTCTCTTTCTATTAACCTTATTAGAAAGAGACAGCAAAAGCGACGAACATTTCCAAGGTTTCTAAGATGGATATCACTAGACTAAATATTGTGTTTTCTCCACTTTTAACCTTTTGAAAGACATTTCATGAAAGTATTTCACCCCTAAGGGTGGAGAAATAAGGGCCGACTGAATTTTTTTGGTGTCATCGTCTCTTAATTAATTTTTTTGTGATAAGAATTGGGCACTAAAAAAATGGTTGTCTGTAAAGTCGGCTTACGGACGATAGTTTTACGTGATAACATCATAAAGAAACATAATGGCTAACATATATAACATAAGCAAATAATGGCTTCCGTCGAGGTGGGCAGAGCTTATTGCTTCGGCCGATCGTGCCTCTCTATCGCTTGTTCCGCGCTCTCGCTTGCACGCTCAGGCTCAGGCGGAACGTGACACTATTTCGTGCCTGCAGCCGGTGTTCATCGATTTGTATGACGTTATCACGTCAAGACTTAAAAAAAAACTTTCAAACAAAAAAGACAACCGTCTTCAAAAAATATACAAAACAACACACAAAACTAAAGCTGCCGACTTATGAATTTAAAGTTTTTCTTGTATTTTCAACCGACTTCAAAGAAGGAGGAGGTTATCAATTCGTCTGTATTATTTTTTATTTTTTTTATTTTTGCTACCTGAGAACTTTGGACTGGGTGAACCGATTTTGATGATTCTTTTTTTATTTGAAAGCTGGTGCTTTCTGTGTGGTCCCATTTTAATTTGGTCCAGTTCTGACAATGGCATCCAGGAGAAATCCATATAAGTCTTAAATTTGCATTAAGTATGTGCGCGATTTGTTACGCGATTTCTCCGGCAAACGTGAACCGATTTTGAAAATTCTTTTTTTATGGATAGGGTATGCCTTAGGGGATATGATTTTTCAAAAAGTGCTAAACCAATTTCGATAAAATTTATATGGGACCACATATAAATTTTATCGAAATTGATTCAGCACTTTTTGAAAAATCAACAAATACCCAAAAAAATTACATAGACGACGTTTTAGTTTCTTCAATCTTAGGAGTAGTTAACTTTCAATCTCTTCATAATAGATTTAGATGAGAAGGAGGTAGGTACTAAAAAGCGGAAAATAAAAAGCTTTTTACAAAAAAGACAACCGCCTTCAAAAACTAAAACTAAAGTCAATGTGGGTTCTGTCAGTGCTATAGTTATTTTTCACTTTTTAGTTTTTGAAGGCGGTTGTCTTTTTTTTTCAACTTTATAAGATACCTAGTGATTCTTACCTCTACCCTACATACTCTCTGATAATGACCTATCTTTTCTTCTCCAGATACGCCATCGACCGCGGCCTCGTAGTGATTCCTAAATCCGTCACCAAGTCACGAATCATTGAGAACTTCAACGTGTTCGACTTCAAGCTGACGTCGGAAGATATCAAGTCGATCGCTTCGCTGGAGTGCAATGGACGCGTGTGTATGATGGGAGAGTTAGTTTAGTTGTATATTAATTGGAAATTTGGGATTACTTACGCCTTTAGTACACCGACGCGTTCGTATGCGGCAGCGAAACAACGAAAAAACTGTCAGTAGTATGGCAGAATTTCGCATACGCTGTGTCTCACTCTAGCACTAGCTACATGAAATAGTTGCGTCCTTGTCGCTATTGTTTCGCAAGGAACTGCGGAAATCGTCGTTACACAGACGCAGCAGACGTTTCGCTAGTGGTGTTTCGCATCGCAAGGTGTACGCACGTGTTCTGTCGGTGAGGACAGAATTTCGCACCATGGATTGTCTTATGAAAATGGTACAAAAAACAGTGTTTCTAAAAGAATCCCCTTTGTCTAGAAATTTATTTGTTATGAAATCCTTTAATTCCAGGATTTTATTCTTCAAATAAATCCGGAAGTCCCCTTGAAGTAACACACCTCTGCTTCTGCGTTCAAGAAGAAAAAGCGTGATGTTTTAAATAATATTTAATTTATTTATTTTTATTTTCAGTACCGACCATCCGGATTACCCGTTCCATGATGAATATTGAAGAGTAACGTTCCTAATTAATAATTTGTTTAAGTAGACAAACAATTAATATGTACCTATGCACTGGTTGCTTTAACCCATTGAATGTCTAATTAGCAGACACAATAGATAAACAATAGCTTATGTCGAACTGTGTAACTTAAGACACGCGAGGTGTAGAAAATGTAGAAGGAATGTAACACGCTTTACTTCTACTGCGAGTTGAAATTGCAATTATTTAGTAAATGAAAGATTTTAGAATGCTGCATTTATTAAAAAAAAATAGTTTCACTTTAAAAAAAATATTTCACCAATTTTTTTCAGATATTGCTATTTTTCCAAAGCGTTGCACTGTGTGCTTTGATATCTATATATAAAAATAAATAAATATTGTTAAAATTACTTTCTTCGTTTTATTTATTTTGTTTAAAACATCATTCTAGCAGAACAAATAGGTACATGTTTTTTAACTGACTTCAAAAAGGGGGAGGTTCTATATTCGATTGGTATTTTTTATATGAATGTACACCTTCGAGCATAAAACCTCTTGAGTTGCCAAGGCAGCGAATCATCAAACAACTTTTTCCGCCACTTTTTGCGGGAGGCAAGGGAAACACATACAGCACACTGCGAAAATTTTGACATTCACGCACAGATACATGCTTCCTATTGCTACAAACCTACACAAAAATAATAGCAGACATTAATAAAAGAACACACACATTGACAAATTTGTACGTATCTACGCAATTATCCTATGACAACAAACACAATGTGCTAGTGATGTGACATATACAATGAGTGAGGAATTCTTTGTGCATGAATGAATGAACATTTGAAGTATACACTATCAATTAAAAAAGAATCATCGAAATCGGAATTTACTGAAAAAGTTATGCGTGGTCAAACATAAAGAAAATAAATAAAACATTAAAAAAATGTTCATAAAATGAAAACGGGGTCCGGGGGGTTCGTGTGGTGTCGGTGGTCCGTGTGGTGTCGGACGTGAAGAATAGCACCATCCCATATCTTCCCGTGGGTGTCGTTAGAGGCGACTAAGGGACTTACCAGAGAATGCGCAGCATCTGTGCCTTTGTAACAACCATACTGCGATCGCCAACCCGCCTGCCAAGCGTGGCGATTATGGCAAAACCCCCCATTTTAGAGGAGGCCTATGTCCAGCAGTGGACGTCTTTCGGCTAAAATGATGAATGATGATGACGAAAATGAAAACTACTGGGCCAAACTTTGTTATTTTTTATAGGACCAAATGGCAACTATTCCGCATCAAACTAAAGATGAATCACGTAAATCGGATCATAAATCTCAGCGTAATCGGTGTACGGTCGCCAAAGGAGATAAGTAACCAGTCACGGACACAATGAAACTATATCGCTACTGTACGTACTGCTCACAATGACAGCCACGCAAACATGTAACTCGTAGCGCTAACGTCTACTAAATGATAGTAGGTATAACATGATTTCGCGCTATAAGTCAGTTGCTCTCGTGGCGCAACTGGTAAGCAATCAACCTGTAGTAACAAATGGTTTGAGATCGAACCAAGAGTTTGCTAAAATATTGTTTTTGAGATTTTGTAATTTAGAGTTAATATACTAACTGAATAAAACCATAATCTGACTAGTTTGAGAATCTACTACAAGTTTCTTGCCTACTTATAATTATTTGCTAGTTTAGAAGCCGACTACCCGCTTTTAAAATATATTCCTGCCTTCAATTGTGAACTTATGTATAAATCAGTCTGCATTAGCAACTACACCTATACTCCTTCTTTATTACTTACACTTCGAATTTTATGATTGTTATAAATTGCTTAACTTGGACCATGCATCATTTAACTATATTATAAAAGCTCAGATTATTGTTTTGCAGATGCAAAACATTTCTGTTAGTGAAATCGCAAGACACCTAATGATTTCGGTGAGTAAAATTATTATTAATAACAATGTTATTTATTATGTCACCGTGACCCAGTAATTTCAATAAGATGTTGTGTGAATAGTTGGAAATAATAGAAAATAACACCAGAGTACCTATTTATTTTTTAACTGCATAAACATTTCCTACATCGATATTTAATATAAAAATATAATTATCGTATTACACAGTATTATAACAGTAGTTTTTTTTTTATCAGTGTTTTGTAATGAAATATTTTAAAGAGAGAGAGAGAGAGAAGAGAATATGTTTGTAAATGAATAAGAGATAATAATAAAATATATTTTCTCAAATGATTTTATATATATTTCCTAATATATTTAAAAAATAAAATTGCATGTATTGAAAATAATTAAAAAAGGATTCTAAATAATGTATGAAAATATTAGTTAAAACTTATTACACAATAAATGAATAATGAGATTGTGTGTATGTGTAAACTAATATAGTAAATAATAAGTGTCATAATTATATTATATAAATTTATTAGTATGTTTTTGAATAAACCATATTATATATTTATAAGTATATAAATTGTGTTTAAATAATAAAAATATATTCTCTGCATTGTTTTCATATTGTGTAATTTTTATTTCTTAATTTATAATTTGGACGGTGTATAGTAGTTAGTTAAGTTAGTTCTAATATTATTTTCACTTTTGTTGTAGAAAAAAACCGTTCAATGGTGGATGTGTGTGTTCGACTGTGCATCCTGACGCTGAGACAGGCGAAATAAACCATCGACGTCGCCTGTCTGGACCAACACCATTGGCTTACACAAGTGCTTCGCCTCGGCACCGTGAGATTGTTGCCCCCCATACATCAAATCCATTTGCTAAGACCAGCATAACATTACAGCACCGCACAACGTCACTATGCAAACTATACGGAACCACCTGCGGGCGATCGGTTTGACATGTTGCAAACCGCCGCCGAAATTTTATTATCTACTGTGCACCGTCAACAACGCGTTCGCTTTGCGAAGGAATGTCGGCACTTGAATTGGCAAAACAATGTCATCATATTTGCTATGAATAATGTTTCATATCAGATACGAAAAATACTATGGAGAAAAAAAAGGAGAACGATAAACTGAGTTCAATATTTTTAAATATCATTTTATTTTTTAATAAGTCCCTTCATCTGTGGGCGGGCGAAAAACGCGCAAGCGCTTGTCTGTGGGGCCATTCCGGGTGGCCGCGATCGTTTTCGGCGCGTCGTACTAAAACGACGATATCTCCGAAATTAGGATAGTAAGCTCGCTACCAGTTATGTCATTGGAATCGTTATTAAATTTGCTAACAGGATATGTATGGTTTAGTATAGTTCTGCCTTGTAATGTATTAGTAATTGTGATGTATGTTCAGTGTGAGGGACTTGTTCCCAGTTTCTTGTGTAAAGGTCATTATAATTAAAAAAATAAACCATTATTTCACAAAGTTTTTGTTTAATTTCATCCAATACACATCAATACACATAAATAAAACAAAAGAACGGACCTCGGCATCATTTATTTCATCTCACAAGCTTCACAATGCATGACGTCATTTATGAGTGCCCGCATTGGTAACAAAAAAATGGGCTTGTTTACACATCAATTCTAAGAACGCCACACGCCTGGTGGCTAAGGTTACATTTTAATATTAATGATAGGTTCACATACAATACACAGACAGAGTTTCAGAGGATAAAAATGTTTAGTTTAATAGTAATGGCTTTCCAAAGTAACCACTTAAAAACAGGTGCAAAAAACACCTACTCACACTTTGGATCACTGTATACATTCTGTTGCCTCAATTTTAAATCTAATTCAACATTCTACATGTTGAAGATATGTACAACACGATAAGCACATAAAAAAAGCATGCCTTCTAAGAAAAATATTACACAAATGAACAATCAAATCCAACAATTTCACAAAAAAATACACAAGTACCAGAACATAGATCACAGAAGATATGGATGCGGCCAATACTGGCACATGTAGACATGAAATTACAGCAATTGAAATAAAAAATATTTTACATACTTATTATGTACTACATAATATTATGTAAGTCTTTTAGTGTCTATATTATGTATATATTATGTAAATGGAAAAAAATTAAAAAAAAAAAAACAGAAATGATGACAAAACAACCAAAGCAGCATTGCAATAGACGAGAATCTTTTGGAAAAAAAACAAAAAAAAAAACAAAAAAAAAAATAAAATAAAAAAAAATTATAAAAAAGAGAAAAAAGGCATCAACATCACCACCGCGCAGAAGAAGAACCATTAGATAACACGCTACAAAATTAAAAAAATGTAAAAAAAAAAACAGTTCACAAGTAATCTTTAGTAAAGTAGTCATTTTTACAACAAAGTAAGATTTCTTGGGGTATTAAATAATAAAAATTACAAGTAGCCTTTAGTAAAGTAGTCATTTTTACAACAATAACAAAATCAAAGTAAAAAAAAAATAAAAAAAAAGGCCCAAGGCCGGAAACTAAGGATACAAACGGCGGATGAACAAAAACACTATAAGCAGTCAATGAAACGAACAGGGAGTGGTACAAAAAATTGTTATATAAATACAATATATAGATACATACGAAGAAATATATATTTATAGATACAATTTACTTAAATAAATTATAGATTAATGAATGGGTGCTGAGACAGAAAACAGTTACGAAAACACATACATTTATTGCAACCGGGACAGAAGCTGGAAACAAGTTTCCGGCACACACTGCACGTCCTCCGACGACGACGTCCACTGGGGTCGGCGTCGTAATAGTCGATTCGGTGTACCGCCGATTGGAACGGTTGCCCGTCCAGCGGCAAGGATACACCGAATCGACTCTGTCCGGTTGCAATAGAAGGGGGAAAGGGACAGGTACGATGATGAGCAAGAAGGGATTTGATAAGGGTAATACGGAAGATGCGATGAGAAAGAGCAGAAGAAGTAGAAGAAGAAGAAGAAGAAGAAGAAGAAGAAGAAGAAGAAGAAGAAGAAGAGTGTTTGTGAATGATGAAGGAGTTCAATACGGAGATGTTGAGTAATCTCCGGAACAATTTTTTGTACCACACCGTTGTTCGTTTCCGCTCGACCGGATACATGGCCAGGAGCTGGTCTTTTTTATCCACCCCACCCATCATGATATTGTAGTCCAATATCAGGATGGGTTTGGTGGAACCCCGGACTGTTTGGACGGCGTCGCCATGGTATGTTGAGATGGTAGCCACACGGTTAGCATCTTTCCATACCATGACATCGACATCCCCCGAGGTAAGACCAACTACTTGGCCTTGGCGCATGTTCCGCTTGGTCAGATTGTGCAGGGCCTGCGGAACGAACTTACGATCGGTCCGCAGGGTCCCAACACAATCAAAGCCCAAGGACTTCAGTCGTCGAGCGAGACACGGCGAATTGTAGTAATTGTCCATCCACAATGTGTATCCTTTGTACTCCAGACCTTGGATCAGCCTCAGAACTGTGGAAGGTGTAGGTGAATCTAATGGATCATCAAACTGCGGCGGTGGCAATTGACCTACTTTATGAGCGTGAACCTCAAACCGCCATAGATAGCCGGTTTGAGATTCACACAGCTCGTAAGTCTTGATGCCTTTCTTCGCCTTTTTATTTGGAATGAGCTGGCCGATGTCCAGCCAGCCCTTCCACATCAAAAGACTTTCGTCTAGAGCAAGGTTCTGCTTTGGTGTATATAATTGCTGAAATTTCATGTTTAAATGGTCCAGTATTGGCTTAATCTTAAATAATCTAGCCTCGGAGCTACTCAGGCTTAGCCCACACATGCCAATCGCGTCACTAAAATGTAAACACTTAGCAAGTAATAAAAACCGATCGATTGGCATGTGTCCACTAAACCCTGGAGTACAAAAAATGTCAGAGGCAGATGACCAGTACTCTTCCAGCCGCGACTTGACAACAACCCCCATCGCCAAGAGCAGCGCGAAGAACGTGTACAACTCATCCACAGTTGTATCACGCCAACGATTTAAGCGGCAATGGGCGTGGGGGGTGCTGTTGTCGCTGCTGGTCGACTCTGCTACCAACCTCTGAGCATATTTGTTTGTCTCCGAGGCTATGTACTCCATAATTGGCCGATCCCATATGGCAACGAAAATGTCATACGGGTTGACCTGTGGAGTTGTCGGACCTACATTTATCTGGGAAAAAATTTCTCTCCTCGATTCAGGTGGAATCGGAGAATCGGGAAAAGCTTTCCATTCAAAATCATACCACCTCCTAGGCTGGTCCGTAGCCGTCAGAGGTACACTCGGCGTCTCCGACGTCCCGAGCTCGGCGTCAGGCGCCCCGGAGCCGTCGTCGCCATCCTCTTCTTGGTCAGCGTCTGCCAACTCCACGTCCAAGGGTGTATCCTGGACGCTTTGATGCGTCCGAGGCACCCTTGGAAGCGGCACCAACTCGTCGTCGCTCTCTGCGTTGTCATCATCATCATCGTCGGAATCTGGGTCGCTTCCTGTAACAAACAACAGATTGGTTAAAAATCGGGTTGGTGCCAGAAGCCACAGCCCTAAACCAAACTAAAATCAGCAAATATTACCATAATGGAGGATGTCCATTACTTCAGGATCCCCTAGATTCCGACGATAATGACGAGGTGCCGAAAGGAGTGGAGACGCTGACCGCTCCTCCGAGACGAAGTCGCCCTCGGTGAATCTGAAACAAATGCAGTGTTGTAATACACACATATGTTTAGAGATAAATAGAAAAGTTCGTAAGCAACTTACAAAGCTGGCGAGGGCACCATCACCGACGGTGAGAGTGGGGCCGGTGAGGGGGCCGGTGCGGGGGCGGCCGGGCTAGATGGACATTTCAAAACAAAAGTGAACACTTGGTCGCGAGTAAGTATTACAAGTAACATACACAAGTAGAAGTACTCACGGTGGCGGCCACCTGCGCTGCCTTCTTGCGTGCAGGGGCGTCTCGAGACCCACTCCCTGCGGCATCTCCGAGACGTGCATCACATTTAGGCTAAAATTCAAAACGATTTTATTGTATATGTGTTTGTGGCAAAAGAAAGGGTTAATGTAGCTAAACTAACTGTTGAATGTTGTACGGGCCCGGGCGCTCGTGTAACCCTCTACCGCGGCCAGTAGCGCCTCCCCGCTCTGCAGCCCCCCCCGCCTCTGCCCTGCCACCTCGCACACGCACACCACGTCGAGATCCGCGCGTGCGCACTCGTCGTCTGCATTACATTCAAACAAACTTCTTAGAAAAGGAAGTACACCTTCAAGCGTGTGCGGTTAAAAAACGCGCGAACGCTTGGGTGTGGGGCCATTCCGGGTGGCCGCGAGCGTTTTCGGCGCGTCGTACTAAAACGACGATATCTCCGAAATTACGATAGTTAGCTTGCTACCAGTTATGTCATTGGAATCGTTATTAAATTTGCTAACAGGATATGTATGGTTTAGTATAGTTCTGCCTTGTAATGTATTAGTAATTGTGATGTATGTTCAGTGTGAGGCACTTGTTCCCAGTTTCTTGTGTAAAGGTCATTATAATAAAAAAAATAAACCATTATTTCACAAAGTTTTTGTTTAATTTCATCCAATACACATCAATACACATAAATAAAACAAAAGAACGGACCTCGGCATCATTTATTTCATCTCACAAGCTTCACAATGCATGACGTCATTTATGAGTGCCCGCATTGGTAACAAAAAAATGGGCTTGTTTACACATCAATTCTAAGAACGCCACACGCCTGGTGGCTAAGGTTACATTTTAATATTAATGATAGGTTCACATACAATACACAGACAGAGTTTCAGAGGATAAAAATGTTTAGTTTAATAGTAATGGCTTTCCAAAGTAACCACTTAAAAACAGGTGCAAAAAACACCTACTCACACTTTGGATCACTGTATACATTCTGTTGCCTCAATTTTAAATCTAATTTAACATTCTACATGTTGAAGATATGTACAACACGATAAGCACATAAAAAAAGCATGCCTTCTAAGAAAAATATTACACAAATGAACAATCAAATCCAACAATTTCACAAAAAAATACACAAGTACCAGAACATAGATCACAGAAGAAATGGATGCGGCCAATACTGGCACATGTAGACATGAAATTACAGCAATTGAAATAAAAAATATTTTACATACTTATTATGTACTACATAATATTATGTAAGTCTTTTAGTGTCTATATTATGTATATATTATGTAAATGGAAAAAAATAAAAAAAATAAAAAAAACAGAAACGATGACAAAACAACCAAAGCAGCATTGCAATAGACGAGAATCTTTTGGAAAAAACAAAAAAAAAATAAAAAAAAATTAAAAAAATATATATAAAAAAGTGAAAAAAGGCATCAACATCACCACCGCGCAGAAGAAGAACCATTAGATAACACGCTACAAAATTTAAAACATGTAAAAAATAAAAAAGTTCACAAGTAATCTTTAGTAGTCATTTTTACAACAAAGTAAGAATACTTGGCAGTCAGGTATTAAATAAAAAAAATTACAAGTAGCCTTTAGTAAAGTAGTCATTTTTACAACAATAACAAAATCAAAAAACAAATTCAAAGTAAAAAAAAAAAAAAAAAAAAGACCCAAGGCCGGAAACTAAGGATACAAACGGCGGATGAACAAAAACACTATAAGCAGTCAATGAAACGAACAGGGAGTGGTACAATAAATTGTTATATAAATACAATATATAGATACATACGAAGAAATATATATTTATAGATACACTTTACTTAAATAAATTATTGATTAATGCGTGAAGGGTGAACAGACAGAAAACAGTTACGCATACACATACATTTGTTGCAACCGACACAGTAGGTGGTGACTACTTTTTTGCACACAATGCACGTCTTTCGATAGCGACGTCCACTGCGTGCATCATTGTCGTACATGTCGATTCGGTGTACCGCCGATTCGAACGGTTGCCCGTCCAGCGGCAAGGATACACCGAATCGACTCGGTGCGGTTGCAACAGAAAGGGGACGGGGATGGGAACGATGATGAGCAAGAAGGGATTTGATGAGGGTAATACGGAAGTCGCGATGAGACAGAGTACGAACAGAAGAAGAAGGTGAAGAAGAAGCAGATGACTGTTGATGAATGATGTAGGAGTTCAATACGGAGATGTTGAGTAATCTCCGGAACAATTTTTTGTACCACACCGTTGTTCGTTTCCGCTCGACCGGATACATGGCCAGGAGCTGGTCTTTTTTATCCACCCCACCCATCATGATATTGTAGTCCAATATCAGGATGGGTTTGGTGGAACCCTGGACTGGTTGGACGGCGTCGCCATGGTATGTCGAGATGGTAGCCACACGGTTAGCATCTTTCCATACCATGACATCGACATCCCCCGAGGTAAGACCAACTACTTGGCCTTGGCGCATGTTCCGCTTGGTCAGATTGTGCAGGGCCTGCGGAACGAACTTACGATCGGTCCGCAGGGTCCCAACACAATCAAAGCCCAAGGACTTCAGTCGTCGAGCGAGACACGGCGAATTGTAGTAATTGTCCATCCACAATGTGTATCCTTTGTACTCCAGACCTTGGATCAGTCGCAGCACTGTGGAAGGCGTAGGTGAATCTAATGGATCATCAAACTGCGGCGGTGGCAATTGACCTACTTTATGAGCGTGAACCTCAAACCGCCATAGATAGCCGGTTTGAGATTCACACAGCTCGTAAGTCTTGATGCCTTTCTTCGCCTTTTTATTTGGAATGAGCTGGCCGATGTCCAGCCAGCCCTTCCACATCAAAAGACTTTCGTCTAGAGCAAGGTTCTGCTTTGGTGTATATAATTGCTGAAATTTCACATTTACATGGTCCAGTATTGGCTTAATCTTATAAAGTCTAGCCTCGGAGCTACTCAGGCCTAGCCCACACATGCCAATCGCGTTACTAAAATGTAAACATTTAGAAAGCAAAAGAAAACGATCGATTGGCATGTGTCCACTAAACCCTGGGGTACAAAATACGTCAGAGGTTGCTGACCAGTAATCTCGCTGCCGAGACTTGACAACAACCCCCATCGCCAAGAGCAGCCCGAAGTACGTGTACAACTCGTCCACAGTTGTATCACGCCAACGATTTAAGCGGCTATTGGCGTGGGGGTTGTTGTTGTCTCTGCCGGTCGACTCGGCCAACAACTTCTCAGCATAATTGTTAGTCTCCGAGGCTATGTACTCCATAATTGGCCGATCCCATATGGCAATGAAAATGTCATACGGGTTGACCTGTGGAGTTGTCGGACCTACATTTATCTGGGAAAAAATTTCTCTCCTCGATTCAGGTGGAATCGGAGAATCGGGAAAAGCTTTCCATTCAAAATCATACCACCTCCTAGGCTGGTCCGTAGCCGTCAGAGGTACACTCGGCGTCTCCGACGTCCCGGGCTCGGCGTCTGGCGCCCCGAGCTCGGCGTCTGGCGCCTCGAAGCCGTCGCCGCCATCCTCCACTTCCTGGTCAGCGTCTCCCAACTCCACGTCCAAGGGTGTTTCCAGGACGCTTTGATGCGCCCGAGGCACCCTTGGAAGCGGCACAAAGTCGTCGTCGCTGTCTACATCGTCGGAATCTGGGTCGCTTCCTGTAACAAACAACAGATTGGTAAAAAATCGGGTTGGTGCCAGAAGCCACAGCCCTAAACCAAACTAAAATCAGCATGTAGTTACCATAATGAAGGATCTCCATTAATTCTGCATCCCCCAGACTCCGACGATGATGACGACGTGGTGCCGCTGGGAGTTGAGACGCTGCCTGCGCCTGCTCCTCCAGATCGATGTAACTGGAACAAATGCAGTGTTGTAGTACACACATATATTTAGAGATAAATAGAAAAGTTCATACAGAAAAAGCAACTTACACCGCTGGCGACGGCACCATCACCGACGGTGACGGCGAGGGCACCATCACCGACGGTGACGGCGAGGGCACCATCCACGACGGTGACGGCGAGGGCACCATCACCGACGGTGACGGCGAGGGCACCATCACCGACGGTGACGGCGAGGGCACCATCACCGACGGTGACGGCGAGGGCATCAGAAATCGGTCGAGGAGTTCGGGTGCCGGTGCGGGTGCGGGGTCGGAGTCGGCTGCTTCGGACGTGGCTGGTGGGCTAGATGGACATTTCAAAACAAAAGTTAACACTTGCTCGCGACAACTACCTTATACAAGTAGAACTACTTACGGTGGTGGCCACTTGCGCGCCCTAAAGGGGTGCAGGGGAGTCTCCAGCTGCACCCCCTGCGGCAACTCCGAGACGTCGACGATGCGGAGGCTAAAATTCAGAACGATTTAATTGTATATTATGTGTGCGTGTGGAAGTGTGGAAAGTGGAAAAAGAAAGCAAAGCAACCAACTCTTCTATGTTGTATGGCCCCGGCCGCTCATGCACGAAGCCACGTTGTCTCACGCGGCCACGCCCAGCGCCACCCCGAACTGCTGGTGCTGCTGGTGCTGCTGGTGCTGCTGGTGCTGCTGCTGCTGCCACCACCGCCACCTCACCTCGCACGCGCACACGGCCACCACGTCGCGGTCCGCGCGTGCGAGGTCGTCGTCTGCATTCAATTTAAAAAAAGCAAGCACCACATGCATGAAAGTTTTTAGAAAAGGAAGGAAGGAAGGAATATGTAAAAAAAAGAAACTTACACAGCTGGCGTCGGCGATGACGGTGGTGATAGGGCATCCAGGGGTGACCGCGACCGCGACCTTTCCGCGCCCACCCCGCGCCCGCGTTGTTGTCGACTAAAATAAAAAACAAAGTTGTGACAGACAGACAGACAAACAAACACATACATACATACATACATACACACACACACACACATACACACACACATACATACATACATACACGTAACACATAGACAAATATAAATATATATATTCTTGGGCTGATCGTGCCTCTCTATCGCTTGTTCAGCGCTCTCTTGCACGCATATCATACATGCATGCATGCATGCACGCACGCACATGTACACTTACTACGTAAGAAATACGTAAAGAAAGAAACTTCGATCTGAGGGTGATCGCGACCGCGACCGAGACGATCATTGATAACCTCCTTTTTTTGAAGTCCCTTCTAGTGTTGTCATACACAAAAATGAGCGGAATTTCAAAACGTAGTAAACTAAATGCATGGGAGTAGAATGTACTACTTAATGTTGAAGCAACAAGGACTTCATTGAAATCACTACAAAACTTTGACGTCTGGATTTGCACTTTACTCTACTTTGTATGAGGTATCTTGGGGTACCTTTTGCACATAATTATTTACGTCTAAGTAACCACCACTATACCGCCATTTATACTTACATTGTGGAAGGAGTTTTATCTACCACCGTTTCCTGCACTATTTCAGGTACATCTTTGTGAGTAACTAAAAAAAAATAAGAAGTTAGAAAAATATGGTCATCATAAATGTGGAATGAGGTTACCATAGAAACTCGATTATCCGAACTAATTGCGACTGAGAACAATTCGGATAATCGAAGTTCAAACGAAAACAACTGTTTTTACGTCTTGGATCCAAACAGTTTTAGTTGCACAAACCAGTCTTCGAATTACTTGATGCGATTTTTTATTTTCTACTAAGAAAATACGGTCGAGAATGCATGATTCAACTATCAGACCCGTCGCGACGTCGTCGTTATCGTACCGCGTTTGTTCACAAACAGTTCTTACAATAAAAAGTGAACTTTTTGTTAATGTAATATGCCTTGTAAGTTACTCCTTCCAACTTAGTATTTAAGTGATTCATTTCTTCTGTATTATTGTCTGTTTCAGCTGTAGGTTTCACAATATTTAAAGGATTTACGACTTTAGAAGAAGATCTGTACATACGATTTGGAGTTTTCCAGTTAAGTTTCACTTCTGGTTGTTCTGTTTTCTTCTGCTGGAGTTTGATTGCATCTTCTAGGTTAGCTTTCCGTGCCTCTGGGTTTGGTTTCTTCGCAAGGGGTGCCTCTGTGTTTAAAGAATTGCGTTTTCTGTTACACCAAAAATTTATTTCAATTTAAACCAAAACTGGAATAGCATTGTCTGGTGACAATAATGATAGGTAAGATCAAGAACTGAGCACAACCCCAACCTTAAACTATCTAATTTTTTTTTTAGTTTATGAATACACTGATTGTAGTTACTAACCTACTTTAATTCAATATTTACACATAAAATAGAAAATAAAAACCTTTAACTTAACCCAAAAAAAAAAACACTAAAATACTACACTATAAGAGATAGATATATTGAATCAAGAAAATAGTAAACTTAGGTGCACAAATGAAGATTTGATTAAGAAAAACCAATTATATAAAAAAGTAACCACAATTAGCCCAATTAAAATAAACCAAAGTACTCCAAAGCGAAAACCTCTAACAAACTGTAAAACAAAAGAAACACAAACTGATGTACAGTTGCAGAGTTTGGTTCAACAAACTGGAATAAATAAACCGCCGTCTGAATGTTCAAACTTACCTGTCATGGAACCTAATATTTTCTGCACTGTGCTGCCACACGTAACTACAGAGGGCACCACTACTACGCAGCATGCAATGGGATCGACGCTGACGCCTCAACATAATTTTATTATGGAAGATACATGTTGCAATAAAGTATGTATAATTAGTGCTAATAATGTAAATAATATATTAAAAATAGCCAAAAACACTTTTCGGAACGCCAAAATCTGTCACTACTGTATGCCCAATGCGGGTACGGTGGAGCTCATTGCATCATTGGACAAAAAATTAGTGAATTATACTATAAATGACTATTGTGTAATCCTCCTCGGCGAAAAAGACTTTTTAGAATCCCATAATTATGAAAAATTGGTTAATCATATAAAATGTAAAATTGAAAATTTAATGCATACTAACGTTATTCTATGTTCTCCTAATTTTAAATTCAAATGGAATGTTAACTTATTTAATACTAGAATAGAAATTTTCAATCGCCTTATGTACCAAAGTAATCAGACTTTTAAATATGCATATTTGTTTGATACCAACAAACACCTGGAATATAATTATAAAATGTTCACAAAAAATACAGGCAAAGTCAACAATAGGGCTATTGTAAATATCTTTCAGAACTTGAATAGCTTCATACAGCTATCACTAAACTCTAAATATGAAAATAACTGTGACAGTTTATGTATAGATAATAAACACGAAAACAGTAAATTCCACCAGTTAAAACCTGGTACTATCCCTTACTACTTCAAAAAAAAGACAATGTTGAATAGAGATACATTTTTTCGTTGATAAACATGTGTCAACTGTAACACATCTAAATGAGTCTGTAGATAGTTCATTGTGGAATCGATTAAACATCTTTCATCAAAATATGTGTGGCCTAAATAATAAGAAAGATGTGTTAGAAATCTATCTAGATAGCATGAGTAGCCCTTCGAATTACTTATGTATTAGCGAGCATTTTCTGAACGAAGACCTAGTTTCTTTATTAAATCTCTCAAATTACAATGTTGCATCATATAATACCCGAGTCAATAAGCTGAGAGGAGGGACTATTATCCTGGCAGAAACGGATAGGGAATACGAAGAGCTACCCATTGCCAAAAAATTATATAAAATGGACTGCTTTGAAATATGCTGTGTCAAAGATGTGTCAACTGGCTTATCTGTATGTTGCTGTTATCGTACGCCTTATGATAAAAACTTAGACACTTTTATGGTAAGCCTCGAAAAACTATTAGAACATTTCTTTAACAAGAACTGTGTTATTTGCGGAGATTTTAATATTGACTTATCAACTGACAATAAAAAAAGAAATGACTTATTAAATCTATTGACGTGTTACAACTTTAGACCTTTAATTACTTCGACTACATTTATTCGAAATGAGTCAAGATCTTGTATAGACAATGTCTTCACCAATTTGTCAGATGATTGCGTGATAGGTTGCGATGTTGACCACAATGGTTTGGCAGATGGACATGCAGGATTACTTTGCAGTACAGTATTCAGAAGTGCCGAAATATGTAGGAAATCAAAAACCAGTAGTGTTCAAATTACCAAACGGACTTTTAATACAAATACAAGAAGAAACTTCAGAAATTTGCTATTAAATCACGACTGGAGTGATTTCGGAATAAATTCATTTTTGAAGCAATTTGAAGAAATGTTCACACGCTGTTTTAGGAAAAGGAAACTGCAGGTACACTTAACGCGTAGTACTCAGCTGCGCTGGGTCACTAAGGGTGTAAAGGTTTCTAGCAAAATGAAACGATTTCTATATGCTGGCAAAGGGAGTACACAAAATGACACTGTGATGGACTATAGACAAAAATACATCGCTCTGTACAGGAAAG
This sequence comes from Charanyca ferruginea, assembly GCA_947361185.1. Taxonomy (NCBI): domain Eukaryota; kingdom Metazoa; phylum Arthropoda; class Insecta; order Lepidoptera; family Noctuidae; genus Charanyca; species Charanyca ferruginea. The sequence continues at coordinate 2,660,081 of OX376080.1, forward strand.
TAATAAATATGGCAAAAAAGCTAACAGTTCAATCAGAATTAGCCAAATCAACAAACATCGCAAAAGATGTTTGGAAAGTTATAAACAAACATAGAAATAAAAGTGTCAGAAACCATAAAAAAAATATTTTAAAATCAAATAATAAGATTACGTCAGAACCGTCAGATATTGTGAATATCCTTGCCCAGCAGTTCGAACTTAATTCATCAATTACTACGAGCCCTGGGGCTGCTGTGGACATTCTACGTAAAAGTGCAAAAAGAGTAACCAACGACCTTATCCTGGACCCTGTCACTCCCTTTGAGATATTCAAAATAGTGAAAAAAATGAACGACAAAAAATCTTGTGGCTATGATGACATAAATATATCAGTAATAAAGGACAATATAGATGTACTAGCGGAACCTTTAAGTGTTTTTTATAATAAGTGTTTTGATGAAGGAATTTTTCCAGATCAACTGAAGATAGCCAAAATAATACCTGTACACAAAAAAGGTTCTAAAACAGACCCAAAGATGTACCGACCAATCTCATTACTACCTATTAACTCAAAAATTCTTGAAAAGCTAATTAAAATTAGATTACTCAGACATTTCAACCTAAATAGAGTGTTAAGTAGAAGACAATTTGGTTATCAGAAAAACGTTGGGACACAAGACGCAATATCGACTCTAATTAAGGACGTAGTTAGCAGATTAGACGACAAACAGAAAGTAGCTGGGCTTTTCCTAGATTTAAGTTCAGCATTTGACACGGTGGATCATAAACTACTGCTAGAAAAACTTGAGCACTACGGTGTCAGGGGTAAAGCTTTGGCACTTCTCACGTCATATTTGAAAAACAGGAGGATGTTCGTCGAGATCAAAGCAGTAGTGTCACAGACAAATTCTTCAGGTAAAACGGGTCTAAGTGAAGAAATATACAGGTCCCAGTTGTCTCCTGTGTACACTGGCGTACCTCAGGGCTCCATACTGGGTCCGATATTTTTTATCGCTTTTATTAATGACTTAATACAATACATGAGAGAAAAAGCTGCAGGATCTATCCAGCTTGTGGTGTTTGCCGATGATACCAATGCCATTGTTTCGGCTGCCGATATACACGCTCTTAATTCCATAGTTAATCAAACCTTGGAGATCTTTCACAGTTGGTTTGCTGTTAATGGTCTTAAAGTTAATGCCAGTAAAACCAATGTAATGCTTTTTCGTTCCACTTCAAAAAATAAAGATAGCATTGACTGCGTCATAAATGGAGAAACAGTGAGCGTGGTCCAGGTGGTTAAGTTTTTAGGAGTCCACATCGATAGCCAGTTAAAGTGGAAACAAGAGCTAACATACTTAGAGAAAGCAATCAGCTCTGCTTGTTACGTACTAAGAAGTCTAAGAAACGAGGTAACCATACAACATTTAAAAATGGTCTATTATGCATTGGTAGAATCCAAACTTAGATACAGCATACTTTTCTGGGGGGGAAGTTATGGTTACAATACTCAAAAGGCTTTTGTGGTACAGAAGAGAGCAGTCAGAACCATAGCTAAAATTCAACAGCAAGATTCATGTAAACCTTATTTTAATGATTTAAATATATTGACAGTCCCAAGTTTGTACATTTTGGTCCTACTTAGTCACTTATCAAAATATATCGTTGAATATGAGACTGAAGATGAAAGACAAAAAAGGGAGAGTACAAGAAGGAAAGATCTCCAGATGAAGCAAGTACCTCACCTGAATGTTGCAAAGCATAGCGCCTACCACAAGTCATTAAAAATGTTCAATAAACTGCCGACAGACATAAAAAGTCTAGTATATACAAGTGGGTTTCAGAATAAGCTTAAACGGTTCTTGTTAAATAAGTGTCTATATTCTATTGATGAATTATAAATCATTACAAACGTAGAAAGTGACATAATATTATAGACTTGACATGGAAATTTTATTGTATTGAATGAATTGATTTGACATTAATTTTTAAATATTTCTTTTTTGTTATTATATATTATTCTGATTTAATTTTTATTTCGATCATTGTAATTATTCAAAAATGGATTGCATGCATGATGGTTCATATAATATTATTTAGTTATAGTAATTCAGACACGATGTAAAGATCGTTATTGAATAAATGAATTGAATTGAATTGAATAATAAGGCATCCAAAAATTCCTCCACATCGCCGTCATCTGGGAATGTGCCCAAGAGACTGGCTGCATTGCCACGTTGGAAAACCAGCTCTTGGATCACGGGAAGTGTTAACCAAAAGGATACTATACCCTATACCTACTTAATATTAAAATAAAACATTGCCCCGCACATTTTCGACATTGCAGCAAAATAATGTCGAAAATAGTAATTTAATGCTACGGCTAGGTACATTGTCGCGAAAAGGCGAAGATTTGATGTCGTAGTGTGGCCTTAGCATAAATGTTAAGTAATTAGTTGCCCAGCTTCTGTAATTGTTGCACACATTTTTAAATTTGTTGCACTTATAGTTTTATCAGTGGCTAAATAACAACGCGCGCTTTCTGACCGTGGATGTGAAGAACTGAATTTCATCATAATTTGTTAATTACTAACAGGATACTAATGAAATATCATATACATTTGAAGGTAGTAAAAAGCTACAAAATAATGTTTAAAGTAAGTCTTTAGAGCTCTTATTCAAAGTTTTAGGACCTATGCAAGTGTTCTTATATTTAGTTAAATAACTGTTGTATGGTACATTATTTTTATTATTTTATTGCATAACTTATTATTACTGTTTCTTAAGAAGTCATGTACAAAAGGTGATAAAAATCTATCCAACTTTTTCAGAGATCCTGCAATACCAAAAACATTACTCCAGCAAGATCTTGAATAACTTCACAGATGAAGAAAGCACAAATACAAAATAAGTTGCAACATTTACCTCATCTAGACAACTAATTATATAGCTAGTATTTATAACAATATACCCATTAAAAAAGAAAAAGTCTGTCTGCAGTAAGGTTACCCCAGCAGGAAATGATTTTGTGAAGTAACTAAAATCAATATGTGCAACAAATACAGAAGCTGGGCAACTAATTATCTATTTAAATGTCTATTTTTGACATTATTATGCACTAGGAATTTCTCTTGTATTGAACATATAAAACTCACATACACAAACAACCAGACAGACAACGGCAAACAAATATTTGTTCCGTGTGGGAGCCGAACCTGCGATTTGCACAGCTGCAGCCAATCGCTCAGACACTCTCAATACCAGTTGGCCTTTTGGCTAACCTAATTAATACTTACTTTCCATCTCCCTGGCTCTTCGTTTCCTCTTAAATACTATTTGTTCTTCGTTCATTTCAATTTCAAACCCCGTTAAAGAGATATTATCTTTTGATTCTAATTCAGGATCATGTGGTTGTACTACATCTGTTACACCTGGACTGGTATTGTATACATTTTCAGATCCCAGCTCTATAAATAAACAAAAAAAGGCATTTTTATATGTCAAATCTATCAACACTGACATATTATTTTAGTAGCTTTTTGGTCAAAAGATATATTTAATTAAGAACATACCATCACAATGTGGTTCCTCCTTCACGTCATATTGTGTCTCACACACAGTTGGTAGATCTACTCTGACGGTACCACTCTCAGTTTGACCAACATCAACTATACTTATGTTCTCCATCTCTACCTCTAAGACGACCCACTGACCAGTGTTTTAACAAACTCACCAAAAAATGTTTACTGATTCTAGTTTATTAAAAGTTTAAGCTGTAACAAAATAACATAGGTAAATTATAGTAGTTAATTAGAGTGTAAGTTTATAAACCTTTTGACCTCCACGTCATATAAGCAATAAGGTGCTGTCAACACTAAACTACGAATTCATATTTCTTACTAAAAGCTAAGTTTTTTTACATCTTAAATTTTTTCTTATTATAATGAAATATAAAGAAGTTCAATTAGATACAAACTAGGATGAGCCAAGGTACATTAAATTTATCAAAGGAAATAAAAATATAGATGTTGTTTTATACATTTAACAAGCCTTATCTTCATCTTTATTTTTTGTGTATATTTGGAACATCTGATCAGCCACTCACATGGCGTATTTGTCCAAATATTCGCCTTATTTTTATAATCCACAATGGACTTGATTTTAATATAAATAGGGTAAATTTTGTATTATCCAAATAAGGCGAATATTTGTACAAATACGCCATGTGAAGTGGTAGCATGAGAATAGGTTGTACTATACATATATTTTTTTAAATTTATATGGCAAAGCAACATTGGCCGGGTCAGCTAGTTTACGTACAAAAGTTTGTCATGTAGTGACAGTGGGCACATTTTGGTTTGTCGTTTAGACATGACTGTGGCGGTCTAAAGGGGCTGTTATTCTCTCGACACCAGAGCTAGATATATCAGCTAGAGATTGAAATTTTGTATGATTTGGCAGGAGTTCCTTTTAATGAGAGTGGCACCTAGCGTCTTAATCGGGGACCCAACCAGCTTTAACCCCCAACTCCTGCTAAAGGATACTAAATCCAACCCCAGCTAGACTTTTAAATATTTCACGTAATAATAAATAACATACCAGTAAATCAAATGAAAAGGAAAAGCAGCCCCCTTTTCCACATTTAATACTTGTCTCTCTGTAACGCGCGTAAGTTTATGTTAAACGCAAAAGAAAGAGTAGTAATAGGACGCGGTTAATATTAAAAACTTTTTAAAACTTATTAGTACTTTTAAAATAAAAAAATTAAAACACTGTAGTAGTAGGAAGTGGAACCATAAATAAAGTAAAGCATCTGCCATAGATATAGAGTAATGTATTCAAATGCTCTGATAGCACATTACTGTGGCTCTAGTATAGTCTATGATGTATTGATCTGTGAGCGGCCGTAGCCGTAATCCGCGCTTGCGCACATCTGTGAGGCCTATGATAAGTGGAGTTTAAGGGCCCGTCAACATCGCAAGAAAAAAATAAAATACTCTCTTATCTCTCAAAATACAGTGCTATGTGGTGAATCCTGGGTGATACTAACCGGGTGGCCGCATACGGTTCCGAGTTTCCGACGCGTCCGATTAAAACGACGATATGTCCGAAATTACGTTAGTTAGCTCGTTTCCAGTTATATCATTGGAATCGTTATTAAATTTGCTATCAAGTCATGTATGGTTTAGTATAGTGTTGCCTTGTAATGTATTAGTAATTTAATGTGTGTTCGGTGTGAGGGACTTTTTCCCCGTTTCTTGTGTATCAGACATCATAAAAAAAAAGTGATCCTTTTCAACCGACTTCAAAAAAGGAACAGGTTATCAATTCACCTGATTTCTTTGGACTGGGTGAACCGATTTTGATGATTCTTTTTTATTTGAAAGCTAGTGCTTCCCTTGTGGTCCCATTTCAATTTGGTCTAGTTCTGACAATGGCATCCATGAGAAAACCGTATAAGTCTTAAATTTGCAATAAGTAGGTATGTGCGCGATTTATTACGCGATTTCTCCGGCAAACGTAAACCGATTTTGAAAATTCTTTTTTATGGATAGGGTATGCTTCAGGGGTGGTCCCATATAAATTTTATCGAAATTGATTCAGCACTTTTTAAAAAATCAACAAATACCCAAAAATTTTACATAGACGACGTTTTAGTTTCATCAATCTTTGTAGTAGTTAACTTTCAATCTCTTCTTAATAGATTTGGATGAGAAGGACTAGGTAGGTACTAAAAAGCGGAAAATAAAAAGCTTTTTACTAAAAAGACAACCACCTTCAAAAATTGAAAAATAACTTTAGCACAGAACACACATTGACTTTAGTTTCGGAAGTCGGTGGCAATACAAAACAACAAACAGAACAAAGCCACTGAATTTCGAAACTAAAGTCAATGTGTGTTCTGTGCTAAAGTTATTTTTCACTTTTTGAAGGTGGTTGTCTTTTTTGTAAAAAGCTTTTTATCCAACAAACCTATTGTTTTATCTCCACAAATACACATTATTTCACATAAATCAAACAAAAGAACAGACCTCTTCATACATTTTTTTCATCTCACAAGCAAAACAAACCATGACGTCATTTACAACTGCTGCATTCGAAACAAAAGAATGGCTTTGTTTACACTTCCATTCTCAGAACGGTCAAACGCCTAGTGGCTTGGGTTACATTTTAATAATAATGTTTGGTTCACATACTTGACACAGACAGAGTTTCAGTTGATAAAAATGTATTAGTTTAATAGTATTGGCTTTCCAAGGTAACCACTTGAAAACAAGCGCAAAAAACACCTAGGTACTCACACTTTGGATCACTGTTTAAATTCTGTTGCCTCAATTTGAAATCTTAATTAATATTCTACACGTTGAAGATATTTACAAAACGGTAGGCAATTAAAAAAAGGCATGCTGGAAGCAAAAACATTACACAAATCAACAATCAAAACGAACAATTTCACTAAAAAATTACAAGCAAAACAGAAGTACGTAAACACAGATCACACAAACTACAGATACGGCAAATACTGTCAAATACAGTCTGTACATGTAATTAAGAAAAAATTACGTTGAAATCAAAAATATATTATTATTTGAAGTCTTTTAGCGTGTATAAAAAAAATAAAAAAAGAAATAAAAAATTTGGTCGGCATTTCTTGACGTACACACATACACGCACATACAAATACAGTTTCAACACGTTCAACATTCAAAATCACGAATAAAAAATGAAGTCAATAAAAAATAGGTATTCAACGGGATGCCATATCCATTAGTTTCAACGATCTGTGAAATCGTGTGATTCCATGACCTTGAATGCAAATTCCGGCTCTCTGATTGGCTAGCGCGATTCAAGTTGTACGTAAATTAGATTTTCGAATTGACCACAAGAAAATTACGATAATATTCAAATTAAACGCCTATTATCTAAAATACGACACATAAAAACACACGTAGTACAGCCAGTTTGCATTTCTATCAATCATCTAAGCTAAAATACCTCGAAATGAATCAGCGTCTCTTCAACGGTTTTACATGTTCATTGAAATGACTATTTCTGGCCGAAATCGACTGTTTCTACATTCTAAATGTTTCTTACTTACCCAGGCATGTTTTTATTACACGAAACACACGCAATGCACACACTTTTATGCACTTAACAGCAGAAGCAGAACAGAGCAGCAACCTGTCGGCGCGCTGTGGAATCAGTGGAATGTAGGGATGCCCAATACGATGCGATATATCGAAATATCGATACAGCGCCATACGATATATCGATATTTAATACGATATTTTAGTCATACGATACGCCTCGATATATCATATTCCAAAAAATATATCGTATCAACTTATCGTATCAAGCTATGACTTACGTTTCTTTACAATTATTTATTTTTTGTTTATAATTAACCTACCTACCCTCAGTCACAATATTGTTATCCGTAATAAGAGATACCTTCCATTGACAATTTGTTTATAGGACAAGAGCAGCTGGCTTTTGTTAATACCTGAAAATTGTAGGTTGATTTACATTACCTTTGTAAGTTTGTAGTGCCGCCAATTAGATTAATAAAAGTTTATTATTGCATCCTCTTAATATATTCCGTTCCAGTTCAAGCTACATCATATCATATCTCATGTTTATGATATCTTACATTTTTCATATGGCACCGCCCAGCAAGTCGTAACAGGTTCAATCCACAACGTACCTATATTCTTACATATGCATGCGATACGGTTACGATGCGATATATCGATACAACAGACTTTTTTGGGCATCCCTAGTGGAATGATCAACTATGGAATATGGATCAACTGCGGTCAGCGGTGGTCGAAAATTGGTCGCTTCAAAGTGTTGCCTAGAGATTTAGCCTATGTGATACTTGTATCTCATTTATTCTCGTAGACTCTGTGCAAGTTTGAGCGAAATAGCAACAAGCTGAAAGCATCAAATCTTAGAAAAACCCGTGACGTTATTCGCTCCGCCACTTCGGTCGTCCCACAGAATATATCAAAATTTTACTCGTACGTTTCGTAAACCCCACCGATCAAGGTCCGATCAAATAAAATCATGTATAAAAAAAAGTTGGGTATTAATCACAAAATAACTTGGGTAGGATAGTAAGCAGGTAGGTAGTTCTTGACGGACGGGAGACACACACGGCCACACACACACAAACAAACGCACACCTACACTAAATTTTCAGTTCCAATACGTTCAACATTCAAATCCAGGAGTAAAAAGTCAACAAAAAATATATAACGGATGCCCTACCTATCTATTAATTTTATCGATTTATGAAATCGTTCGGCTCTTTGATTGGCTAGCGCGTCCGCAGTAGTTCTGGTTTACGTAATTTGATTTTCGAATTCAAAACAACCAAAATACGATAATATTCAAAATTAACTATAATACAATACATAAAAACACACGTAATAACCATAGTTTGCATTTGTAACAATAATTTTGGCTAAAATACCTCGAAATGAATCAGCGTCTCTTCAACGGTTTTTCATGTTTGATGAAATGACTATTTCTGGTCGAAATCGACTGTTTTTACTATCAGAAATGTTTATTACTTACCCAGGCATATTTCAAACCACTTTTTTTTACACACTATCACAATAAATTGGCGGCGAGCGCGGAGAGCGTGGCCGTAACCCACGCTGACGAATTGACATTGACAAATAATTAATAAATTGACAAAATGGCGCAGTGTTGCCAGATGACCGTCTCGCGTTACCCCCAAATCTTCGTCGAAATCCCCCCAAAATTGAAGTATTAAAGAAAAAATCCCCCCAAATGGCAATATATTTAACTTTTTTTATTAAAGATACATTTTTTTACTATTCCATTGGTCAAGTAAAAATGTCATGACGGGCGATCCTGGAAGGCGTGACGTCACATTCGACTCGCTTCACAAAAACGCTCTCTTAAGCTTATCTTTAGTAATAATGCAGCAATAATGAAGACGGCTCTGTTATCGTGAATATCCAGAGCAGGTATTTAGTATTTATGTATAAACAAAAGCCGGATTATGCAAGTTGTATTTGTAAACAAAAGATGTTATCGGAGAATTGGCAAAAAGTGTAAATGTTCTTGTATTACATCGATTTGTGATAAAACTATTTTATGAATTATCATGAAACTTTGCAAGTTACATTATGAATAGATAAGAAAAAAAACTAACAACAGCGTTTTATGTAGACCCTACGTAACATTTTCATAATATTCAAATTTATTTATTTATTTGGTTCACCAACGATTATATACACTTAAACAAGCAAATGAAACATAAGGCAAATCAGAATAAAGTGTAACAATCACTTATAGGCAAACTCCGCATGCACACAAAATGTTGTTGTAACATAAAATATAAAAACAGAAGAAAAAGACTAATTTATAAATTTGCATTAATTTAAAGCAAGTTTCAAACAAACAACTTAAAATAAAATTAAAACAAAGCATAACAAACTTGACTAAACAAAACCAATAAGTACAAAAGATTAATAACGTAATGTGTAGCCAATATAACAAATTCAAACTTAAAACCGCGCGAAAACTTTTTTTATAGTAACATTTCTTTGTCCATTAATAAGATTTTATGATGCTAGGTATTTCGTGCAAATATTATCTAAAACAATGTAATAATTTCTTATAAATTAATATTTCACCTATTTACTGTCGATTATTCATCAAAACCTGGGTGGTTTTCCCAGATTAAAGCTTTGTTATATTAATAAAAATCCCCCAATTCCCTCCGAATACCCACATTTTTCTCTCCAAATATCCCCCCAATTGTCCCCCCCATCACTATAAAAACCCCAAAAATTTGGGGGGAATCCCCCCCAATCTGGCATCACTGAAATGGCGGTGGCGGTGGCCGCGGTGGATCGAATTCAGTCATCTGGCATAGAGCAGACAGCATTCTGGCGGAAACCAGACAAAGGTGGCCGGTGGTACCTCCCCAAAAGTGGTGAGACGTACTAGGTAAAATGCGGACTGAGTATTAGAAGTACGCGTACGCCTAAACACTTGTTCCAAAAACCTGCTCCACGAGTATTTAGGCGTCTCAAGCAAGTCCACTGAAGTTTCCTTACTGTAATCGCTGCGAGTATTTATAAGTATAAACGCGTTTATTTATGGTTTAGGAATGAAAGTTGAATCTTTGTAGTCGGGCTAGCCAATAGCCATTACTCTGGTTAGAACAGCAATTGTTTACTTACTAATTATATTAAATAACAGATGTTATGTTAAGCGACTAGAATCAATTTTTTCTCATTTGTTTGATGTTCAAAAGTGCCCTACAATGATCTAATTGAAAGAAATGATTTGACTTTTGACTTTGTTAGAAAATTATAGCAAGCATTTATTTCTGAATTATTTCAGAAATGAAAACTACATTCAATTAGATACAAAATAGCTGGCATATTTCAAAGTTTTCAATTCATTTTATGTAGGCACTCATTCATTATATTTTCATTTATTTAATGTTTTTTAGGAATTAGTTTCAGATTTACTTACAAGTAGGTACTACTTTTTTTTTATATTTATGATTTTTTATGTTTTTTTAGGTATTTACATTTTTTACATTTTATTTAGTTTTTAAATTACCACCATTTGCAACAACAATAACAAGACTCAGTCATGCAATAAATAAAAATAAAATAAATAAATAAAATTCATTTATTTCAGGCAAGACAAAATTACATAAAATTTAATTGAAATAAAATATTGAAAATGAATTTATGAATATTAATTAAAACTACATTATTGTTAAAATATTAATTAAAAATAAACAATTACATAAAAAAATTAAAAAATAAATATTGTTAGCAGGAATATTGACAGCCATATATAAAGAAATAATTAGCTTCATAAATGGCTCTCAGTATTCCATTGTCCGAATCGTGTACACGGCTCATAAAGGAGGCCCTCGCTTTTCGTCTGGGTGTTGTTTATCTATATTTATGTAGGGTAAATACGCCAAACGTCGGCCACCCCCCAATCTTCGGCCGTCTGCACATTTTTAACTTGCATTCATTTACAAGGTAATTAACTGGCAATTTTGCCACTCGAATTGCATCCTTAGTTCATATTCTATACGTACGAACCGTTACTATTCGATTTCGTTACTCGTTCTTTGCACACTGACCGTCCGTAGCGATGCCGACGTTGAAATGTCAAATTCGTAGTAAAAGTAGCTTACTTGCTGTGAATACCCACGCTTCGCGGATTGGTATTACAACGATAAGACATTCTTTTTTATTGTTTTAGCTTTGTTATCAATAATAAGTTAGTTTTATTATATTTTGAGATGGTTTTTTAATGTTTTGCGTATTGGTTTAAGGGAAAAATAGGGGGCCGCCATTAGAATACCAGTTTCGGTTTAAAACCGGATTCTCGGCCGGGGTCGACTTAAAGTAAATGTAGTCTGTTTTATAAACTGCAGTACTATCAATTCCTTTGGCATAATAGCAGAATTTGCTAAGCTTATATGGTAAATAAACCTATTTTACGTTTAATCGCCAAATACCGGCCGGGGTGATATTAGTTGAATCTCGAGAAATAAGGTTCACAAAACAGAGGCCGACTTTAGAAATATTAAAGATCGTAATGTCGGCCAGCCCCGAATTCGAGCGCCACTATACAGGCTGATTACTTTTGTATTTTTTCACTGATTGTGCCGGTAGTCATTTTTAATATATTTATCAAACTTATTTTCTCAAAATATAATATGTATTGTTATAATTTATAAATAAACTTATGAAGAGGTTAAGTTTTGGTGTAGAGTTGATATTAATTATAAAATTGAGTTAAATTAATTACAAAGTATTACAATATTGAAAACATGTTTATGATAGCTAAATATGGTTTGGGATACAAATATAAATTGCTTTTTGGAACTTGCTACCTATTAAACCCATGTTTACTAGCTTAAAGAATCTTTAAATGATTTTTATTAACCTGCTTGGGACAAAAAGCTGCCTTTAGATAGTAAGCTCGTTTTTACTTAATACTTTTAATTTAAAGTACTACAATGACAGAGCAGGGACATGCAGGGCCTTCACGGAAAGAAGGAAAATTATGCAGTTACAATCACACTAAAATAAAATAAGCTCTTGAGGCAATAAGAAATAAAATAAATCATATTATTAATAAATTTTTCATTGTCATATTTTAGAACACCCGGCCGACATTTGGGGAAAACGCGACCGACAATGGGCCGTAAACGGCCGACTTTAGGGTTTTTTCGTTCTCGATGCATTTAAACCTTAATACTTTTTGCTTTTAGTAGAAAAGACAATCCTATGCTTAAAAACATAAAATGGATTTATCAACCTATCTAAAACCGCATCACAAGGTATCCTTCTTTGCAAACTGACGGAGCCAGAGCGATCCAAAGTTAGAAAATCGGTAAGGGGGCCGACGTTTAGCGTATTTACCCTATGTATTTAAAATGTATTTGTGTATGTATATCAGCTGTCTGACACCCATAGTACAGGGTCTTCCTAGTTTGGGGTCAGGTGGCCGTGTGTGAAATGTCCCCCACACCACACATACCTATATTCAGTTGTACGATGTTTTATTCCATCGATGCTTTATTGGTGCGATGTAACGTAACGTTTGTGCGGTACTATGTCGGTTTGAAACGCCCCTACTGTGGAAAACAGTAGGGGCGTTTCGAACCGACATAGTACCTATCGTATCGAATTAAAAATTACTAATTACTGTTACTAAATTGATAAAGATAAAGATAAAGATAAAGATAAAGATCATTTTATTTGTCAAAACATGCGTATACATGCAAATTAGGCATGCAGGATGTCACAGTATTAATATTTCGTACGTACATGTTTCACCCGTAGGGCGTACAAATTTATAAAATTTACAATACATCAAAAATTTAATTATAAAATCTGAAGTAAAAAATAAAAATAAAATTATTAAATTTATTAGTCGGTCATAAACATTGATAGGTCAGTAATATAAATTAATCAAAAAATGTCACAAAAATTAAAATGTCAAATAGTGTCATTCAAAAAGTCATTTATATTATACTATCACTTGTCTGTTAATAAATCTCGAATCTTTTTTTTAAACAAATTTACTGGTAATGTTTTATATGACTGTGGTATTTTATTATAAATTTTAGGAGCCATACAGAAAACGCTTTTTGCCATTAATGCAGTCTTTGACGTATGCGAGCACAGTTGATTATTGTCACGTCTGTTACGGGGGAAGATGTCAGCTAATCGTGGAAACAGAGATTGATTTACCCTAACAAATGCCACAATTTCGAAAATATACAGAGACGTTAGAGTTAACAATTTGTGTTTTTTAAATAATGGCATACAGCTGTCGGTCGATTTCAAATTGAACATAGCACGAATGCATCTCTTTTGGGCCTTAAACGCTATTATTTTGTCTGTGGAATTCCCCCAAAATATAATACCGTAACGTAATAACGATGCTACTAGACCATGATAGGCTGTTACTAAGGCATCTGTGTTTAGCTCTGGGGCCAGTTTATTTAAGGCGTACGCAGAGGAGCTTAACCGTTTACTTAGGCATTCAATAGGTGCCTTCCAGTTTAATTTAGAATCTATTATAATTCCAAGAAATTTTGTGGCGTCGACTTTATTAAGAACAGTGTCCTTGTACATTGCGTTAAGGTCAAGTTCAGCTTGGGCCCGTTGACTAAAATGCATAATAGTGGTCTTCTCTAGATTTATTTTTAGGTTGTTCCTGTTTAACCATGATATTATTGATGTCAAAGATTCATTTATGTCACTTTCATATATGCTTTTATTTTTATTACATGCTATAGTCATAGTGCTGTCGTCGGCAAATAGAGTCATGGGGTGGTCAATAGCACTAGGCAGGTCATTGATGTATATTATGAATAATAAAACTCAGAGTACGCCGCCTTGAGGAACACCGTATGTAGGCGTGCGTTCGCTTGATACATAGATTTCCACTTTCTTTGTCTTAAAATTAATTCTCTCAATTTCTGTGTATTGTTTTCTATTCGTAAGGTATGACTGAATGAGATTTAATATGTTACCCCTTATACCGTAAGCTTCTAATTTCTGTAGCAAGATGCTATGGTCAACATAGTCAAAAGCCTGCGTCATGTCGCAGTAAATAGCACACACCGGGGTTCTCCTGTCCATATTCGTCATAACGGTATATAAAAAGTCATAAATGGCCATACTGGTTGACATGTTTTGTCTAAACCCCTTTTGCTCTACACTAAAGATATTTTTCTTTTCGAGATATGCGTACAGTTCTAAACGTATTTTTCAAAAATTTTAGACATTATAGGAATTAAGGCTATTGGTCTATAGTTAACCATGTGTTCCTTATTATTGGAACGAAGTTCCTTATCGCGCGTTGTGAAAGGGGGCTAGACGGAAAAAATTCTTACGAAAAGTTTGTCACGACATGCTATATAATAAGCTAAATTGAATCGTTGGAACTGTCAAATAGAGTTCATTATTAGTTGAATGGCGGCTTTTCTATGAAAATATTGGAGCGAATTAAAACCTTATTTTTGCTGTTTTTATTAGCCCGACCGGACAATAGGAGCTATGTGCAACCGAATTTCACGGTTAATGTGTAAAAATAAGGTTTTAATTCGCTTTTCTATGAAAATATTGGAGCGAATTAAAACCTTATTTTTACGCATTAACCGTGAAATTCGGTTGCACATAGCTCCTATTGTCCGGTCGGGCAGCAGCCTATACGTTTCTCAGAATAATTTTATCATACCTAGTTTGGTAAAATTTCAATTTTTAACCGTTTACGTTTACAAAATAAAGTCCGAATTCGCTTTTCGTAGATGTTTTGGTTTAAATTAAGCCAGTGGGAGCTTAGGTGGGTACCTAGGTAGGTAGTGGTACTTACTTTTATCATTGGCGAATTATTTGTAGTTGTAAGTAGGTAAGTGAGTAGGTACTCTTTTGCTAGAAAAAGAAAGGCAGGCAGGCCTAGGTACCTATAGGTGCTATAGGTAACCTATTTAAATAAATTAGAGCTATTCACAAACACAGTTTTAATCAACTTTGGCTTAATTAAAAAACTTACCTATTAGGTATAAAATTTACACTTCCCTGTATCGAAGCAACTGCTCAATATGGAGTCCATTTCGCTCGATACATAAACGGGCACGTTTAATTAAATTGTCTTTTAATTACATTATATTTGTTAATAATAAAAAAAATATTATTATAACTTAAAAAAAATAAAATTTTATTACAATTCCTTCACTAATTAATCGAAAGGAACTTCGTTCCATCCGGGTGTCCCTTGACACCTCTCAAGTTTTTTTTTTTAATAATGGTTTCACTCGTCACAGTCAGACAACAGTTTTCTCAGTTGCAATAATGTTTCTAATAAAGATTGTTATTGTCCTATTTTGTTTTCAGATAGTTTAGGGAGAGGGTTAGGTAGATTATTAAATAACAACCTGAGTCATTCTGTATTGAATTATTGCACGCCTGGGCATTCATATAAAGAAATAATATCTTCAGTTACTAGACAGGAATATGATCTTAATACAATTATTACTATATGTGTAGGTAATAGCTCAAAGGTTAAAATTGATGATATAACTGACAGTGTCACTGAACTATTGAACATTAATTGTCAAAAAATAATATTATGCGCTTTTCCGTACTTTGAGCACCTATCAAATAGGACAAATAATAACATACATAAGCTTAATAATCATATGCATTTATTAACTAGTCACTATAGTGACAAGCTTATGTTTTTTGACACCAACAGTTTCGTTGAAAAATTGAAATCGACTAGAGATACAGCGTATCTGCCCATTAGGTTTAGACGTCAGATAGCATGGCTATTAGCTTTTAATATTAACTCAGACATAATTAGTATGTCGAAGTGTTCTATAACTAGCACCATGGTTAGTAATAATACTAATGTTAAGGTGGTAAGCTCAAGTAGTTTAAACTAGTAAGTAAGACAACAGAAGGTACCAGTATCAATATAGTTCAACTTAGTAATAACAAGGTATCTTCTAGCAATCATGCAGAGAATTTAAAAAAAAGGGCTAAGCAACATTCCTTGAAATTATTTCATCAAAATATTCAAGGTTTTTCTTCCAAGCAATTGGAAATTGAATTGTTTTTAGAAAAGACAATGTTTGACATTATTTGTTTTACTGAATATTGGTTGAAACCTTATGAAATGTTAATTAATTATGAAAATTATACTGTGGGCAGTTGTTTTAATCGGAAATCTATGCTGCGTGGTGGTTCACTAATTATAATAAAAAATAATATTAAATTTAAGTCTCGCAGAGACATTGTTGCACTATCAGTTGAACATATTATTGAACTGTCCTGTGTTGAGCTAGATAAGCATGTCATAGTGTGCGTTTACAGACCCCCGAATCATCATAACTACTCTTTATTTGAGTCTATAATGGAGGATGTTTTGACTAAGCTTGTAACGGGTAATAAATCAATAATAATTTGCGGAGACTTTAATATTAATATTTTAGAAAATAATTCAAGTAGCAGTAGATTTATAAGTCTCTTTAAATCCTTCAATTTGTCAAATGTGTTTTTAGAACCAACACGAATAACTACGACCACTGCTACGTGTATCGATAATGTTTTTTGTAGCTGCGACTATTTAGATAAAGCTATTGTAAATTATCTTCCTTCTGATCACAGCGGTCAAACCGTTGCTTTTGAGTCCAACACACCCTTGCAAAAAATACAGATTCAGTCAAGACCAATAACATCTGGTAATTTAGATAAATTTAAAAAGACTTTAATAAGTAAGTTACCCGTTCAGGACCTTAGTATGAATAATGGTAATATTTTATATAAAGAATTCTTCTCAGTTGTGCAAACTGAGTTTCAGAATATTTTTAAGAAAAAAACTAAAACAATTTGCCCTAAGTTTTTATTCAGTGACTGGGCAACTAAAGGCATCAGGAAAAGTAGGGGGACTTTTTGAGCTGTATGGCCTTAAGCCTTATATTAACACTGACACTTTTAATAAGTATGTTACTATTTATTCTAAAACTTTTAAAAATGCTTGTAAGACAGCTAAAGCGTTATACATTAGCAACAAAGTAAAATCGGCTGATGATAAAATTAAGACTGTTTGGAAAGTTATTAATAATGAAACAAATAGGAACAAAAGACATAATACTGACTACACTCTGGAGACTTCCAGTGGTCTCATAAGTACTAATATAGAAGTTGCGCAGGAATTTGCAACATTCTTTACCAATGTTCCTATTAAAACTACTGAAACTTTAGATTCCTCGCCGTCACTTGCTTTTAATTTATTAAGTTCGAATGTTCCAGCCTGCCCCACGGAATTTAAATTTAAACATATAAACCCTGCAATCGTTATAAAGACTTTTAAACAACTCAAGATCAAGGCTACTGAAGATTTATGGGGGATGTCTACTAATGTTTGTAAATCGGTTATTGAGACAGTGGCACCCTATTTAGCTTTCATTTTTAATATGTGTGTAGACCAAGGGGTTTTCCCGGATTTAATGAAGTACAGCAAGATTATACCACTTTTTAAATCCGGCGATTGCAAGGACACGAATAATTATAGACCCGTTTCAGTTTTGCCGGTTTTCAGCAAAGTGTTTGAAAAAGTAATGCTTAACCAAATGCTCAGTCATTTTAATTGTAACAACATCTTACATGACCAACAGTATGGTTTCACCAGAGGGCGTCGTACTACTGACGCCGGTGTCACCTTAATTAAGCATATCTTTAAAGCATGGGAGGATTCGCAAGATGCTATTGGCATTTTTTGCGACCTCTCCAAAGCATTTGATTGTGTAAATCACGAAACACTGCTCTTAAAGCTTGAGCATTACGGACTGGGTAAACAAGCGCTTAGCTTAGTAAAATCATATTTAAGTGATAGACTGCAGCAAGTTCAAATAAATGGTGTTAATTCATCTGGCTTAAAAGTAAAAATGGGGGTACCGCAGGGCTCCATATTGGGTCCGTTCCTCTTTTTAGTTTATATAAACGATTTACCTCATTTACTGAAAAATCAACCACAAATGGTGTTATTTGCTGATGATACTTCATTGATTTTTAGAGTAAATAGACGGGCACAGCACCTTGACGACGTAAATGACGCCATGCTTAAGATTCATAATTGGTTTACTGTAAATAATTTAGTATTAAATGAGAAGAAAACTAAATGCATAAGATTCGCTTTGCCGAATGTTAAGAGTAATGAATGTAACGTTGTATTGAATAAGGACATACTGGAATTCGTCGAAAGGACTGTTTTCCTAGGGATTACGCTTGATTCCAAGCTACAGTGGGGTCCTCACTTAACATCTCTTGCAGGGCGGTTAAGTTCGGCCGCTTACGCTGTCAGAAAGATCCGACATTTGACAGACGTGGATACCGCTAGGCTAGTATATTTTAGCTATTTTCATAGTATAATGTCTTACGGTATTTTGCTATGGGGACGGGCTGCAGATATGGATTCTATTTTTATACTGCAAAAGCGGGCTGTCAGAGCAATCTATAATCTCCGCAAACGCGAATCTCTAAGAGAATTGTTTAAACAGATTAACATCATGACGGTACCTTCTCAATATATATATGAAAACATTATGCATGTTCGAAAAAATCTTCATCTTTTTAATAAAATAGGTGACAGACATAATGTTTATACTAGAAATAGGAACAAATTAGATCAGCCAAGCTTCAGATTGTCAAAAGTACATACTTCTTTTATGGGGTACTGTGTAAAATGCTATAATAAAATACCACTTGATATTCTACAATTGAATGAAAAACAATTTAAAACATGTATTAAACGCACACTATGTAGACAAGCATATTATAAGTTAGAAGATTACATCAATGATAAAGATGCTTGGCTGAATGCTGGTCCTGCTCCACAGCCAGTTTAGGGAATTTCCAAATTGGAAGAAAAGGATGTTTCCTACCCCTTTTTCTATTGACATGAGTAACGAGTATCGTTATTATTATATATAGATATTTTTAAATTATTAACTTATCACACTTCATATGATAAAATAATATACATTGGAAACCTTAATTTTGTATAATTTAGCAGCATTATTTCAATTTTGTAAATGTGAATACCATGGAGCCATGTATATTAATACCTTTATGTTTGACAAAAATTAACATGGCGGTTGGGAGTATTGTCATGCTCGCTCAAATGTCTCGCTGATGGTGGCGCGTGTGTTGGATCATTCGGCTCCCTTCAAAATGGTTGAGCTAAATGGTGCTGATTCACGCGTCATGTTCGTGAACGGGCGCTGTCAGTGGAGATTGGTCAGCTCTTATCTGCCATGGATTAGATGCCACTTTATCTTACTTCTTTTTTGTGTTTTGTATTGTTAGATTACTTTCATCGTTTTCACATATAGAAGCAACAAGAATGTAACCAAACTTTGTAAAAACTTGATTTAAAAGAGTGTCCGTGGAGTTTCTTGCTCGTTCTTCTCCATAGAGACCTACCTACGTTTTGGAACGAGCAACTAGCTTCAACTATCTGACTAACTGATCGACTCCTTGACAATTCAAAAGTGCCTGTAAATGGTTTAATTGAAATAAATGCTTTGACTTTGACTTTGACTTTGACTTTGACTCTTGAAACTTTTAGGGCATCCGGATATACACCTGAGCTGATGCACAGATTTATTAAGTAACTTAAGTGGGTACAAATGGTTTCAGAAACATACTTTACAACCTTTGTAGAAATACCATCATAACCTGTACTATTTGTGGCATTTAAGGATTTAATTATGTTTAATATGTCTACAGGTATACTTGGTACAATAAAGATTGAGTCTTTCTGTTTTAGAATACTTATTCTTTGTTACTTTGCTTCCCGAACCTTGACTTGGTTGTATTTTATCTATGAAAAAATTGTTAAACGCGTTAGCTATTTCAAGAGGGTCATTTACTATTTTGTCATCGACATTTATATAACTAATGGGTTCTTTAGGTAAAAACGTTTTAGATTTATTTATTATGTTCCATGTCATTTTAGATTTATTTGTTGCAGTTTTAATTGAGTAATTGTTTTGAGCGTGTCGAGTCAATCTCATAATTTTTTTAAACCGTTTTGTGTAATTCTTATAAATATTTTTATTCGTCATATTTGGTTTTAATCTGTAATGCCAGAGCAATTGACGTTTCTTTTTGCTGCATAATTTAATGCCATGTGAGATACATTTTGATTTTTTAATTACATTTATCGTTGTCAGCTTATAAGGAAAACAAAGGTCATAAAAAAGTTTAAAGTTGTCAATAAATATGTTAAAAGCGATATTTGGCTCTTCAGTGTCATAAATTTCAGAAAAAGTCAAATGTTTTAGGCAGTCCTTAAATTTAACCATAGTTTCAACGCTATAGTCCCGTCGTTTTCTGCGCCAGTATTTCAATATACAAGTTTTTTTCACCGGGCATTTCATTATTTGCGCTGTGTGATCTGACAGCGCAAATTCAATTACGTCCGTTTTACATTTGGCTCTAAAATTATGTGCGAAATTGTCAATGCAAGTTTGGCTATGAATTCTAGTAGGTTGCTTTAATGCTAACTTAAGATTAAAATTTAGTAACAGACATTTGAAATCCAACACAACATTATTTTTCTTCATCACATCAATGTTAAAATCTCCTGCCATTATAATATGCTCATACTTTTTTTTACATATTTGTTGTAATATTTTCTCTATTGTTTCATAGAATATATTTAGGTTATTTCGTTTCGGTACTCTGTAGACACATAAAATAATCACATTGTATTGTATGAGCTCGACACCGCAACATTCAACTACACCAGTTATAGATTCCCCAGCTATATGTGGAACTTCTCTCCATTGGTGGCCGTTTCTAATCAAAATACAAACCCCACCTCGTTTACTTTCTTTCCTACAGAAAAATGATGCTAAAGAGTAATTGGGGATATATAAATGGCTTTCGTACCCTGACATCATGAAGTGCTCGGTAACACACAGCGCGTCAACACTAATGTTCTTTTCTGACAACTCATCTAGGCAAACATTTAGAGCATCGGCCTTATTTAATAGTCCCGCTATGTTTTGATGCATCACGTAAAGGCTTTTAGTACCGAAAAAACTGCTTTTCTGTTTCTAATACGTGTGTGGGATTGTGAGACGTTAATGTTATTAGGGGAGTGTTTACAGTCTTATTATTATAAATGTTTATGCATTGTATGTCATTAATTAACGCCAGAAGATTAACACAAATGGAACGGAACCCAAAATTATTTAGTTGCCCAGACTTCCTGAAAAAAGTATTATAATCATAGTCAACATTTGCATTTGAATCTAATACACGTGCATATTTATGTGTCGAGATATCTTGACATAAAGAATAGTTAAAATTCATGACTCGCCAATTATACATATTTGAATTCATGTTATATTTATATGTGGGTAGACAGATAATAATATTAGTATGAGTTATTTCACCAAGTGTCTTCCTTATATCTAATATGAGTTCAGAGTAATTTTTAGCTATTTTAAAGTCTTGTTCACCAATTAAAATCACACAGTAGTCACTCATCGTGTAGTCCGTAAGTTTTGTGTTTATCCCCTGAAGAAGGTCACATGTAGCTCCATCTGTTGTTAGATAGTGACAAAAACTAAAGGTGTTTTTATCCAAAGTTTCTTCTACTATTGACAGGATCCGGTTTTGTTTATTAGCACTCAGAATGCACAATTTGTTTTGTTTATGTTGTTGTGGAGGGTGCATCTCGGTCTGAATTTTGGTTGTAGTTACTGTAGATTCTTTTATTTCTTTTATGATTGAATTATTCATACGTGTTGTGGTCCCCTGTTCATTTTTGGTAGTATTTAGATTATTTTCTGTGTTATTAGTTTTATCAGGTCTTTCAAGTTCGAGAATATTTTTTTGTGTCTGTTTTGTTTTACAGTTCATGTGGTTTTTTTTTCTTGGCGTATTTTGGCTTGATTTAATTGGACTATTTGTGGCTACTTTTTTATAAACGTTATTTTTTCTTAACAAATTATCATTTTCACTCTTTAGTGTACTATTTTCAACCGATAATAATTCTATTTCTTTATGAGCGCTCTCCAACTGTTTTGTAAGATTTTGTATCTCCTCTCTTAATAACTTGACTTGGTCGTCTTCATCATCAGACATGTCTGGCAAACTACTAGTGGTGCACTCTAGTGTATTAGGAATGAAATTGTCATTGTCGTCAATAGTTGGCGATTCGGATTGTGTACGGGGCTTGGGACGCCTAAATGTTACGTTTAAACTGTCGAAGAAATTCATGTCGGGTATTATTAATAGTATTATCAGGTATTATTATATGTCAAAAAAGTGAACACAAAGATTCACAGCTTCTGGGATCCGAACGCTGGCTTTGTCGCACTACAGGTAGGGCATTAAACCCCTAGACCATTTGAACCATAGCTTCACTAGTTGTATTTTGAGCTCATATGTCATTTGTAATGTATTGATTTAATTTCTGTTCATTAGATGTCACTTTTCGACAGTTTCAAGATCCTTTTTATTTATTATTTGGTAACACTTTACTATTTGTTTATTAAGTACCCACTAGATGAAGTATCAAATCTCGATGAAGTGAGGGCGATAAGCGAGTTTTTAAGCGTAAGCTGTGGAAACATTACATTAATATATAGGAAGTGTTTTGTCAGAGTTACGATTAAACATAATGATATTGTATAACATAGGCATAATGTATAAGATTTAGTTGTTATTATATACCTATAAGTTGTTCTAAAATAGTACGGAGACTCGATCCCGCAGTTAAACCGATAACACGGTTTTGCGGGGCAAAGTTTTATAGTAATTATGAACTTATTGTATATATAAATAAATAAATAATAATAATAGATGGCTCTTATTTAAATTTTGACATTCATTTGTCTTGTAACACTGTGAATTCTTTCACTGCTGTCAGCTCAAAGACTACTATAGTATACTGGTGTCAGCTGATTAGAAATTATTTAAAAAAGTAATGTAAACAAACGACTTTTATGGGTACTGTTTTCTTACTTGTCAGTTTTCTATGCGTCCTATTTGAAAATGTGATATGTGCTGCTGTGATTGAAATGTGTAACGTCAATACCGTCCGATATCCAATCACTTTGGCTATAAAAGTTAGTTGAAATTGCACTTTTTATCCACTCGTCACAGATGATGAGGCACTTAGTTAATATTTTCACTTAACTTATATTTGTCTTAATGAATCCTTCCACCAACATTAGTCACAAATATATGCACCACGGTCTATCCGTTAAAGTTAGTTTTGTCACTGATTACTGTTTCTTTATATTATAAACAACACATTTATAAGGAGCTATAATTTTAATGATGTGTTGATGTGTAAACAAACCCATTCTTTTGTTTCGAATGCGGGCACTCGTAAATGACGCCATGCATTGTGAAGCTTGTGAGATGAAATAAATGATGCCGAGGTCCGTTCTTTTGTTTTATTTATGTGAAATAATGTGTATTGGTATAAATTAAACAATAACTTTGTGAAATAATGGTTTATTTTTTAATTATAATGACCTTTACACGAGAAACTGGGAACAAGTCCCTCACTGAACATACATCACAATTACTAATACATTACAAGGCAGAACTGTACTAAACCATACATATCCTGTTAGCAAATTTAATAACGATTCCAATGATAGAACTGGTAGCGAGCTAACTAACGTAATTTCGGAGATATCGTCGTTTTAATGAGACGCGCCGGAATCGCTTGCGGCCGCCCGGTGAGTCGCCACAGACGCGCGCTTTCGCGGATTCCGGGCCCCAACAGATAAAGGGTTGAAAGTTTATTTGCTTACATCATTCAGTTGCACAGACTACTTAGAGATACTACGTTATAATAATCGGTTCAGAATCTCAGATGTCACATTTTCCCTATCAGTTACCTAGTTAGTAACTAGGTAACTGATAGGGAAAATAGTTACCTAGTGCATGACCTATAGGTACGCGCCTGATCGTTTGTGGATCACAATCGAGTCGGCGCCTTTACAGTTGTCGTTACAATTTTTTGTCATTATTAACGATTTTAACTTGCGAGCACAAATGTGTCACGTTTAGTTGCGTTTCGTCTGCAGAGGGAAATAACAACAACAGTATGCTTGAAGTTCCATTAGATGCTTGTTTATCACTCAGACGATTAATTTTTCCAAATTACTCATACCTAACTTCTACTGCTTGCATTCATTCCAACAGTCATCATCATCAGTCATCACCTGCCCGACTTACTTCCCTGGTCCCATCCATGTTACTTGGGGTCGGCGCATTTCCAATATTTTTTACTCAATAGGGGTGTGATTCTGTAAGACCTCATTGTAAACTTCGAATCTGAATCCGCTGTGAGTTCCTAAATGGCATTAAACCCTATATTCTAAAAGCTCAGATTATTGTTTTGCAGATGCAAAACATTTCTGTTAGTGAAATCGCAAGACGCCTAATGATTTCGGTGAGTAAAATTATTATGTGTGTTATGTTATTTATTATGTCACCGTGACCCAGTAATTTCAATAAGATGTTGTGTGAATAGTTGGAAATAATAGCAAATAACACCAGAGTATTTATTTTTTAACTGCATAAACATTCCCTACATCGATATTTGATATAAAAATATCATTACTTATCGTATTACACAGTATTATAACAGTAGTTTTTTTATCAGTGTTTTGTAATGAAATATTTTAAAGAGAGAGAGAGAGAGAGAGAAGAGAATATGTTTGTAAATGAATAAGAGATAATAATAAAATATATTTTCTCAAATGATTTTATATATTATTATATTTCCTAATATATTTAAAAAATAAAATTGCATGTAGTAGGTATTGAAAATAATTAAAAAAAGGATTCTAAATAATGTATGAAAATATTGGTTAAAACTTATTACACAATAAATGAATAATGAGATTGTGTGTATGTGTAAACTAATAAGTATAGTAAATAATAAGTGTCATAATTATATTATATAAATTTATTAGTATGTTTTTGAATAAACCATATTATATATTTATAAGTATATAAATTGTGTTTATATAATAAAAATATATTCTCTGCATTGTTTTCATATTGTGTAATTTTTATTTCTTAATTTATAATTTGGACGGTGTATTTAGTTCTAATATTATTTTCACTTTTGTTGTAGAAAAAAACCGTTCAATGGTGGATGTGTGTGTTCGACTGTGCATCCTGACGCTGAGACAGGCGAAATAAACCATCGACGTCGCCTGTCTGGACCAACACCATTGGCTTACACAAATGCTTCGCCTCGGTACCGTGAGATTGTTGCGCCCCATACATCAAATCCATTTGCTAAGACCAGCATAACATTACAGCACCGCACAACGTCACTATGCAAACTATACGGAACCACCTGCGGGCGATCGGTTTGACATGTTGCAAACCGCCGCCGAAATTTTATTATCTACTGTGCACCGTCAACAACGCGTTCGCTTTGCGAAGGAATGTCGGCACTTGAATTGGCAAAACAATGTCATCATATTTGCTATGAATAATGTTTCATATCAGATACGAAAAATACTATGGAGAAAAAAAAGGAGAACGATAAACTGAGTTCAATATTTTTAAATATCATTTTATTTTTTAATAAGTCCCTTCATCTGTGGGCGGGCGAAAAACGCGCAAGCGCTTGTCTGTGGGGCCATTTCGGGTGGCCGCGATCGTTTTCGGCGCGTCGTACTAAAACGACGATATCTCCGAAATTAGGATAGTAAGCTCGCTACCAGTTATGTCATTGGAATCGTTATTAAATTTGCTAACAGGATATGTATGGTTTAGTATAGTTCTGCCTCGTAATGTATTAGTAATTGTGATGTATGTTCAGTGTGAGGGACTTGTTCCCAGTTTCTTGTGTAAAGGTCATTATAATTAAAAAAATAAACCATTATTTCACAAAGTTTTTGTTTAATTTCATCCAATACACATCAATACACATAAATAAAACAAAAGAACGGACCTCGGCATCATTTATTTCATCTCACAAGCTTCACAATGCATGACGTCATTTATGAGTGCCCGCATTGGAAACAAAAAAATGGGCTTGTTTACACATCAATTCTAAGAACGCCACACGCCTGGTGGCTAAGGTTACATTTTAATATTAATGATAGGTTCACATACATTACACAGACAGAGTTTCAGAGGATAAAAATGTTTAGTTTAATAGTAATGGCTTTCCAAAGTAACCACTTAAAAACAGGTGCAAAAAACACCTACTCACACTTTGGATCACTGTATACATTCTGTTGCCTCAATTTTAAATCTAATTCAACATTCTACATGTTGAAGATATGTACAACACGATAAGCACATAAAAAAAGCATGCCTTCTAAGAAAAATATTACACAAATGAACAATCAAATCGAACAATTTCACAAAAAAATACACAAGTACCAAAACATAGAACACAGAAGAAATGGATGCGGCCAATACTGGCACATGTAGACATGAAATTAAAGCAATTGAAATAAAAAATATTTTACATACTTATTATGTACTACATAATATTATGTAAGTCTTTTAGTGTCGTAGTTTAGTTTAAGATTATGTATAGGTATATTATGTAAATGGAAAAAAAATAAAAAAAAAAAAACAGAAATGATGACAAAACAACCAAAGCAGCATTGCAATAGACGAGAATCAAAAAAAAATTCTCGTCTATTGGAAAAAAAAAAAAAAAAAAAAAAAAAAGGCATCAACATCACCACCGCGCAGAAGAAGAACCATTAGATAACACGCTACAAAATTAAAAAAATGTAAAAAAAAAAAACAGTTCACAAGTAATCTTTAGTAAAGTAGTCATTTTTACAACAAAGTAAGATTTCTTGGGGTATTAAATAATAAAAATTACAAGTAGCCTTTAGTAAAGTAGTCATTTTTACAACAATAACAAAATCAAAAAACAAAATCAAAGTAAAAAAAAAATAAAAAAAAAAGGCCCAAGGCCGGAAACTAAGGATACAAACGGCGGATGAACAAAAACACTATAAGCAGTCAATGAAACGAACAGGGAGTGGTACAAAAAATTGTTATATAAATACAATATATAGATACATACGAAGAAATATATATTTATAGATACAATTTACTTAAATAAATTATAGATTAATGAAAGGGTGCTGAGACAGAAAACAGTTACGAAAACACATACATTTATTGCAACCGGGACAGAAGCTGGAAACAAGTTTCCGGCACACACTGCACGTCCTCCGACGACGACGTCCACTGGGGTCGGCGTCGTAATAGTCGATTCGGTGTACCGCCGATTGGAACGGTTGCCCGTCCAGCGGCAAGGATACACCGAATCGACTCTGTCCGGTTGCAATAGAAGGGGGAAGGGGATAAGTACGATGATGAGCAAGAAGGGATTTGATAAGGGTATTACGGAAGATGCGATGAGAAAGAGCAGAAGAAGAAGCAGATGAAGAAGAAGAAGAAGAGTGTTTGTGAATGATGAAGGAGTTCAATACGGAGATGTTGAGTAATCTCCGGAACAATTTTTTGTACCACACCGTTGTTCGTTTCCGCTCGACCGGATACATGGCCAGGAGCTGGTCTTTTTTATCCACCCCACCCATCATGATATTGTAGTCCAATATCAGGATGGGTTTGGTGGAACCCCGGACTGTTTGGACGGCGTCGCCATGGTATGTTGAGATGGTAGCCACACGGTTAGCATCTTTCCATACCATGACATCGACATCCCCCGAGGTAAGACCAACTACTTGGCCTTGGCGCATGTTCCGCTTGGTCAGATTGTGCAGGGCCTGCGGAACGAACTTACGATCGGTCCGCAGGGTCCCAACACAATCAAAGCCCAAGGACTTCAGTCGTCGAGCGAGACACGGCGAATTGTAGTAATTGTCCATCCACAATGTGTATCCTTTGTACTCCAGACCTTGGATCAGCCTCAGAACTGTGGAAGGTGTAGGTGAATCTAATGGATCATCAAACTGCGGCGGTGGCAATTGACCTACTTTATGAGCGTGAACCTCAAACCGCCATAGATAGCCGGTTTGAGATTCACACAGCTCGTAAGTCTTGATGCCTTTCTTCGCCTTTTTATTTGGAATGAGCTGGCCGATGTCCAGCCAGCCCTTCCACATCAAAAGACTTTCGTCTAGAGCAAGGTTCTGCTTTGGTGTATATAATTGCTGAAATTTCATGTTTAAATGGTCCAGTATTGGCTTAATCTTAAATAATCTAGCCTCGGAGCTACTCAGGCTTAGCCCACACATGCCAATCGCGTCACTAAAATGTAAACACTTAGCAAGTAATAAAAACCGATCGATTGGCATGTGTCCACTAAACCCTGGAGTACAAAATATGTCAGAGGCAGATGACCAGTACTCTTCCAGCCGCGACTTGACAACAACTCCCATCGCCAAGAGCAGCGCGAAGAACGTGTACACCTCGTTCACAGTTGTATCACGCCAACGATTTAAGCGGCAATGGGCGTGGGGGTTGCTGTTGTCGCTGCTGGTCGACTCTGCTACCAACCTCTGAGCATATTTGTTTGTCTCCGAGGCTATGTACTCCATAATTGGCCGATCCCATATGGCAACGAAAATGTCATACGGGTTGACCTGTGGAGTTGTCGGACCTACATTTATCTGGGAAAAAAATTCTCTCCTCGATTCAGGTGGAATCGGAGAATCGGGAAAAGCTTTCCATTCAAAATCATACCACCTCCTAGGCTGGTCCGTAGCCGTCAGAGGGACACTCTGCGTCTCCGACGTCCCGAGCTCGGCGTCAGGCACCCCGGAGCCGTCGTCGCCATCCTCTTCTTGGTCAGCGTCTGCCAACTCCACGTCCAAGGGTGTATCCTGGACGCTTTGATGCGTCCGAGGCACCCTTGGAAGCGGCACCAACTCGTCGTCGCTCTCTACGTTGTCATCATCATCATCGTCGGAATCTGGGTCGCTTCCTGTAACAAACAACAGATTGGTTAAAAATCGGGTTGGTGCCAGAAGCCACAGCCCTAAACCAAACTAAAATCAGCAAATATTACCATAATGGAGGATGTCCATTACTTCAGGATCCCCTAGATTCCGACGATAATGACGAGGTGCCGAAAGGAGTGGAGACGCTGACCGCTCCTCCGAGACGAAGTCGCCCTCGGTGAATCTGGAACAAATGCAGTGTTGTAATACACACATATGTTTAGAGATAAATAGAAAAGTTCGTAAGCAACTTACAAAAACTCAAACTCAAACTCAAACTCAAACTCAAAATCATTTATTTCAAATAAACCATTTACAGGTACTTTTGAATTGTCAGAGTCAGTCAGTCAGAAAGTTGAAGCTAGTTGCTCGTTCCAAACAGTAGGTTTCTATGGAGAAGAACGAGCAAGAAACTCCATGAACAACACTCTTTTAAAATCAATAATATGTTACAAATTTCGGTTACATCATTCATATTGAATCTAGGGTACAATGTGAGAACAATGTAACAAGTCGTGTACGTTAAAAGAGGTTTAGATAAAAATATAATCATAATAAACAATTCAAAATAAAATTAGAATAACCGAGGCAGCTAAGAGATGACCAGTCCTAACTAACGGCGCCCGTTCACGAACATGACGCACGGATCGGCATCATTCGACTCAACCATTTTGAAGGGAACCGAATGATCCAACACGCGCGCCACCGTCAGCGAGACATTCCAGTGAGCATGACATACTCCCAACCGCCAGGGCACATTCAAGTCAATGAAAGACATACCTCGTAAATGGTAGCTTTAAATAACATAGTGCTCACATGTATGTGCTATCAAAAATTTATATAATACTAACACATTGAGTTTATACAATGCAAAGATAATGTAGATCTATATCTTCAGCAACTCCAAAAATAATTAAAAATGCTAATCAATGAATCTATGAACCCTTATGGCTGTGGAGCTAGACCAGCATCCAGCCAAGCATTTTTATCAGTGATGTATTCACCCAATGAATAATATGCTCGGCTGCATAGTGTGCGTTTTATATAAGACTTAAATTTTGTCTCATTTAGTTGAACAATGTGGGGAGGTATTTTATTGTAACATTTTAAACAGTACCCCATGAAAGAAGTATCTACTTTAGCCAGTCTAAAACTCGGTTGAACTAGTTGGTCCCTATTTCTAGTGTTATAATTATGTCTTTCACCCCTTTTACTAAAAAGATGCAGATTTTTTCTAGCGTACATTATGTTTTCATAGATGTATTGACAAGGTACCGTCATTATGTTAATTTCCTTAAACAGTTCCCTTAGAGAATCGCGCATACGGAGATTGTAAATGGCTCTGATGGCTCTTTTCTGCAGAATAAAAATAGACTCGATGTCTGCAGCTCGTCCCCACAGTAAAATACCGTAAGACATTATACTATGAAAATAACTAAAGTAGACCAGTCTCGCGGTATCCACATCAGTAAATTGCCGGATTTTTCTGACAGCATATGCTGCCGAGCTTAGCCGTCCAGCGAGAGATGTTAAATGAGGACCCCATTGTAGCCTTGAGTCGAGCGTGATCCCCAGGAAAACAGTTTTATCAACGAATTCCAGCTTCTCATTATTCAATACTATGTCACAGTCATTACTTTTGACATTTGGTAAAGAAAATCTGATGCACTTCGTTTTTTTTTCATTCAATACTAAATTATTCGCCGTGAACCAATTTTGGACTTGCAGTAAGGCGCTATTTACGTGGTCTAGGTTCTGGGCTCGTCTGTCTATCTTAAATATTAAAGAAGTGTCATCAGCAAATAACACCATTTGTGGTTGATTTTTCAACAGATGAAGAAGATCATTAATATACACTAAAAAGAGGAAAGGACCCAAAATTGAACCTTGTGGAACCCCCATTTCTACCTTTAAACCATGTGAATTCACCCCATTTATTTGGACTTGCTGCTGCCTATTAATCAAATAAGATTTTACTAAACTAAGCGCAAGTCTACCTAGTCCGTAATGCTCAAGTTTCAAAAGTAGTGTGTCATGATTTACGCAATCAAATGCCTTGGAGAGGTCACAAAAAATTCCTATGGCATCTTGCGCCTCTTCCCACGCAGTAAATATGTGTTTTAATAAAGTGACACCAGCGTCAGTCGTACAACGTCCTTTGGTGAAACCATACTGTTGATCGTGTAAAATGCCATTAGTGTTAAAATGATTAAGCATCTGATTAAGCATAATCCTTTCAAAAACCTTGCTGAAAGCCGGCAGCACGGACACGGGTCTATAATTATTAGTGTCTTTACTGTCACCGGATTTGAAAAGAGGTATAACCTTACTAAACTTCATTAGATCCGGGAAAACTCCTTGGTCTACGCACATATTAAATATTAAAGCCAAATAAGGCGCTATTGTCTCAATTATAGACGTACAAACTTTAATAGACATACCCCACAGATCCTCAGTAAATTTTATCTTAATTTGCCGAAAAGCTTTTAAAACTGTCACGGGGTTAATATGTTTAAATTGAAATTCTACCGGGCAGCCTGGTACGTTCGCTTTTAAAAAGGCAATTGAAATGCCAGGTGAAGAATTTAAAGCTTCCGAGGGCACCATCACCGACGGTGAGAGTGGGGCCGGTGAGGGGGCCGGTGCGGGGGCGGCCGGGCTAGATGGACATTTCAAAACAAAAGTGAACACTTGGTCGCGAGTAAGTATTACAAGTAACATACACAAGTAGAAGTACTCACAATGGCGGCCACCTGCGCTGCCTTCTTGCGTGCAGGGGCGTCTCGAGACCCACTCCCTGCGGCATCTCCGAGACGTGCATCACATTTAGGCTAAAATTCAAAACGATTTTATTGTATATGTGTTTGTGTGTGTGGCAAAAGAAAGGGTTAATGTAGCTAAACTAACTGTTGAATGTTGTACGGGCCCGGGCGCTCGTGCAACCCTCTACCGCGGCCAGTAGCGCCTCCCCGCTCTGCCCTGCCACCTCGCACACGCACACCACGTCGAGATCCGCGCGTGCGCACTCGTCGTCTGCATTACATTCAAACAAACTTCATAGAAAAGGAAGTACACCTTCAAGCGTGTGCGGTTAAAAAACGCGCGAACGCTTGGGTGTGGGGCCATTCCGGGTGGCCGCGAGCGTTTTCGGCGCGTCGTACTAAAACGACGTTATCTCCGAAATTTCGATAGTTAGCTTGCTACCAGTTATGTCATTGGAATCGTTATTAAATTTGCTAACAGGATATGTATGGTTTAGTATAGTTCTGCCTTGTAATGTATTAGTAATTGTGATGTATGTTCAGTGTGAGGGACTTGTTCCCAGTTTCTTGTGTAAAGGTCATTATAATAAAAAAAATAAACCATTATTTCACTAAGTTTTTGTTTAATTTCATCCAATACACATCAATACACATAAATAAAACAAAAGAACGGACCTCGGCATCATTTATTTCATCTCACAAGCTTCACAATGCATGACGTCATTTATGAGTGCCCGCATTGGTAACAAAAAAATGGGCTTGTTTACACATCAATTAAAAATATTACACAAATGAACAATCAAATCCAACAATTTCACAAAAAAATACACAAGTACCAGAACATAGATCACAGAAGAAATGGATGCGGCCAATACTGGCACATGTAGACATGAAATTACAGCAATTGAAATAAAAAATATTTTACATACTTATTATGTACTACATAATATTATGTAAGTCTTTTAGTGTCTATATTATGTATATATTATGTAAATGGAAAAAAATAAAAAAAATAAAAAAAACAGAAACGATGACAAAACAACCAAAGCAGCATTGCAATAGACGAGAATCTTTTGGAAAAAATAAAAAAAAATTAAAAAAATATATAAAAAAAAATTTAAAAAAAATATATAAAAAAGTGAAAAAAGGCATCAACATCACCACCGCGCAGAAGAAGAACCATTAGATAACACGCTACAAAATTTAAAACATGTAAAAAATAAAAAAGTTCACAAGTAATCTTTAGTAAAGTAGTCATTTTTACAACAAAGTAAGATTACTTGGCAGTCTGGTATTAAATAAAAAAAATTACAAGTAGCCTTTAGTAAAGTAGTCATTTTTACAACAATAACAAAATCAAAAAACAAATTCAAAGTAAAAAAAAAAAAAAAAAAAAAAAGACCCAAGGCCGGAAACTAAGGATACAAACGGCGGATGAACAAAAACACTATAAGCAGTCAATGAAACGAACAGGGAGTGGTACAAAAAATTGTTATATAAATACAATATATAGATACATACGAAGAAATATATATTTATAGATACACTTTACTTAAATAAATTATTGATTAATGCGTGAAGGGTGAACAGACAGAAAACAGTTACGCATACACATACATTTGTTGCAACCGACACAGTAGGTGGTGACTACTTTTTTGCACACAATGCACGTCTTTCGATAGCGACGTCCACTGCGTGCATCATTGTCGTACATGTCGATTCGGTGTACCGCCGATTCGAACGGTTGCCCGTCCAGCGGCAAGGATACACCGAATCGACTCGGTGCGGTTGCAACAGAAAGGGGACGGGGATGGGAACGATGATGAGCAAGAAGGGATTTGATGAGGGTAATACGGAAGTCGCGATGAGACAGAGTACGAACAGAAGAAGAAGGTGAAGAAGAAGCAGATGACTGTTGATGAATGATGTAGGAGTTCAATACGGAGATGTTGAGTAATCTCCGGAACAATTTTTTGTACCACACCGTTGTTCGTTTCCGCTCGACCGGATACATGGCCAGGAGCTGGTCTTTTTTATCCACCCCACCCATCATGATATTGTAGTCCAATATCAGGATGGGTTTGGTGGAACCCCGGACTGGTTGGACGGCGTCGCCATGGTATGTCGAGATGGTAGCCACACGGTTAGCATCTTTCCATACCATGACATCGACATCCCCCGAGGTAAGACCAACTACTTGGCCTTGGCGCATGTTCCGCTTGGTCAGATTGTGCAGGGCCTGCGGAACGAACTTACGATCGGTCCGCAGGGTCCCAACACAATCAAAGCCCAAGGACTTCAGTCGTCGAGCGAGACACGGTGAATTGTAGTAATTGTCCATCCACAATGTGTATCCTTTGTACTCCAGACCTTGGATCAGTCGCAGCACTGTGGAAGGCGTAGGTGAATCTAATGGATCATCAAACTGCGGCGGTGGCAATTGACCTACTTTATGAGCGTGAACCTCAAACCGCCATAGATAGCCGGTTTGAGATTCACACAGCTCGTAAGTCTTGATGCCTTTCTTCGCCTTTTTATTTGGAATGAGCTGGCCGATGTCCAGCCAGCCCTTCCACATCAAAAGACTTTCGTCTAGAGCAAGGTTCTGCTTTGGTGTATATAATTGCTGAAATTTCACATTTACATGGTCCAGTATTGGCTTAATCTTATAAAGTCTAGCCTCGGAGCTACTCAGGCCTAGCCCACACATGCCAATCGCGTTACTAAAATGTAAACATTTAGAAAGCAAAAGAAAACGATCGATTGGCATGTGTCCACTAAAGCCTGGAGTACAAAATACGTCAGAGGTTGCTGACCAGTAATCTCGCTGCCGAGACTTGACAACAACCCCCATCGCCAAGAGCAGCCCGAAGTACGTGTACAACTCGTCCACAGTTGTATCACGCCAACGATTTAAGCGGCTATTGGCGTGGGGGTTGTTGTTGTCTCTGCCGGTCGACTCGGCCAACAACTTCTCAGCATAATTGTTAGTCTCCGAGGCTATGTACTCCATAATTGGCCGATCCCATATGGCAATGAAAATGTCATACGGGTTGACCTGTGGAGTTGTCGGACCTACATTTATCTGGGAAAAAATTTCTCTCCTCGATTCAGGTGGAATCGGAGAATCGGGAAAAGCTTTCCATTCAAAATCATACCACCTCCTAGGCTGGTCCGTAGCCGTCAGAGGTACACTCGGCGTCTCCGACGTCCCGGGCTCGGCGTCTGGCGCCCCGAGCTCGGCGTCTGGCGCCTCGAAGCCGTCGCCGCCATCCTCCACTTCCTGGTCAGCGTCTCCCAACTCCACGTCCAAGGGTGTTTCCAGGACGCTTTGATGCGCCCGAGGCACCCTTGGAAGCGGCACAAAGTCGTCGTCGCTGTCTACATCGTCGGAATCTGGGTCGCTTCCTGTAACAAACAACAGATTGGTAAAAAATCGGGTTGGTGCCAGAAGCCACAGCCCTAAACCAAACTAAAATCAGCATGTAGTTACCATAATGAAGGATCTCCATTAATTCTGCATCCCCCAGACTCCGACGATGATGACGACGTGGTGCCGCTGGGAGTTGAGACGCTGCCTGCGCCTGCTCCTCCAGATCGATGTAACTGGAACAAATGCAGTGTTGTAGTACACACATATATTTAGAGATAAATAGAAAAGTTCATACAGAAAAAGCAACTTACACCGCTGGCGACGGCACCATCACCGACGGTGACGGCGAGGGCACCATCACCGACGGTGACGGCGAGGGCACCATCCACGACGGTGACGGCGAGGGCACCATCACCGACGGTGACGGCGAGGGCACCATCACCGACGGTGACGGCGAGGGCACCATCACCGACGGTGACGGCGAGGGCACCATCACCGACGGTGACGGCGAGGGCACCATCACCGACGGTGACGGCGAGGGCATCAGAAATCGGTCGAGGAGTTCGGGTGCCGGTGCGGGTGCGGGGTCGGAGTCGGCTGCTTCGGACGTGGCTGGTGGGCTAGATGGACATTTCAAAACAAAAGTTAACACTTGCTCGCGACAACTACCTTATACAAGTAGAACTACTTACGGTGGTGGCCACTTGCGCGCCCTAAAGGGGTGCAGGGGAGTCTCCAGCTGCACCCCCTGCGGCAACTCCGAGACGTCGACGATGCGGAGGCTAAAATTCAGAACGATTTAATTGTATATTATGTGTGCGTGTGGAAGTGTGGAAAGTGGAAAAAGAAAGCAAAGCAACCAACTCTTCTATGTTGTATGGCCCCGGCCGCTCATGCACGAAGCCACGTTGTCTCACGCGGCCACGCCCAGCGCCACCCCGAACTGCTGGTGCTGCTGGTGCTGCTGGTGCTGCTGGTGCTGCTGCTGCTGCCACCACCGCCACCTCACCTCGCACGCGCACACGGCCACCACGTCGCGGTCCGCGCGTGCGAGGTCGTCGTCTGCATTC
Source organism: Charanyca ferruginea (assembly GCA_947361185.1). NCBI lineage: Eukaryota > Metazoa > Arthropoda > Insecta > Lepidoptera > Noctuidae > Charanyca > Charanyca ferruginea. Next base: position 2,696,297 of record OX376080.1, read on the forward strand.
AATTTAAAAAAAGCAAGCACCACATGCATGAAAGTTTTTAGAAAAGGAAGGAAGGAAGGAATATGTAAAAAAAAGAAACTTACACAGCTGGCGTCGGCGATGACGGTGGTGATAGGGCATCCAGGGGTGACCGCGACCGCGACCTTTCCGCGCCCACCCCGCGCCCGCGTCCGCGTCCGCGTTGTTGTCGACTAAAATAAAAAACAAAGTTGTGACAGACAGACAGACAAACAAACACATACATACATACATACACACACACACACATACATACACGTAACACATAGACAAATACAAATATATATATCCTTGGGCTGATCGTGCCTCTCTATCGCTTGTTCCGCGCTCTCTTGCACGCATATCATACATGCATGCATGCATGCACGCACGCACATGTACACTTACTACGTAAGAAATACGTAAAGAAAGAAACTTCGATCTGAGGGTGATCGCGACCGCGACCGAGACGATCATTGATAACCTCCTTTTTTTGAAGTCCCTTCTAGTGTTGTCATACACAAAAATGAGCGGAATTTCAAAACGTAGTAAACTAAATGCATGGGAGTAGAATGTACTACTTAATGTTGAAGCAACAAGGACTTCATTGAAATCACTATAAAACTTTGCCGTCCGGATTTGCACTTTACTCCACTTTGTATGAGGTATCTTGGGGTACCTTTTGCACATAATTATTTACGTCTAAGTAACCACCACTATACCGCCATTTATACTTACATTGTGGAAGGAGTTTTATCTACCACCGTTTCCTGCACTATTTCAGGTACATCTTTGTGAGTAACTAAAAAAAAAATAAGAAGTTAGAAAAATATGGTCATCATAAATGTGGAATGAGGTTACCATAGAAACTCGATTATCCGAACTAATTGCGACTGAGAACAATTCGGATAATCGAAGTTCAAACGAAAACAACTGTTTTTACGTCTTGGATCCAAACAGTTTTAGTTGCACAAACCAGTCTTCGAATTACTTGATGCGATTTTTTATTTTCTACTAAGAAAATACGGTCGAGAATGCATGATTCAACTATCAGACCCGTCGCGACGTCGTCGTTATCGTACCACGTTTGTTCACAAACAGTTCTTACAATAAAAAGTGAACTTTTTGTTAATGTAATATGCCTTGTAAGTAACTCCTAGTAGTATTTAAGTGATTCATTTCTTCTGTATTATTGTCTGTTTCAGCTGTAGGTTTCACAATATTTAAAGGATTTACGACTTTAGTAGAAGATCTATACATACGATTTGGAGTTTTCCAGTTAAGTTTCACTTCTGGTTGTTCTGTTTTCTTCTGCTGGAGTTTGATTGCATCTTCTAGGTTAGCTTTCCATGCCTCTGGGTTTGGTTTCTTCGCAAGGGGTGCCTCTGTGTTTAAAGAATTGAGTTTTCTGTTACACCAAAAATTTATTTCAATTTAAACCAAAACTGGAATAGCATTGTCTGGTGACAATAATGATAGGTAAGATCAAGAACTGAGCACAACCCCAACCTTAAACTATCAAAATTTTTTTTTAGTTTATGAATACACTGATTGTAGTTACTAACCTACTTTAATTCAATATTTACACATAAAATAGAAAATAAAAACCTATAACTTAACCCAAAAAAAAAACACTAAAATAATAAGGCATCCAAAAATTCCTCCACATCGCCATCATCTGGGAATGTGCCCAAGAGACAGGCTGAATTGCCACGTTGGAAAACCAGCTCTTGGATCACGGGAAGTGTTAATTAACCAAAAGGATACTATACCCTATACCTACTTAATATTAAAAACATTGCCCCGCACATTTTCGACATTGCAGCAAAATAATGACGAAAATAGTAATTTAATGCTACGGCTAGGTACATTGTCGCGAAAGGGCGAAGATTTGATGTCGTAGTGTGGCCTTAGCATAAATGTTAAGTAATTAGTTTCCCAGCTTCTGTAATTGTTGCACACATTTTTAAATTTGTTGCACTTATAGTTTTATCAGTGGCTAAATAACAACGCGCGCTTTCTGACCGTGGATGTGGAGAACTGAATTTCATCATAATTTGTTAATTACTAACAGGATACTAATGAAATATCATATACATTTGAAGGTAGTAAAAAGCTACAAAATAATGTTTAAAGTAAGTCTTTAGAGCTCTTATTCAAAGTTTTAGGACCTATGCAAGTGTTCTTATATTTAGTTAAATAACTTTTAAATGGTACATTATTTTTATTATTTTATTGCATAACTTATTATTACTGTTTCTTAAAAAGTCATGTACAGAAGGTGATAAAAATCTATTCAACTTTTTCAGAGATCCAGCAATACCAAAAACATTACTCCAGCAAGATCTTGAATAACTTCACAGATGAAGAAAGCACAAATACAAAATAAGTTGCAACATTTACCTCATCTAGACAACTAATTATATAGCTAGTATTTATAACAATATACCCATTAAAAAAGAAAAAGTCTGTCTGCAGTAAGGTTACCCCAGCAGGAAATGATTTTGTGAAGTAGGTAACTAAAATCAATATGTGCAACAAATACAGAAGCTGGGCAACTAATTATCTATTTAAATGTCTATTTTTGACATTATTATGCACTAGGAATTTCTCTTGTATTGAACATATAAAAGTCACATACACAAACAACCAGACAGACAACGGCAAACAAATATTTGTTCCGTGTGGGAGCCGAACCTGCGATTTGCACAGCTGCAGCCAATCGCTCAGACACTCTCAATATCAGTTGGCCTTTTGGCTAACCTAATTAATACTTACTTTCCATCTCCCTGGCTCTTCGTTTCCTCTTAAATACTATTTGTTCTTCGTTCATTTCAATTTCAAACCCCGTTAAAGAGATATTATCTTTTGATTCTAATTCAGGATCATGTGGTTGTACTACATCTGTTACACCTGGACTGGTATTGTATACATTTTCAGATCCCAGCTCTATAAATAAACAAAAAAAGGCATTTTTATATGTCAAATCTATCAACACTGACATATTATTTTAGTAGCTTTTTGGTCAAAAGATATATTTAATTAAGAACATACCATCACAATGTGGTTCCTCCTTCACGTCATATTGTATCTCACACACAGTTGGTAGATCTACTATGACGGTACCACTCTCAGTTTGACCAACATCAACTATACTTATGTTCTCCATCTCTACCTCTAAGACGACCCACTGACCAGTGTTTTAACAAACTCACCAAAAAATGTTTACTGATTCTAGTTTATTAAAAGTTTAAGCTGTAACAAAATAACATAGGTAAATTATAGTAGTTAATTAGAGTGTAAGTTTATAAACCTTTTGACCTCCACGTCATATAAGCAATAAGGTGCTGTCAACACTAAACTACGAATTCATATTTCTTATTAAAAGGTTTTTTTACATCTTAAATTTTTTCTTATTATAATGAAATATAAAGAAGTTCAATTAGATACAAACTAGGATGAACCAAGGTACATTAAATTTATCAAAGGAAATAAAAATATAGATGTTGTTTTATACATTTAACAAGCCTTATCTTCATCTTTATTTTTTGTGTATATTTGGAACATCTGATCAGCCACTCACATGGCGTATTTGTCCAAATATTCGCCTTATTTTTATAATCCACAATGGACTTGATTTTAATATAAATAGGGTAAATTTTGTATTATCCAAATAAGGCGAATATTTGTACAAATACGCCATGTGAAGTGGTAGCATGAGAATAGGTTGTACTATACATATATTTTTTTAAATTTATATGGCAAAGCAACATTGGCCGGGTCAGCTAGTTTACGTACAAAAGTTTGTCATGTAGTGACAGTGGGCACATTTTGGTTTGTCGTTTAGACATGACTGTGGCGGTCTAAAGGGGCTGTTATTCTCTCGACACCAGAGCTAGATATATCAGCTAGAGATTGAAATTTTGTATGATTTGGCAGGAGTTCCTTTTAATGAGAGTGGCACCTAGCGTCTTAATCGGGGACCCAACCAGCTTTAACCCCCAACTCCTGCTAAAGGATACTAAATCCAACCCCAGCTACACTTTTAAATATCTCACGTAGGTAATAATAAATAACATACCACTAAATCAAATGAAAAGGAAAAGCAGCCCTCTTTTCCACATTTAATACTTGTCTCTCTGTAACGCGCGTAAGTTTATGTTAAACGCAAAAGAAAGAGTAGTAATAGGACGCGGTTAATATTAAAAACTTTTTAAAACTTATTAGTACTTTTAAAATAAAAAAAATAAAACACTGTAGTAGTAGGAAGTGGAACCATAAATAAAGTAAAGCATCTGCCATAGATATAGAGTAATGTATTCAAATGCTCTAGCACATTACTGTGGCTCTAGTATAGTCTATGATGTATTGATCTGTGAGCGGCCGTAGCCGTAATCCGCGCTTGCGCACATCTGTGAGGCCTATGACAAGTGGAGTTTAAGGGCCCGTCAACATCGCAAGAAAAAAATAAAATACTCTCTTATCTCTCAAAATACAGTGCTATGTGGTGAATCCTGGGTGATACTAACCGGGTGGCCGCATACGGTTCCGAGTTTCCGACGCGTCCGATTAAAACGACGATATGTCCGAAATTACGTTAGTTAGCTCGTTTCCAGTTATATCATTGGAATCGTTATTAAATTTGCTAACAAGTCATGTATGGTTTAGTATAGTGTTGCCTTGTAATGTATTAGTAATTTAATGTGTGTTCGGTGTGAGGGACTTTTTCCCCGGTTCTTGTGTATCAGACATTATAAAAAAAAAGTGATCCTTTTCAACCGACTTCAAAAAAGGAAGAGGTTATCAATTCACCTGATTTCTTTGGACTGGGTGAACCGATTTTGATGATTCTTTTTTATTTGAAAGCTAGTGCTTCCCATGTGGTCCCATTTCAATTTGGTCTACCTAGTTCTGACAATGGCATCCATGAGAAAACCGTATTAGTCTTTTTGCAATAAGTAGGTATGTGCGCGATTTATTACGCAATTTCTCCGGCAAACGTAAACCGATTTTGAAAATTCTTTTTTATGGATAGGGTATGCTTCAGGGGTGGTCCCATATACTTAAATTTTATCGAAATTGATTCAGCACTTTTTAAAAAATCAACAAATACCCAAAAATTTTACATAGACGACGTTTTAGTTTCATCAATCTTTGTAGTAGTTAACTTTCAATCTCTTCTTAATAGATTTGGATGAGAAGGAGGTAGGTACTAAAAAGCGGAAAATAAAAAGCTTTTTACAAAAAAGACAACCGCCTTCAAAAAGTGAAAAATAACTTTAGCACAGAACACACATTGACTTTAGTTTCGGAAGTCGGTGGCAATACAAAACAACAAACAGAACAAAGCCACTGGAATTTCGAAACTAAAGTCAATGTGTGTTCTGTGCTAAAGTTATTTTTCACTTTTTGAAGGCGGCTTTTTTGTAAAAAGCTTTTTATCCAACAAACCTATTGTTTTATCTCCTCAAATACACATTATTTCACATAAATCAAACAAAAGAACAGACCTCTTTATACATTTTTTTCATCTCACAAACAAAACAAACCATGACGTCATTTACAACTGCTGCATTCGAAACAAAAGAATGGCTTTGTTTACACTTCCATTCTCAGAACGGTCAAACGCCTAGTGGCTTGGGTTACATTTTAATAATAATGTTTGGTTCACATACTTTTAACAGACAGAGTTTCAGTTGATGAAAATGTATTAGTTTAATAGTATTGGCTTTCCAAGGTAACCACTTGAAAACAAGCGCAAAAAACACCTAGGTACTCACACTTTGGATCACTGTTTAAATTCTGTTGCCTCAATTTGAAATCTTAATTAATATTCTACACGTTGAAGATATTTACAAAACGGTAGGCAATTAAAAAAAGGCATGCTGGAAGCAAAAACATTACACAAATCAACAATCAAAACGAACAATTTCACTAAAAAATTACAAGCAAAACAGAAGTACGTAAACACAGATCACACAAAATATAGATACGGCAAATACTGTCAAATACAGTCTGTACATGTAATTAAGAAAAAATTACGTTGAAATCAAAAATATATTATTATTTGAAGTCTTTTAGCGTGTATAAAAAAAATAAAATAAAAAAAGAAATAAAAAATTTGGTCGGCATTTCTTGACGTACACACATACACGCACATACAAATACAGTTTCAACACGTTCAACATTCAAAATCACGAATAAAAAATGAAGTCAATAAAAAATAGGTATTCAACGGGATGCCATATCCATTAGTTTCAACGATCTGTGAAATCGTGTGATTCCATGACCTTGAATGCAAATTCCGGCTCTCTGATTGGCTAGCGCGATTCAAGTTGTACGTAAATTAGATTTTCGAATTGACCACAAGAAAATTACGATAATATTCAAATTAAACGCCTATTATCTAAAATACGACACATAAAAACACACGTAGTACAGCCAGTTTGCATTTCTATCAATCATCTAAGCTAAAATACCTCGAAATGAATCAGCGTCTCTTCAACGGTTTTACATGTTCATTGAAATGACTATTTCTGGCCGAAATCGACTGTTTCTACAATACGGTCAACGTAACTTGGCGCGTCTGAAGTTAGCTGTTTGGCTGCGCAATGGAACTTTTAGGAACGAAATTGTCTACTGCGCAGCTAATCGGCTAACTTCAGACGCGCCAAGTTACGTTGACCGTACTGTACGTTCTGAAATGTTTCTTACTTACCCAGGCATGTTTTTATTACACGAAACACACGCAATTCACACACTTTTATGCACTTAACAGCAGAAGCAGAACAGAGCAGCAACCTGTCGGCGCGCTGTGGAATCAGTGGAATGTAGGGATGCCCAATACGATGCGATATATCGAAATATCGATACAGCGCCATACGATATATCGATATTTAATACGATATTTTAGTCATACGATACGCCTCGATATATCATATTCCAAAAAATATATCGTATCAACTTATCGTATCAAGCTATGACTTACGTTTCTTTACGATATATTTATTTTTTGTTTATAATTAACCTACCTACCCTCAGTCACAATATTGTTATCCGTAATAAGAGATACCTTCCATTGACAATTTGTTTATAGGACAAGAGCAGCTGGCTTTTGTTAATACCTGAAAATTGTAGGTTGATTTACATTACCCTTGTAAGTTTGTAGTGCCGCCAATTAGATTAATATAAGTTTATTATTGCATTCTCTTAATATATTCCGTTCCAGTTCAAGCTACATCATATCTCATGTTTATCATATCTTACATTTTTTATATGGCACCGCCCAGCAAGTCGTAACAGGTTCAATCCACAACGTAAGGTCTATATTCTTACATATGCATGCGGTACGGTTACGATGCGATATATCGATACAAAGGGATGCGATAACATCGCGTATCGATACAAGGCGATTCGATACGATTACGATGCGATATATCGATACAACAGACTTTTTTGGGCATCCCTAGTGGAATGATCAACTATGGAATATGGATCAACTGCGGTCAGCGGTGGTCGAAAATTGGTCGCTTCAAAGTGTTGCCTAGAGATTTAGCCTATGTGATACTTGTATCTCATTTATTCTCGTAGACTCTGTGCAAGTTTGAGCGAAATAGCAACAAGCTGAAAGCATCAAATCTTAGAAAAACCCGTGACGTTATTCGCTCCGCCACTTCGGTCGTCCCACAGAATATATCAAAATTTGACTCGTACGTTTCGTAAACCCCATCGATCAAGGTCCGATCAAATAAAATCATTTTAAAAAAAAAGTTGGGTAATAATCACAAATTAACTTGGGTAGGATAGTAGGCAGGTAGTTCTTGACGGACGGGAGACACACACGGCCACACACACACACACACACAAAAAAACGCACACCTACACTAAATTTTCAGTTCCAATACGTTCAACATTCAAATCCAGGAGTAAAAAGTCAACAAAAAATATATAACGGATGCCTTATCTATCTATTAATTTTATCGATTTAGGAAATCGTTCGGCTCTTTGATTGGCTAGCGCGTCCGCAGTAGTTCTGGTTTACGTAATTTGATTTTCGAATTCAAAACAACCAAAATACGATAATATTCAAAATAAACGCCTAATAACTATAATACAATACATAAAAACAGACGTAATAACCATAGTTTGCATTTGTAACAATAACTTTGGCTAAAATACCTCGAAATGAATCAGCGTCTCTTCAACGGTTTTTCATGTTTGATGAAATGACTATTTCTGGTCGAAATCGACTGTTTTTACTATCAGAAATGTTTATTACTTACCCAGGCATGTTTCAAACCACTTTTTTTTACACATTATCACAATAAATTGGCGGCGAGCGCGGAGAGAGTGGCTGTAACCCACGCTGACGAATTGACAATTATTGACATTGACAAAATGACAAATTGACAAAATGGCGCAGTGTTGCCAGATGACCGTCTCGCGTTACCCCCAAATCTTCGTCGAAATCCCCCCAAAATTGAAGTATTAAAGAAAAAATCCCCCCAAATGGCAATATATTTAATTTTTTTATTAAAGATACATTTTTTTACTATTTCATTGGTCAAGTAAAAATGTCATGACGGGCGATCCTGGAAGGCGTGACGTCACATTCGACTCGCTTCACAAAAACGCTCTCTTAAGCTTATCTTTAGTAATAATGCAGCAATAATGAAGACGGCTCTGTTATCGTGAATATCCAGAGCAGGTATTATTTATGTATAAACAAAAGCCGGATTATGCAAGTTATATTTGTAAACAAAAGATGTTATCGGAGAATTGGCAAAAAGTGTAAATGTTCTTGTACCTATTACATCGATTTGTGATAAAACTATTTTATTAATTATCATGAAACTTTGCAAGTTACATTATGAATAGACAAGAAAACTAACAACAGCGTTTTATGTAGACCCTACGTAACATTTTCATAATATTCAAATTTATTTATTTATTTATTTATTTGGTTCACCAACGATTATATACACTTAAACAAGCAAATGAAACATAAGGCAAATCAGAATAAAGTGTAACAATCACTTATAGGCAAACTCCGCATGCACACAAAATGTTGTTGTAACATAAAATATAAAAACAGAAGAAAAAGACTAATTTATAAATTTGCATTAATTTAAAGCAAGTTTCAAACAAACAACTTAAAATAAAATTAAAACAAAGCATAACAAACTTGACTAAACAAAACCAATAAGTACAAAAGATTTATAACGTAATGTGTAGCCAATATAACAAATTCAAACTTAAAACCGCGCGAAAACTTTTTTTATAGTAACATTTCTTTGTCCAAAAATAAGATTTTATGATGCTAGGTATTTCGTGCAAATATTATCTAAAACAATGTAATAATTTCTTATAAATTAATATTTCACCTATTTACTGTCGATTATTCATCAAAACCTGGGTGGTTTTCCCAGATTAAAGCTTTGTTATATTAATAAAAATCCCCCAATTCCCTCCGAATACCCACATTTTTCTCTCCAAATATCCCCCCAATTGTCCCCCCCATCACTATAAAAACCCCAAAATTTGGGAGGAATCCCCCCAATCTGGCATCACTGAAATAGCGGTGGCGGTGGCCGCGGTGGATCGAATTCAGTCATCTGGCATAGAATAGAGCAGACAGCATTCTGGCGGAAACACAGACAAAGGTGGCCGGTGGTACCTCCCCAAAAGTGGTGAGACGTACTAGGTAAAATGCGGACTGAGTATTAGAAGTACGCGTACGCCTAAACACTTGTTCCAAAAACCTGCTCCACGAGTATTTAGGCGTCTCTAGTCCACTGAAGTTTCCTTACTGTAATCGCTGCGAGTATTTATAAGTATAAACGCGTTTATTTATGGTTTAGGAATGAAAGTTGAATGTTTGTAGTCGGGCTAGCCAATAGCCATTACTCTGGTTAGAACAGCAATTGTTTACTTACTAATTATATTAAATAACAGATGTTATGCTAAGCGACTAGAATCAATTTTTTCTCATTTGTTTGATGTTCAAAAGTGCCCTACAATGATCTGATTGAAAGAAATGATTTGACTTTTGACTTTGTTAGAAAATTATAGCAAGCATTTATTTCTGAATTATTTCAGAAATGAAAACTACATTCAATTAGATACAAAATAGCTGGCATATTTCAAAGTTTTCAATTCATTTTATGTAGGCACTCATTCATTATATTTTCATTTATTTAATGTTTTTTAGGAATTAGTTTCAGATTTACTTACAAGTAGGTACTACTTTTTTTTATATTTATGATTTTTTATGTTTTTTTAGGTATTTACATTTTTTACATTTTATTTAGTTTTTAAATTACCACCATTTGCAACAACAATAACAAGACTCAGTCATGCAATAAATAAAAATAAAATAAATAAATAAAATTCATTTATTTCAGGCAAGACAAAATTACATAAAATTTAATTGAAATAAAATATTGAAAATGAATTTATGAATATTACTTAATTAAAACTACATTATTGTTAAAATATTAATTAAAAATAAACAATTACATAAAAAAAATAAAAAAAAAATATTGTTAGCAGGAATATTGACAGCCATATATAAAGAAATAATTAGCTTCATAAATGGCTCTCAGTATTCCATTGTCCGAATCGTGTACACGGCTCATAAAGGAGGCCCTCGCTTTTCGTCTGGGTGTTGTTTATCTATATTTATGTAGGGTAAATATGCCAAACGTCGGCCACCCCCCAATCTTCGGCCGTCTGCACATTTTTAACTTGCATTCATTTACAAGGTAATTAACTGGCAATTTTGCCACTCGAATTGCATCCTTAGTTCATATTCTATACGTACGAACCGTTACTATTCGATTTCGTTACTCGTTCTTTGCACACTGACCGTCCGTAGCGATGCCGACGTTGAAATGTCAAATTCGTAGTAAAAGTAGCTTACTTGCTGTGAATACCCACGCTTCGCGGATTGGTATTACAACGATAAGACATTCTTTTTTATTGTTTTAGCTTTGTTATCAATAATAAGTTAGTTTTATTATATTTTGAGATGGTTTTTTAATGTTTTGCGTATTGGTTTAAGGGAAAAATAGGGGGCCGCCATTAGAATACCAGTTTCGGTTTAAAACCGGATTCTCGGCCGGGGTCGACTTAAAGTAAATGTAGTCTGTTTTATAAACTGCAATACTATCAATTCCTTTGGCATAATAGCAGAATTTGCTAAGCTTATATGGTAAATAAACCTATTTTACGTTTAATCGCCAAATACCGGCCGGGGTGATATTAGTTGAATCTCGAGAAATAAGGTTCACAAAACAGAGGCCGACTTTAGAAATATTAAAGATCGTAATTTCGGCCAGCCCCGAATTCGAGCGCCACTATACAGGCTGATTACTTTTGTATTTTTTCACTGATTGTGCCGGTAGTCATTTTTAATATATTTATCAAACTTATTTTCTCAAAATATAATATGTATTGTTATAATTTATAAATAAACTTATGAAGAGGTTAAGTTTTGGTGTAGAGTTGATATTAATTATAAAATTGAGTTAAATTAATTACAAAGTATTACAATATTGAAAACATGTTTATGATAGCTAAATATGGTTTGGGATACAAATATAAATTGCTTTTTGGAACTTGCTACCTATTAAACCCATGTTTACTAGCTTAAAGAATCTTTAAATGATTTTTATTAACCTGCTTGGGACAAAAAGCTGCCTTTAGATAGTAAGCTCGTTTTTACTTAATACTTTTAATTTAAAGTACTACAATGACAGAGCAGGGACATGCAGGGCCTTCACGGAAAGAAGGAAAATTATGCAGTTACAATCACACTAAAATAAAATAAGCTCTTGAGGCAATAAGAAATAAAATAAATCATATTATTAATAAATTATTCATTGTCATACTTATTTTAGAACACCCGGCCGACATTTGGGGAAAACGCGACCGACAATGGGCCGTAAACGGCCGACTTTAGGGTTTTTTCGTTCTCGATGCATTTAAACCTTAATACTTTTTGCTTTTAGTAGAAAAGACAATCCTATGCTTAAAAACATAAAATGGATTTATCAACCTATCTAAAACCGCATCACAAGGTATCCTTCTTTGCAAACTGACGGAGCCAGAGCGATCCAAAGTTAGAAAATCGGTAAGGGGGCCGACGTTTAGCGTATTTACCCTATGTATTTAAAATGTATTTGTGTATGTATATCAGCTGTCTGACACCCATAGTACAGGGTCTTCCTAGTTTGGGGTCAGGTGGCCGTGTGTGAAATGTCCCCCACACCACACATACCTATATTCAGTTGTACGATGTTTTATTCCATCGATGCTTTATTGGTGCGATGTAAGTAACGTTTGTGCGGTACTATGTCGGTTTGAAACGCCCCTACTGTGGAAAACAGTAGGGGCGTTTCGAACCGACATAGTACCTATCGTATCGAATTAAAAATTACTAATTACTGTTACTAAATTGATAAAGATAAAGATAAAGATAAAGATAAAGATAAAGATAAAGATAAAGATAAAGATAAAGATAAAGATAAAGATAAAGATAAAGATAAAGATAAAGATAAAGATAAAGATAAAGATAAAGATAAAGATAAAGATAAAGATAAAGATAAAGATAAAGATAAAGATAAAGATAAAGATAAAGATAAAGATAAAGATAAAGATAAAGATAAAGATAAAGATAAAGATAAAGATAAAGATAAAGATAAAGATAAAGATAAAGATAAAGATAAAGATAAAGATAAAGATAAAGATAAAGATAAAGATAAAGATAAAGATAAAGATAAAGATAAAGATCATTTTATTTGTCAAAACATGCGTATACATGCAAATTAGGCATGCAGGATGTCACAGTATTAATATTTCGTACGTACATGTTTCACCCGTAGGGCGTACAAATTTATAAAATTTACAATACATCAAAAATTTAATTATAAAATCTGAAGTAAAAAATAAAAATAAAATTATTAAATTTAATAGTCGGTCATAAACATTGATAGGTCAGTAATATAAATTAATCAAAAAATGTCACAAAAATTAAAATGTCAAATAGTGTCATTCAAAAAGTCATTTATACTTATTATAATAACACTTGTCTGTTAATAAATCTCGAATCTTTTTTTTAAACAAATTTACTGGTAATGTTTTATATGACTGTGGTATTTTATTATAAATTTTAGGAGCCATACAGAAAACGCTTTTTGCCATTAATGCAGTCTTTGACGTATGCGAGCACAGTTGATTATTGTCACGTCTGTTACGGGGGAAGATGTCAGCTAATCGTGGAAACAGAGATTGATTTACCCTAACAAATGCCACAATTTCGAAAATATACAGAGACGTTAGAGTTAACAATTTGTGTTTTTTAAATAATGGCATACAGCTGTCGGTCGATTTCAAATTGAACATAGCACGAATGCATCTCTTTTGGGCCTTAAACGCTATTATTTTGTCTGTGGAATTCCCCCAAAATATAATACCGTAACGTAATAACGATGCTACTAGACCATGATAGGCTGTTACTAAGGCATCTGTGTTTAGCTCTGGGGCCAGTTTATTTAAGGCGTACGCAGAGGAGCTTAACCGTTTACTTAGGCATTCAATAGGTGCCTTCCAGTTTAATTTAGAATCTATTATAATTCCAAGAAATTTTGTGGCGTCGACTTTATTAAGAACAGTGTCCTTGTACATTGCGTTAAGGTCAAGTTCAGCTTGGGCCCGTTGACTAAAATGCATAATAGTGGTCTTCTCTAGATTTATTTTTAGGTTGTTCCTGTTTAACCATGATATTATTGATGTCAAAGATTCATTTATGTCACTTTCATATATGCTTTTATTTTTATTACATGCTATAGTCATAGTGCTGTCGTCGGCAAATAGAGTCATGGGGTGGTCAATAGCACTAGGCAGGTCATTGATGTATATTATGAATAATAAAACTCCGAGTACGCCGCCTTGAGGAACACCGTATGTAGGCGTGCGTTCGCTTGATACATAGATTTCCACTTTCTTTGTCTTAAAATTAATTCTCTCAATTTCTGTGTATTGTTTTCTATTCGTAAGGTATGACTGAATGAGATTTAATATGTTACCCCTTATACCGTAAGCTTCTAATTTCTGTAGCAAGATGCTATGGTCAACATAGTCAAAAGCCTGCGTCATGTCGCAGTAAATAGCACACACCGGGGTTCTCCTGTCCATATTCGTCATAACGGTATATAAAAAGTCATAAATGGCCATACTGGTTGACATGTTTTGTCTAAACCCCTTTTGCTCTACACTAAAGATATTTTTCTTTTCGAGATATGCGTACAGTTCTAAACGTATTTTTCAAAAATTTTAGACATTATAGGAATTAAGGCTATTGGTCTATAGTTAACCATGTGTTCCTTATTATTGGAACGAAGTTCCTTATCGCGCGTTGTGAAAGGGGGCTAGACGGAAAAAATTCTTACGAAAAGTTTGTCACGACATGCTATATAATAAGCTAAATTGAATCGTTGGAACTGTCAAATAGAGTTCATTATTAGTTGAATGGCGGCTTTTCTATGAAAATATTGGAGCGAATTAAAACCTTATTTTTGCTATTTTTATTAGCCCGACCGGACAATAGGAGCTATGTGCAACCGAATTTCACGGTTAATGTGTAAAAATAAGGTTTTAATTCGCTTTTCTATGAAAATATTGGAGCGAATTAAAACCTTATTTTTACGCATTAACCGTGAAATTCGGTTGCACATAGCTCCTATTGTCCGGTCGGGCAGCAGCCTATACGTTTCTCAGAATAATTTTATCATACCTAGTTTGGTAAAATTTCAATTTTTAACCGTTTACGTTTACAAAATAAAGTCCGAATTCGCTTTTCGTAGATGTTTTGGTTTAAATTAAGCCAGTGGGAGCTTAGGTGGGTACCTAGGTAGGTAGTGGTACTTACTTTTATCATTGGCGAATTATTTGTAGTTGTAAGTAGGTAAGTGAGTAGGTACTCTTTTGCTAGAAAAAGAAAGGCAGGCAGGCCTAGGTACCTATAGGTGCTATAGGTAACCTATTTAAATAAATTAGAGCTATTCACAAACACAGTTTTAATCAACTTTGGCTTAATTAAAAAACTTACCTATTAGGTATAAAATTTACACTTCCCTGTATCGAAGCAACTGCTCAATATGGAGTCCATTTCGCTCGATACATAAACGGGCACGTTTAATTAAATTGTCTTTTAATTACATTATATTTGTTAATAATAAAAAAAATATTATTATAACTTAAAAAAAATAAAATTTTATTACAATTCCTTCACTAATTAATCGAAAGGAACTTCGTTCCATCCGGGTGTCCCTTGACACCTCTCAAGTTTTTTTTTTTAATAATGGTTTCACTCGTCACAGTCAGACAACAGTTTTCTCAGTTGCAATAATGTTTCTAATAAAGATTGTTATTGTCCTATTTTGTTTTCAGATAGTTTAGGGAGAGGGTTAGGTAGATTATTAAATAACAACCTGAGTCATTCTGTATTGAATTATTGCACGCCTGGGCATTCATATAAAGAAATAATATCTTCAGTTACTAGACAGGAATATGATCCTAATACAATTATTACTATATGTGTAGGTAATAGCTCAAAGGTTAAAATTGATGATATAACTGACAGTGTCACTGAACTATTGAACATTAATTGTCAAAAAATAATATTATGCGCTTTTCCGTACTTTGAGCACCTATCAAATAGGACAAATAATAACATACATAAGCTTAATAATCATATGCATTTATTAACTAGTCACTATAGTGACAAGCTTATGTTTTTTGACACCAACAGTTTCGTTGAAAAATTGAAATCGACTAGAGATACAGCGTATCTGCCCATTAGGTTTAGACGTCAGATAGCATGGCTATTAGCTTTTAATATTAACTCAGACATAATTAGTATGTCGAAGTGTTCTATAACTAGCACCATGGTTAGTAATAATACTAATGTTAAGGTGGTAAGCTCAAGTAGTTTAAACTAGTAAGTAAGACAACAGAAGGTACCAGTATCAATATAGTTCAACTTAGTAATAACAAGGTATCTTCTAGCAATCATGCAGAGAATTTAAAAAAAAGGGCTAAGCAACATTCCTTGAAATTATTTCATCAAAATATTCAAGGTTTTTCTTCCAAGCAATTGGAAATTGAATTGTTTTTAGAAAAGACAATGTTTGACATTATTTGTTTTACTGAATATTGGTTGAAACCTTATGAAATGTTAATTAATTATGAAAATTATACTGTGGGCAGTTGTTTTAATCGGAAATCTATGCTGCGTGGTGGTTCACTAATTATAATAAAAAATAATATTAAATTTAAGTCTCGCAGAGACATTGTTGCACTATCAGTTGAACATATTATTGAACTGTCCTGTGTTGAGCTAGATAAGCATGTCATAGTGTGCGTTTACAGACCCCCGAATCATCATAACTACTCTTTATTTGAGTCTATAATGGAGGATGTTTTGACTAAGCTTGTAACGGGTAATAAATCAATAATAATTTGCGGAGACTTTAATATTAATATTTTAGAAAATAATTCAAGTAGCAGTAGATTTATAAGTCTCTTTAAATCCTTCAATTTGTCAAATGTGTTTTTAGAACCAACACGAATAACTACGACCACTGCTACGTGTATCGATAATGTTTTTTGTAGCTGCGACTATTTAGATAAAGCTATTGTAAATTATCTTCCTTCTGATCACAGCGGTCAAACCGTTGCTTTTGAGTCCAACACACCCTTGCAAAAAATACAGATTCAGTCAAGACCAATAACATCTGGTAATTTAGATAAATTTAAAAAGACTTTAATAAGTAAGTTACCCGTTCAGGACCTTAGTATGAATAATGGTAATATTTTATATAAAGAATTCTTCTCAGTTGTGCAAACTGAGTTTCAGAATATTTTTAAGAAAAAAACTAAAACAATTTGCCCTAAGTTTTTATTCAGTGACTGGGCAACTAAAGGCATCAGGAAAAGTAGGGGGACTTTTTGAGCTGTATGGCCTTAAGCCTTATATTAACACTGACACTTTTAATAAGTATGTTACTATTTATTCTAAAACTTTTAAAAATGCTTGTAAGACAGCTAAAGCGTTATACATTAGCAACAAAGTAAAATCGGCTGATGATAAAATTAAGACTGTTTGGAAAGTTATTAATAATGAAACAAATAGGAACAAAAGACATAATACTGACTACACTCTGGAGACTTCCAGTGGTCTCATAAGTACTAATATAGAAGTTGCGCAGGAATTTGCAACATTCTTTACCAATGTTCCTATTAAAACTACTGAAACTTTAGATTCCTCGCCGTCACTTGCTTTTAATTTATTAAGTTCGAATGTTCCAGCCTGCCCCACGGAATTTAAATTTAAACATATAAACCCTGCAATCGTTATAAAGACTTTTAAACAACTCAAGATCAAGGCTACTGAAGATTTATGGGGGATGTCTACTAATGTTTGTAAATCGGTTATTGAGACAGTGGCACCCTATTTAGCTTTCATTTTTAATATGTGTGTAGACCAAGGGGTTTTCCCGGATTTAATGAAGTACAGCAAGATTATACCACTTTTTAAATCCGGCGATTGCAAGGACACGAATAATTATAGACCCGTTTCAGTTTTGCCGGTTTTCAGCAAAGTGTTTGAAAAAGTAATGCTTAACCAAATGCTCAGTCATTTTAATTGTAACAACATCTTACATGACCAACAGTATGGTTTCACCAGAGGGCGTCGTACTACTGACGCCGGTGTCACCTTAATTAAGCATATCTTTAAAGCATGGGAGGATTCGCAAGATGCTATTGGCATTTTTTGCGACCTCTCCAAAGCATTTGATTGTGTAAATCACGAAACACTGCTCTTAAAGCTTGAGCATTACGGACTGGGTAAACAAGCGCTTAGCTTAGTAAAATCATATTTAAGTGATAGACTGCAGCAAGTTCAAATAAATGGTGTTAATTCATCTGGCTTAAAAGTAAAAATGGGGGTACCGCAGGGCTCCATATTGGGTCCGTTCCTCTTTTTAGTTTATATAAACGATTTACCTCATTTACTGAAAAATCAACCACAAATGGTGTTATTTGCTGATGATACTTCATTGATTTTTAGAGTAAATAGACGGGCACAGCACCTTGACGACGTAAATGACGCCATGCTTAAGATTCATAATTGGTTTACTGTAAATAATTTAGTATTAAATGAGAAGAAAACTAAATGCATAAGATTCGCTTTGCCGAATGTTAAGAGTAATGAATGTAACGTTGTATTGAATAAGGACATACTGGAATTCGTCGAAAGGACTGTTTTCCTAGGGATTACGCTTGATTCCAAGCTACAGTGGGGTCCTCACTTAACATCTCTTGCAGGGCGGTTAAGTTCGGCCGCTTACGCTGTCAGAAAGATCCGACATTTGACAGACGTGGATACCGCTAGGCTAGTATATTTTAGCTATTTTCATAGTATAATGTCTTACGGTATTTTGCTATGGGGACGGGCTGCAGATATGGATTCTATTTTTATACTGCAAAAGCGGGCTGTCAGAGCAATCTATAATCTCCGCAAACGCGAATCTCTAAGAGAATTGTTTAAACAGATTAACATCATGACGGTACCTTCTCAATATATATATGAAAACATTATGCATGTTCGAAAAAATCTTCATCTTTTTAATAAAATAGGTGACAGACATAATGTTTATACTAGAAATAGGAACAAATTAGATCAGCCAAGCTTCAGATTGTCAAAAGTACATACTTCTTTTATGGGGTACTGTGTAAAATGCTATAATAAAATACCACTTGATATTCTACAATTGAATGAAAAACAATTTAAAACATGTATTAAACGCACACTATGTAGACAAGCATATTATAAGTTAGAAGATTACATCAATGATAAAGATGCTTGGCTGAATGCTGGTCCTGCTCCACAGCCAGTTTAGGGAATTTCCAAATTGGAAGAAAAGGATGTTTCCTACCCCTTTTTCTATTGACATGAGTAACGAGTATCGTTATTATTATATATAGATATTTTTAAATTATTAACTTATCACACTTCATATGATAAAATAATATACATTGGAAACCTTAATTTTGTATAATTTAGCAGCATTATTTCAATTTTGTAAATGTGAATACCATGGAGCCATGTATATTAATACCTTTATGTTTGACAAAAATTAACATGGCGGTTGGGAGTATTGTCATGCTCGCTCAAATGTCTCGCTGATGGTGGCGCGTGTGTTGGATCATTCGGCTCCCTTCAAAATGGTTGAGCTAAATGGTGCTGATTCACGCGTCATGTTCGTGAACGGGCGCTGTCAGTGGAGATTGGTCAGCTCTTATCTGCCATGGATTAGATGCCACTTTATCTTACTTCTTTTTTGTGTTTTGTATTGTTAGATTACTTTCATCGTTTTCACATATAGAAGCAACAAGAATGTAACCAAACTTTGTAAAAACTTGATTTAAAAGAGTGTCCGTGGAGTTTCTTGCTCGTTCTTCTCCATAGAGACCTACCTACGTTTTGGAACGAGCAACTAGCTTCAACTATCTGACTAACTGATCGACTCCTTGACAATTCAAAAGTGCCTGTAAATGGTTTAATTGAAATAAATGCTTTGACTTTGACTTTGACTTTGACTTTGACTCTTGAAACTTTTAGGGCATCCGGATATACACCTGAGCTGATGCACAGATTTATTAAGTAACTTAAGTGGGTACAAATGGTTTCAGAAACATACTTTACAACCTTTGTAGAAATACCATCATAACCTGTACTATTTGTGGCATTTAAGGATTTAATTATGTTTAATATGTCTACAGGTATACTTGGTACAATAAAGATTGAGTCTTTCTGTTTTAGAATACTTATTCTTTGTTACTTTGCTTCCCGAACCTTGACTTGGTTGTATTTTATCTATGAAAAAATTGTTAAACGCGTTAGCTATTTCAAGAGGGTCATTTACTATTTTGTCATCGACATTTATATAACTAATGGGTTCTTTAGGTAAAAACGTTTTAGATTTATTTATTATGTTCCATGTCATTTTAGATTTATTTGTTGCAGTTTTAATTGAGTAATTGTTTTGAGCGTGTCGAGTCAATCTCATAATTTTTTTAAACCGTTTTGTGTAATTCTTATAAATATTTTTATTCGTCATATTTGGTTTTAATCTGTAATGCCAGAGCAATTGACGTTTCTTTTTGCTGCATAATTTAATGCCATGTGAGATACATTTTGATTTTTTAATTACATTTATCGTTGTCAGCTTATAAGGAAAACAAAGGTCATAAAAAAGTTTAAAGTTGTCAATAAATATGTTAAAAGCGATATTTGGCTCTTCAGTGTCATAAATTTCAGAAAAAGTCAAATGTTTTAGGCAGTCCTTAAATTTAACCATAGTTTCAACGCTATAGTCCCGTCGTTTTCTGCGCCAGTATTTCAATATACAAGTTTTTTTCACCGGGCATTTCATTATTTGCGCTGTGTGATCTGACAGCGCAAATTCAATTACGTCCGTTTTACATTTGGCTCTAAAATTATGTGCGAAATTGTCAATGCAAGTTTGGCTATGAATTCTAGTAGGTTGCTTTAATGCTAACTTAAGATTAAAATTTAGTAACAGACATTTGAAATCCAACACAACATTATTTTTCTTCATCACATCAATGTTAAAATCTCCTGCCATTATAATATGCTCATACTTTTTTTTACATATTTGTTGTAATATTTTCTCTATTGTTTCATAGAATATATTTAGGTTATTTCGTTTCGGTACTCTGTAGACACATAAAATAATCACATTGTATTGTATGAGCTCGACACCGCAACATTCAACTACACCAGTTATAGATTCCCCAGCTATATGTGGAACTTCTCTCCATTGGTGGCCGTTTCTAATCAAAATACAAACCCCACCTCGTTTACTTTCTTTCCTACAGAAAAATGATGCTAAAGAGTAATTGGGGATATATAAATGGCTTTCGTACCCTGACATCATGAAGTGCTCGGTAACACACAGCGCGTCAACACTAATGTTCTTTTCTGACAACTCATCTAGGCAAACATTTAGAGCATCGGCCTTATTTAATAGTCCCGCTATGTTTTGATGCATCACGTAAAGGCTTTTAGTACCGAAAAAACTGCTTTTCTGTTTCTAATACGTGTGTGGGATTGTGAGACGTTAATGTTATTAGGGGAGTGTTTACAGTCTTATTATTATAAATGTTTATGCATTGTATGTCATTAATTAACGCCAGAAGATTAACACAAATGGAACGGAACCCAAAATTATTTAGTTGCCCAGACTTCCTGAAAAAAGTATTATAATCATAGTCAACATTTGCATTTGAATCTAATACACGTGCATATTTATGTGTCGAGATATCTTGACATAAAGAATAGTTAAAATTCATGACTCGCCAATTATACATATTTGAATTCATGTTATATTTATATGTGGGTAGACAGATAATAATATTAGTATGAGTTATTTCACCAAGTGTCTTCCTTATATCTAATATGAGTTCAGAGTAATTTTTAGCTATTTTAAAGTCTTGTTCACCAATTAAAATCACACAGTAGTCACTCATCGTGTAGTCCGTAAGTTTTGTGTTTATCCCCTGAAGAAGGTCACATGTAGCTCCATCTGTTGTTAGATAGTGACAAAAACTAAAGGTGTTTTTATCCAAAGTTTCTTCTACTATTGACAGGATCCGGTTTTGTTTATTAGCACTCAGAATGCACAATTTGTTTTGTTTATGTTGTTGTGGAGGGTGCATCTCGGTCTGAATTTTGGTTGTAGTTACTGTAGATTCTTTTATTTCTTTTATGATTGAATTATTCATACGTGTTGTGGTCCCCTGTTCATTTTTGGTAGTATTTAGATTATTTTCTGTGTTATTAGTTTTATCAGGTCTTTCAAGTTCGAGAATATTTTTTTGTGTCTGTTTTGTTTTACAGTTCATGTGGTTTTTTTTTCTTGGCGTATTTTGGCTTGATTTAATTGGACTATTTGTGGCTACTTTTTTATAAACGTTATTTTTTCTTAACAAATTATCATTTTCACTCTTTAGTGTACTATTTTCAACCGATAATAATTCTATTTCTTTATGAGCGCTCTCCAACTGTTTTGTAAGATTTTGTATCTCCTCTCTTAATAACTTGACTTGGTCGTCTTCATCATCAGACATGTCTGGCAAACTACTAGTGGTGCACTCTAGTGTATTAGGAATGAAATTGTCATTGTCGTCAATAGTTGGCGATTCGGATTGTGTACGGGGCTTGGGACGCCTAAATGTTACGTTTAAACTGTCGAAGAAATTCATGTCGGGTATTATTAATAGTATTATCAGGTATTATTATATGTCAAAAAAGTGAACACAAAGATTCACAGCTTCTGGGATCCGAACGCTGGCTTTGTCGCACTACAGGTAGGGCATTAAACCCCTAGACCATTTGAACCATAGCTTCACTAGTTGTATTTTGAGCTCATATGTCATTTGTAATGTATTGATTTAATTTCTGTTCATTAGATGTCACTTTTCGACAGTTTCAAGATCCTTTTTATTTATTATTTGGTAACACTTTACTATTTGTTTATTAAGTACCCACTAGATGAAGTATCAAATCTCGATGAAGTGAGGGCGATAAGCGAGTTTTTAAGCGTAAGCTGTGGAAACATTACATTAATATATAGGAAGTGTTTTGTCAGAGTTACGATTAAACATAATGATATTGTATAACATAGGCATAATGTATAAGATTTAGTTGTTATTATATACCTATAAGTTGTTCTAAAATAGTACGGAGACTCGATCCCGCAGTTAAACCGATAACACGGTTTTGCGGGGCAAAGTTTTATAGTAATTATGAACTTATTGTATATATAAATAAATAAATAATAATAATAGATGGCTCTTATTTAAATTTTGACATTCATTTGTCTTGTAACACTGTGAATTCTTTCACTGCTGTCAGCTCAAAGACTACTATAGTATACTGGTGTCAGCTGATTAGAAATTATTTAAAAAAGTAATGTAAACAAACGACTTTTATGGGTACTGTTTTCTTACTTGTCAGTTTTCTATGCGTCCTATTTGAAAATGTGATATGTGCTGCTGTGATTGAAATGTGTAACGTCAATACCGTCCGATATCCAATCACTTTGGCTATAAAAGTTAGTTGAAATTGCACTTTTTATCCACTCGTTACTGATGATGAGGCACTTAGTTAATATTTTCACTTAACTTATATTTGTCTTAATGAATCCTTCCACCAACATTAGTCACAAATATATGCACCACGGTCTATCCGTTAAAGTTAGTTTTGTCACTGATTACTGTTTCTTTATATTATAAACAACACATTTATAAGGAGCTATAATTTTAATGATGTGTTGATGTGTAAACAAACCCATTCTTTTGTTTCGAATGCGGGCACTCGTAAATGACGCCATGCATTGTGAAGCTTGTGAGATGAAATAAATGATGCCGAGGTCCGTTCTTTTGTTTTATTTATGTGAAATAATGTGTATTGGTATAAATTAAACAATAACTTTGTGAAATAATGGTTTATTTTTTAATTATAATGACCTTTACACGAGAAACTGGGAACAAGTCCCTCACTGAACATACATCACAATTACTAATACATTACAAGGCAGAACTGTACTAAACCATACATATCCTGTTAGCAAATTTAATAACGATTCCAATGATAGAACTGGTAGCGAGCTAACTAACGTAATTTCGGAGATATCGTCGTTTTAATGAGACGCGCCGGAATCGCTTGCGGCCGCCCGGTGAGTCGCCACAGACGCGCGCTTTCGCGGATTCCGGGCCCCAACAGATAAAGGGTTGAAAGTTTATTTGCTTACATCATTCAGTTGCACAGACTACTTAGAGATACTACGTTATAATAATCGGTTCAGAATCTCAGATGTCACATTTTCCCTATCAGTTACCTAGTTAGTAACTAGGTAACTGATAGGGAAAATAGTTACCTAGTGCATGACCTATAGGTACGCGCCTGATCGTTTGTGGATCACAATCGAGTCGGCGCCTTTACAGTTGTCGTTACAATTTTTTGTCATTATTAACGATTTTAACTTGCGAGCACAAATGTGTCACGTTTAGTTGCGTTTCGTCTGCAGAGGGAAATAACAACAACAGTATGCTTGAAGTTCCATTAGATGCTTGTTTATCACTCAGACGATTAATTTTTCCAAATTACTCATACCTAACTTCTACTGCTTGCATTCATTCCAACAGTCATCATCATCAGTCATCACCTGCCCGACTTACTTCCCTGGTCCCATCCATGTTACTTGGGGTCGGCGCATTTCCAATATTTTTTACTCAATAGGGGTGTGATTCTGTAAGACCTCATTGTAAACTTCGAATCTGAATCCGCTGTGAGTTCCTAAATGGCATTAAACCCTATATTCTAAAAGCTCAGATTATTGTTTTGCAGATGCAAAACATTTCTGTTAGTGAAATCGCAAGACGCCTAATGATTTCGGTGAGTAAAATTATTATGTGTGTTATGTTATTTATTATGTCACCGTGACCCAGTAATTTCAATAAGATGTTGTGTGAATAGTTGGAAATAATAGCAAATAACACCAGAGTATTTATTTTTTAACTGCATAAACATTCCCTACATCGATATTTGATATAAAAATATCATTACTTATCGTATTACACAGTATTATAACAGTAGTTTTTTTATCAGTGTTTTGTAATGAAATATTTTAAAGAGAGAGAGAGAGAGAGAGAAGAGAATATGTTTGTAAATGAATAAGAGATAATAATAAAATATATTTTCTCAAATGATTTTATATATTATTATATTTCCTAATATATTTAAAAAATAAAATTGCATGTAGTAGGTATTGAAAATAATTAAAAAAAGGATTCTAAATAATGTATGAAAATATTGGTTAAAACTTATTACACAATAAATGAATAATGAGATTGTGTGTATGTGTAAACTAATAAGTATAGTAAATAATAAGTGTCATAATTATATTATATAAATTTATTAGTATGTTTTTGAATAAACCATATTATATATTTATAAGTATATAAATTGTGTTTATATAATAAAAATATATTCTCTGCATTGTTTTCATATTGTGTAATTTTTATTTCTTAATTTATAATTTGGACGGTGTATTTAGTTCTAATATTATTTTCACTTTTGTTGTAGAAAAAAACCGTTCAATGGTGGATGTGTGTGTTCGACTGTGCATCCTGACGCTGAGACAGGCGAAATAAACCATCGACGTCGCCTGTCTGGACCAACACCATTGGCTTACACAAATGCTTCGCCTCGGTACCGTGAGATTGTTGCGCCCCATACATCAAATCCATTTGCTAAGACCAGCATAACATTACAGCACCGCACAACGTCACTATGCAAACTATACGGAACCACCTGCGGGCGATCGGTTTGACATGTTGCAAACCGCCGCCGAAATTTTATTATCTACTGTGCACCGTCAACAACGCGTTCGCTTTGCGAAGGAATGTCGGCACTTGAATTGGCAAAACAATGTCATCATATTTGCTATGAATAATGTTTCATATCAGATACGAAAAATACTATGGAGAAAAAAAAGGAGAACGATAAACTGAGTTCAATATTTTTAAATATCATTTTATTTTTTATTATCGTGTATAAAAAAAAAAAAAAAAATTTGGTCGGCATTTCTTGACGGACACACATTGACCACAAGAAAATTACGATAATATTCAAATTAAACGCCTATTATCTAAAATACGACACATAAAAACACACGTAGTACAGCCAGTTTGCATTTCTATCAATCATCTAAGCTAAAATACCTCGAAATGAATCACCGTCTCTTCAACGGTTTTACATGTTTATTGAAATGACTATTTCTAGCCGAAATCGACTGTTTCTACATTCTGAAATGTTTCTTACTTACCCAGGCATGTTTTTATTACACGAAACACACGCAATTCACACACTTTTATGCACTTAACAGCAGAAGCAGAACAGAGCAGCAACCTGTCGGCGCGCTGTGGAATCAGTGTGGAACAATGATATTCTAATAATGATCAACTATGGAATATGGATCAACTGCGGTCAGCGGTGGTCGAAAATTGGTCGCTTCAAAGTGTTGCCTAGAGATTTAGCCTATGTGATACTTGTATCTCATTTATTCTCGTAGACTCTGTGCAAGTTTGAGCGAAATAGCAACAAGCTGAAAGCATCAAATCTTAAGGCGGCACCACACTTCGTTATGCGTTATTTGCTATGCGGCTACACTATATTCGCCAAATATTTGTTATGTGAGCGTACAACAAACACGCCATCCACACTTCATGTCGGTGTGCCAAACATATGTGGTGTGTTTGGCTTTTGAATAAACAAAATGGACGTGTTGACTGTGGCTGCGCTTATTCGTGTACTTTGAAGTGTGTCAAAAAACCGACAGGTGGACGGATAGGCGTATTTGCTATTCGCGCTTATGCGTTATGCGGGCGAATAAAGCAAATATAGACGAATAAACCCTCCACACTTCGTCGTATGCGGGCGAATAAGGCGCATAACGCATAGCGCATAGCGAAGTGTGGTGCCGCCATTAGAAAAACCCGTGACGTTATTCGCTCCGCCACTTCGGTCGTCCCACAGAATATATCAAAATTTGACTCGTACGTTTCGTAAACCCCATCGATCAAGGTCCGATCAAATAAAATCATGTATAAAAAAAAGTTGGGTATTAATCACAAAATAACTTGGGTAGGATAGCAAGCAGGTAGTTCTTGACGGACGGGAGACACACACGGCCACACACACACAAACAAACGCACACCTACACTAAATTTTCAGTTCCAATACGTTCAACATTCAAATCCAGGAGTAAAAAGTCAACAAAAAATATATAACGGATGCCCTACCTATCTATTAATTTTATCGATTTATGAAATCGTTCGGTTCTTTGATTGGCTAGCGCGTCCGCAGTAGTTCTGGTTTACTTAATTTGATTTTCGAATTCAAAACAACCAAAATACGATAATATTCAAAATAAACGCCTAATAACTATAATAAAATACATAAAAACACACGTAATAACCATAGTTTGCATTTGTAACAATAATTTTGGCTAAAATACCTCGAAATGTATCAGCGTCTCTTCAACGGTTTTTCATGTTTGATGAAAAGACTATTTCTGGTCGAAATCGACTGTTTTTACTATCAGAAATGTTTATTACTTACCCAGGCATGTTTCAAACCACTTTTTTTTACACATTATCACAATAAATTGGCGGCGAGTGCGGAGAGCGGAGCGTGGCCGTAGCCCGTAACCCACGCTGACGAATTGACATTGACAACAAATTGACAAAAATGACAAAATGGCGCAGTGTTGCCAGATGACCGTCTCGCGTTACCCCCAAATCTTCGTCGAAATCCCCCCAAAATTGAAGTATTAAAGAAAAAATCCCCCCAAAAGGCAATATATTTAATTTTTTTATTAAAGATACATTTTTTTACTATTTCATTGGTCAAGTAAAAATGTCATGACGGGCGATCCTGGAAGGCGTGACGTCACATTCGACTCGCTTCACAAAAACGCTCTCTTAAGCTTATCTTTAGTAATAATGCAGCAATAATGAAGACGGCTCTGTTATCGTGAATATCCAGAGCAGGTATTTATGTATAAACAAAGGCCGGATTATGCAAGTTGTATTTGTAAACAAAAGATGTTATCGGAGAATTGGCAAAAAGTGTAAATGTTCTTGTATTACATCGATTTGTGATAAAACTATTTTATTAATTATCATGAAACTTTGCAAGTTACATTATGAATAGACAAGAAAACTAACAACAGCGTTTTATGTAGACCCTACGTAACATTTTCATAATATTCAAATTTATTTATTTATTATTTTTATAAGGCAAATCAGAATAAAGTGTAACAATCACTTATAGGCAAACTCCGCATGCACACAAAATGTTGTTGTAACATAAAATATAAAAACAGAAGAAAAAGACTAATTTATAAATTTGCATTAATTTAATGCAAGTTTCAAACAAACAACTTAAAATAAAATTAAAACAAAGCATAACAAACTTGACTAAACAAAACCAATAAGTACAAAAGATTAATAACGTAATGTGTAGCCAATATAACAAATTCAAACTTAAAACCGCGCGAAAACTTTTTTTATAGTAACATTTCTTTGTCCAAAAATAAGATTTTATGATGCTAGGTATTTCGTGCAAATATTATCTAAAACAATGTAATAATTTCTTATAAATTAATATTTCACCTATTTACTGTTGATTATTCATCAAAACCTGGGTGGTTTTCCCAGATTAAAGCTTTGTTATATTAATAAAAATCCCCCAATTCCCTCCGAATACCCACATTTTTCTCTCCAAATATCCCCCCAATTGTCCCCCCCATCACTATAAAAACCCCAAAATTTGGGGGGAATCCCCCCAATCTGGCATCACTGAAATGGCGGTGGCGGTGGCCGCGGTGGATCGAATTCAGTCATCTGGCCTTTGCATCTGGCATAGAGCAGACAGCATTCTGGCGGAAACACAGACAAAGGTGGCCGGTGGTACCTCCCCAAAAGTGGTGAGACGTACTAGGTAAAATGCGGACTGAGTATTAGAAGTACGCGTACGCCTAAACACTTGTTCCAAAAACCTGCTCCACGAGTATTTAGGCGTCTCTAGTCCACTGAAGTTTCCTTACTGTAATCGCTGCGAGTATTTATAAGTATTTAAACGCGTTTATTTATGGTTTAGGAATGAAAGTTGAATCTTTGTAGTCGGGCTAGCCAATAGCCATTACTCTGGTTAGAACAGCAATTGTTTACTTACTAATTATATTAAATAACAGATGTTATGTTAAGCGACTAGAATCAATTTTTACCCGACTACGGCAAAGCCAAAGGAGGGTTATGATTTTGACAGGCTATGTATGTATGTATGTATGTTCATCTGTTCACTCATAGCTCCTAAACTACTTATCAGAACTGAACAAATGAGGTATCGTTAGAAGCGTCTTGATCGTCCGCTGGTTATAGGCTATATGACTTGTCACGGAATTCAATGTGGCGCCCTCTGGCAGACAAAAAAACCAAGATTTAAAAATAAAATGAAGACAAGCATACCGTGTTTGGTATCATTGGAAAGGGGTTCACTAGTACCATTCAAATATATAATATTTAGTTGTGACTTGTCACAAATTATTTAAAAAAAGGATAGATTACAAAGTAAATTAAGATACGCATACCGTGTTTAGTATCATTAGAAAGGGGTTCACTAGTACCTTTTAAATATATAATACTTAGCTGTGACTGCAAAATGGTTTAAATAAAAAAAATAAGTTTAAAAACTAAAACCCGACTACAACAAAAAGTGATCTAAAAAGTACGAAACAAGAAAATATTTCACACAGAAATCGAGACATAGGTACAAAATGGTCAAGGTAAGCCGTGGTTGCATGCCATTATATTCATGTTCATCGCACTCATATGGGATACAGGCATGCAACCACGGCTTACCTTGACCATTTTGTACCTATGTCTCGATTTCTGTGTGAAATATTTTCTTGTTTCGTACTTTTTAGATCACTTTTTGTTGTAGTCGGGTTTTAGTTTTTAAACTTATTTTTTTTATTTCTCATTTGTTTGATGTTCAAAAGTGCCCTACAATGATCTAATTGAAAGAAATGATTTGACTTTGTTAGAAAATTATAGCAAGCATTTATTTCTGAATTATTTCAGAAATGAAAACTACATTCAATTAGATACAAAATAGCTGGCATATTTCAAAGTTTTCAATTCATTTTATGTAGGCACTCATTCATTATATTTTCATTTATTTAATTTTTTTTAGGAATTAGTTTCAGATTTACTTACAAGTAGGTACTACTTTTTTTATATTTATGATTTTTTATGTTTTTTTAGGTATTTACATTTTTTACATTTTATTTAGTTTTTAAATTACCACCATTTGCAACAACATTAACAAGACTCAGTCATGCAATAAATAAAAATAAAATAAATAAATAAAATTCATTTATTTCAGGCAAGACAAAATTACATAAAATTTAATTGAAATAAAATATTGAAAATGAATTTATGAATATTAATTAAAATGACATTATTGTTAAAATATTAATTAAAAATAAACAATTATATAAAAAAATTAAAAAATAAATATTGTTAGCAGGAATATTGACAGCCATATATAAAGAAATAATTAGAAAATTGAAAAATAATAATAGGACCTCAGAACTAAAATATCTCTTAACAAGCTTTAACATGACATTAGCCATAGAAAAACCAACTAGGATGGCAAGCCAGACCTGCATTGATAACATTGCCCACAATTTTAATAAGAAATGCAAAACGGAAGTGATAGAATTTGCCCTATCGGATCACACTGCGCAATTGCTGAAATGTCCCATACGTTTGAACTGTATTCTGAAATATTGGTATAAGTCACAACGGGACTTTAGTCAAGAGAATATTACTAAATTTAGAACCTGCCTGGAAAATCTATCATTTTCTGAAATCTATGACAATGATGATCCAAATGATACATTCAACTTATTTTTTGAACAATTTAAATTATTTTATGACCTATGCTTCCCCCGTAGACGTATTAAGATACCAACAAGTCAAAAACCAAAATGGATATCGCGAGGAATTAAACTATGTAGCTTAAAAAAAAGGCAGTTATTATGGACGTCTAGACTTAAGCCTACTCAAATAAATAAATCAAAATATTCAAATTACACAAAGATATTTAAAAAAATAATTAATCTGACTAAACGATCACAAAATGACCACAATATTAAAACATCTGACAATAAATGCAAAATGACCTGGAAAATAATAAAGAACTCTAAATTAAATCTACCTAATGACTCAATAAATACTATACAAATTGAAAATAAAACTATCAACAAACCACAATTAATTGCTGAACAGTTCAACAACTATTTCATTGAAAAAATAATGCCAATACCCGGAGCAGGTAGGAGATCGAGTGCGTACATCACAAATAAACCAAAATCAATGTTCATGCCCCCATGTCAACCCATAGAAATATTTAACATTATAAAATGTATTAAAAATACTAATAGCGTAGGGTATGATGATATTTCTACTAAAATTATAAAACATGTTGCCGACTTAATCTCTAAACATTTGAGCCATATTATGAACTTGTGTATCAGCCACGGTGTTTTTCCGGACCGTCTTAAGGTATCTATAGTAAAACCAATATTAAAAAAAGGTAATAAGCAACAAATGCAAAATTATAGACCTATTGCGCTTTTGCCAATATTTTCCAAAATTTTCGAGAAATATATTTATAATGAACTTTACACATATTTAGAAAAGCAAAATATTATCTGCAACGAACAAAAGGGTTTCCGGAAGAACACGACAATAAACATGGCTATTTATGATTTTCTAAATAGAATTATGACTAATATTGATAATAAGACACCTGTCTGTGCTGTGTATTGTGATATGACACAAGCTTTTGATTGCGTTGACCATACTATCTTAAGAAACAAACTTGACTCCTATGGTATAAGAGGTAACGTTCTGGACTTATTAACCTCTTACCTTTCAAAAAGAAAACAATTGACTGCCATAACTAACTTAAACTTAAAGACTAAAGAAGAAATAACATACCTGTCTAAAGAACGCACAGTATACTTTGGTGTTCCCCAGGGCAGTGTATTGGGTCCTTTACTGTTCCTAATTTATATTAACGACCTACCCAAAGCGATAGACTTCCCAATAACACTCTTTGCTGACGATAGTACAATAATAATAGCGTGTGATAAACCTGAGTCCTATGAAGCTGATGTCAACAACGCGGTAACTTCAATAATCACTTGGCTTAATAATAATAATCTAAGAATTAATCTTGGCAAAACACAAATAATGCACTTTGGTCACAAAAAACCCAGTTCGAAAATGGAGGTCCAATACCAAAAAAACAAAATTAATGACGTAGATAGTGCCAAATTTCTAGGTTTGATAATTGACAGGCAGCTCAATTGGAAGGATCACATTGAAGGGCTATGTAAGAAAATTAGTAGTTCATCCTATGCCTTATACAAACTTGCCCCAACAGTTAATACAGATGCACTACTAACAGCATATCATGGTCTTGTAGCATCTGTATTAAGATATGGAATTATATTCTGGGGTAACTCTACCAATAGGGAAGCAGCTTTTAAAGCGCAAAAGCGATCCATCAGAGCCATGTTCAGACTACAGGTAACGGACAGCTGTGAACCATTTTTCAAAAAGTACAAAATTTTAACACTACCGTCCATGTATATTTACGAAACTGCCTTATTTGTTAAGCTGAATGCACACCTGTTTCCCAACCTATCGGATACAGTTAAACGTAACAGGCGGAATGATATGTTACGCGGACGTAGAGCCAAAACAGCATTAATGTGGAAGAGCATATTCTGTATAGCCCCGCAAGTCTTTAACAAACTCCCAAAGCAAATGAAAAAGTTAAATTTAAATGGTTTTAAGAAGGAACTTAAAGAGTTGCTATGTAAAAAATGTTATTATAATTTAAATGACTTTTTGAATGATAATTTGACATCCTAATTTAATTGTAATCTTTTATACTCTGACATCTCACTTTGATAGTTTGACATTGTAATAATATTTTGACAATAATCTAGATATAATAGTATGCTTTTACCTGAATAATTTTATATACTTACCAATGTACCCTAATATTTGCGCGCCCCACGTGGCAGAATGTGATGAGACTGTTTAATAAATTTAAGACCATATGTACCATATTCGGACAAATAAATGAATTTGAATTTGAAATTTGAATTTGAATTTGAATTAGCTTCATAAATGGCTCTCAGTATTCCATTGTCCGAATCGTGTACACGGCTCATAAAGGAGGCCCTCGCTTTTCGTCTGGGGTGTTGTTTATCTATATTTATGTATGTATTTAAAATGTATTTGTGTATGTATATCAGCTGTCTGACACCCATAGTACAGGGTCTTCCTAGTTTGGGGTCAGGTGGCCGTGTGTGAAATGTCCCCCACACCACACATACCTATATTCAGTTGTACGATGTTTTATTCCATCGATGCTTTATTGGTGCGATGTAACGTAACGTTTGTGCGGTACTATGTCGGTTTGAAACTGTGGACGACAGTAGGGGCGTTTCGAACCGACATAGTACCTATCGTATCGAATTAATAATTACTAATAACTGTTACTAAATTGATGTGTAAACAAACCCATTCTTTTGTTTCGAATGCGGGCACTCGTAAAGCTTGTGAGATGAAATAAATGATGCCGAGGTCCGTTCTTTTGTTTTATTTATGTGAAATAATGTGTATTGGTATAAATTAAACAACAACTTTGTGAAATAATGGTTTATTTTTTAATTATAATGACCTTTACACGAGAAACTGGGAACAAGTCCCTCACTGAACATACATCACAATTACTAATACATTACAAGGCAGAACTGTACTAAACCATACATATCCTGTTAGCAAATTTAATAACGATTCCAATGATAGAACTGGTAGCGAGCTAACTAACGTAATTTCGGAGATATCGTCGTTTTAATGAGACGCGCCGGAATCGCTTGCGGCCGCCCGGTGAGTCGCCACAGACGCGCGCTTTCGCGGATTCCGGGCCCCAACAGATAAAGGGTTGAAAGTTTATTTGCTTACATCATTCAGTTGCACAGACTACTTAGAGATACTACGTTATAATAATCGGTTCAGAATCTCAGATGTCACATTTTCCCTATCAGTTACCTAGTTAGTAACTAGGTAACTGATAGGGAAAATAGTTACCTAGTGCATGACCTATAGGTACGCGCCTGATCGTTTGTGGATCACAATCGAGTCTACTAGTCGGCGCCTTTACAGTTGTCGTTACAATTTTTTGTCATTATTAACGATTTTAACTGCTGTTTGGCTGTTTGTGTATGTGAGTTTATATGTTTGTAAACGCACCCACGACACAGGAGTAATTCCTAGTGTGGGGCAATGTTTTAAAAAAAAAAAAAAAAAAAAAAAAAAAAAAAAAAAAAAAAACTTGCGAGCACAAATGTGTCACGTTTAGTTGCGTTTCGTCTGCAGAGGGGAATAACAACAACAGTATGCTTGAAGTTCCATTAGATGCTTGTTTATCACTCAGACGATTAATTTTTCCAAATTACTCATACCTAACTTCTACTGCTTGCATTCATTCCAACAGTCATCATCATCAGTCATCACCTGCCCGACTTACATCCCTGGTCCCATCCATGTTACTTGGGGTCGGCGCATTTCCAATATTTTTTACTCAATAGGGGTGTGATTCTGTAAGACCTCATTGTAAACTTCGAATCTGAATCCGCTGTGAGTTCCTAAATGGCATTAAACCCTATATTCTAAAAGCTCAGATTATTGTTTTGCAGATGCAAAACATTTCTGTTAGTGAAATCGCAAGACGCCTAATGATTTCGGTGAGTAAAATTATTATGTGTGTTATGTTATTTATTATGTCACCGTGACCCAGTAATTTCAATAAGATGTTGTGTGAATAGTTGGAAATAATAGAAAATAACACCAGAGTATTTATTTTTTAACTGCATAAACATTCCCTACATCGATATTTGATATAAAAATATAATTATCGTATTACACAGTATTATAACAGTAGTTTTTTTTTATCAGTGTTTTGTAATGAAATATTTTAAAGAGAGAGAGAGAGAGAAGAGAATATGTTTGTAAATGAATAAGAGATAATACTAAAATATATTTTCTCAAATGATTTTATATATTATTATATTTCCTAATATATTTAAAAAATAAAATTGCATGTATTGAAAATTGCTCTGGCTATTTTCTTTCCTTCATTGCTTCAACAGATGGCAGCATCAGCGACTCACTAATTGCCAGAGACTGTATTTTTACAACGCCATCTTTCGAGTCGGCCTAGATACTAGGCGACATCGATACTACTAGATGGCGTTTAATTATGGTAGATTCTCTACAACGCACTGTGCGTTCAAGGACAAGTAAAAAGCACTGAAATATTGACGATTAAAGAGACTACAGATTCAATTTAAAATAAATGTAAATCTGTCAACATTTTGCAAAGAAAATCACAAATATTCAGATTCCGTACTTTAGAGCCGCTCAGCGCGGGCACATATTAGTCGTGCGACAGGTGCGACAGCACTGAGACGGAGTGAGACGGGAAGGCTAAGGCTGTTAGTATCACTCGCTGCTCCCCCGTGTAAATGTGTGAGTGCAAATACACATGAGCTTTTTGTGTACGTGTGCGTAAATAGGCGTTCAAAGAGTACCTAGCTGATTAGGAACAATTTGTTTGCTTTGTGCGCGGGAACACTATTGTTGGTGCTTCATAGAATTATTTTATAATTGATTGTTGTTTATCATAGATCTTCTATTTATTAGAAAATAGTATACACCGAAATTGTTTTTATGGTTACTTAACTAATTTTAAAAATATATTTTTTTTTCTTTAATTAATAAGTACCTAAGTGAAAATTATTTCTAGCATAATAAATTGTGACAACTTATCCCTGAGGGGGGTTGCCAGCAGATAGGTTGATAGCCAGGGTCCGTAAATAAAAGCGTTGATAGTTTAGTACACTATTATTTATTGCCTAAATTCCGTGGCCACCACATGTCTTGACGACTGAGGGTAGGTAAAGGGTAGGAACCAAGGGCGTCGCCAGCCGATGGCCCAGGGGGGGGCAAGTTGAAATTAAAAACATGAAAACTGATATTTGGATTTGCGGTTAGACATAAAAAATATGTATCACAATTTTGGAAACTTTACCTCTAAGGGTATAAAATAGGGGATGAAAATGTATTGTCTATGATAGAATCATGACAATTGGTATTCAGCTTTACAGTTAACTATACAAAATACATATTTTTTTGGATATTCCCTAAGGGGGTGAATAGGGTGAAATACTGTTGTATGGAAAATCTTAACAATTCAGTGAAAAAAAAACGTCACTAATGCTGCGATAAACGTGGCTACCTACTGGGCCTCAGTAGTGTAACAAAAAGGAAAACCATCGATTCGAAATGAAGAAGTGAAAGAAAAAGAAAAATACGTACCAAATAGGTACAAACATATTTTTTTTCTGACTGAATTGTTTTATTTAGATAAACTTGGAGGGGTTACCCCCTAATAAAGGATGAAAAATCATGTATAGTAAATCGAAAACAACTGAAGCTACTGACGTAACAAAAAATATATTTTGCCCTCTTACTAAAAATAGAAAACAATGGTAGGTAAAAGTAGCTGTAGGCGGGTAAAATAAGGCATGCATTTTCTTTTCGAAAATTGAAACCGCTGAAGTTATTGATGATACAAATTTCAAATTGGACCTGCTGAAGATTTTGGAAATTCAACTGCAAAAGGAAAGTTGTACGAAAAATCTTATTTTTGAAACGTATATGATAATTACCTTATCTATGTTGGCGCAAATGACACCATAGATAAAAAATAAAATTTTACATTATTATTATTTTACCTACCCCTTAAAAGCGCCTATTGGGGTTTTGTGTTTTTAGGAGAAGTAGGGGGTTGGATCTAGTATCTGGAAGCAGGGGTATGCGCGTAAAAAATGTTGGGTTGGGTCCCGATTATAATGCTACCACTCTCATTTACGGAATTGCGTAATTTTCGAGAAATTAATAAAATAAGTTACTAACCTCAAATCACATCATAACACTTAAAAAGCGAAAACGGAACGTCAAATGGGCGATTGACATTCCAAATCTGTCAAAATATATTGTTTGTGGTGTAAAATATCGTGCAAAATAGATAAAACGGAACGTAAAAAAAGGAAATGACCTCATTTGTGTTGTGTCTTTGGACGAAATCAGGGGCACCCTGAGGTTCGGTTGGTTAGGTTCCTTTAAATCCTGCAAACAGGAATAGGAGTCGACCTGACGTCAACCGTCTTTGTGCCAATTTTCGTAACCGTTGCAGACAGTTGACGCCTTAAACGCAACCCTCTCTTCCAGATACTAAATTTTAACTGAAGTTGGTACGAAATCTGCGCAGACAAAGTTGCGGGAAAAGAGCTACTTAAAAATAACGGATTTCCCATACAAACATACATCCTTATTTTAGTGCAATTTCCATAAAAGCTGAAATACGTTATTTTTTTATTTTTAACCAAAAACCTCTATATCAGGGCCTCAAGTCTGCTATTAGAATAGTGTCAGAATGGTCTATCATTGATTTCATAATTGTTGATTTTGACAAGTTTAGTAATCTACTATTATAATGGCGTCATGCGTCATTATGAAAATCAATGATAGACCATTCTGACACTATTGTAATAGCAGACTTGAGGCCCTGGTCTCGAACTACAAAAATTACCGAGTTTCACACAAATTTCATTTCCAATAATTATACATGCTTAGGGGTTGAATCCCGAAATCCCTTCTTAGTGCTCGCCAACATGACAAAAAGAACGCGTATGCAAAATTTCACATTTCCGGTTCCAGTAGTTTCGGCATTTACATCAGCCAGACAGTCAGTCAGATGTATGGGAAAAGACTATGATTTTAATAAATACAGTTATAAGCACATGAAGCTTTACACAGGTAGTGCGAGTATTTTATTAATTGTACAGTCAAGAGCTCATAATCGAAAACCTTTTTTTTTGAAGGTGGTTGAAAAAAAAAAAATCTCTAGGGGGGGGGCAGCTGCTCCTACCTGCCCCCCCCTGGCGACGCCCTTGGTTGGAACACTGGCCTGAACCGTCTCTGAAGGTGATGCTGATTCCGTCATCAGCCCCCACCAGGCTTCTAGTTCCAGAATCTTCGGCGGTATATTATTAGCGAAGGGTAGGTGTGAACCTCCTTGCAGCAGGGAATCTCCGCTAAATGTATTCTTCAACGCCGGAACCACGATGTGGCGGAAGCGTGATAGGTAGATTATAAATCCCTAGAGGGATTACACGAAGTATTTATTAAAATGATTTAGATATATGGCCGGAGCGAGCGACACAGCTGTCACCTCCAGTGCTTTTCATCGTACTTTCCGAAACCACAGTACAGATGAAACCAACCGAATCAACAGTCCGTGGCGACGATCGGCAAGGATCGTTTTAGCGATGCGCGGGCGCATAGTAGCGAGGACCTTTTAAGTTATTCCGTACTCGTAGGTTCCGTATAATATTATTTAGTTTTAATGATTTATTTTAGTGTTAGGTAATATTCAAAAGGATTATAATAGGCTAGTTAGGTGTTCATTTATAAGGTTGTATAAAAATAGGTTGTACGTTGTTTCATAGCTAATAGTTTTATAGAATTTCGGTTCACATAAAAATTTTCTAATAATTTCGTTTTATAGAATAATCAATACGCAGAATACTTACTTTCAAGATTTTCAAATCATTGATTTTTGATTCACATAACGTTTATTGTTAGAATAATCATACCATAGAATAACAAATCAAATATTCTTTATCCTTATATTTTTTATTTAATATAAAACTTATTCCCAGGAATGGGACTCTCAGTTCTAACCAAACTTACTGCGCGTGCGTGCAAGCAACCACGCAGGATGCAAGCAAGCATGCAGGATACAAGCAAAGCAAGCATGCAGCGTACAAGCAAGTATGCAGCATGCAAGCAAGCATGCAGCGTGCAAGCAAACGTGCAAGCAAGCATGCAGCGTGCAAGCAAGCATACAGCATGTAAGCAAGCATGCATCATGCAAGCAAGCATGCATCATGCAAGCGAGCATGCAACATGCAGCAGGCATGTTGCATGGCGCCTCGCCCCTCCACGCCTACGCAGATTTAAATTACACTCTAGGCAGACAAGACTACGTGGAGTCGGTTTCGCAGCGATTTGTTTCTGTCATTAACTTTGGTAGCACAACATATTGACTTTTTAAGAAATAAATTCCATGGAAAAATACAACAAACAAACAATATTCGTTAAAAAAGAATTCTACTATTTGATAAGTTTGATAAACAAAAAACTGTGATCAAAAATTCATTGAATTGTGTTTCTGTGAAATATTTTCCATTGAAGTAAACAGTCTTTGAAACAATAATAGTCGAAATAAAAATACGAGAACCAAATATTATGTTAAACATTTTCTGGGAAACGAAATTCTATGAAATGTCTGTCTGCGAAACAAGGGGACACCATAAAAATAATATGGATTTAAGTGTACTTAGGTTATTTTTACTAGTGATTATTATATTAAACTTCTATACTTGTAAAGTGCAACG
The DNA here is from genome assembly GCA_947361185.1 of Charanyca ferruginea. Classification (NCBI taxonomy): domain Eukaryota; kingdom Metazoa; phylum Arthropoda; class Insecta; order Lepidoptera; family Noctuidae; genus Charanyca; species Charanyca ferruginea. The sequence continues at coordinate 2,735,623 of OX376080.1, forward strand.
TTACAAAATAAATGAATAACGACTAATCATTTTTTGGCGACACTGCTGGCGCAGTGGTTGAGCGATTAGCTGCTGCGCTCCGTGACACGGGTTCGATTCCCGCACAAATTGGCAGGCAGGCAACTGGCAGGTTTGGCAGCAAAACTGCCAGCCGCTGCGCTGCCATTCCGGTGTGTTTTGACCCTTGGGGTGTTCATGCATCACATGCATGATACGGGAAACTGCCTTTGATCAGTAATAATCATCACAACAAGATCTTACGATCTTGTAAATTTTACGAAAGCACTGATGCCGAAAATGAGTTCGAAATAAAATCCAAGATGGCGGCTATAATAGTTTACGAAATATACTTTATGGGGGTCGTTTCCATGGTTTTCGGGGGCGCTGATGCCGAAAATGAGGTCGAATTCAAAATCCAAGATGGCGGCTATACATTTTATGAAATGGGCATGATGGGTGTCGTTTCCATGGTTTTTGGGGGCGCTGATACCGAAAATGAAGTCGAATTCAAAATCCCAAGATGGCGACTATACATTTTATGAAATGGGCGTCAAGGGTGTCGTTTGGTTAACTGTAACCAAATAGAAAACTTGTAAGTACTGTCTGAAAACCAAACATAATTACTGGATAGTTAAATACCTATCCATGGGTTGACCATGGATAGGTATTTAACTATCCAGTAACCATATGGACTCCTCATAGAAATACATTTGCTGGTTAGGTTATTTACTTTCACCATTTCTTAGCGGATTTGGATGAAAGGAAGTAGGTGCTAAAAAGATAACCGCCTTCAAAATCTAAAAAGTGATAGGTAAATACCTTTAGCACAGAACGCATGACTTTAGTTTCGAAAGTCGGTGGCAATACAAAACCACAAACAGAACCAAAGCCGTCGACTTCCAAGACTGAAGTCATACTTACCTATGTTTTCTGAAGTTATTTATCACTTTTTAGTTTTTTTAAAGCGGTTATATTTTTTTGCGAAAAAAAGTTTATTTGTCGTAAGGATTTGTGATTACCTAGTGGAATAATCAATAATTAACTCATATAATGCTGGCACTTTACATGGCGTATTTGTGCAAATATTCAGCATATTTGGATAATACAAAATCGACTTTATTTCATTAAGACTAGGGCACATTTTGTATTATCCAAATATAGCAAAAGTCCAACTATAGCAAGATTTTAGGGTTTTTTTTTTCTTTAATTTCGTAGTTTCGTACTCAAAATAGCAACATTTAATCTGAATATTTATTGGTCATTTAATTACTCAATTCCTATTTATTTTGAAATATACAAGTATCTACTTCCGTATTGTTTCATTATTACCTACAGTGAAACTATCCATTTCTAAATAAATGAATTAAATATTATCCAAACGTAGGCAGCAACGTACGTAAGGTCGGGCGTGCGTGTCTCTTGTCCGCATATATTCTGTGATCGGAGTAAGCGGGACAGGGATGCGTACTATTGCGTACGCAGCAAGCGCTGGTGTGTGTGTAAACCGCGCTAGAACTCCAAGGCCATTGACGAGTCTAATCGCCTTAAAGTAATTGGATAATTGAGAATTATTTAGAATGTGTTTCCATATTTTTAAGTATGATGTACAAAGAGTGGGCCCAGGCTCCATACATTTTGAGACAACTCCTTTGTTAAGCAGGCTTCGGGATACCATTGTGCGGCGGTGTAACTTGTGCATTCAAGAACGTGGTGGTCGTTTTGAAAGCTTGAAAAAAGTTGCTATTATTTTTGGAACGAATGTGTAATATTGAATTTATTTAGATCAGTTCAGTTTATTCAGTTCGAAATAAATAAGTGGCGGTAAAAACGACGCTCTTCGCTCCGGGGTCAAGGTACGTTGTCTAAACAGAGTGTTTTGTTTTACTGAATTTATTTTGATGTTTGTTTTGTTTGAAAATTTAACTTTTTTAATAATTTTCGGTTTTTAATTTAATATTTAATTTTGCTATATGTACTTTTTTTTTTTGGAACGAAGTTCCTTATCGCGCGTTGTGAAAGGGGGCTAGACGGAAAAAATTCTTACGAAAAGTTGTCACGACATGCTATAATAAGCTAAATTGAATCGTTAGAACTGTCAAATAGAGTTCATTATTAGTTGAATGGCGGCTTTTCTATGAAAATATTGGAGCGAATTAAAACCTTATTTTTGCTATTTTTATTACTTCACAAACGCAGACAATTCGAACAGAAAAATTGAATCGTTGGAACTGTCAAATAGAGTTCATTATTAGTTGAATGGCGGCTTTTCTATGAAAATATTGGAGCGAATTAAAACCTTATTTTTGCTATTTTTATTACTTCACAAACGCAGACAATTCGAACAGAAAAATTGAATCGTTGGAACTGTCAAATAGAGTTCATTATTAGTTGAATGGCGGCTTTTCTATGAAAATATTGGAGCGAATTAAAACCTTATTTTTACACATTAACCGTGAAATTCGGTTGCACATAGCTCCTATTGTCCGGTCGGGCACCAGCCTATACGTTTCTCAGAATAATTTTATCATACCTAGTTTGGTAAAATTTCAATTTTTAACCGTTTACGTTTACTAAATAAAGTCCGAATTCGCTTTTCATAGAATATGTTTATGTATTTAAAGGCGGCGCGGCGAACTCTTTGAACTAGGTACCTACGGCGATATGTTTAGTACTTTTATCATTGGCGAATTATTTGTAGTTGTAAGTAGGTAAGTGAGTAGGTACTCTTTTGCTAGAAAAAGAAAGGCAGGCAGGCGTAGGTACCTATAGGTGCTATAGGTAACCTATTTAAATAAATTAGAGCTATTCACAAACACAGTTTTAATCAACTTTGGCTTAATTAAAAAACTTACCTATTAGGTATAAAATTTACACTTCCCTGTATCGAAGCAACTGCTCAATATGGAGTCCATTTCGCTCGATACATAAACGGGCACGTTTAATTAAATTGTCTTTTAATTACATTATATTTGTTAATAATAAAAAAAAATATTATTATAACTTAAAAAAAATAAAATTTTATTACAATTCCTTCACTAATTAATCGAAAGGAACTTCGTTCCATCCGGGTGTCCCTTGACACCTCTCAAGTTTTTTTTTTTTTTTAATATCTTTATTTTAATTTGGGGTTTTTGTCCCATCAGGATATGACAACCCCATCGTACCCTGATACAAGTAACAACTCTTACTATACTAAGTAAAGTAGGTATATGTAAATAAATAGAAAGTAACGCATAAACTATAGGTACTAAGAATACAATTATCGTTATGGTTACTGATGAACTATACAGGTATTGTTACCAGGTGACATAGTTTTTTGGCGGCTTCAGATTTTGGGTAACATAAAATATTTTGAATCAAGCCCACATCCAACCCTAGATTACTAACCTTCGTCGAAACGACGACGCGCATTAAAAAAAAAGCGCATTTTTTTAACGTGGTTTATCTCAAGCGGTTTAGCTTTTGGCTAATCTAAGTCGACCCTAAGTCCAAGCGATTGAGGGTGGTGTTTTTCGCGTGTGTAGCCCGTACACCCTGGTCTAGCTACCATAACTCGTCGTATCGACGAAGGTTAGTAATAACGTTCCTTTTTGTTGTAGGGGTAGGGTAGGTGTAGGGTAGATATTTTATTTTTTTATATTTTATAGTGAATATTATTATTGGCTATGTTAAATGCAAATAATATCAGTTCTTATTTCAAGGTGATAGCGGTGAGGAGAACTCATCTGAAAGTAAGAGAAGACCAGCTGGTGAATTGATTCTGCATGATAATTAGCCACACATTGTAGTGTGTCACAAATGTCTTGATTCCCAAAATATTTAATTCTTTTTTAGATTAATAGTTGTTCTGTATCCTTTTCAGATTTTATGTGAAATCGTCTCAGAAAATGTTGTAATTGTTGAATTTGCATGTTATTAGTGATCTTATTCAAGAGGCAGTTTTAGGGATTATTATGATGTATTAATTAACTTAAGTATAAATAATTAACTGTTCAGTAGTTGTACTTTACAAATTAATGCATAAAGAAATATTTTATTTTAATTCAACCTGAGAAATCTCTCATTTATGTAGGCGTAGTCGAAACGACGAAGGTTAGTAATAAGCGTTGAAAAATAAGGTTAGTGATCTAGGGTTAAGTTCAACTTTAGGTAGTTCAACAGAGATTCACGTTCATTCTTGTTTCTGGCACAGTCCATCAGCAAATGGTGTACATCTTCTACTTTGTCACATATTAGGTGAGACGGATTTTTTCATTAGGTATGTAAACTTTGCTTATGGATAGTGACCCGATCTGATTCTTAAGGCTAATTTTATATAGTTTCTGCTTAACTTAGTGTCATCGAACCAAGGCAAACGAGGAGGTTCACCCTGTATGGTCTTATACCAAATGCCTTTATCTTTTGATATAGTATTAAAGTGTCTAACCCAGTCATTATAACAAACTCTTTTATACTTAGGCACTAAATCCCAGTCGTCTGATCGATAGTCTATAAAGGTACATTTAGAGCTGCTAATCAAGCTACACGGTCGGCCTCCTCGTTCCCTTTAAGCCCAATATGTGCAGGAACCCATTGCAATTTCACTTCTTTACGGCTTTTATTTATTGTAATAATAGCTTTTAAGATTTCATAGGCTATCGATGCACCTCTGCTACCAGAGGCGCATCGAGCCAAATGCTGTAGCGCACTCTTACTGTCCGAAAAAATAACAATATTGTGTAAATTTTGATTTATTGCGTAAGATAAGGCTTGAGAAATTGCAATCAGTTCCAGCGTCATTATGCATGCTTCACAATTAACTTTAAAACCAGCCCTATGTTGCAAGATTTGGTCATAAAATCCAGCTCCTAGACCCTGATCACTTTTAGAGCCATCTGTGAATATCCTGTGCCAGCCATTGTAGGTTTCACTTAATTCCTTGACTACATTATTTATCAATATATTAGGTTCATAAGTGGCTTTCGACTTCTGAATACTATCAAGATTTATAATAATCGCATTTCAATACCTGTCACCCACATTTCCAAAGTAAACATTCTAAGAATTTGAGAAGAGTTAATATTACACTGTCTTACGTCGTTACACGTTCTAATAAGTAATGGTTTTTTTTTGTTTTCCCAATAGCTGTTACCAGAAAGACCACCCAAATTAAAAATCAACTTTACTGTGTCATTATTAGACCAAGCCATTAGTTTCAAACTGTATTTAAAGGCAAAGAATTGTCTTCTCAAAAATAACGGCAAAATATTCAACTCTCTTTCCATTACATGAATCGGCGTAGTTTTAATAAAACCCCTTACTATTCTTAGGGCTTGATTTTGTATCCTATCTAGTTTCAGCAAATGTGTAATTTTGCTATACTTATGTGGACTAGTATTACTTGAGGTTTCATTTATTGCCTATAAGTGAGTTCCATACTGTATATGTATGTAGGTAGGTATATGCTCGGCTGCATAGTGTGAGTTTTATACAGGTTGGGGACGACGATACGACCCAAAATTAAAATACTGGTAATACTAGTTCATAAGAATATTTTGAAACTATCAAATAAATCCTAAAAACTAAATTAAAAAAAAAATCTGATATATACTAAAGAGCATATAAATGTAACCAAAATAGAAACACCATATGAAATATTGGTCTTCTAACTTGGGAGAAGAGCGGCAACTTGTGGCGTCACAATTTAATATTTTTAATGCTCAATAAAAACAATTACCAAAACCAAATCCTACCAAACCTACCTACCTTCAATTTTGTCTCATTTAGTTGAACAATGTGGGGAGGAATACGATTGTAGCATTTTAAATAGAACCCCCTGAAAGATTTATCTATTTTAGCCAGCCTGAAACTTGGTTGATTTTTTTGGTGATTATTTGTCGTTTATAAACGAAAAATAAAATGATCTATTGATTTTTATTTCATGTTGCATATTTCCCCATAAATTCATTAAACTCCATTTTTTTAAATATACAGCAGTTAAACGAACTGAGATTTATCGAAAAAAAATATCGGCTTTATCAAGCACTAGCGTAAATGAGAAATTTTATTGCTTTTTGCGTGTGTGAGTGTCCAATGCCGACGGGAACTTGTGCTAGAGTGCAAACGATTTTTTTTTTTTTTTTTTTTTTTTTTTTTCCTGTATGGCATCTCGCAGTTCAACCTGAGGGTTGGTTACTGCTTAACCGGACAATCCTGTGGTGCCTTAAAAGTGACTTTTAGGGCCTCCAGCCAGGGCAAAAACTTATAAACTAAGTGACTACGCTAAGGGCACCCCCTGCGGGGTACGAGCCTCGGCTTAGGTCGCCACTGAGAGAGGGCAGCAAAGGGACAGGCTGGATCGGGTCTCCATTAATTAGGGGCTATTTTAAAGCTAAGGGCTCAGCGACGCGGGCTGGCGCTAGCAAGGGTCGGGGGGGGGGGCTTTACGGGGTCGTCGCGAGGGACCTCGGCGGCGAGGTCGGAATGACGGTATTTTGTGTCTGTGTTTGACTAATGTGCTAGTGGCCCTATTTCTTTCCTGAAGGAGGGTAATAGCGTCATCTGGATCGGACAGGGTATGACGTGGACGTCGGGTCCTGCTAATACGGGAAGGGGTATATCGGGCGGCCGCTACGACGAGCGGGTTGCGGTGTTTCTCCGCTTGATCGAAGAAGCGCTTGCAAGCGCACTTCATGAACTGACGGATGGTCGGGAGTTTGAGATCGAGATGAAGGTTCTCGTTGCGAACATAGAACGGGGCGCCCGTTATTTTTCGCAAGAAACGGTTTTGCAGGGTTTGCATTCTGTGAAGACGGTATGCCTTTACGTGTGCGAATACAGCACAGGCGTAGGTCATGATGGGACGAATGCACGCTGTGTAGGTACGCAATTTGCACTTGAGTGACAATTTGCTACGTGCATTCAACATACAGTGAAGTCTACCTTGAGCGAAAGCGGCGCGCGAACGCGCCTGCTTTATGTGCTCCGCGAAGGTTAGGTGGCGGTCGAGAATGACTCCTAGGTATTTGGCTTGCTTCTCCCAAGGGATAGGCTCGCCGAACATGGAAATCGGGGTACGACTTTCCATTGACGTCCGTCGAATTAAGGGTGGAGAGGGCGGTGGGGGGAGGGGGAAGGGTGTTTACTACCCCCCCTTAAAGGGAAAAGTTGCGGAGCCCCCCCCTTTTCGAGTTTTTTAAATTTTTAAGTCTGAGGAAATTTTTCCCATTTTATGAATTAAAATTAATAGTAAGTGTAAAAAACCATGGGGGACCCCTTAGGGGGGAAGGGGGTTCTCCCCCTACAGAAGGGGGAATCCCCCTTCATAAAAAAAAATGGCACTGATTTAAAGAGGCAGTTGTAAATAGCGGTTTTAGTAAGTTAAAAATTATAAATGGCACGTTTCATAACTAGGTACCAGCCAAGCCAAACCCTAAAATATTTTATGCATGGTCGAGGGTGGGCTTGGTCGACGGAGCCCCGCTTCGCGGGGCTCCTACTTCTGGGTGGTTTATAAAAAAATAACCACGAAGGGGATGGCGGGGTCTATTCGCTCGCTTCGCTCGCTCACACGACCCCGCCATCCCCTTCTAACCTAACCTATCCGAGTCGGGGTGCCCTAAAGTCCAGATTGCAATCAGTTTCTCCTATAAAGTAATAATAAATAATAAAATACTAGCCAAACCCTTTAAATATTTTATGCATGGTCGAGGGTGGGCTTGGTCGACGGAGCCCCGCTTCGCGGGGCTCCTACTTCTGGGTGGTTTATAAAAAAATAACCACGAAGGTGATGGCGGGGTCTATTCGCTCGCTTCGCTCGCTCACACGACCCCGCCATCCCCTTCTAACCTAACCTATCCGAGTCGGGGTGCCCTAAAGTCCAGATTGCAATCAGTTTCTCCTATAAAGTAATAATAAATAATAAAATACTAGCCAAACCCTTTAAATATTTTATGCATGGTCGAGGGTGGGCTTGGTCGACGGAGCCCCGCTTCGCGGGGCTCCTACTTCTGGGTGGTTTATAAAAAAATAACCACGAAGGTGATGGCGGGGTCTATTCGCTCGCTTCGCTCGCTCACACGACCCCGCCATCCCCTTCTAACCTAACCTATCCGAGTCGGGGTGCCCTAAAGTCCAGATTGCAATCAGTTTCTCCTATAAAGTAATAATAATACTGACGATGACAGTGACAATACAAATAGCGTCAGTTTTACGTTTCGTTCCACAAGCCGACAAAAAACGGTAAACACTTAACATTTTAATTTTTTTTATTTCGTACTGAAAATAATGCTGTAATTTATATATAAACTGTTAAATATATGTGTGCATGAAAACTATTTAAACTAGTACAAAATGTTATTATTTACGTAAATTTATATAAAATAAAATGTTACCAAACGTAAGACAACATAACCGTTGGTGAAACGAAAAGTTCAATAGCGATAATTCTATATAATCTGTGGTAGGAATTGATATAAATACTGCAAAAATATTTATTTTCAACATTTTTTTTCTCAAAAAGTACGCGTCTCCGCATGTTGAGACTAGGGATGGTGCGTATATACTGGTACAGGTATAAATACCCAGTATGCGTTTACCAGTACGCAGACCGGGTATGAACAGCAGAGACCAGGTCCGTACTCGATAGGTACAATGTCGAGCTACTAGAAGTGTTCACAACGGCTATATATTAAAAACGCGTTATAACGATATGCTATTTTTAAAACGCCTAATATTTTTTCAGCTATAATATATTAGTATTCGATCTTTCGATGTATAAAACGTCGTCGAGCGCCGCGTTATTTCAACGCGTGCGCTGTTAGTTTTATGTACGTAAAGCCACGTAACGCTTATGGACCTATTTTAATACCTATATTTCTTAAAATTGCGAAAATTTGGAAGCATTTTTTTTCGGGGCATTTTGATCGTTAATTCTACTCGATCGTTATTCTAAACTAACTATATTTACACAAAACTAACTTCCACCAAAGTACACCACCAAAGCAAGCCAAGCTCCATCAAAGTAGTTCAATAATAAAAAATAATAATTACAATTAACACACAAATCGCTTAAATTGTAAATAACTCACGTCTAAAAACAACATAAAACGACAAGCAAGTCGTCCGCACTGATAAATAACATTGAACCTAATATCCAATAAAACGAAATAAATAATAGTTTGATAGGTTATTTATTTGGAATCTATCAATCTAGTTCTTATTCAGTTTCGCTAGAGCATATTTTCGCATAATATACATAAAATAACTTCGGGACTAATATTTTAGCTAAAGATGAAATTCTAGCTCTTACATAGTTATAATAGAGCATAATTTGGCATGTGACATGAAATATTAAATATCGTTTTGCCGTTCGGCGCCAGAGGCGCTGCGTTCAAAGTACTAAATTTAACCTTGACGTGGCGTTTGACGCTTCATTCACTTGGGAAAGTTGGACTGGAGTAAATCTAAGAGATGGCGCTATTAGAAATTAATACTATCGTGTTCATTCGTAAAAATAATAGGTTGACGTAAATAGCTTTATTACCTAGTTTAATAAATAATAGGTTATATGAATATATTTTTTTAATGGGTTATTTATTTAGCTACCTAATATAACGAACACCTTTACGAGCTACACGCCGAACATAATCGTATGACGGTACGCGGTACCAGGTACTACGTACTTATTATTATCTACACCACTCAGTATCGGGTATGACGTCATACCCAGTACGGTGGGTGCGGCGGCCCAGTAGTTCATAGAGTCCGTCCAACAAAAAAAGTCCTGCGGAAATACATGGAACTAACAAGATTTGTTAGAGGATAGCATACAGTCTCATAGAAACTAACGCCGCGTCTGCGGAACTTCTTTCGTTGGACGGACTCTAACGCTCGCGCTCGACCGCCCGGCCGCGAAGTTACCCGAATGGTTACGGCGCGCCTCCCGAATACTCCCGATTAAGCCCGTATTGGAAGTTTGAAACGTAAGATTTTAGGCATATTATTTTGATTTGAATTACTTTTTTCCAGAAAAATGATTCTTTACGCTAAAATAAAGATAGAGGATTTTAGAGTGTATGAAAATATTTTTATCGATTTTGATTTTCTGTATATATAAAATAAAATAAAATATATAAACTTCGGATGGTTCACGTTCATTCAAAAAAAATCATCTAAATGTTCCAATGGTCGTTCAATAAAATTAAGTCTCCAAAAGACGACCGCTGAAGCCAGGTCTCGGAACATACCCATAGGTATTTTGATACTGGGTTTTAGTACTGGGTATATGGCCATACCTATACCTTTGAGGCCGGGTATAGAATTTTGCAGGTATATCTCATGCCTAGATGAGACTTTACCTTTCTGTACAAAAATATCAACCCCCAACTCGACGGCCGGCAATGGAAAGCTTAGCCGAAATCGGACTGGGATACCGAATTCTAGTTGCGGACGCTACATAGGTAAATGCTTGTAACGAAACCATAGCGCGATCTAACTCGATCCCAACGCCATCTATCGAGCGTTGAGACAATTACTATTGACTCGAGTTTTGTTGAATATTTTTTCAAAATTTTGTAGTTTGTGTGAATATTGTGAAATCGTATTTGTAAAAAGGCTAACAAACCTCCAGATATAGTAAATTACCTCCAAAAATAGTAAATGATCACCAACATTTAACCCCATTTTGGGTGATGCCCGATCGCCCCAAGTTCCAAGTTCCCCAAAATAATTTTCCATACATTCATTCCCAACGTCCCCAAATGTAAAATTAATTAATTTGTAAAGTTCACACTTGACCATTCCTCGTACTGACGTCTCCAAAAGTGTTAGAATAAAATCAGCTAGTTACATTTAAGCTTATTTTAGAAGATCTCTATTTATAATTTGTACATACTATGTGTTTAGATTGTTTCGAAATATAATTATCCAGCGGGTGGGGAAAAATGTAGTGTAAAGGAAGAATTTAGATTGTGTTGGAGGCATCTAGCAAGCAATCCTTTAGCTCGGGAAAATTGTAAGTAAACACATCATGAGTTGTTTATTGTTTATTGATAATTAAAACGGTAACACCAATTACATTAATTAACACAGTTACGGTTTACAAGAAAAAAATATCATAATACTTAAGATATAATGGAGGACGCTGTAGCATACCTTCTCTCACAAAACATCAGGCATACACGCATAATTCCACTCCATTCATCGGCAAACAGATCACATTCAGGATTGATGGTCAGGGGAGCGTTAAGCATTCTTAAAGTACGACACACCGGGGACTCAGCTCTGGCGACCGTTCTAGATGACGGCGGCGCAAACAAATTGTGTCGACGGCTTTGGCGATGTCCGATGTACTTGTCAGGAACAAACAGCCGACAGAAAAGATCGTGAACTTCGGGACTGTCGATGCGTCCCCTCAGAGTTTTACAGGCGACTGTGAGCTGTTGATAGCCTCGTCTAACCTCCAACGAGTTGAAGCCCAAAACTCCTAAGAGGTAGTTAGTAGGGTACATGAAAGGAAAATAGTGATACGTCTTTTTATACAGTACTCTCAGGAAAGTCTTTTGTACCTTTTCTAGTGCTAATGTTTGACTCGCTGTGTAGGGATTCCAGATACAGGCACCATATGCAGCCTCAAGTTTACTACGAACCAAGGTGGTGTATAGACGTTTAAGTACATTTGGGTTGTGAAAATCACGGGCATTTCTCAAAACAAAACCCAAACGCCTAAAAGATTCCTTGGCAAGAGAGGAGACGTGGTCTCTAAAAGTCAGACCGGTGTCAAAGGTCACGCCCAGGTCCTTTATATTGGTGACACGACTTATCACTTCACTACCCAATCTGTAGGCTATATTGGAGTGGTGAGTTTATTTAACAAGCTCTACTCATATATGGCATCAATGTCCCTTTGTAGGAGTATGCAATCCGCAACCGTATCAATTTGAAAAACCAATTTCATGTCATCAGCGTAGAGCAAGCATTTTGCAAACTTAATCTTATTTATAAGATCATTCATCAGACCCGCGCGGCCACGGAGATCTTTAAAACTAAGCGTAGCAGAGACCTAAAATTCAGGTGAAAAACAGATTGAATTTGTAAAAAAAATTTAAAAATACAGAAAAAAATCCTAGGTTTATATTTTAGTAGCTGCAAGACAAAAACCCCATGGCCGCGCCATTGAAACGGTGAATAATACTCTAGCACCGATATCACGCTGAAAATGCATCGCGGACGTCTGAAATTCATTGTAAAATCTAGATTTTAATTTGCCGAAAATGTAAAAAATATACAAAAAATACCTAGGTTTATATTTTAGGAGCTGTAAGACTCAAACCCCATGGCCGCGCCAACCTCCTCCTTTTTTGAAGTCGGTTATAAAACAAGTACCTATCTGTTCTGCTAAAATGATGTTTTAAACAAAATAAATAAAACGAAGAGGGTTTTTTTAACAGTATTTATTTATTTTTATATATATAGACATCAAAGCACACAGTGCAACGTTTTAGAACAAAAAATAGCCATGTTTGAAAAAATATGGTGAAATATTATTTTTCAGAGTGAATCTATTAAAATTTATTTTAATAAATGAAGCATTCTAAAATCTTTCATTTACTTAATAATTGCAGTTTCAAGTCGCAGTCGAATTGTAAAGCGTGTTACGTTCTACATTTTCTTAAAAGCAACCAGTGCATAGGTATGTACGAAATAATGGTTTGTCTACTTAAATAAATTATTATTTAGGAATGTTACTCTTCAATATTCGTCATGGAACGGGTAATCCGGATGGTCGGTACTGAAAACAAAATAAATAGGTTAATTAGATATAATTTATTAACATCACGCTTTTTCTTCTTGAAGGCAGTGGTAGAGGTGTTACTTTAAGAGGACTTCCGGATTTATTTGAAAAATAAAATACCGGAATTTCAGGATTTAATAACAAATAAATTTCTAGACAAGGGGGATTCTTTTAGAAACACTGTTTTTTTAGATTTTGTGTGATTATCAATGTTTTGTCCGCTTCAGACACAACTTTACGATTTAATTAAACTATTTAATATGAACTTAATCAAAAATATTCACATACTAAATGATTAAGGGAATGTTCTAGTTTAACATATTTTTTTTTCAATTCATTTACACTACACATTTTGACGTGATTGTCAGTTTAAAATCTGCAAAAGTCGCTTGTTAGCGCCTTAACAGTAAGTTCTTAATCCGAAATTCCCAAGTAAGTAGGTATACAAAAATAGTTAGATACTAACTCTCCCATCATGCACACGCGTCCATTGCACTCCAGAGAAGCAATTGATTTGATATCGTCCAACGTCAGCTGGAAGTCGAACACGTTGAAGTTCTCAGTGATTCGTGACTTGGTGACGGATTTAGGAATCACTACGAGGCCGCGGTCGATGGCGTATCTGGAGAAGAAAATATAAAGTTGAAAAGCTTTTTAATAAAAAATACAACCGCCTTCATAAACTTTAAATTCATAAGTCGGCTTTGGATTTTGTGTGTTGTTTTGTACCGCCAGTCGCCGAATTCAAAGTTATTTTTTACTTTTTGAAGACGGTTGTCTTTTTGTTAGAAAGTTTTTGTTACGTTTTGACGTGATAACGTCTTATAAACACCGGCTGCACGCACGAAATAGTGTCACGTTCCGCCTGGAACGGTTCGCGCGTAACAAGCGCTAGAGAGGCTCGATCAGCCCAGGCAATAAGCTCCGCCCACCTCGACGGAAGCCATTATTTGCTTATGTTATATATGTTAGCCATTATGTTTCTTTATGACGTTATCACGTAAAACTATCGTCCGTAAACAGACGACCATTTTTTTTGTGCCTACTTCTTATCACACAAATTAATTCAGAGACAGTGACACCAAAAAATGTCAGTCATCCCTTAATATCCCACTCTTAGGGGTGAAATATTTTTATGAAATGGCTTTCAAAAGGTTAAAAGTGGAGAAAACACAATAGTCTACTGAAATCCATTTAGAAACCTTGGAAATATTTGTAGCTTTTGCTGTCTCTTTCTAATATGTTAATAGAAAGAGACCCCATGCCCTCCCGCAGGAAACCCCAAAGGAACAGTGTAACTTCTTTATTTGATAAATTCAAATAAGGAAGTTACACAGCAGTTCCTTTGTTTTCTAACCTGATCAACACTTGGGCCGTGCTTTTCCCATACTTTTCAGCTACAGCTCTGATCTTGGGGTCTTCCAACAGCTGAGGGTCGTCAGGCTTAGCCCAGGGTCTGTCAGGGGAGCCCAGCGGGGAGTAGGCGGTGACTGCGATGTCGTGCTGCCTGCAGAAGTCGATCAGAGGCTGCTGGTTCAGGTAGGGATGGACTTCGATCTGTTAACGAATTGAAGAGGGTAAAAGTGTTGTGCCATTTTTGTGTACAATGTGGTTGGATTATTTTATCATCACTACATTTGAGTTCGTTCGCGCCTATCTCAAAAACTGCTGGTCCAATTTTGAAAATTATTTCGCTAATAGAAAGCTACGTTACCCCTTAGTGATACAGGCTATATTTTATTATAAAGAGCGGCCAAGTGCGAGTCGGACTCGCCCAATGTTGGGGGTTAAAAACTCAAATTTTTTTTTTCATTTAAACTCATACGTGTCAAAGGCAAATTGCTTTTATATTATGTTACTTGCTGCTTCGGAACCCTTCATGGGCGAGTCTGACTCACACTTGCCCGCTTTTTTATTTATATACTTTTTTAAATAAGACCTAATACTGAGATACAAATTGCAAAATACGTAAGAATATTGAAATTTCGCGGGCTACCTTAGAGCTTTCACCTTACTAATTATAGTCAGGCTTGCGTTTGGTCGCAACTGACCTGGGCCTCAAGTCTGTTATAGTGTCAGAATGGTCTATCATTGATTTCATAATTGTTGATTTTGACAAGTTTGGTAATCTACTAATATAATGGCGCATTATGACTTTCCAATGGTCAACCACTGACACGACATTGAAAGAAATGATATAGAATGGTAATCTCGTACAAAGTGACAACTGAATGACTGACTTAGGCGGTAATCTGCTAAAATTTTGACAGTTACTTTGTTCTTTGTTTAAGTGACCTAGTGCAGTCATTGCTTTAAATTCGACCGACCAATGATCGACCATATGAATTTAGCAGATTACGAACTTTTAGCAAAATGACAATGGAATCGTGTTGGAATGACGAAATTATAAAAATAGCAGACTTGGCCCCCTGGGCCTGTAGACAAAATCCCTTTTCTGTTGGCGTTAACGACAACTGAAAAATCTAATTGTATGGAGTTGACGTTTGCTTACCAGATGTCACGTGATGTAAATATGTCTGATGCATACGATTTGATCTTTCCATTGGCGTTAACGATAAGGGTAGTTCTCCGAAATTTGATTCTTCGACTGATCCATCTGGCCAAAATTTAATTTCACTTTCAGCTCAGTAACACATGTTCATATGAAAATAGGTATACCAAATAACATATATTTGAATGAGGGACTCGTTTTTATAAAGTAGTTTTGAAGATATCGACGTTCGAATATTTTGTGCCCAGATGAATCAGAATTTGTTACAGATAAATCAGTAACAGAAATAAAAATGAAAAACTTATGTAGATAGGCTCTGTATTATTAAACGAATCATATTTTAACAACAACAATATGTTTTTATGGAAATAATTATCAGTGATCATAATTATTAGGGAAAAAAATTGGTGAATTCAAAAATAATTCTTGTAAAACCTTTTTGTAACTCCAGTATATAATTGTATTATATGGTAAAGCGAGGATATTGTTATATTATAACATAAATTTTAACTCTGGCTAATATTTGTAGTATTACAATAAATTCTTTTGGGTACTAGAAAGTTATTATAATGGTACATTATATTATTCTGTCTGTTAATTTTTTTTTTCCGTGTACAACTCACTCGTCCTATTTATTACACTTATAACCTTTCATAATTAAAAGATCACAGGAGTACTAACTTATTCAAATAATGGTAGTTTTGACATCAGTCTTAGTTAATAAGCAGTCTTAATTATTAATTGGAATTACCAATCACATTAGTGTATTTATTACTAACAATAAAGTAACAAAGCCGAGATCAACTTTTATTAAATGGCATTTTGATAATTATCTTCATTATGAACTTTCAAACATTAAATGGCATTTTGACAATTGTCTTCATTATTAACTTTCAAACATTTATCCTAAGTATGGTTAACTATGTAATATAGTTAGTCAAAGTTAAGTAGGAACTAAAAGAAATATTTCCTTGGCTCTTTACAAGGAACCGAGCAGCTTTCAATATCATCCTCAATTCCTCACCATATCTTCACCAATGGCGTGAGACTCTTTTGTCCGTTTATCATATTATGGCTTTTTAAACACAAAAATATCCTCATCGTCAGAATCTGAGGGATCATCCACTTTTTTCCGATGAAGGGTCGGTTGGGTATCTCTGATGAATTTTAGAGTTATAAAGCTGTCATCATCGGGAAGGGCCAAGTCTTGTAGGGCTGTTTCCGAATTAAATAATTATTATAAATTCTTAACTAAGACATATCAAAAATGTCCTATTTAGAACAAGTTTATAATCCTGTGATTTTTAAAAAAGTTATAGCTAAGTAAATATAATAGAACTCTGACTTGTACACGGTCAAAAATTGGACAAGGAGAATTACGCAACAAAAGCGCTCATTTCGTGCTGGAGATGGGAAAAACTAATTTATTTTATGATTTATATGGGGTTTTGGCCATACGAATCAGACACAGATGAATCAAAATTTTGCCTACAATCATGCATAACTCATCATACATACAGACTTCATTATTGTCATTTTTCTACACGAATCTACCTATAACCTAAAAGCATCACATGAAACACAGATTGAAGTTTTAAACCAATAAAATAAATTTTATAACGTAAGCATTGTAATCAGGGTGCCACCTGAACCAAACACAGATGAATCAGATGTTTACCTTCGTAACACCGGGATCTAAGCCAACAGCCGCAGGTCTGCCTTCTAGATGGTTCGTTGCAAGACTGGCTTCCCCCCGCATGGGAAGCCAGACTCTCATTATTATTACCCGACCAAGTACGGTCAAGCGCAGCTTACGCCACATTAATCAGTATTTTACACCGGACACTTCTTATTTACTCATTTATAAACACACTAAGGTAGTTGTAACTAATACATATTTTTTTTGTAAGAGGACAATTCATTTCCTTTCGATATACATAATTATAATTGATATTGATGTATCAAAGGGAAAATGCAACATCGACCATTTTGTTCCGGAAAATGGCAAACGGACGCGTCATATGAATCAGAAGAACCACCTTCAAATATTTTTATTGTGTACCTTGACTGCAATTATTTAATAGTTATTTGTTAGACAAGAGTGCAAAGTTGCTTTTTAACCGCGTGTTCAATTTTGATGACCGAGCAAGCAAAGGATTCTAAAATTGAATCACGAGCGCAGCGAGTGATTCAAAATTAGAATCCTGAGCGTTAGCGAGGGAATCAAAAGAGCACGAGGTGAAAAATCTTTGCACTCGAGTGCAACACGTAACTTTTCATTCCACCTCAGCGAGGAAATGACTAAATGCAAAAAAAAAACGTTTACAATCACAAGATAGGTACACTTTTATTTCAGTTTAGGTATTAATTACTACATTATGACAGGTAAGTATTACAGAATAATCTTTAAATTATAACAAAAAAATACTTGAGAGGTGTCAAGGGACACCCGGATGGAACGAAGTTCCTTTCGATTAATTAGTGAAGGAATTGTAATATTTTTTTTTTTTTTTAATTTATAATAATATTTTTATAACTTAAAAAAAAAAACAAATTTAACAAATATAATGTAATTAAAAGACAATTTAATTAAACGTGCCCGTTTATGTATCGAGCGAAATGGACTCCATATTGAGCAGTTGCTTCGATACAGGGAAGTGTAAATTTTATACCTAATAGGTAAGTTTTTTAATTAAGCCAAAGTTGATTAAAACTGTGTTTGTGAATAGCTCTAATTTATTTAAATAGGTTACCTATAGCACCTATAGGTACCTACGCCTGCCTGCCTTTCTTTTTCTAGCAAAAGAGTACCTACTCACTTACCTACTTACAACTACAAATAATTCGCCAATGATAAAAGTAAGTACCACTACCTACCTAGGTACCCATCTAAGCTCCCACTGGCTTAATTTAAACCAAAACATTTTAATCAAATAAAAAAAAATATTATTGTCGCTAGTAAAACCTAGAGAAAAGTACTCTGTGACCTAGAGCGATAAGGTGCAGTGGTTACCTACTGACGACCGCGACCGATAGAAAGCTCATGATTACCAAACCCAAACTTTCAATAGGTACCTACTAAACAAAACATAGAAGTAGGTACAGTAACTACCTACCTACCTAACCTACGTATTCTATGGCTTAATTATCGACTTAAAATTTACACTCGTTTTCACAATCCACACAGTCTCACAGTGAAAGGTGGATTTATCTCGTAGGTCGTTATCATCGGAATTATCACGCAATGAACTAAACATATATCGCCGTAGGTACCTAGTTCAAAGAGTTCGCCGCGCCGCCTTTAAATACATAAACATATTCTACGAAAAGCGAATTCGGACTTTATTTTGTAAACGTAAACGGTTAAAAATTGAAATTTTACCAAACTAGGTATGATAAAATTATTCTGAGAAACGTATAGGCTGGTGCCCGACCGGACAATAGGAGCTATGTGCAACCGAATTTCACGGTTAATGTGTAAAAATAAGGTTTTAATTCGCTCCAAAGGAGCTATGTGCAACCGAATTTCACGGTTAATGTGTAAAAATAAGGTTTTAATTCGCTTTTCTTCTGTTCGAATTGTCTGCGTTTGTGAAGTAATAAAAATAGCAAAAATAAGGTTTTAATTCGCTCCAATATTTTCATAGAAAAGCCGCCATTCAACTAATAATGAACTCTATTTGACAGTTCCAACGATTCAATTTAGCTTATTAAAGGCATGTCGTGACAACTTTTCGTAAGATTTTTTTCCGTCTAGCCCCCTTTCACAACGCGCGATAAGGAACTTCGTTCCAATAATACTAAGGTATAATTAAGAAAATTTTAAAGTAACGTTGCTACAGTTATTTAAATTGAGTGTAATATTTTTGTTTGGTACTGTAATATTGGTGTTAGTCACTTGTGTACTGTTTTTCGGTAAACTACCTGTCATACTTAATAGTTGTACCGATTCATCGGATTCCCTTGGCGTGAATGTTGGAGAGAGAGGGAGATGGTTAGGTGTTTCATAACGGCTTATTTTTGATGTAGAAGGGCCAGTCCAAGGATCCGATTGAGGCTCTTTCAGTGTAATGGCTCCTACGATGCCTTCACATATTTTAGATTTATTTTGGATGGAATCCTCTATGTATCCCTCTACAACTGCATTGGACTTCCAGCCTCCGTGGCGCTTAAGGGACAGGAGATCAGCTCCGGAATCAGCCAAAAGTGTGGCTGAAGTTCGTCGGAAACAATGACCCGTGTACAACAGGGGTTCTGGAAGTTCAAGAACTGTTGCTGTTTCTCGTGGGATACTGCCAATTTTATTAGTAACTGCTGCTGTAACTGCTGTCTAACACACTTTCCATTGCGATACTGTAGAAAAAATCGATTGATTGGAGTGTTAGGCGGGCGTAAGTAAGGCTTGATATTTCTCAACAATCGTTACGTATTCCTTGCGAATGACGAAGTTGCGGTCTCTTTTTGTCTTTGTATTAGGTAAATTAATTAATAGTAAGTCATCTGAATGTTTCTCAATGTTTTTGACATTAAGTTGTGTTAGTTCATTAGTTCGACATGCTCCGTTTATTCCAATAATAAGAACAACCTGTAACGTAAAGAGTATTGTAGTAGATAAATGAATAAAATTGATATGAACGCATAATTATGCCTATCAACATCTACTAAGTATACTATTTAATTGAGATTAATATACTTAAGTAGATACTGAATGTGCAACTGACCTACTTTTGCCGCCAAATATACGGAATCGGGTGCTTCGTTAAGAAACTTTTCAATATCAGATACTGTGAAAACCTTCGATTTTTTTGGTTGATGACCAGATGAGGCTCTTTTTAAAAATGCCACTAATTTAGGATAGGTATCGATATGTTTGTCTTTTTTCATCTTTATTGTTGCTTTTAGCATCGAATACGTACTCCATAGAGTGCTTGCTTTCTTGTTCTCGGATAATTCTATAAAATATGCCAGCAATACGTTTTCTGAGAAAGTTTTGGCTCCTTTTGCTAGTCGCCACGTGTTGAACATATCGTACTGTTTTAAATACTTCTCGCGTGATTGTTGAGGGAGAAAGCTCATTTGCGCATTATTAACAGTTTCAGTCAATTCTGTTGGCGTCAAGCAAACTTCCTCGTCGCTAGAATCACTCATTTTAGTTTTTTCACTTGTTTTCAAGTTTCTTGTTTATAATAGGTTTAACAATGACGTGAAAAAATGCCGCGTAAAGAACCGCGTACAAAGCAAATTGAAAAAAGAACACCAAGAAGGTTCCGAGTCTGAGTTTTTAACAAATTAAAAAAAACGTTGTATGATATATTCGGCACCATACAGGTAGCAGTAAATAGGTTTAATGTTTTTGAAGTTATACTTCTTTAGGCGCGTTATGAAAAAATGATGAGAGTGAAATTTTACGATGCGCGCATGCGCGCGCACAGCGTCACACAAAATTCTCACGGGAGTAATTGTAAACAACGTTTACAATTCAAATTGTGCTTATATACTTTTTTAATAATGCCAAAGAAGTATAACTTCTCACGCTCGTACATAAGTACACGCACCCATTTTTTTTTTTTAATTCACAAACTTAGTGCACACGATGTTCTAAATTCAATTTACTTTATCCTCTAGAGAATAAAAACGGCTTTTCCACTCAGATATTGAAGATTAAAAATACTCTTTCCGAGATGGTGGGATGAAAAAAATATTATTTGTCCTAGCAAGGGATAAAGCTAAACTGTACAAAAAAAAAATTGACAAATAGTTCTGTTCGATGGTTACAGAAATATACCCATAGAAATCGAAAATTTTGTCCCTGAAGAACTACCCATAACAGATAAGGGATTTTGTCTACAGATTTTGTCTAAATGATGATGCGGCCTAAGGTGGAGCAAGCTCGCTTAGGATTAACCGGTTCACTCGTGCCTTGAAGATACCCAGATTATAGGTACTTATCAGGGAACAGAGAGGCGGGCAGTGAAATCCACAGTCTGGCAGTTCGCAAAATAAATGTGGAAGCAAAGCGCTTGGTTCGAGACCGTGGAACTTCAACCATTTAGCGGTGACGCTTCGCCGTTATACAAGCTGAAATCTTAATGCTCCATTTCCCACAACAGAATGATTTGCCCTCAGTAGTACCTACTATCGATTCATAGACTTAAAAAATAAAAAATATTTTTATTTTTCAAATACCTTATTTTAAAATATATGCGTCGACTCCGATAACGGTCCTAAACCCGTAAAAGTGTGAGTGGAATATTGGAATAACTTTTAGGTAAACTTATTGAGGACCTCGCGCGCGCAGTCAGCAGTTCGCGTTGTTCACTATTGACTCGGGGTCGCTAGTTTTCCACAATTCCACAGATCATATAATACTAAAGTAACAATTCTAAATATGCCGTTTTTTAATAATTTAATTTAATTTTTCAACCGACTTCTAAAAGAAGGAGGTTCTCAATTCGTCTGTTTTTTATTTTTGTTGTATATTTGTTACGCGATTTCTCCGTCAAATGTAAAGCTATTTTGAAAATTCTTGATGAATAGGGTATGCCTCAATTGTGGTCCCATATAATTTTTATCGAAACTGATTCAGCACTTTTTGAAAAAATCGACAGAAAGCAAAAAAATATACATGGATGATATTGTAGTGTTCTCACCTTGTACTTTCAATCTCTGTTTTGACTGTGTTGCCATTTCTTAATAGATTTGGATGATAAGGAAGTACTAAAAAGCGAAATGTAAAAAAGCTTTTTTACAAAAAAGACAACCGCCTTCAAAAACCAAAAAGTGAAAAATAACTTTAAAACAGAACACACATGACTTTAGTTTCGGAAGTCGGTGGCTTGGCTGTGCTATTTGTTTTGCATTGCCATAGCTTTTTTATTAATCGATTTTTCAAGACAAAATCATTTCGCTTCCGGAAAATGACCATTAAAACAGCGTGTATATTTTTATGATTTACATATTTGTAATCATGACTGAGTTACTGTGTGTATGAGGTAATCAGGCCAAAACAGTTCATGAATACGCAATTATAACGAGAATATGAACAAAACTTCTTTGAAATTGCAAGGATACGAAACAAACGTGGTCTTGTATTGAGATAATTGATGAGAATAAGTACTATTCTGATAACTTTTTGACACGCAAACGCAAATGCGACTAAAGATTAGATCACTACCCATGATCAAATACTTGGAAAGAACGGAACACATTGATCAAATATACAGGCCGTCCCACGGATATGCCACATGGAGGGAAAGTACCTTGAATATTGAAGATGGAACATTTTACTGAAAGAAGACTTTATTTGAATTTAAACTGCATTCATAGGCATTTAAATAATTACATGGTTGAACCGGGAATCGAACCCATTACACGAGAAAAATAATCACTGTAATAATAGCTTTATGATACCGATCGAAAGGCTTCATCATATGGATTCTTTTTTGCTAAATAACATAGTGTCAGAAATAAAAGGAAGACCATGAATTTTAAAATTTTTGCTCAGAAAAATGAAAACCTGACATACATGTATACCTACATTGATAAATTGATTAATTTTGTATTAAAAATGTTAAAATTCATGGTCTTCCTTTTATTTCTGACACTATATTATTTGGCAAAAAATAATTCTTATGATGAAGCCTTTCGATCGGTATGATAAAGCTACAGGTTATTTTTCACGTGTAACGAGATTCGATTCCCGGTTCAACCTTGTAATTATTTAAATATCTATGAATGCAGTTTAAATTGTTTTTTAAATTCAAATACAATATTCAAGGTACTTTCCCTCCATGTAGCCCTGTACACTAGCTATTACCCTCAACTAACGTAACGTAACGTAACTGTCAGAGTTGACGACTTCTCGGAATCGAACCGGCAGTTTCGGAGTTTAGTGTATTTAAATCGACAAACTTCAGTTTCACCTTCTAATATTAGTAGATGTGATAAGCGATGCTATTCTGCTACCATCTCCCTCGGTGAACACCTAGGTGAAGTGAGCTGTCATCCTTCCGTCTGCTTCGTCAATCCCTAGCTTCGGGGCGAATGACAGCTCACTTCACCTAGGTGTCCACCGAGGGAGATTGCATCAGAATAGCACTAAAGATCAGCAGTGCTATTCTGTTACAATCTCCCTCGGTGAACACCTAGGTGAAGTGAGCTGTCATCCGTCCGTCTGCTTTGGCAATCTCTAGCATTGGGACGGATGACAACACACTTCACCTAGGTGTTCACCGAGGGAGATTGTGACAGAATATACATTCTGACAAGAAAATATTAATTGTGCGAACAATATGACCACTTCGCGATTCGAAGGCCAATTCCTGTAACAAAACGTTCAAAATCTAGAATGGATTTCGAACGTTTTTCAGTATTACCCGTTTAAAAATACCTTTATTTACGCTCAGTCTACCTTCAACTCGTAATCAGATAGATTAGGAACATAGGCGTGTTGTTTTAATGACAACACATTAATGGTGCCGCAAAATTAGAAAATCTAATCTACAAGTGCTGTGATAAGACCAGTTTCAGATAATATATGAAAGTAGCCACGCCATTCTAGCCTTACTGATTTATTTTTTAGAATAATACAGGAATTAGAGGGTATGCGTACTTACTATCTTATATATAAAAATGGCTATGTTTAACGAACCCCCAGATCTACTAAATGATCACCAATAATAGTAAATAAAATAAAACCAAAAATAGTAAATGGTCACCAAAATGGTGTTTCCTAAAGTATTGTAGAAATGTAAAAAGCGATTTGATTCGTAGGGGGTCACAGTTCTAACCTAACCTAACCATGTCGGATCCGCCCCAGGGGGGTCATAAAGATTTTGGTTATTTTGCACACTAAGATGTGGTGACCATTTAGTACATTTGGTATAATTTAGTATATTTTTTTTGGTAAGGGAGCTTAAGATCCTAAAGTATTTTTTGGTGATCATAATATTTATACCCTATAAAAATCTTCTGTAGGTACTTGTGTAAGCCAAGTAGATAAAGGAATGTTTATACGTCGCTAGTTACCTATAAACTTCTTAAGAGCGCGTATTCGATTCGTGACGAAAACTTCATGTTTTTGCGTTTTGCCCAGAGTAATATCGTAATTATGTGAGCAGATTATTTAAAGACCATTTACAGTTTTAGAAAGATTAAGTCTTGATTTAGACAGCTACAGAGTAAAAGTATAATTTTTAATTATGGTTTTTTAAAGCGAAGACAATTCTTTCATATCGTTTTAGGAAAATAGACGTCAGAGTTAACTTTCAGGACTAATACAACCATTACAATATGCCAAAATATTTTGTTTTATGCGTTTTTCCAACAGTTTATACAGTCATAAAGACAGCTATAGAGCCAAAATTACGAAAATATTACTATTATGTATTAAAAAGCAATGTTGAAAAAGTAGAAAATCGGTTCACTTTGTAAATTTTTATTCACCAGTATTTGAATAAAAACATAACTGATATATTTATTTTATGAAAGTAAATGTTATGCTTAATATACAGAATATTTTTCAGTCCATTATACGAGCTCATTTATTTTAGACAATTATTTTAAAAAGCACTGTAAAACATCGCGCGCTGTCGTTTGCCCATCAATTTCAATGATTCGTGCTTATTTCGTGCATATTGTTTTTTCTGATGCACACAAACAGACCATTGTATTGTACTAGTGTGTGTCAATGCTGATACGCCGTTCTAGCAATCGTTTAGATTTTGAGTTGCGCTAAATCGAATACGCGCCCTTATGTGCGTTTAAGTACATACCTGCAACATAGCAGGTTTAATCTTGGCGACCTCCAACACCCTCTCAATCTGTCTCTTATTGAAGTTTGACAGTCCAATGCTTTTCGTCAGACCTTTCTCCACCAGCTTTTCCATAGCGCTGTAAGTATCCACGAAGTCTACAGGTGACGGAATTAGTTGTCCATCGTCAGAGACTCTTGGGAAGAGTTCGTCACCTTCCTGGAACAAAGGAACTTGGTAAAATAACAATTTTGTACAATTACACATCCTCACTTGTGAGGTGAGATGTATCCATCGAACGTCTTGTGGTTCAGGGGAAAGTCGAAGGTACCAGAAGGCTAATTCACGTAATTTTATGACGCGCTGATGAAGTTGTAGTGCAGTTGCAGTTAAGTTCAAGTTTGAGTGATAAACTGTATT
This sequence comes from Charanyca ferruginea, assembly GCA_947361185.1. Lineage (NCBI taxonomy): Eukaryota > Metazoa > Arthropoda > Insecta > Lepidoptera > Noctuidae > Charanyca > Charanyca ferruginea. Next base: position 2,761,079 of record OX376080.1, read on the forward strand.
CTTGTAATCTTTCAACTGCGCGTAAGCTACGCGTGAACTGCACGTCAACTGTACGACAACCAAACTCTACCAAACTTACTGTAGCCACTTGAGAGAAAAAATATTACTCACTAAATAATCGATTAGAATCGATTACATTTCAACGAATATGACGTAAATAAAACTCCAGTACAGATTTTAGTGCTTTTTAACTTTCATTTTGAGACGTCAAACGAATAGTAGAATACCGATCATGTTGCGTTCCGAAGCACGCACCAAAAACGCGCAACAGTAGAATGCCGTTATTGCGCGAACTTGACGCGAGCGTGTCTGACAGGCGACAGCTGTAGAGAATAAGAAAAGCGTTGTTTTGATCGAAACTTAACTGCAACTGCACTGCAACAGAGTGCTGTTGAACTGTTGAGAAGTGTCTTTAGTTACGTGAATTAGCCCACAGGCCACGAAGTAGATCGCCTATAAAATGAACTGATCAGGTCAAGGCTGCACTTTGCAAAATGGAAATACAAATCATACCGGCCATGGAGGTCACGCTCGTTGTTTCTCCATCAGTCGGTGAGAGAAAGACTCTGTTTGCATCGAATTAACGTTTTTGACATGATAACGTCTTAAAAATCGATAAACACCAGCTGCACGCACGAAAAAGTGTCACGTTCCGCGGAGCAAGCGATAGAGAGACACGATCGGCCAAAGCAATAAGCTCCGCCCACCTCGAAGGAAGCCATTATTTGTTTATCTTTTACATAAAAATCTTCTGTGCGTGTGTATGAAAGTGAACTCCTCCTAAACGGCTGGACCGATTTTGATGAAATTTGTTGTGTGTGTTCCAGTGGATTCGAGAATGGTTTAGATTCACAATTGGACCCGGCAAGTGGCGCTGTAGTCGGGTTGCAGGACAACGTCTGCCAGCCCCGTTAGTGTTATATAATTATGTTTCTTTATGACCATATCGCGTAAAACTATCGTCCGTAAACCGACTTTACAGACAACCAATTTTTTTCTTTACCTTAAACGCCTGGGGCCAGTGCATGAGGTACAAATCCAGGTATTGGAGTCCTAGGTTCTGAAGGGTGGTCGTTATGGCTCCTTCAACGAGATCCGGCCGATGGAAAGTGCACCAGAGCTTCGAAGTTATAAATATGTCCTCCCTGGAATCATTTGAGAAAACGTTAGAAATAATAGCAGCCTATAATCGTCCCACTGCAGGGCAAAGTCCTCTTCTCATACAGAGAAGACACGAGCATTGATGACCACGTGCGCTCAAGGAGGATTGGCGCATTGTTTTTTTCAGAGTGATATCTCGTTTTTATATTATTTATTTAGGTATTTATTTATAGTTAATTAAAACGGTACAATACCAATTACATTAATTAACTTAGCATGTGCTTTACGACCAAAAATTTATAATATAGGTATGTCCTTTATACCCCATAAAAATACGCCCTGAGCAGGTACACAAAGGCGTAAGCCCAACTTTTTATAAATTATGCTAAGACAGGGGCGTTTAAATAACTTGAATTGTTGTTTAACGTGGAAAAGGCTAATATTTGTACAATCATTTTTCTAATTGGTATTTTATTTATTAAGTAGGCATCTATTTTTCGATAATTATTCAGGATATTAATAGAAACTTAAATTTTGATAAGAAATAAGAATCGTTTATTTCAGTTTTCTATTTAAATAAAAACAAAAAAATACTAAAAGTTCTTAAGTTAAGTTTCTTCATCATTTCTGACCCATATTCTTTTTTCAGTTTTATGTTTTGCTATCAAGTCTCTTTGTTACGTTCTGCTTCATCAGATTTCTCTTCATCAGAACTCTTCTTCATCATTAGTTCTAAGCTTTATAATCAGGACTCTTAGTTATAACTTTCTTCAATAGTTTTTAGCTTTATTATCAGCTTCCTTAGTTTATTTATTTATTGCATTCCATAGTGTTTCTGAGATGTTACATAAAAGCTTATATTAAGTACAATTATGGACCCTGTTAGGGCACAGCATATTTAGTTACACACATTACATTCGAGCATTAACCAATCATTTGCATATTATAATTTTCATGATGTAATTAAATTAATTAGAAACAAATTTAATGCACATTAAACACAAACAATAAAAAAAAAACAATAATAATAAAAGCATGATGTCAAAAATAATAATCAATACAAAAAATAAAAATTGGATTAAAATAACACTGGTTGTAAAATATTTCAATCATATATTCTTAGTTATAACCTTCTTTATTAGTTCTAAGCATTACAATCAGGTCTCTTAGTTATAATCTTCGTCAATAAATTCTAGCTTTATGATCAGGTCTCTTAGCTATTATCTTCTTCTTAAGTTTTATAATCAGGATTCTTAATTATTATCTTAATTAAGTTCTAAGTTAATCTTCTTCATTAGTTTCAAGCTTTACAATCACTACCCTAATTTTCGTCTTTATTAGTTAAAAAAAATATCTCTCCATTGTTTTCTGTTCGTTTGTTTAAAACTTTCTAATCGTCTTCATCTTCTTCGTAAGTTTGATTCAATGTGTCATACGCATCAGTGTTCCATTGCCATTGTGAAATCTTTTGGGTGTAGTCCCGTTGTCGCAGAGACGTATTATATCCTGGTATTTGGCAGTGGCAATAGGTAGCCTGGATTATATTAGGTCCTTACATATGAAATTGCCGATACTTAATACTGGCAACTTTGAAATCAAATATTTTGTGTTTGATTAGGAATTCCAAATTCAAAATTATTTCAAAATAAAGACTAAAGAATATTGTTTTAAAATTCGTGTTTCATTTGTTTTATCGTCATTTGTTTGGGCTTGAAAATTGCTATTGCAACAACAATGGAGAAATTAAAAATTCGCGATATTTACGAATATGAGTTCCACCGTGGCACCAGTGCAGCAGAAACGGCTCGAAGGATTAACGACGTGTACGGGCCAAGCACCGCTAACGAACGAACGGTGCGTTTTTGGTTTCAACGTTTCGGTTCTGGAAATTTTGATTTACAAAATGAGCCTCGTGGAGTACCGGATACTCAAGTGAATAATGAAGAATTAAAGGCGATAGTTGAAGCGGATCCATCTCAAACCACTTCTGAATTAGCAGCAGCCTTTGGAGTAAGTGACAAAACAATCATTATCCATTTGTGTCAAATTGGAAAAGTAAAAAAGCTCGAAAAGTGGGTACCGTACGAATTGACTGAAACACACCAACAAACACGCGTCGGTTGCTGCGCTTCCTTGCTCAATCGTCACAATAATCAGGGAATTTTAAATCGTATTGTCACTTGTGATGAGAAGTGGATCGTGTACGATAATCGCAAGCGATCATCACAATGGCTTAACCCTGGAAAACCGGCAAAACCTTGCCCCAAGCGAAAACTGACCAAAAAGAAGATTCCAGTTAGTGTTTGGTGGTCCTGTGGTGGTGTCATCCACTACAGCTTCATGAGATCAGGCCAAACGATTACTGCAGACATGTATTGTCAACAGTTGCAAACAATGATGGAAAAGCTCACCATTAAACAACCGAGATTGGTCAATTGCTCTAGCCCATTGCTCCTTCAGGATAACGCTCGACCACATACTGCACATCAGACGGTCGCCAAGTTAGAGGAGCTGCGACTGGAAACTCTGCGTCACCCACCATACTCTCCAAATCTTGCCCCAAACGATTACCATTTATTCCGAAATTTGGACAACTTTTTACAAGGAAAAAGAATCAATTCTGATGAGGCAGTTTAAACAGCCTTCAAGCAGTTCATCGATTCTCGCTCCCAGGGTTTTTTTACCAAAGGGATCAATGAGCTCCCGATAAAATGGCGAAAGTGTATCGATAACAATGGTGCATACTTCGATTGACTAAATATATAATTTCTTTTAAAAAATTTATTTTTAATTTATTGATACCGAGCGGCGATTTCATATGTAAAGACCTAATATAAGAGCTTCAAAGTGACGCTGTCTTCCACTTGCTGGTTACTTGTGGCCTTCATAGTTATCACTTTATGGTATTTCCCTTTTGGTTGCACTTTCCCCTTCCCTTTTCATTTACCTCGTGGTGTTTGTTATTGCAAACGAATCAGCTTCTCCTTCCAGGGAATATTTGGCTAACATTTGGTCTGGATTTGTATGTCCCGGTAAAAGGTAATTTACTTGTATAATTTCCAAATTAATTGCGGTTCTCAAGAAGTAATTCATCACAGTTAAGGGCGCGTATTCGATTTAGCGCAACTCAAAATCTAAACGATTGCTAGAACGGCGTTAGCAGTATTGACACACACTAGTACAATATAATGGTCTGTTTGTGTGCATCAGAAAAAAAATATGCACGGAATAAGCACGAATCATTGAAATTGATCGGCAAACGACAGCGCGCGATGTTTTACAGTGCTTTTTAAAGTAATTGTCTAAAATAAATGAGCTCGTATAACGGACTGAAAAATATTCTGTATATGAAGCATAACATTTACTTTCATAAAATAAATATATCAGTTATGTTTTTATTCAAATACTGGTGAAAAAAAATTGACAAAGTGAACCGATTTTCTATTTTTTCAACATTGTTTTTTGATACATAATAGTAATATTTTCGTAATTTTGTCTCTGTTACTGTCTTTATGACTGTATATACTGTTGGAAAAACGCATAAAACAAAATATTTTGGCATATTGTAATGGTTGTATTCGTCCTGAAAGTTAACTCTGACGTCTATTTTCGTAAAACGATATGAAAGAATTGTCTTCGCTTTAAAAAACCATACCTAATTAAAAATTATACTTTTACTCTGTAGCTGTCTAAATCAAGACTTAATCTTTCTAAAACTGTAAATTGTCTTTAGATAATCTGCTCACATAATTACGATATTGCTCTGGGCAAAACACAAAAACATGAAGTTTTCGTCACGAATCGAATACGCGCTCTTAAGTAGGGATTGAATAAATTAACCGACTTGGTATTACATGGATCTCTCAACTTTTTACGGTAGAAGAACTGAGTTTTATAACATGTAGTGAAGTATGGATACGTATTGAAAAAGTCACATCGCTATTCCTCGTGCCTGGTCCGTGCCGGATGGCAACTGTTGACAACTGCGCTATTACGACATTACAAAAGTAGTAGGATTGTAATTAATCCTCTTATTACCCGACTGCGCCTGCGTTGCGAGAAGGAGGGTTATGTTTTTTGTTACTGTGATTTCTGTGATTTAACTTACCTCTTAATAACTCCTTCGATAAACTTCTCATTGAGAGCGGCCCCTACTTCCTTCTCGTTCTGATAGACGTGTGCGCAGTCGATGTGGCGGTACCCAGCATCGATGGCGTCCTTCACGGCTTCCGTCACTTCACCAGGCTTGGACTGTCGGAGAAACAAGATCAATAATCAAGAAAAGACATCACTGGAATAAGCTCAATTTTAAGAGTTCCGTACAAAAAAGGATAGGATCTTATAGGATCACTCGTGCGTCTGTCTGTCCGTCCGTCTGTCACAGCCAATTTGCTCCGAATCTACTTGAACAAATCAGGTGACATTTGATAGGATGGTGTAATCCTATGACCCAAATACAGATGTGCAAAGTAAATATATTTTATTTAAATAAGCGTCATTTTCGGGTGACAAATTAGGAAATTAAAAAAAACTATATGTGTGCTCGCCAATTCACCATGGACCAGTATGTTAGACGGCTAAAACGTCATCATATTCTAGGCTAGAAGACCGACAGTAGCTCTAGGCAGCAGATGAGTAGATGCTTCCAATGGGAAGCCACTCCGCATGACAGTTTCACAGAACAGATTTGCTCATAGTCTTAGGGCTGATTGCAAATAAACACAGAAAGTAAAAAAAAAAAAAATATGTGTGCTGGGACACATAGTAAGGCTGCCCGCCCACGTCGGACTTGTTGTAGGACCGATTATCGGATCGGTCGATTATTTCATAGTTTCATGAGACTGACTTTTTGTGGGACATCTGCGTTGTTATATTGGAGTTCATATGTTCCATTTCACTCCGACAAAACTTGGAGAAAGAGGTCAACCGTCGAATCCGACTCGGCTGGGCAGCGTTCGGAAAGTTGCGTGGTATCTTCTCGTCCAACTTACCGCAGTGTCTCAAGACGAAAGTGTTGCCAGTGATTACGTACGGGACCGAAACGTGGGCGCTTACAATGGGCTTCATCAGAAGACTTAAAAAAGTCACCCAAAGGACAATGGAGACGGCTAAGTATGCTTTGAGTTTCCTTGCGTGATAAAATCAGAAATCAGGACATCCGCAAGAGAACCAAGGTTACCGACGTAGCCCCAAGAATTGCCAAACTTAAGTGGCAGTGGGCAGGGCACATTGCTCGCAGAACGGATGGCCGATGGGGCCGAAAAGTTCTAGAGTCGCGACCGCGAACCGGAAGACGTTGCGTTGGAAGGCCTCCCACTAGGTGGACCGATGACCTGGTATAAAGGTTGCGGGGATCCGCTGGATGCGAGTCGCACGGGACCGGTCAATGTGGCGACACTTGGGGGAGGCCTATGTCCAGCAGTGGACGTCTTTCGGCTGAAATGATGATGATGATGATGAGTACGCGAACGGAGTCGCGGGCAGAAGCTATAGTTCAAAATTTATAGTAACTGAGGCAGCTATGACATGGCCAGTCTTAAATTTAACTACCTAAGTATGAAATATGATTAGGGTATGAAAGATACAACTCCTTTGCAAACAGTATCAAAATTCATGAATGTCAAATTATGTTTGCTAGCCTGACTACCACTACCACCCCAGAACACCACAATCGATTTACTTATATTCCAAGAAACAATAGTTTAGTCTACAGATATAGATAGACCTAGATAACGCAAGAGCAACTACTTCGCGTGCCTAGTTTCGTGCCTAGCTTACGTACAAAAATCGTAAGTAAAAAAATAAAGTAAACGTTTCCTTCTATCGGTAAGTCATTTTGTGATTAATATTATGCGTAATTAATTTAACTAACAATTATTTTTTAATCTAATACCCTCAGTAATACCAAATTTAAGAAAAACAAAACATTGTAACCTCATATAGGAAGTAAAAAAAAGTTTTTTCAAAAAAAAGAAAATCGCCTTCAAAAACTAAAAAGTGATAAATAACTAAATAATAATATAATAATAATAATAATCCATTTATTATCAGGCTGCATAGGCCCATAGATACCTTAACCTAAACATACATATTTTATAATTTGTAACTTTTGTTAGTAGTAAAGACTTAAGACTATTGTTAGTAGCACTTCACTTTGCACTAAATTGTCTTTGTGCTGTCCTGTGGCACTTGTCCGCGGAAGCGACGGAACACTACGTCCTGCGGCCAAAAGTCTTCTTCCATGACGAGGGGCAGGAAACAATTCGGTACTCGCACCACAAACGCCTTGAAGTTAACGTTGTGGCGCGACTCCAGTAACTGCACCCTCGGCGTGTACTTCGTCTTTCGACGCACGTACTCCACGATGTCCTCCGCCTTAGTGGTGTAGTGCAGGCGGGAGATATACACCGGAGTGTTCGGCTTAGCTGCACGCAGACTTACATCGGGCTCCGTTGGTGCTTTGCCGCAGCGGTTCGCGTTCTTCCGTGATCGGCGTTTCCTCTTTTGCACCGTCACGAAACCATCCCCATTATCCGCCTTATTTGGTGCCTTTACGGGCACAGCCTTCATACTAGCAACGCCAGGGGCGCTCGCAAAGACGCTAGCGAAACCCCTCTGAAGAGGTTCCACCGGGGCTGCAGACACTGGCAGCGGGACGGGGCCCGGGGCTCGGGCGGCGCTTCGTGGAGGAGCCGCGGAGACGAGCGCAGGGCTGCGGGGCGCGCAGGCAGGACGTTTTGCTAGCTCCGCAAACAACGGAAGCGCAGGCGACGAAACTGCTGACGCGGTTTTCGACGACGGAATATCGAGGCCGGCTCCGCAACGCGTGTTATCGAGTGACGCATCTACAGGTGACCTAGTTACCGCCACACTATTGCGCAACTCCGTGACTTCCTTGCGCAAATCGGCGACGGAATTCTGGGATGCGTCTAACTTCGCTTGCACATCCGCGAGTCTGGCCTTCAGAAACTCAATATCCTTCAGAAGGCTCGTTACGTCGACGTGGTCGAAGGTAACGGGGGGCAGCTTGTGTAGCTCCCTCGCCACAAACGCCGGCACGTCGTCAGGGTCGGTCTCCTTGAACAGCGTGATGATATCTTGCAGGCTCCTCTTAGTCCCGTCACGTCGGCGGGACACCATCTGGTCGCGCTTATTCAGCACACTAAACAACTGTAGCTTGGCAGCAGCTATATCTTCCTCGCTGAAGTTTGTTGCGCAGATCTGGATAGCGGACACCTCATCCATCACATCCAGCTTCTGCTGCAGGAACGCCAGCAGCTCATTCACCACAAGTTCACTACTCATGGCGGGTAATTGCGAGCGTCAGCTTGCGCCGCGCTAATCGATATAGAAAATACGTAAACACGTCCGCATCGAAACGCGACACAAGCAAGACTGAAGCTAAAGCACAGAACATACATTACTTTACTTTCGGAAGTCGATGGCGGTGGCTTTGTTTTTGTTGTTTTGTATTGCGACCGACTTCCGAAAGTAAAGTAATGTGTGTTCTGTGCTTTAGTTATTTATCACTTTTTAGTTTTTAAAGGCGGTTTTCTTTTTTTTGTAAAAACTTTTTATTTTTCGCTTTTTAGTGTTGCCTTAACATCCAAATCCATTAAGAAACGGCAACACACTTAAAAGAGATTGTAAGTCCTCTAGTGATTGAAGAAACTAAAACGTCGTCTAAGTAATCTTTTTGGGAATCTGTTGATTTTCTCAAAAAGGGCTGTACCTTATACCCTATATGGGACCTTTTCGGAATAAACCCCTTTCGAACAAAAAAAGAATTTTGCAAATCCGTCTTTATACGACAAAGTTATGCCTGAACATACATAAAAAAAAAAAAATATATAAACATTCCAATTGATAACCTCCTCCTTTTTGAAGTCGGTTAAAATGGCACGCTTGGTTTTCATACAGATCGTGATACTTGCTACTTGTAGACATCTATATCTGTGGTCTACCTAAACACAATGCGATGGAAAAATTGTGTTGAATATTCTAGTATTGACTTCTAAGTACTAAAGTGGTCTTATACCTATTAATAATTCATATAGTCTACGATCGTGGTGACCTACTACTTTATAGGTACAACTATCCGTATCTTCGTTAACCTAGCACAGTAATTTAATATCTAGGTAGGTACTTAGATCTATTTTATACTAGTTGTAACCGAGTATTCAAAATGAAATTTACTAAAACATTTTCAGGTAACAAATACCAATAGAAAAATACATTAACATAAATATAAGTACATATTATATCAATACAATAACAATTTTATTGTGTTAGTAAATAAAACTTAAATCTATGTTAGTATCACTTAGGGCACTGCTTCAACTAACCTATACTGACCGGTAATAGTAAAAAATGGCGCTAACTATCGTCAAATCAAAAAAAAATGGGTTGTTTCACAAAATCATACGTCAGAAAGTTACTATTACCATAACCGACCAGTCATCGTAATTTTGTGTTGTCAAACAGCTACTTCAAACATCAAAATATTATGGAATCTCTTTTTGAAAAACTTTAAGTGACGGATTTTTATGTCATGAAACAACCCGTTACATTTAACGTACGTTAAACATCGCACGTCATTGTAACTTTTTAACCGTCCGTATGTAACGTCACAGATGATACAATACTAAAGTAGTAACGTTAACCGACTGTTTGAAACAACCCGATCTAAGTTGCACTAATAGTAGGGGAGACGTGGAAGATTGACCTTCACCCATCAGTTAACTTGGTGAGACATATTTTATCTATACTATCTATACTAATATTATAAAGCTGAAGAGTTTGTTTGTTTGTTTGGTTGAACGCGCTAATCTCAGGATCTACTGGTTCGAATTGAAAAAATATTTTTGTGTTGGATAGTCCATTTATCGAGGAACGCTATAGGCCCATGCGAAGCCGGGCTGGGTTGCTAGTATCAAATATAATTTATTATCTAACATGCCTCTGATAGTTTGCCCTTATCGAAAAGTTTTCATAGCTATTTTTAATTGAATTACTTTTAATCAGTTTTCTTTCATCACCTACACTCTTTTCATAACCGAATGAATTTCATCTCAACTGATAGTTTTTAACACACAGAATATGCCTAGGTAGGCTTGCCTACTTATTTCTGTGCATGGCTACCTGGCTGGCTAGTAAGTCAATATAGGTAACTACACCGATCTGTTAACCAATCGAAATTGTTATCATAAGTAGGATATTTTAATTACCAAACTACTAAAATGGACCAAAGTTTTTTAGGCAATAGGAATGAAACACGTGAAATATTTCCGTTAGACAGTGAGTTTGCGAATACACCGTACCACAGTAGTACTCAATAGCAAATCTATCCTCGCGAGGTGGCGCCGTCTGTCGTGAAATATGTACCTACTTACCTAAATTAAGATGCGAGTATTTAGCTAGATGAATGCGCAAACGCTCGGCAAATTATTAGGTATCAGAAATTAAGCTAGATACTTAAGAGGAAACACAAGGGCCGTTTTTCCATACAAACTTAGTCCCCTGTTTCCTCCCTGGATAATGCCAGTAGATCAATTATTTTTTTTTTAAATATCCATGGCTACTATTGGCATGTCCCTATGTTTTCCTTTTTTTCATAAATTTATTATTAAAAGAGATATGAATATTCAAAAACCTAAAAAATTGGCATGATTTTCCGCTGTGTTCAAACATTCAGAAAACAAATTTGACTTGATTATATAAAAAATAGAAAACATAGGACCACGGCAAAAGCCTTTCTTTATTTTTTAATGTAAAAAGCAGTTAAATCGGTTAAGTTTTGGAGAAGAAATCAGGGGACTACGAATCATTGATTTGATGTACTTTTAATTGGTATTTTCGGTCAAAGCTGCAGTTGTCTCTATCGCGCTCTGCGGTTCGTGTTCGGGCATCGCGCGACAGCAATAGATTTTACAAATACCTAATTTTCAATTCTCTAGCCCGTGGTATTTCCTCTTAAAAAAAGTAATAAGACCTATGAAGAATGTGTAATGCGTCGCCTACATTCTGCCTCCTTAGTGCTAATTATTTAGCGCTTTTAGCGCGACGCGCGTGACTGGCCGGCGTAACACACCAGTGCGAGTACGTACATCGACAACACGGACACGTCCGCACAAAATATAAAGGTTACAGAAGGACCGCTCGCGCCATCTTCAACAATAATTATCTAAACTTGCTAGACTCACTAGGGCTGCTACTGTATTGACTCTGTAGGTTTTATTTGTGACAGTATGAAATTTTATTGACACTGGTTGGAACTCTGCAATTTTTATAACAGAATTTTCCTGTTCGTCATGAAATGTCAATGTCTCTCATTAATTCATTTAGACAACACGTGCTTGAGACTGCTTGAGAATGCCTATAAACGTTTCGTCAATGTGTGTGTGCGAAAAATGGCGATTTGTTCTGAGTGGTCTCTCTGCTCGGGCGCGCCGCCGTCGCAGTCTTAGGGTCAAGACACACCGGAATGGCAGCGCAGCGGTCGGCAGTTTTGTTGGCAAACCATTTTCAACTTTATCTCTAAACGTCAAGACATAGTATCGCTCAAAGATTTGCGTGCGTCGAGCGGCAGCTCGTGCCGCGCCAGGCGGCTCTGCGAGCCGATGACCGCCGAAGCGATACTATGCTTTGAGATTTAGAGATAAAGTTGAAAATGGTTTGGCAGCAAAACTGCCAGCCGCTGCGCTGCCATTCCGGTGTGTTTTGACCCTTACGTACTTTGTGACGTCCGTCTGAACCTGCGATAGTGGCACTCACTATTCCGTGACGCCAACAACTACGGTCAAGATTAGGGTCTGCAATAATAACATAATAACGTAATGATTCCATTTTTGTCGTGGTAACAAAGTCGGTAAATATTCTTTTAACCAACTTTCCAGAACATATCTGATAGTGGCTGAGCCACTCGCCAGCGTTTCCTAAGATACAAGTCATCATCGCCGTACTTACCAAAGAGCGAGCTAGCAGAAGATATGCCTAATAAAAAAAGTTTTTTCAAAAAAAAGAAAACCATCTTCAAAAACTAAAAAGTGATAAAATAACTTTAGCACAGAACACACATTACTTTACTTTCGGAAGTCGGTGGCGGTGGCTTTGTGTTTGTTGTTTTGTATTGCCACCGACTATCCATATCGACTATCCATATTTGTATCCTAAGCACGTTTGGACAACTCAAAAAATGTATGTCAATAGAGTTGCTTACGCAAAGCTAACCTCAGAGGGCGATTCCGAACTACAACGTAAACACTATTAAATCGCGGTAAAATTCCTATTTTATAGAAGTTGCGTAACGAGTGTTTTGTTTTAATAAATTATCAAAAATGGATGATAATTAAAATTAATAAATAATTAAATAAACCTTTATTTCAGACTAATGTCCATAGTTGTGTTAGTATTTTGGTGTTAGTTACAATATTACTTATGTACATAGGTTAGTATTGTTAGTTTTCGTAATTGCTTACTTAATTACAATTTCAAACCTAAGACAGTCTCCACCCAGTGGCTCTGGAAGGGGCAATCCGGTCTGGCAGCAATCATTTTCAAAATGCTGTTGTCACTACCATGCAGGCGCTGCAGTAAGGAGGCCGCTTTCTTTCGCATGATGGCGTGAAAACCATCTGTGCGAGCCTCCGCGAACATCCCCGACGCACTACAGCGCCATGGTAGTCCCAACAGCATCCTGAATGCATTATTAAATTGAACACGCAGGGCATTGTAGGCTCGGCGCGTACATGACACCCACAGGCCGCTCGTGTAAAACGATTGACAGAACGCCTTAAAAAGAGTTACTTTCACGTCTGTAGTACAACGAGCGAACCTGCGGGCAAGCATATTGCTCCTCACAGACAACGCCCTGCGCTGCCTCTCTTTATCTACGTCGTCCCTTAGGTCGCTCGTAACAATGTGGCCGAGGTACCTAAAGCTATTGACAACCTTTAGTGCTACGCCGTTGAGACTTATGGGCGGAACAAGGCGTGGCTGCTGCTTAGGTGCCTTAAATACTAGAAGCTCACTCTTCTTTGAGTTATATATCAAGCCATGCTCCTCCGCATAGGCCTCGCAGATCGATAGCAACTTCTTCAACCCGCCTATCTAATAACGGACGTTTAACTATTCTGGAATTTAAAAAGCAGGAGTGTGATTCTGTAAGACCTCATTCTAAACTTCAATCTGAATTCACTGTGAGTTTCTTGATTGGCATTCTAAAAACTCGGTTGATAATTCGAATTTACGCTAGCGCCACCCTTGCGAACGTGTCAGCGAGTTGAACTAAATTGACAGGGAGATTTTGACAAATAAAGTATGAGATGACGTAAGAAGTGGCATTCTGTAAGGTAATTTCCCCGTCACTTCGAAGCTCACTTCGCACTCGAACCCGATTCGAAAAGTTACGTGTTGCACTCGAGTGCAAAGATTTTTCACCTCGTGCTCTTTTGATTCCCTCGCTAACGCTCAGGATTCTAATTTTGAATCACTCGCTACGCTCGTGATTCAATTTTAGAATCCTTCGCTTGCTCGGTCATCAAAATTGAACACGCGGTTAAAAAGCAACTTTGCACTCTTGTATAACAAATAACTATTTTCAACCGACTTCAAAAAAGGAGGAGGTTATCAATTCGTCTGTATTTTTTTTTTTTTTTTTTAATGTTTGTTACCTGATTTCTTGGGACTGGGTGAACCGATTTTGGTGATTCTGATTTTTATTTGAAAGCTAGTGCTTTCCGTGTGGTCCCATTTTATTTTGGTCTAGTTCTGACAATGGCATCCATGAGAAAACCGTATAAGTCTTAAATTTGCATTAAGTATGTGCGCGATTTGTTAACCGATTTTGAAAATTCTTTTTTTTATGGATAGGGTATGCTTCAGGGGTCGTCACATATAAATTTTATCGAAATTGATTCAGCACTTTTTGAAAAATCAACAAATACCCAAAAATTTTACATAGACGACGTTTTAGTTTCATCAATCTTTGTAGTAGTTAACTTTCAATCTCTTCTTAATAGATTTGGATGAGAAGGAGGTACTAAAAAGCGGAAAATAAAAAGCTTTTTACAAAAAAGACAACCGCCTTCAAAAAGTGAAAAATAACTTTAGCACAGAACACACATTGACTTTAGTTTCGGAAGTCGGTGGCAACACAAAACAACAAACAGAACAAAGCCACTGAATTTCGAAACTAAAGTCAATGTGTGTTCTGTGGTAAAGTTATTTTTCACTGAAGGCGGTTGTCTTTTTTGCAAAAAGCTAAATTAACTTCTGTGTAATGCTATTGTAAATGGAGTATAGCTACTTATACAATTAACTACGGCCAGTAGGCCGTAATTAATTTTACTTCGTCGGCTCATTTCGGCAGAACTAAGTTCACCGAATTTTCGTCGCGTAATTTCTAGCAGCTACTAGTTATGCTTTGAATAAATATCCGTGTGCATTTACATGAAGCATTGTCGAATTCACGATCTCTGAGTAAGTATACAAAAATTTCCTCTGTGCGTTTTTCATCGCATTTAGAGTCAATTAGTTTCGGCATGTCAAAAGCTTTTGACCTTGTTCGTCATAAAACACAGTAAACACTTATAATATTAGTTGTTCTTTACTATGTCAAATGGTTCTTATTCTAAATATAATAAGAACTAGATATCTTTGTTAAAAAATATGTAAAGATTTTAAAATGTTGTAGATAAATATTTGTGCAAAGACATATGGTGTCCCTACAGGCAGTGTTTTCGGCCCACATTACTTTTTTGTTTCATCATAGCTAAATCACCCTTAATAAAATTACTTTTCAACTTTTCATGTTAGCTGAGGGGAGGTCTATTCTTGAGTCAAAGGCCCAGCATTGCAGTATAACATGGCAATGCTATCAGCCTTTTGAGCACTTTTCTCATTGACAACGATGTGAATCGGTTTTTTTAACGATTTTTAGTCATCATATCATTTATTGCATTTAAGAGACATAAACCGCAAAATAGCATTTAAGCGACATTCAGTGTTATTTTAGTGGCTAAATGTATTATCAACCATCGCGGTAATAAAATTGAATGAGGCTATTCAGGTTAAGCACCTGAAGTATCATAAAGTAGTTACAGATCAATTTTTTTTATTTAGCACTTTACACTAAAAATGAATGGTTTGAAATGACAGTAATGACAATGCCAGATGTACAGAAAACCCACCCATGTACAGAAAAAGTAATCTAATGTACCTATGTTACACAAATAAAAATGATTTGATTTGAATGAAAATACTTCTAACGAAAATATAACCTTTTTACAGGAAATTGTTTTTCTGTAGAACTTGCGGATTACGAAATACCTACTTACAAAATACAAACTTATTATACCTAAAATATAATTTTAAAGATTATAATAAATAATAACAATATTGCGTAACGTATAATAATATGTTGTTTAAATTGCTTTAGAGGTTACTATGCAAAAAATTATAAAAATCAATTAGGTTGGTTTAAAATAATCATAATTTCGGTTCAAGAATTAGGTATGTATTAACGAAATGTTATTGACACGTGTAGGTATGTCAATGTCATTCATTCGCTCTCTGTATTCGTATTGTTTCCGCTCGCATCTTACTTTTTTTTTACTGTGCTTTTATTGTTTTCCCTACCGATTACTTTTACTTCTGACTACGGATTTCGATTCTCGCTGACTTTGCTGCTTACCACGAATCATCAGTTGCTTATGATTTGTTGTACGATGTTGTGGTGCATAAATTGTAACCGGAGTGTAGACAGGATGTAAATAAATAGTTTCTGTAAAAGCAGTACATAGTAATAACACACCAATAATTTATTATAACGATTATAAACTGCACCTAACCTGTAGTCAATGTAATTAAGGTAGTGTCGCCGAAGATGGCCCGGGTCCTAGGATAGCCCACATTTAAAAAAATACAGTTATGATTATTCGAAACATTTGAAATTTCGTGGGTGTATGCTATTGGTACTATAGACAATAGTGCAAGTGTGTTTCATTACCGGCGCGTCGCCATTTTGGAGACTGATGGCAGTTTGCTTGTTCATGTCAAGACGATACACTTTTTATTACCTGCATTATCTAAATCCTTTTGAAAATTAACGAATTTAAAACAAATCTCTTTGCTCTAAAATGTGAAAATTCATATTTAATCTATTTATAAGCGAATTACAGGTGAGTGTTACTATTTTATTTCCTTTTTTTGTATTTTTACGAGATTATACTCAACCCAGGTGTAATTTCCTATCATGGCCCATAGTATAATTCCCTTAATGAATGACATCAAAAAAATTAATTTTAGAAAAAAAATCTGATTTATTTTTATTTTTGATAAGTTACTTTCAATATTGGTCTCGAAGTTAAATTTTATTTTATTTAGTGGTTTGTTTTTATTTTATAGTTGATTTTCATTTTGATAGATTTAAGATAGCCCACATTTAAATTTTTGGTTGATTTTTTTTACCTTTTATGAATAATGTTATGGGAAGTATGTTTTTATTTTGATGTTTTATGTTAAAAGTGTTTAAGAGTTTATAATGCATATACTTTCATTAATATTTTTCGGGCCATCTTCAGCGACCAGCTTCCCAAGATAGCCCAATAACAAGTTTCTAAAAAGTGTTTACATTTGTGTTAAAATGCCAAAAACTGTACTACTTTTTTAGATATCTTGTTTCTCAAATAAATATATTACAACTTCCATTATCTTTTTTCTTTACTTTACTTATCTGCAAGATTTTACGAGGTTTTGAAATTAAGCGGGCCTTCATCGGCGCCTGTACCTTATTGTTTTTTAGATTTAAATAGAAACTGCAAGTTCTACATTCACTAAGACTAATGTTTAGTTATCAGCAATAAATAAACAGTAACAGTTTTGACGGGCCTGTTGGTCTAGTGGTCACTGACCCTGACTGCTAAGCCGGAGGTCGTGGGTTCGATTCCCACCCAGGACAAACTTTGTGTGATGAGCATGATTGTTTGTTCTGTGTCTGGGTGTTTATCTATAATATGTATGTATTTATAAATTATATAAGTATGTATATCAGTTGTCTGGTTACCATAACACAAGCTCTGCTTAGCTTGGGACCAGATGACCGTGTGTGAGTTGTCCCAAGATATTTATTTATTTTATTTAGTAAGATGCTACATATTGCACATGACTTTTATTGAGTGGGGGCAAAGTTCTATAGAGTTTCATATATATATATATGTATATATATATGTATAAGAGCGTGTATTCGATTCGTAACGAAAACTTCATGTTTTTGCGTTTTGCCCAGAGCAATATCGTAATGATGTGAACAGATTATTTAAAGACAATTACAGTTTTAGAAAGATTAAGTCTTGATTTAGGGAGCTACAGAGTAAAAGTATAATTTTTAATTATGGTTTTTTAAAGCGAAGACAATCCTTTCATAGCGTTTTACGAAAATAGACGTCAGAGTTTCAGGACGAATACAACCATTACAGTAGGTACGCCAAAATATTATGTTTTATGCGTTTTTCTAACAGGATATACAGTCTCAAAGTACATTACAGAGCCAAAATTACGAAAATATTACTATTAGATATGAATTAAAAACCAGTATTAAAAAAGTACAAAATCGGTTTATTTCAACAATTTTTTTTCACCACTATTTGACTAAAAATATAACTGGAAAATTTATGAAAACTCAAACTCAAACTCAAAATCATTTATTTCAATTAAACCATTTACAGGTACTTTTGAATCGTCAGAGTCAGTCAGTCAGAAAGTTGAAGCTAGTTGCTCCTTCCAAACAGTAGGTTTCTATGGAGAAGAACGAGCTAGAAACTCCATGAACACTCTTTTCAAATCAGTTATATTTTACAAATTTAGGTTTCATCATTCATGTTGAATCTAAGGGTACCTACAAGTGAGAACAATGTAACAAGTCTTGCATGTTAAAAGAGGTCTAGAGAAAAATATAGTTATAATAACAATTCAAACCAAAATTTAAAATAACCGAGGCAGCTAAGAGATGGACCATCTTTGAAGTCTACACTATCAATTAATAAAAAGTTTGGCTTTTCGCTTTTTAGTGTTGCCTTAACATCCAAATCCATTAAGAAACGGCAACACACTTAGAAGAGATTGTAAGTCGTCCAGTGATTGAAGAAACTAAAACGTTGTCTAAGTAAGTTTTTTCGGGAATTTGTTGATTTTCTCAAAAAGGGCTGTACCAATTTTGATAAAATTTATATGGGACCTTTTCGGAATAAACCCCTTTCGAACAAAAAAAGAATTTTGCAAATCCGTCTGTCTATATATGACAGAGTTATGCCCGAAAACACATAAAAAAAATAAAAAAATATAAACATTCGAATTGATAACCTCCTCCTTTTTGAAGTCGGTTAAAAAAAGAATCATCGACATTGGACATCACCGAAAATAGTTATGCGTCGTCAAACATAAAAAAAGAAATATACGTGTTGAATTAAGAACCTTCTTCTTTTTTAGGGTTCCGTATCCAAATGGCAAAAAACGGAACCCTTATAGATTCGTCATGTCTGTCTGTCTGTCCGTCCGTATGTCACAGCCACTTTTTTCCGAAACTATAAGAACTATACTGTTGAAACTTGGTAAGTAGATGTATTCTGTGAACCGCATTAAGATTTTCACACAAAAATAGAAAAAAACAAGAAAATTTAGGGGTCCCCATACTTAGAACAGAAACTTATTTTTTTTTTATTATCAAACCCATACGTGTGTGGTATCTATGGATAGGTCTTCAAAAATGATATTGAGGTTATTTATAATTTTTTCTAAACTGAATGGTTTGCGCGAGATACACTTTCAAAGTGGTAAAATCAGTGTGTGTGTGTGTGTGTCCCCCTGTAACTTCTAAAATAAGAGAATGATAAAACTAAAAAAATATATGATGTACATTACCATGTAAACTTCCACCAAAAATTGGTTTGAACGAGATCTAGTAAGTAGTTTTTTTTATTACGTCATAAATCGTAAACAGCAATTTACCTTTCATTCAATCAACTCAAAAATATAAAAATTAAAAAAAACTTTATTATTATGTTAGCCGCTTTTTTTAAATTGGTGGAAAAGGAACGTGGCTGTGTAATGTGTGCTGGTGTAATTACAGGAAACACCCCAAATTGACCATCTACAAGCGATAACGCTAATAGAAAACTAATCAAATGTATGAGAATGACGTCATCTCAACGATAAGTCACGTGATCGAAAATGGATTACGACGAGGCGTTCATTATTGTAGAAAAAGATACGATACGAATCGTTTGTAGCTTGGCTAGGGGGGGGGGGGGCTGGTATTACAGATGACATGACATAAAGTAGCCGTCAGCTGGTTTTACATCAATAAACAAGCTTCTTTTAAAAAAAAAAGCAACTGCCTTCAAAAACTAAAAAGTAATAAATAACTTTAGCACTAAACACACACGACTTTAGTTTCAGAAGTCGGTGGCTTTGTTTTGTAGGTTGTTTTGTATTGCCACTGACTTTCTAAAACTTCTTTTCTTTTATGTAAAAAAGCTTTTTATTTTTCGCTTTTTATAGTACTTACCTCCTTATTATTAACACAGTCAAAAGAGAGAAACTTAAAACATCATCTGTTTATGTACAATATTTTGCTTTTTGTCGAATTCTCCAAAAGTGCTGAATCAATTTCGATAAAATTTATATGAGAGTACCTCAGGAGTATACTCTTTCAAATAAAAGAATCTTGAGAATCGGTCCACAAATGAGGGCGAAATCGGTGAACATACCTACCTAAAAAAAAACGAACAAGTGCGAGTCGGACTCGCCCACCGAGGGTTCAGTACATATTTGTAGGTAGGTACATATCCATACTTCTATACTAATCCATACTTTAATCTACTTAATATTATAAATGTGTTTTTTTGCGACATAAACGGGCGTATCTTTTTTTCACGTTAACATACAGGATTGATTTTTTTACAGCATCAAGGGACCGTAGATTTGAGTATATGCTTTGAATTTCAACTCGATACCTCCACGCGTTCCCGAGATAAAGGATCTTGACAGACAGACAGACGGACAACAAGAACATAGAACCTCTTCCTTTTTAGAAGTTGGTTAAAATCCTACCTTCCAAGTTCCAAGACCGAGGACAGGGCACGTGCGTCCATTGTTCAAGATAATTGGAACGTTAACTGACATTTTGGTAACACGTGTGCACTCAACGAAGTATAAAACAATACTGAAGCCGACAACCGATCGTTCAGTTTATTTCTTTACTACCGGATAAATAAAGGTGTGGTTCTCAGAGCGCTACTGTGCGACATTAAGTAGACTTTAGTGATTAATTGGTTCTTTCGTTATAAGTTAAGTGCTTTGTGCTTGCGTATTGTCAACGTTAATAAATTGAATTATAAAAAACTGGCAATACAAAACAACAAACAGAACAAAGCCACCGCCACCGACTTCCGAAACTAAAGTAATGTGTGTTCTGTTCTGTGCTAAAGTTATTTATCACTTTTTAGTTTTTGAAGGAGGTTGTTTTTTTTTTTTTAAAAAAAGCTTTTATTTCGCGCTTTTTAGTATCGCCTTAACCCGTGGGGTGTCTGGGCTAGAATAGCACCCCCCATTTCATCCCGAGGGTGTCGTTGAAAGCGACTAAGGGAAAATCCGGAAGTCGGGCAGCAGCGGCTTCCGTGTAAGTACTTAACAACTTCACTGCAATTTCCAAGACGCCTGCCCGGCGTGGGGATTATGGCAACCCAGGCGGGGTTGCCATAATCCCCACGTTGGGCAGGCGTCCCTTATGGGTAAAGCCTTTGTTCAACTGTGGACGTCTTCAGGCTGATGACGAGTATCGCCTTAACATCTAAATCCAATAAGAGAAACAGCGACACAGTTAAATCAGAGATTGGAAGGCCTTCAAAGATTATAATAATAATAATATGTGGGGACATTTTCACACACGCCCATCTGACCCCATACTAGGGGGACCCTGTACTATGAGTGTCAGACAGCTGATATACATACACAAATACTTTTTTTTTGTAAATACATACGTATATAGATAAACAACACCCAGACACAAGGCAAACACAAGTGCTCATCACACAAATGTTTACCCTGGGCGGGAATCGAACCCGCAACACGCTGCGCAGCAGTCGATCGCTCAGCCACTGCGCCAATCGTGTCGTCAAAATCGTCAAATCGTCAAAATATGACGGAGATATAGAAAAAAAAATAAAGAAAAATACAAACATACGAATTGATAACCTCCTCCTTTTAGAAGTCGGTTAAAAATGTGTATTTTCGAGTATGATTCTATGAATAGCGGTCGTTTTAGCCGGTAACAGTCCGGCATGCCCCTCTGTCACCCCTACGATGGGGGAAGTTCAAGATTATTTCTACCTACAAATTCGTATTTCAATTTAACCTTTCGAATGTCATAGGTTACACACAGTCCGACATAAGTAGTGGAGGTTTTACATTCAACAGTTTCGCCCGACAGTCGTTGAGTTAATGTGTGTATAGAACTTATAATATTCATTTGATATACATATTATATAAAAACATAACTGATATAAACAAAGCTTAAAAATAAATTAAAAAATATATATACATAGAGCACATGTGGGATCAGTTGAAACAAAGAGTTAGAGACGGTGATCAGGAAATCCACAACCAACAGCAACTCATCAACGCTGTGAAAAGGACCTGGGAAGAGATTCCAATGGAAAATGTCAGGCATTTGATTGAGAGCATGCACTCCAGGCTTCAGCAGTGCGTAGCTAAACGAGGGGGGCATACCCGTTACTAAAAGATGAGCATGGAGTATTTTCTTTTGTTTTCAGTAACTTTACGTTGTTTTTATTTTTAACCTAAAATGTGTTTTTTGTTTCAAAATCAAATAAACTTTTTAATCATTATTATTTGAATAAATTTATTGGTCTACATGGTAAAAACAACATTAGTTTTCGTTATGGAGACAAAAAATATATATTGGTTTTATTATTTTCATGGTACAGACAAAATACCTCGTGACCCTTATTTTGTTTTGAGTAGTATATATATATTATGTAATGGAGGGCTCACAGGGCATTAAAAAACTCGTCCGCATCGCAACTTATAATATTACATACAACTATCTGATTCCCGCGACTTCGTCCGTGTCGGTGTCTGTGGGTTTTTTTTGCGGGGGACTATTTCTTTTTCTAAAATAAGTAGCCTAAGTTACTCCTGATAACGTCAGATATCTGTGAGTGAAAGTTCCGTCAAAATCGGACCAGCTGTTTCGGAGATTAGCCGGAACAAACAGACAGACAAAAAGTTGTTTTTAGGGTTCCGTACCTCAAAAGAAAAAAACGGAACCCTTTTGGGATCACTTTGTTGTCCGTCTGTCTGTCTGTCTGTCAAGACCCTTTATCTCAGGAACGCGTGGAGGTATCGAGTTGAAATTAAAACCATATACTCAAGTCTACGGTCCCTTGATGCTGTAAAAAAATCAACCCTCTATGTTAACGTGAAAAAAAGATATGGTCGTTTATGTTGCAAAAAACGCATTTATAACATTAAGGGCCGATTTTTCAATAGTCAGATAACTTTTATCTAAAGAATAAAAATGGCGGTTTGACAGCTTATGTATAGAAAATATGTCAACCCGCTATTTTTATTCCTCAGATAAAAGTTATCTGACTATTGAAAAATCAGCCCTTAGTAGATTAAAGTATGAGTAGTAGGTATGGATTAGTATAGAAGTATGGATATGTATCTACAAATATGTACGGAGCCCTCGGTGGGCGAGTCCGACTCGCAATTGTCCGGTTTTTTTTTGTTATTAGTAAAAGTACGTGTAAAGATTTAAATGCATTTATTATGTAAAAGCTACACAAACGTGATAGTAGAACCATATTTAACACAGACTTGTAATTAGAATAGACACTAAAGCTAGGTATATCTCTATATTTCCGGGTAGCACGGTGTATTGGCTTATCGCCAGATAAACAAATACCCAGATTAAAATAAACTGTTGTGCTTGGAAACCATGATGATAAACAACTTGCCATTACGCAAGCAAAACGAGGAAATGTCAAAAAGAAACGGTTGTAGTATTTAGTATTTACGGGGCGTAGCTACCGCCGTATCAGCCGTATCAATGATACGGGGCCCCCGGACTGCAGGGGCCCCAACGTGTGTAACCATTTCATAAAATGTTACCCACAATCTCACTCAAACTTAGGTCGTTCGCTCTGAGCAGTCATTATAAGTAATTATTTCTATGCCTTTTTGTGTAAACAGGAGCCAAGGGTTTATGCTGAAAACCAGCGTTTAGCAACCCTTTAGGGGGGGACCTAAGCATACCTAATCCTGACGCTTGAACCTTTTGCCCTCCGGTATTATAGTTCTGTGTATGAACTACTACAAGCTGTAATGCTGGAAACAATAAACTTAACTTTATTCTATTCTAATCAAAATATGAACCAATTTATTTTATATTCAAAAAGATATCCCGCTTTTGGGCTTCGCCGTATCGGGCAGAAGGGCCTCTGACAAATTTTGATACAGGGCTCTTCTAGGGCAAGCTACGCCACTGATTTACTAGCTTTTGTCGAAGTGAATGTCGGTTATCGCATATACAGAAGAAGTCCCGGATTAAAAAAGCGGCCAACTGCGAGTCGGACTCGCCCATAAAGGCTTCCGTAGCAGCAAGTAAAAGTACTTGTAGTTCGTTGTAACTTTGATCAATGTTTTATATTTGAGTTGATTGAATGAAAGGTAAATTGCGGTTTACAAATTATGACGTATTAAAAAAAACTACTTACAAGATCTCCTTTAGATCAATTTTCGGTGGAAGTTTACATGGTAATGTACATTATGTATTTTTTTTTAGTTTTATCATTCTCTTATTTTAGAAGTTACAGGTGGGGGGACACATTTTACCACTTTGGAAGTGTCTCTCGCGCAAACTATTCAGTTTAGAAAAAAATGAATATCATTTTTGAAGACCTATCCATAAATTGTTTGATGAAAACAAAATTTTTGAGTTTCAGTTCTAAGTATGAGGTACCCTCAAAATTTATTGTATTTTTTCAATTTTTGTGTATAACGTTTAATTGTATAATTATGTTACACTTACATGTCAGCTGTGAAGTCACCTTGTATAAATAATTAATAAAATCTTAATGCGGTTAACAGAATACATCTACTGACCATGTTTCAACAATATAGTTCTAATAGTTTTGGAAATAAGTGGCTGTGACATACGGATGCACAAACAGACAGACATGACGAATCCATAAGGGTTCCGTTTTTTGCCATTTGACTACGGAACCCTAAAAAGTACATCTGTTCTTGAGTTTAAAGCTTTTTAACCGATTTCAAAAAGGAGGTGGTTCTCGATTCGGTTGGTTTTTTTTATGTATGTACATCGATTACTCTGAGATTTATTATCCGATTTCGATGATTCTTTTTTTAGTTGATAGCGTATACCTCAAATTTGCATACCTTATAACTTTCAAGAGAATGTGATTCTGTAAGACCTCATTCTAAACTTCGAATCTGAATCCGCTGTGAGTTTCTTGATTGGCATCTAAAAATCGGTTGATAATTCGAATTTACACTAGCGCCACCCTTGCGAGCGGGTCAGCGAGTTGAACTAAATTGACAGGGAGATTTTGACAGATAAAGTATTGTATGACGTGAAGTGGCATTCTGTAAGGTAATTTCCCCATCACTTCGACGATCACTTCGCACTCGAACCCGATTCAAAGTGTCAAATATATCAAGGTTATATTGAACCTTATGCGAAGTGAGAGTGAATAGCGATGTGGGATGCGAGTTGTTGTTTGAATTTTACAGAATCGACCTACTGGACCTCATTGTATGACCTCAGCGTATACCTGACCCACATACTGCACGTGTAAATAGACTGGCAGTATGCTCTGAACAGGGTTATTTTGATTTGCGTCGTACAGCGAGGAAATCTGTGGATCAGTGTATTATCTCAGATAGCTATATCGCCTTGCGTTCCCTTTCTATGTCTAGGCCATTATTCAGGTCAAAAGTAAATCAGTGACTGGGTACATAAAGGATAATGGCGTGATTTGTATAAAAAAAAAAACTTGAGAGGTGTCAAGGGACACCCGGATGGAACGAAGTTCCTTTCGATTAATTAGTGAAGGAATTGTAATAAAATTTTATTACAATTCCTTCACTAATTAATGTGATGCGTTAAAGTGAATTTAAGTGGCTTTAAGCCAGGGCAAAAAAAAGCGAGGAATGAAAAGTCATTATGGCTGCTTACATTGTAAGTAAGTAATTGTAAAGATTAATATTTTCTAACATGTTAGTACAATGCGTAGTTATTTAGATAGAAAGACCAATAAATTATTTCTGCGCCATCTATTGGCCGTTCGTAATTCGATCTCGAAGAGCACAGTTGCGCCAATAACGTTAATAGATGGCTCTTAAATCAAATATACAAAAGTGTCGTGACAACTTTTCGTAAGAATTTTTTCCGTCTAGCCCCCTTTCACAACGCGCGATAAGGAACTTCGTTCCAATAAAATGTTTCGAGAAGTTGAAATTCTAAGGGTGTGACTACACCAATCGATCGATCATCGATCGATGCCATCGGTCGACGTCGATCGATTAACCCCGGCTATGTTCCATCAGTTTCTTTCGAAATGAATTTACAAGAGGACGCGTTGTTGTTGGCCAGTACGATGTTGCTCGTACTATTATCACGGAGACGCAAACGCGCGCGGGGCGCGGGCGGGCAGCAGGTGATAATGGGGAGTAGGTGACCTCTCGCTCCCGAACATCGACCTTTCGATGGTCCAGAGCGAGAGTTCGTGGGAGGCTGTTGCCTCTTTTTGCGAGCATGTCATGCACGCAAAAGAGGCGGCTGAGAGGGTGAGGGAAGCAACTGCCTCGCTTCCCTCTAGAAGAAGACGCACCGGGCGCCGGAGGGCGCTTGATGACCTTCGGCCTCCATGAGTTGCCGGCCTGCGGGTGGTCGACTTAGGGGCAGTCCACCACCCGACCAAAAGCAGGCCCGTGTAGGCGGCGCGCCGTATTCCGCGCGCGCCACATGTGAGTATTCGGCGGCGTTTAGACCGCCGATGTTGACGGGACCCGCCTACATCATTGGCGGGTCATAGCCTGGTGGGGGCGCGGTGCATGCGCGAGTGAATCGTGTACCCCCACCCATAGGTCAGTCAAGAATCACCGTGGTGGTTTTAGCCGGTAAGAGTCCGGCACACTCCTCCGTTTTCCCCGGACGGGGGATAATCCATGAGGACTTCCCCAAGTTAAAAAAAAAAAAAAAAAGATTATAATGGGGAGCGGTGGGGATTGACGTCGACTAATCCATTCTACCATCGATCGATGCCGTCGATCGACGATCGATCGATTGGTCTGGTAACACCCTTATTCTTATACTCTTGGTTACCTAAAAAATATCTTGAGGCATTTACAATATTTTTAAAACCCCGCAATAATAATGGATGTTAAAAGTGAACAGTTTATCGAAAATCTCATTATTTCAGAACAAAACGGTGACTGACAGTAACAGTGACACTGACAGGCGCCGTATTGCAATTCTTACACTGAAATTGCACCGTTTTATTGGAAATAATGTCACAAATAATGATTATTTATTATTTTCCACTTACTTGTCTGCCAATTTGGTAGATCTGTTAATGTCACTTTTCATTTCCTTTTTTTTATAAACACAAAATGGGCAACGAGATGAAACGAAAATGTGTTGTTTTGAATTTCGAGATATTTTAGCTATGCGGGGGTTTAAAAATATGGCAAGTAGGTATATCAATCTACTCCTGCTAATGTATTCTCCACATTGGAAAATATTTTAAACCCTCTAAATGTCATTTTTTTTTCATACAAATGATTGTATGGATCACGCCATGATTCTTTGTCCAACTGGTCGGATGTGGCAGATCCTACTTGATGCACTTCAAAATTTACAGTCAAAAACGTCGTATCCGACGTATAAAAGTGAAAAAAAATCCATGTAATAAAACCGACAGTAGGATATTATGACACACATTCCAAAATGCATAATCCTAACTCACAAGCATTTTTATTACACTTTTAAAACTTAAATTACTCTGCCTGGAAAGTTGCATATTTTTAGATCCTACATTATTGATAGGGCGCATCGAGATTGTTATATTTTTTGAGAGACAACGGGGTCTACCCTGCCACAACACTGTATAAAAATAAAGAATAGACAAGATTTTTAATGTTTTTTATTACTCGTATTGGCATGACTCGTGGTGTATTTAATTAATGTTGTCACAGAACTTGTCTGCATGCGATTTCGTCTGCTTGTGTGCTCTGTAGCGATGGCGGGACAGCTGCCGTGCAGACTTGAACGCCTGAGGACATTTGTCACACTGTAACAAGAATGATTATTTACTTAATATTAGCACATTGTATTACAGAATAAGCACAGTATATACATATGAGTACTACCGTACAGTAGCGATACGCTCCGCCTCCCTGCGAAACTGTTCCTCACCTCTCCCCGCGTCGAACTACTGCTCTGGGAACTGCTTTTAGTTCGAGCAGCGCGTAGATACGCACACACACGCACGTATTTGTACAGTCTGTTATTTTCGTAGTAGTGTAACCTATACAACTACCAAAATATGTACTGTACAAATTTGTGCATGTGTGTTTTATTATGTCGTTTCGTTTCTATGGAGTGACGTGGGTGTGATATAAGGCTAGTATTTTGTAATTAATCTCTATCAGCACGCCAGTGGTCAATGAAACGGTAAACAATTAGACTATTTTCTCCTACACCTTCTATTTTTTTTTATTTATCTATTCTTGTAAATGCAAATTGTTAACATTATTTTTTATAAAAGAGTATGTATGGAGTTTCTTGCCCATTCTTCAACATACGAAACTACCTTTTGCATTCCAAATGGCAACTGAGCATTTCTCAAAAAAAATGCACCTTTCTAATAGTTAAGTACTAAAATAAAAATGTTGAATTAAACTTATTTTTTTAATTTTAATTTATAGATAGATGTCTAAAGATTCTAAATATGAGGTTTATTTTAAGGTTTAATTTGCAGAAAAGCAGAGAAATATAAATAAATAAACAAAAGGCGGAGAAATATTCCTATTTTGTTACCTTCAATCTATTACGTTAATTAAAGCACCAAATTAATTTCGAGTAGTTTTATTGATTAACATAGGGTGAAATAACCATAATTTTACGTGTCTTTAAAAAAAACTGTTAACATGTATAGTAAAATGTTAAATAAAAGCTGTCATAGCTCCTTTACGTTACTATTTGGCCACAACTTTGTTTTAAAATCACAGCAAAGAAGCTATATGTTGTTTTATTTTTATTTTATATGTCTACATAAGAAATAATAATGCACACCTTTGTGCTTTTATCGTAAAAATTACAAGTTATGATTAAAAAATGTACATTTTGAAAATAAATTCGTGTCCGCTTTTATGGGACAGTAACAAAAATGGAATACTGGTAACAAACTAGGATTTTATAAGCCTAGTGTTCACAGCAGTTCAAATTAAAATAATATTGACCTGTCTATAAAATTTATTATATTATAAATAAATAATGAACTGTAGTCAAAGTTAAATTAAACATTTTTCGTTTCTATAACATCTTTATTTAATTAGAAACTAAATATTCAAATTTACTTAAGTACATTTAATTATTCATAATAATCATCTAACCATTTCCTAGATTAGGAATACGGCCCGATCGCCATACAGCTAATCTCTGTTCCTTATTTTTAGTTCTCCTATCTTTTTCACTCCCTGAAAGAAAAAAAGCAATCTGTTAATTTCAGAACTGTTCTATGATTTACTTACTTTGCCGAGAACAACAGTTATTTTGAAGCTCAGCCCACCAAAGCAAAAGGAATATCATGCAGCAGTTCTCTCTTAACTCTGACAACACTTTTAGATAAAATCCAGTAGAAGAAGAAGAAGTATTCAAAAGCTGCATTTTTTTTAAGTAAATTTTAATGAAACTAACAGAAAAAAGACAAACAAAAAGCTCACAGTGAATAAATATTATAAAATATCAAATCGGTATAATATATAAAAAAAAACCAAGCAGTAATGAAGCCCTCAATAATATTAAATATATTTATTATTTATAAACAGACAGTCAATACTCAGCCTAATGATTTCCTATTTTGTTACCCTCTTTTTCATTTATACGTTACCACACAAAAGTAACAAAAAAAGAAGTAACAAATCAAGTACAGCATTTTATTTAAATTGTAAACAAATGCAACTCAAAGTATTACTCGTATATCGATTTGCTTAACGAAATCAAGATTGAGAGCTGTAATGGTAGTAAAAGTGAAATAACAATAAAATCTGTACTTACCTGTGTTTTCTGGGTAACAAAGCTGGGATTTTTTTCTGACCGCTAATTAGACCAACGACTTTCTTGGTTCGCGGGCACAGAAAAAAACTGTTAAAATTTAAACAAGTTGGATACCAAGCTTGCTAGTGCTGCCATTATTCTAACTTATGTTTGTACCAATCGATTTTGTCTGATATTTTTCCAAAATTATGGTAACAAAAACTGGAATTTCTAAAAGGAACTTTTTACGGGACAAGTTTAAATCATTAATTAAAAATATATTTATCAAGTAATGCCAAAAATGGTGTTTTAAAGTGAATAGTGACTTATTGTTATAAATAAATAATATTTGTTATTTTTGCAATGAACATGCCTTCTCAAAGAAAGATCGATGGTTTGGTAAGATATTGAGATTGGGACACGTCACTTTTCATACAACTAGGTGAAACGGATTTTTGATTTAATATTTTTAATTAAAAAATCTTAATGTTTTAATGTCTTTTTTGTGGTTTTTTATTATAAATAATAGTTTTACTGCTTAGACCAATTATAAAAAAGGAGTAATGATCTATGATTTAGACAAAAAGAAATAAAAAAAAAAAAGGACAGAGGCTATAGTCGATTGTGCAATTATTTTGAGAAATGCTCAACTAGATTCAAATTTTACAATATGACGTGCAAAAGTGCCTTGTAATGGTCTAATTGAAATAAATGATTTGACTTTGACTTTTACCTGTCATGGGTGCGTTCACAAATATGCAAACTCACATACACAAAGAAATGGCATGGTAAGTCAGTTTATAGTGTTTCGTTTGTTCCATAAAAGTGACATTAAATGTCACTATTATGTGGAACAAAATTAAATATTAAATAAATGGATTTTATTAAATATTCCGTCCAGTGGCGTAGCGTGGGTGGGTAGCGGGGGTGAATGCGAAAACATTCACCCCCCCCCCCCCTTCCCCCAAACTCTAACAGTCCGATTTCAATGATTCTTTTACCTTTCTGATACCGTACAGTTTGTCCCATAGAAAATCATGAAAATATTCCCCCTCTGGGTGGTAAATTATGGGATGACTCAATTTGTTTGGTCTTACTGTTCCTATTATTTGGTTTGATAAGAAAAGAGCACTGTCGGCGACGAGATCCACGAACAACAATAATGTATGTAGTATAGGGCGCTAATTAGATTTAAATGTTTGTTATTTTTTCTTATAAGGTTCTAATTAGTACATAAGGGTGTATTTACGTAATATTTTAGCGATTCATTCTAATAAGACTGGTTATTTGATAGTTGTAAAGTAAAAGTTTGATCTCAAGTAACTTTGTCCAAATAATTACGTAACTTGAAACAGTGATTTTTTGTTTGTGTACATAGCGATTTGATTTTAGTCTTAAAAGTTAGATATTGATTTAAAAATGTACATACAAAAGGTTTCATAAGGATAGAACTTACCAATTTAAAGTTATAACAAAAAATGTAAAGTGAAAATTGCGAATCACACATTTTTACGAGTTTTTGTTCTAGGATTTTTTTATTAAGTTATTAAATAGTTAAGATTTGTGTTTTATTTTATTAATTAGGTTCATAATTAGTTAATAAGATAAAAATTGTAAGGATTTATTGAAATAAATAAATAAAATAAGGGGTCCAAAGTTTTCGGCTAAGGGAAAATTGACGAGCAAAACAGGCCCAAATTACGCGGACCTCTGTCCGGTAAGGCAGGCCGGTATATAAGGCGAGCCATTTTTCGGTTCGAGTCAGTCGCAGCTCAGCCGTTGAAGAGGCAACATCAAGAAAAGGGAAGCAAGCCGAAAACTGCGGACAAGAAAGGTTCAAGAAGAATATCTGCGTTTTATTTGCCTGCGCCGCCTCTTCAACTCCCCGTCTCTCCCGTGGTCCTTGTGGGTGGTGCCCACGAACACATACGCATTCAGGGGTGCGTGGTGACGTACGTCACCAGCAAACAGTTCGTCAAAAAACGTACGTCAAACAAACGTTTGGGAGATTGTCCCAGGGTGCCTGCGGGTACTGACCATACCCCAGCCGCCCGAAACAGTTGGTCCTTCGAGATCCGGATCCCTGCGAGAAGAGTACAGAAGAGTTCAGAAGAATCAGAAGACTGCGTTCAAGATGCCGGTAACCAGGTCGCAGAAGGATGCCCCCTCACGCCCCGAGTCCCGTCCCTCTGAAAAGGACGCGACAGAAGGAACGTCGGGGTCAGAAGGGGTCACGTCAGCGTCAGCGTCATCGGGAACTGCAACTACAACAGACACGAACACTTCTTCAGGCACCGCGACAACGGAAGGTACTACAGAAACTGAGACCACGACTGCGACTGAAACCACGGCGGCTTCTGATAAGAAGAAGGAAGATGCCGCAAGAAAGAAGATGGCCAAGAAGACCCCAGAAGATGTTCCGGAAAAGGGTGATTATGGCTCCGCCACGACCCTGAAGCCGAAGGGGGTCGGTCGTCGTGCCAGGTCCACGAAGACCATGAGTTCCTCGGCCAGAAGACGCGAGCTGGCAGCCAGAGAAGAGGTTGCACGCTTGGAGCTGAAGCAAGCACAAGCTGAGGCGAAGCTGGCCCGTGTCAGATTAGAGCTGGCGCAATCTGAAGATGAGGACTCCGTGGATGAAGACCAGGAAGATAGAACAGCACAGGTGCAGAACTGGATCGAGACATCCGTGCTGGATGATGGGAACAAAGAACAGCCAGAGCTACGAGATCAGCGCCCACCAGAAGAGCCACAGAAGGTGAAGCCAGAAGAGAACTCTTCAGCGGGAAGGGCTACGATCGAGATTCAAGCGTTGGCGACGGCGTTGAAAGAAGCCTTCACCACGAAAGGAGGACCAGCAGCGCAACCGAAGTACATCCACGAGTTACCCTACTTCGACGGCAACAGCAGCGAATGGCTGGCCTTCAAGGTGGTCTACGAAGATACCGCACCGATGTTCAACGAAGTTCAAAACATGGCTCGACTAAGAAGAGCACTGAAGGGCAACGCAAGAGAAGCTATCAAGAGCCTGCTGTACTCTGAAGCATCTCCGTTGGAAGTCATGCAAGCCCTCAGAAGAAGATATGGAAGACCTGATGCGCTGGTGCTGGCAGAATTGGATAAGGTAAAGGCGTTATCGAAGATCTCTGAAAATCCCAGGGATATATGCGTCTTCGCGAGCCAGATCAACAACAGCGTAGCAGCAATAAAAGGATTGAAGAAACCGCAGTACCTGCATTCGCCTGAGATGGTGAAGCAAATCATAGAGAAGATGCCTACGATTTTCAAGTTCCGATGGTACGACTTCACTTCAGCATCAGAAGAAGGCGAGTTCTCCGACCTGACGATGGTATCCAGGTTTCTGAACATAGAAGCAGACAAGTGTGGAGCCTTCGCGACTTCAGAAGAGAAGAGTGGATTCAAAAGGACTCAACGACAGGCGACGCATTCAACGAAAGAAAGGGAAAAGGACTCAAGACAATCAGAGAAGACTTGCCCCGTGTGTGAGGGCGAACACTTCATCATCGAATGTCAGAAGTTCCAGAAGGCGTCAGTGCAAGATCGTTGGGCAATGGTAAAGAAGAGTCGCGTTTGCTTCAAATGTCTTCAAGGGAAACACAGGAAGGAGAGCTGCAGAAAACCACCGTGCAAGGAATGCAAAAGGTGGCATCATCATCTGCTGCACGTCGAGTCAGAAGAAAGGACCTCGGGAGAAAAGAAGACGGAGACACAAGAGGTGGCAAACGTCATGGCATCGGTAAACGCTGTGAATAACGCAAGGGCGTACCTGAAGATCGTTCCAGTAGAAGTCTTCGGGTCAAAAGGATCAAAGAAGATATTGGCCTTAATGGATGAAGGGTCAACAGTGTCACTTCTGGATCAGAAGGTGGCAGAAGAAGTCGGCGCTCAAGGAAATAAGGAAGAACTAGTCATCGAAACAGTGGGGGGCAGGCTCATAAGGAAGACGGACTCTCAGATGCTGGACCTGACGGTGAAGGGGGTTCATCGGGGAAGCAAGAAGACCCTGAAGAGAGTTCGAACCATCGACGAGTTGAAGCTTGCGCCACAGTTCCTAGAAAAGAAAAGGATCGAAGAATGTCGACACTTGAAGAAGATCGCCGACTCGATATACTATGAAGGGGAGTCACCACAGCTGCTCATCGGGCAAGATAATTGGGAGCTGATCGTGACTCGAGAAGTAAGAAGAGGGAAACCAGGAGAACCAGTTGCTTCAAGAACAGGACTTGGATGGGTACTCCACGGGTCAGACACCGGAGGCGGAAGAGCGGTACACTTCCTCAACACTTGTCTACATGTCAGCACACCAGAAGAAGAAATGCATCAAGCCATCAAGGATCACTTTGCGATCGAGGCGCTGGGTGTGCAACCACGAAGACCTACTACGGACTCTGAAGGAAGGGCACTCGCCATCCTAGAGAAGACTTGCAGAAGACTTGAAGATGGTCGATTCGAAGCTGGACTTCTGTGGAAGAACGAAGAAGAACAGATGCCAGAAAGCTACATGTCTGCCAGGAACCGGTTGATCAATATCGAGAAGAAGATCGACAAAGACCCTCAGTTGAAGGCAGAGTACAGCAAGCAGATTCAGCATCTAATCGACAGCAAGTACGCAGAAGAAGCACCTGAAGGACAAGAAGACTCCAAGAAGAAATGGTTCCTCCCTCACTTCTCCGTGGTGCATCCATTGAAAAAGAAGATAAGGATTGTCTTCGACGCTGCAGCGAAATCAAAAGGAAGAAGCCTCAATGACGCATTACTACCAGGACCAGATCTACTACAGTCACTCTTCGGGGTATTACTAAGATTTCGACAGGGACCGTTAGCAGTGGCAGCCGACATAAAAGAAATGTTCCTGCAAGTCCGCATTCGATATGAAGATAGAGATAGCTTGAGGTTCCTGTGGCGCGGGGATCGACGCGACGTGTCGCCGAAGGAGTACAGGATGACATCGGTCATCTTCGGCGCGACATCATCTCCGAGCACAGCGATCTACGTCAAGAACCGTAACGCAGCGGACTACAGGGACCAGTATCCAGAGGCAGTAAGGGCGATCGAGCTGAACCACTATATGGACGACTACCTGCACAGCTTCCATTCAGAAGAGAACTTCAGAAGAGTGACAGCTCAAGTAGACTACATACACAAGAAGGCGGGCTTCGAACTCAGAGGATGGGCATCAAATCAACCCGAGTTGCTGCAAGACGTGAAGAGTGAAACGACCGAGAGGACAGAAGTAAACTTAGGCGAGAAGGAAGAGAAGACACTGGGACTACGTTGGTTCACAGAAAGGGACTCCATCGGCTTCAGGGCAAACCTCAGAAACACGCCAGAAGAAATAGCTCAGGGGTTCAAAGTGCCTACGAAGAGGGAAGTCACCAGCGCCGTGATGTCAACTTTCGACCCACTAGGATTAGCATCACCGGTTCTCGTCCAGGGCAAGAAGCTGCTTCAGAACATATGGCGGAGCGGCGTCGGTTGGGATGATGAGATAGAAGAAAGGGAGTACGAGGCATGGAAGACTTACCTGGAGAAGATGAAGCTACTTCAAGACCTGCAGGTTCCTAGATGCCTGGCGCCACATCGCACCGAGGGGGAGCTGCACACGTTTACGGATGCAAGCGAGACAGCGTATGCAGCGACGGTTTATTGGAGGACAGAAGATGAAGATGGGACTTACCACGTCAGCTTAGTGGCGGCGAAAGTAAGAGTCACTCCACTGAAGCCGGTGTCGATCCCGAGACTCGAACTGCAGGCGGCCCTCCTTGGAAGCAGACTGGCACATTCGGTGGAAGAAGAAATGGACCTTAAGGTGAAGAAGAAGGCTTATTGGACGGACTCCAGCATCGTACTTACGGATCAAGACGGACCCGAGAGCATTCAAGACGTTCGTGACTCATCGCTTGGCGGAGATAGAAGATCTCACCAAACCACAAGATCGGTGGGTGCCTACTGCGCAGAACCCTGCAGATGACGCAACGCGCGACGTACCGGAACACTTCAGCTGCAATCACCGATGGTACACCGGACCGAAGTTTCTAAGAAGAGAAGAAGTTCATTGGCCAGCGGCAAGAACCTTCAAGAAAGAAACCACCGGAGAAGAAAAAGCAGCGGACGTCGTGGCGACAGCGAGCACTACTCACCCATCACCAGATCCTGAGAGGTTTTCGTCATGGAAGAGACTTTGGCGAGCCACAGCGAGAGTACTGCAGTTTATACAACTCTGCAGAAGAAAAGAGAAGGTCAACGTCAGTAAAGAAGATCCCACCTGGAAGATAACGAAAGAAAAGAAGGCGAAGATTATCGAGAAGCGACTTCGACCGTCAAACATACCAGCAAGGAACTACATCCCGTTGGGTGCAGAACTACTAGAGCAAGCTGAAACCCTATTGCTACAAAGAAGTCAAGATAGAAGCTTCAAGGAAGACATCAGGTGTCTGCAGCAAGGGAAGCAATTAGAGGGCAGCAGCAAGTTGAAGAAGCTCGACGTAGTACTGGAAGAAGGACTCCTACGACTGAAAGGAAGAATCGACGCGATACAGGGTGTCACCAGAGACTACAAACGACCCATCGTGCTCGACAGCAAGGACAAGACAACACGACTCATCATAGAAGAATTCCACTGCCGCTTCAATCACGGGAATCATGCAACAGTAATGAACGAAGTAAGGCAACGCTTCTGGATACTGGGACTGAGGTCAGCAATAAAGGCGGTTCAACATCAATGTCAATGGTGCAAGATAAGAAAAGGAAGACCGCAAGAACTACCGACGGGCAACTTACCTGCTGAGCGTTTGATGCACGGAAACCCTCCATTTACGTGCACCGGCGTAGACTACTTCGGCCCGATGACAATCACCGTAGCAAGACGTCACGAGAAAAGATGGGGTGCGCTGTTCACATGCTTAACAACTAGAGCTGTGCACATTGAGATAACTCCATCCCTCTCCACCGACAGTATGATTATGGTGCTACGACGATTCGCCGCGAGAAGAGGAATGCCGAAGACCATCTACACCGACAACGGGACCAACTTCGTCGGCGCCAACAAAGAACTGAAAGAGGCGCTAGAAACACTCCCTTTTTAAACCAGGGTAATTTGATGAGAATGTCAGCACGGAGAAAACTCCATTTGGCTACCCTGCTCTTTGGCATAATTCTCACTAAAACACCGATTTACCTGTATAATAAACTATCTTGGTCGCGTGATGTTAACAGAATTAAAACCAGAGCATCCACCTACCTGATGTTAACTCCAACGCATCGAACGGCTGCCTTTCGCGGTTGTTTTAAATTCGCTGCCACTCGCTGCTGGAACGATTTGCCACCTCCTTTTCGTGCTATAAAAACAGTACATACCTTTAGTTTAAAATATAAAAAACACCTACTACAAAAACAAAAGGACAATAGTAGCTGAAGTATTTTACCTTTGGTTTGCACGTAGCTGGCTATCTGGTGACCTCAGCGAAACACGGTAGCGAGTGTCTTTTTCTTTTATTCCTTTTAATTATATAAATCACATTATTTGTTTTTTGTTATTCCGTGTTGTCCGCCTCAGATCAAGTAAAAAAGGAAGTTGTCCGCAACTCTGCATTAACTTATGATAAAACTCTTTTTCGCTTTGAAAACTAAGACGACCCACTGACCAGATTCCCTGTCTTGATTCACACCACACATAAAAGATTAGGGTACATAATTTTATGATTATCCATGAACTTAAACTACTACTTTACAATACACTAACACTTTTCATCAATGTTGTCAATTTGAGGCGGCGTCGGCGTCCCTTTGTTTGTCACTGTCACAACGCTAGCGGCATAGACAAGACAAACATTGTGGTAACGCTGGCGTTGGCAGATAGTTGCAAAATTAAACAATGCAAAATTATCATTATCACTTTTATTTATTTATTGCGTACTTTTATTTATTTATTGTATTTAATAACTTTATACATATAATTGATAGATAAGTCGGGTTTACATATTCTTTACAGAAGGTTATCCTGCTTATTTTTGTTAGATATTTATTATTATAATTTTGTTTTTTATTTATTTACCTTTTAGTCGTGACTGTGGCCGCCCGTGGCATCTCTGCAAGGCCCTGTCAGAATACCAGCGCTGCGACATTTCATGTCGTAGCATTGTGCTGAGACAGGAGCCTTTTTGGTCTCGTACAGGTTATATGTCTTTTTTTTATGTGGTATCATTTGTTTATGTTTCGGTTTACCTGTACGAGGTTTCAAATAAACAATTTTTCTTTCTTTCTATTTTTCTAAACAATGAAACAAGAAGACCTCACCTCAGAAGCAGAGAAGATCGGCGTGCAGTGGAAAT
The DNA here is from genome assembly GCA_947361185.1 of Charanyca ferruginea. NCBI lineage: Eukaryota > Metazoa > Arthropoda > Insecta > Lepidoptera > Noctuidae > Charanyca > Charanyca ferruginea. The sequence continues at coordinate 2,798,891 of OX376080.1, forward strand.
TCATCCCTCCTGGTGCACCAAACATGGGCGGTGCATGGGAGCGTCTGGTGCGATCAATAAAAACCGCACTAGGCGCCACACTCAACGAGAAGCATCCACGTGAGGAGGTACTTCACACCCTCCTACTAGAGGCCGAACACATAGTCAACTCCCGGCCTCTCACCCACATCTCCGAGAACCCTGAAGAAGAAGCACTCACGCCTAACCACTTCCTCATTGGGCGATCATGCGGCGCAGCGAGAATCGGCAGCTTCGAGGACAACGAGCTCGTGGGCAAACACACCTGGAAGGCCACGCAGCGACTTGCCGATCACTTCTGGCAACGTTGGCTGCGCGAATACCTGCCCACTCTACTGCCGAGGAAGACGAAGGGAAGACCCAACGCCGCAGACCTGCAAGTCGGAGACATCGTGTTGATCGTCGACCACAGCCTACCGAGATGCACCTGGCCACGTGGCAGAATTCAGCGGGTGTATCCTGGACCGGACAGGCGGACAAGGATCGTCGACGTCGAGACGCGAGGAGGTGTGCTGCGAAGACCCAGTTCGAGAGTGGTGCTGTTGGTGCCGGGAGTATCGCCGAGCCAGAGGGATGGTGCGACGCACGAGGGGGAGACTGTCGGCGACGAGATCCACGAACAACAATAATGTATGTAGTATAGGGCGCTAATTAGATTTAAATGTTTGTTATTTTTTCTTATAAGGTTCTAATTAGTATATAAGGGTGTATTTACGTAATATTTTAGCGATTCATTCTAATAAGACTGGTTATTTGATAGTTGTAAAGTAAAAGTTTGATCTCAAGTAACTTTGTCCAAATAATTACGTAACTTGAAACAGTGATTTTTTGTTTGTGTACATAGCGATTTGATTTTAGTCTTAAAAGTTAGATATTGATTTAAAAATGTACATACAAAAGGTTTCATAAGGATAGAACTTACCAATTTAAAGTTATAACAAAAAATGTAAAGTGAAAATTGCGAATCACACATTTTTACGAGTTTTTGTTCTAGGATTTTTTTATTAAGTTATTAAATAGTTAAGATTTGTGTTTTATTTTATTAATTAGGTTCATAATTAGTTAATAAGATAAAAATTGTAAGGATTTATTGAAATAAATAAATAAAATAAGGGGTCCAAAGTTTTCGGCTAAGGGAAAATTGACGAGCAAAACAGGCCCAAATTACGCGGACCTCTGTCTGGTAAGGCAGGCCGGTATATAAGGCGAGCTATTTTTCGGTTCGAGTCAGTCGCAGCTCAGCCGTTGAAGAGGCAACATCAAGAAAAGGGAAGCAAGCCGAAAACTGCGGACAAGAAAGGTTCAAGAAGAATATCTGCGTTTTATTTGCCTGCGCCGCCTCTTCAACTCCCCGTCTCTCCCGTGGTCCTTGTGGGTGGTGCCCACGAACACATACGCATTCAGGGGTGCGTGGTGACGTACGTCACCAGCAAACAGTTCGTCAAAAAACGTACGTCAAACAAACGTTTGGGAGATTGTCCCAGGGTGCCTGCGGGTACTGACCATACCCCAGCCGCCCGAAACAAGCACTAAGAAGAGAAAAATAAAACTTTTTATTAAAAAAAAAACAATGTTTCGTACACTTGCGGTTTCGTTTGGTACGTAACATAAGGCTCGATTTGGGGTTAATTAGCAATTAGGTTGTTGACACCATTAATCAATAATTCCAAAATATAACTTATCTTAAAATACACTTTATTTTAGCCCCGAAAACCCGATTAATTTTCAATTAACTGTACAATTCCATTTTAAGTTGCTTTAAAATCAATGAATAGTTAGTCAATTGAGTTCGTAAATAAGTGACATCACAGGCCGCTATTGTCATACAAAATCTATGGAGGAATCTCGTTTTGACAGCTCATAAAAAGTACCTTGTCAATTGATTGGTGGTGTCAAGTAGGTACCCAATTGCAAAAATCGTGGCGTTGCCGCCGCCCCCTTTCGTATGCCACTGATTCCATCATATTTTCATTAATTATGCACCTTGCTAAGTTAAAACCGTACAGATCGATCAGTCAAAAGCTTAAGCTACGCTAGCCGCGGTCGGCCTGCGGATGGGTGATCCCTTTCATACAGAGTTCACTCCGTGCCTCGGAAAGCACGTAAAGCCGTTGGTCCCGGCTGTCATTTGTAGATCTTTGGCAGTCGTTATGGGTAGTCAGAAGCCAGAAAGTCTGACAACCAGTCTTACCAAGGGGTATCGTGTTACCTAGTAACTGGGTTGTGGAGGTCAGATAGGCAATCGCTCCATGTAAAACACTGGTATTCAGCTGCATTCAGTAAGACTGGAAGCCGATCCCAATATAGTTGGAAAAAGGCTAGGTAAAAGATGATGCACCTTGCTAAGATTCCACTGTCCGTCCGTATGTCAGTCAGCGGGCAGTATCTTTAGAACCGTTATAGGTACACTAGACACTTGAATTTATTACAGAGTGTCTAGGCACACACGCGACACTCCATAGAAACGACAAGATATAATTGCCTACACTACTACTAAAGCAACAGACTGTACAGATACGTGCATGTGTGTGCTTGTCTACGCGCCAGTACGATCAAAAACGCAGTTCTCAGAGCAGTCGTTCGACGCGGGGAGAGGTGAGGAACGGTTTCAGAGGGAGGCGGAGCGTGTCGCTACTGTGGAGTGGGGGAGTACCTAGAGAGACTGAAAAGCGATTTGGTTCTGGCAGATGTTGTTGGTGCTCGTAGGTCACAGTTCTAACCTAACCTAACCATGTCGGATCCGCGATACGAGACGTAATAATAATAATATAATATTATGTGGGGACATTTCACACATGACCCGGTACTATGGGTGTCAGACGGCTGATATACATACACAAATACATTTTATTTTTTTCATTTTTTTTTTCATTTATATAGATATATATTTTATTAGTTATATAGTTTTGTTTATGTACTTTACCTATTTTGTTATATTTTTTATATGCACCTGCCGTGTTATCTCTTCACCACCCTGGGTTGACTGGTAGAGAATGCCTAAGGCATTAAGTCCGCCTTTGTACCTTTGTGCATGAAGTGTAAATAAATAAATAAATAAATTATATAGATAAACAACACCCAGACACAAAACAAACACAAGTGCTCATCATACAAATATTTACTCTGGTAATGCAAAGCATTCGCAGCAGTCGAAAGCATTTGATTAAATAATTCTTCTAAACACTCCGAATTTGTTCCAGAACTATTTTAAAATAGAAGTAGCGAAGTACAGGTATACAGAAGTCACCTGCACGGTAGCGACAGTCCGATGACTCTCAATATGTTGGAGCAGACACCGGCGGCTGTGATACGAAGCGCCGCACTCGTCGCAACTGAACGGACGCTCGAATGTGTGCATGCGACGCTCGTGAAGCTGCAGAAAGAGATGGATGCACTCAAGAAGGTTATAGATAAAACTGGAGGCAACATTCTTAAGGCCTCTGCCTCGAATCTTGCGGGCAGCGGGGCGGCGGCGGGCGGGCAACGCAGACCCGTTCTCGAAACGGGCGGGCAGATCGAGCGGCACTATAGCGGCGTAGTGTGTTCGTGGTTGTGTCGTCGAGATATTTGTTTTTATTCACGAACGAAATGTTTGAACAACGGCGACAACATCTTTTTGATTCAAAATTTCCTAACGCTGAAAATAAATTGCACAACACTGCAGTGCAGACGCGCGGGCGGTCACCGCTTGCCTGGAGTGCACCGCTCGTTGACCGCCCCGGCGCCGCTCAGTCACCGCTGTTTTTGAGGGCCGGTCCATTTGATTATACGCATTAGAACCTGCCGTCGCCGCGCCGCCGCCGCCGCCCCGCTGCCCGCAAGATTCGAGGCAGAGGCCTATTACCGAAGTGAAGACGACTGTGGCCAGCCGTTCTCTTTCTGAATGCATACACAAGAACGAGACAGTGTTTTCTTTTCAACCGACTTCAAAAAAGGAGGAGGTTATCAATACGTCTGTATTTTTTTTTAGTGCTTCCCGTGTGGTCCCTTCTTAAATTGGTCCAGTTCTGACCACGGCATCTATGACAAAACCGTATAAGTCTTAAATTTGCATTAAGTATGTGCGCGATTTGTTACGCGATTTCTCAGGCAAACGTAAACCGATTTTGAAAATTCTTTTAATTTTTTATTTTTTTTATAGATAGGGTATGCTTCAGGGGTGGTCCCATATAAATTTTATCGAAATTGATTCAGCACTTTTTGAAAAATCAACAAATACCCAAAAATTTTACATAGACGACGTTTTAGTTTCATCAATCTTTGTAGTACCTAGTTAACTTTCAATCTCTTCTTAATAGATTTGAATAAGAAGGAGGTACTAAAAAGCGGAAAATAAAAAGCTTTTTACAAAAAAGACAACCGCCTTCAAAAAGTGAAAAATAACTTTAGCACAGAACACACATTGACTTTAGTTTCGGAAGTCGGTGGCAATACAAAACAACAAACAGAACAAAGCCACTGAATTTCGAAACTAAAGTCAATATGTCGTCGGTGCAGTGGTAAAGTAGCCAATCTGCCATTTTGGTGTTTTTGAGTTAAAAATGTCAATATTAATGTTTTTTTTTAATACATATTGTGGCAAAATATGGTAAACGTAACATTAAAATTGTACAAGATTTGGACAATCTTTCTGGTGCCAAAGTGCGAACCATACAATGTGTGCAATAGTAAACTGTCCTATGTGACGATAAGTTAGTTGACCAAGTCAAGCAATTTTCACTTTTCAAAAATATCACAATGCTCGACTAGCTTAAGTGGCAAATTGAACACTTTACCTTGGTACAAATTTATTGTAATGCTAAAATTCACAGTAATCAATTAGTCTAAGTGGCAGATTGAACACTTTACATTGGTAAAAATTTATTGTAATGCTAAAATTCACAGTAATCAACTAGTCTAAGTGGCAGATTGAATACTTTACCTTGGTACGAATTTATTGTAATGTTAAAATTCACAGTGATCAACTAGCCTAAGTGGCAGATAGTATATTTTACCTTGGTACAAATTTATTGCAATGCTAAAATTCACAGTGATCAACCAGCCTAAGTGGCAGATTAAATACTTTACCTTTGTTCTTTAAACAGCTGGTAATTTTTTCACACACTGGTCTAGTAACAAAACTGACCCAATAAAAAATTTAAATTGACTTTACTAGTCATCGGTCCAGTGGTCAAGAAGCCAATCTGCAAAAACCACTTTTTCCAGGAGAGCAAAAAGAATATTGAAATTGGTCCTGGAAATCGAAATCTTAACATATCTTTCTGAAATTTTAAATTTAGTATTAAAAAATAAATGTCCTAAACTTTATGTTAAATTAAATATTCCTTTATTATTATTTATGTAAATAAAGCAGATTGGTGACTTTACCGTGGTTACTTTAGATTTCAGTAATCTATTCTTATGTTTTAAAGTAGCCTATGTGGTAATTAGTCTAGTTTACCATGGATATTATTTACTATATAAAATGAGCCGGATGATGGTAAGTGGCCAAACTGCACTACAACAGGTACAATATTCGTGACATTTGCAGGAAATTGTAGATATTTAGGTTGGTATTTTAGGAAAGTAAGTGTTTATTGTATGACACAGAAATTAAAATAGAAACATTTGTGAAAAAATATTTATTTTTTCATTTATTTTAGTATGAAATTTAGAAAAAATGAAAAATAAAATGTTATTCGAAATATTCTTATTGAAAAACGTAATGAAGAATTATGTAAAGTAACATAAATTGGACTACCAATTTATGTTACTTATAAGATTCGTTATAAGTTTAGTTAAGTTAAGTAAACAGGGTTATTCGCTGCCCTCTGCGGCATCAGGCTCTGGAAGAGCGTCTCTTGTAGTTTCCGAATAAGGAAGATTAGCATAAAAGCTATGGTACATTTTTGGTATTTGTAAATCCGTGCATAACTTCATGAGATCTTGTTTCTTTTTTGAAGAGATCTTAAATCTTTCTGAGTACGCAGGTATCGGGGATAGGGAATCACTTTGCCTCTTCTTTTTTTTAAATTAATTTCTATAAAAGATTCATTTTTATCGAAACTTGTTTTCAAAAAGATCGTACTAGGCATTTGTTTTCTGTATTGTAACCAAACGGCATCATTTATTCCAAATTTTTCTTGTGAGGTTGAGGGTTTGCTATGAAATTGGTTTGTCATTCCAAAATCTTTAAAATCGTCGTGCTGTAATGACGTAACGGAAAAAGGTCGCGGGTTAGTTCTCTTCTTTCTAGTTATGATGTGCCATAATGTACGCATGAATGCAGGTTGATATTTCAATACTACCACGCTTCCCTTCCGTCTCATCCCACATATAACATTTTACATCTTGATTGCCCAAATTGTAGACGGTCAAATTGTACACCGCTAGACCTATGCAAACGGTGTTTAGCGTTTAAGGAAATGAGTAACGATGAAAGGAGCAAACATCATGATTCTCATACATTACATTTAGCTCGAAAAAGTGAAGCAAGACTATGTAGAGATGAAGATAAAGAGATAGCTCAAAGTGATGACAAAATACTCTCATTTAATTTTGATTTGGAAGCTGTTCTCAATACACCCAAAGGAGCATCTGGGCCTTTTTTTTATGTGCGTAAGTTAGCGGTGTACAATTTGACCGTCTACAATTTGGGCAATCAAGATGTAAAATGTTATATGTTGGATGAGACGGAAGGGAATCGTGGTAGTATTGAAATATCAACCTGCATTCATACGTACATTATGGCACATCATAACATTAAACACGCTAGAATTATGTCGGATGGCTGTGGAGGTCAGCAAAAAAATTATCATTTTAGCTCCATGTGTTTATTAACTCTTCAACAACATGCTAGTTTGCAGGTTATCGATCACAAGTTTTTTGAAAGCGGCCATACACATGGAGTGTGACTCCATCCACTCCAAAATTGAAAAGAAATAAAAAAATATACCTGTATATACTCCAGATGGTTGGACTCAGATAGTTCGGCTAGCTAGAACTAACCCGCGACCTTTTTCCGTTACGTCATTACAGCACGACGATTTTAAAGATTTTGGAATGACAAACCAATTGCATAGCAAACCCTCAACCTCACAAGAAAAATTTGGAATAAATTATGCCGTTTGGTTACAATACAGAAAACAAATGCCTAGTACGATCTTTTTGAAAACAAGTTTCGATAAAAATGAATCTTTTATAGAAATTAATTTAAAAAAAAGAAGAGGCAAAGTGATTCCCTATCCGATACCTGCGTATTCAGAAAGATTTAAGATCTCTTCAAAAAAGAAACAAGATCTCATGAAGTTATGCACGGATTTACAAATACCAAAAATGTACCATAGCTTTTATGCTAATCTTCCTTATTCGGAAACTACAAGAGACGCTCTTCCAGAGCCTGATGCCGCAGAGGGCAGCGAATAACCCTGTTTACTTAACTTAACTTAACTTATAACTTATAACTAAACTTATAACGAATCTTATAAGTAACATAAATTGGTAGTCCAATTTATGTTACTTTACATAATTCTTCATTACGTTTTTCAATAAGAATATTTCGAATAACATTTTATTTTTAATTTTTTCTCAATTTCATACTAAAATAAATGAAAGAATAAATATTTTTTCACAAATGTTTTTATTTTAATTTCTGTGTCGTATAATAAACACTTACTTTCCTAAAATACCAACCTAAATATCTACAATTTCCTGCAAATGTCACGAATATTGTGACTGTTGTAGTGCAGTTTGGCCACTTACCACCATCCAGCTCATTTTATATAGTAAATAATATCCATGGTAAACTAGACTAATTACCACATAGGCTACTTTAAAACATAAGAATAGATTACTGAAATCTAAAGTAACCACGGTAAAGTCACCAATCTGCTTTATTTACATAAATAATAATAAAGGAATATTTAATTTAACATAAAGTTTAGGACATTTATTTTTTAATACTAAATTTAAAATTTCAGAAAGATACGTTAAGATTTCGATTTCCAGGACCAATTTCAATATTCTTTTTGCTCTCCTGGAAAAAGTGGTTTTTGCAGATTGGCTTCTTGACCACTGGACCGACGATGTGTTCTGTGCTAAAGTTATTTTTCCCTTTTTGAAGGCGGTTATCTTTTTTGTAAAAAGCTTTTTTCTTATGTGTTGCCTTCACTTTTATCTATAAGCTTCTTGGATGCACTGCACTTGTTTTCAGTGTCATCTATTTTTATTTGTCCGTATGGTGTCGGACGTAAAGAATAGCACCATCCCATATCTTCCCGTGGGTGTCGTAAGAGGCGACTAAGGGACGTACCAGAGAATGGGCAGCAGCGTTCTCTGTGCATTTGTAACAACCATACTGCGATCGCCAACCCGCCTACCAAGCGTGGCGATCATGGCAAGACCCCCCCTTGGTGGAGGCCTTTGTCCAGCAGTGGACGTCTTTCGGCTGAAATGATGATAATGATGATGATATTTATTTCTGTGTATTAAAAACTACAGCTAACTTATAAAGGTGAATATACACCTGAGCATTTTTATGCAATATAACGTTCTTACGACTAGTACAATACAAATAAAAGCTCAAATCATAAAAGCACTCTTCTTCTCTTGTAATGTAACGTTCTTGCGAATGCTCGACGCTGTGTTCTACGTATTGCTCAAGGTGAGTGAGTATTTACCTGTAACAATTCTTTCTATTTTGCATTTACATTTCGTTTGAAATATCGAATCTGCAAGTGTGTCTTTTCTTGATGAAATGTTACACAAATCGGCTCGTTGGTCGGGAGTCATGTTCAATGTTCGGTTCGTGAGACGGTGACAGTGACACATTACAGCGGCTCGATGTTCTGTTACAAGTAAATGCTCAAGTGTATCTTCATCTTTAATAAGCCATAGTTTAAGAAAAATATTAAGAAAATAAAAAATATCATAAATTCATGTTATATAACAGTATTAACACTGACATAAGTTCCTAATTCTTTTTTTGTTACTACCCTTTGTCGTATCAGTGGATATATCAGTCTCTTTCCCTCACCTTGAGTTGAGCGCTATCCAGAGCGAGATAGCTGCAGTGTTGACAGTGTAGTTCTCTTGTCATACCGTGGTAGGACCTGCAGTGACGTTTCAGTTGCGTGGTGGAAATAAAACTCTTGCCGCAGAACTGGAATATTTAAGTCTCATTATTATGGAGTTACATTTTCTTTTAGAACTCTTATTTATTTAGTGTTTATTTCAACAAGAAAGACATAGTGACAAAAAAGACATAAAAAATATGTTAGTACAAAGTAATTACATTTTATTTAGCATATTCTGCTGGCTTTAGGCATCGGGTAGACATGTGTCTAAAGGCCTACGTAGACCGGGACGGCATGGCAAGGGATTTTGCCGTCAGTTAGCGCACATTAGCTGCTTAGATACCGCAGCATTCCAGCGCCTTGCCACAGCGTGCCGCAGCATGGCAAAGCACGCCTCGGCAGCCCCTGCTGCCAGATACACTTTTAGTCTTCAGTCTACCCCCGCCTCACTCCGTGTTATGTCACAAGTCACAACGAGCGCCGGAGTCCTTGGCATGCTGTTGCCTACCACAGTACGACACGGCATCCCGCCGCGGGAGCCCGTGGCACGTCTTTCAATACCGTGCAGTGAAATCCCTTTCGATGCCACGGCAACATTTTAAGGCATAGCAATTAATATCGTATTTCTATATCGATACGTTTGAATGTCCATTAGTAAAAAATTTAATCCCATGCCTTGCCGTCCCGGTCGGCGTAAGCCTTTAGAATGGATTTTCAAAGAATCATGGCGAGATCCATCGTTCATTTGTATGAATAAAATAAAATAATTTAGAGAATAAAAAAAAAAGATAAAATCATTTTAAATATTATTCAATGTGGAGAATATATTACGAGGAGTAGATTGATATATCTGCCATATTTTTAAACCCCCGCTTATTTAAAATATTTCGAAATGAAAATAACACTTTTTCGTTTTATCTCGTCGCCCATTTTGTGTTTAAAACAAGTGGCATTAACGGATCTATCAAATTGGCAGACAAGTGATGTGAATCGTTGTTTACACTGGCGGAGTAAAAAAAGTACATTGATTAATCAATATGTGTGACATTATCCATACTTCCATACTAATATTACACATGCGAAAGTAACTCAGTCTGTTACGCTTTCACGATGAAACGGCTGAACCGATTTTAATGAAATTTGGCATGAAGACAGCTCGAACCCTGGGGAAGGACATAGGCTACATTTTAATCCGCGACTTCATCTGCATCCACGATAACCGACATTCACGCGGACGAAGTCGCGGGAAAAAGCTAGTTTCCCATAAAACGATGCAATTCCAGAGTAAGAAACTGTCAGCCACCGTTTCGTTCTAAATTAATGAGATTTTCGTTAAACTATTCACTTTTAACATCCATTTTTTTTGCGGGGTTTTAAAAATATTTTAAATGCATAACGATATTTCTTAAAGATATTTATATTCCCAAGAGCATGGAATTAAAATTTCAACTTCTCTAAACATCTTTATTCTTTTTTGTACAAATCCTGCCATGATTATTTTTGTAGGTAACTAATATTTTCAGGACACTATTGGTGCTCTTACGTAACCTGCCTAACATTGACCCAACTCTCTTTCTGATGACGCCATAAAAGTCATCAACGTGGGCGTCTGCGAACATTTGATATGCAATCCAGAAGCCCCGAAAACTATCTTTCGCGATAGGGAATGCTCTGTCTCTTTCTAATAACCTTATTTTATTGAGACAGCATGCCCGGGCCCGGAAAAGAGACACGCTTTTTTAACGCATTTGGATCGGTATTTTCAATACAATATTAACGAAGGTTATATTATATCCGCTTAGGTGTATAGCGACAATAAGTAAAATGAAGTAAATTTTTAATCAGCCAAATTCAAATAAAAGTTGTATGCTTAGTTACGGCTAAGGGCCGAGTCACACCGGGATGGCAGCGGCTGCCAGCGGTTGCCAGCGGCCTCGCGCGACCTCCACACCCCACGCACCTAGTTAGTTAGTTAGTTTCTACATTCGGCAAGGAAACTCGGTGTGTTTGGAATGAACATGATGGAATTGGTTTTTATAGCACTTACGTGTAACATATCCCGTCACTATACCACAGAGAAATGGTGCGCTAAGTGATGCGACGGGCGTGAGTAGCGCGCGGCAGCCCGCGTCGCCGCTCGCGACCTTTTCAAGCTTTTCAAGCGATACTGGTTTTTTAGATGTGCAGATAAAGTTTAAAATTATTTCACACTGAAAGTGCTCGCCGCGCCGCTGCCGGCCGCTGCCATTCCGGTGTGACTCGGCCATAAGGCTGTACTGGTAGCAGGTTTGAATTGCCTCTGACTCTCAAACTAGGTAAGTTCCTGTTTTGAATATAAGCTCGTAGTTTACATACTAAAGTGTGCATAGAGTAATAGTTTAGGGTAGTTTAATAAATGGTTTAATACTTACTTCACACACAAAATTGAAACCCAAATGCAGTTTCGCATGACTGATGAAGCATTTCCAGTTACTGATCGACTTCTTACATATTTTACATTTCACTGGCCCTTCAGCATCCAATTTACCATCTACGATGTTTAAATATTGCTGTCTCTTTTCTTTTCTCGATAGTTTTTTGACAGTTTCGTCTGGCGACCATTTTGTTTCGCCGCCATCTTGATCTAACCTGTCAAATTCTATTTCTACTTTCAGTTCGTGAAATCCGTCGTTATTTTCGAAATCTGCGTCCATTTCATTGCTTGTGTTATGGTTTTCAATTATTGTTGTTATTATTTCATCGTTTTTTACTATATTTCCGCCATAACCAGTTGTGTTTTCAAAGTTTCTTTGGTAATTCAATTCTATTAATTTTTGTTCACTTTGCTGACTCGTATTTCGGAGTTGTCGAGCTATATGGACGTCCTGTTTGCATTTTTCGCAAATCTTTTGCGGAAAACCATCGTTAGGTTTAATCTATAAGAAGTAAAAGGATTTTACGTTACCGCCATTGACTAAACTCGGTAAAATTACTGTAACACACTAACAGCTTACACCTAAGCATCTCTAATTAATTTGATTGTCGGCTCATCACTCTCATTGTGGACACTAAACCGAAACTAGTCTAAGACTAGTCCGAAACCAATCGAGACTACTCCAAAACTAGTCGGCACTATAGCCCGCGCGTAAGTGCTTGTCATCGCCTGGGGTATGTGAGCGGTGAGACGGGAGAGGGCGCCTTAAGCGCTTACCACACGCACATAAGCTTCACCACAGTTTTGCCTGCGCAGGCCGATTTGTACACGGAACACGAACCGTATTTTACCAATCACACGCTCCGTGTTCCGTGTACAAACCGGCCTGCAAGATGCGCGGCGGTCGACGGCAGACTGAGTATTGCCTACATACCCCGCCTCACCGCTCACATAACTCAGGCGGCGACTAGCACTTGCAGACTAATAGTGCAAAACTAGTCCAAAACTAGTCCCAAACTAGTCGAGGTTAGTTCAAAACTAGTCAAAACTTGTCCAAAACTTGTCAAGACTAGTTCAAAACTAGTCGAGGTTAGTTCAAAACCAGTCAAAACTTGTCGAGACTAGTTCAAAACTAGTCGAGATTAGTTCAAAACTAGTCCGAAACTAGTTCAAAACTAGTCGAGGTTAGTTCAATACTAGTCAAAACTTGTCGAGACTAGTTTAAAACTAGTCGAGGTTAGTTCAGAACTAGTCCAAAAATATTCCGAAAAGACTCAGGCTAGTCATAAACTAGTTCGAAACTTGTCGCGTCTTTGTGACATTGTGGGAAGCTTCCGCACTCTGCATCGCTAAATACTATCTACCTATAGGTACATATTTTTAGAAAAAAATAATGTGATTTATAAAAAAAAATATGTTACCTGAATCTCGGGATTTTCATGAAATTTAGTATCTAAGCTAGCTAGATATTCTTTTTAAAAAACACGAAAAAAAAAACCAAGCAAAACTCGGTCGCCCAGGTATTTAAATAATACTAAGAAATAAAGGGCATTTTACTAAGGTATAGGTACATCATTGTTATACTACATTGTTATTCAATTACATCAAAGTTACGAACAATAGCAAAATAAGTCAATGAACTTTAAAACTTACTTTCAAACCAGTTGTAAGAAACAAAACATGGCTAAAGTTATCGTGTTCTTCAATATTTGTGAATAATAGCAATAAATGCTCTTGAGATAAACACAATCTGCACAGATCGTCACACATTTTGTAAATTATCTTGGTTCTTGTTAATTTCGTCAGTCGAGTATAGCAGGTTTTGACAGAAGCAGGGTGACCAGATGTGAATTAAAATTTCCTACCAATGTGTTGGAGTTGCCAGTTCCTTTTTATTAGAAAACAATTTTGCTTTCGGTCTGTTAGGTTAGGGCCGATGATTGTAGGTACTGGTCTCGTATTCAACAAATCACTAAATCTCCTTTTACTAAAATGACTGATTCTAAAAAATGTTCATAAATTGGGTTATTCCCTGAGTACCCCGATCTCCGAGGCCCCCGTCCCGGAGAACCCCGAATGCGGTAAATATGACTACATTTATTTTTTCTATTGTTTTCAAATTGTACGGTCGACATAAGAAGCGGTTAAATGCATGTGTTTGAAATACAAAAAAAGACGAAAGAATTTTATTTGAAATTTTGTACAATGTAAAAAATAGTTTTAATAGGGGAATTACAGTTCGATAAAAATGTATCCAAAATATTTTAATAAATGTTACAATTTTATCTAATCACACTTTTGATTTTCTATATTGTAAAAATGTGAAAAGTTTACTTTAGAGTTAACTTTTTTCTATGCTACATTATAAACAATTATTTAAATTATACTAACGTTTAATTTAGAAGGAAGCAGAGTAGAGAGGCTCTTGCCCTGCAGTGGGAAAATACAGGCTGAAAAAAAAGTATAATTAAGAGTAGATACCTATTTTGATTTTCTATAATGAAAATGGAACTATTGTAATAAAAATTAAAACCTGTGACTGCTCTAGGAGACTATATAATGTAGTATCTAATTATAATATTATTTATTTATTTAACCAAGCAAGATTTTTTCCTAATACTTTATTTAAGTTAAGTTTAAGTACATAGGTAATAAGAGTTTTTATTTAAGATATCGTCTGCTGACGGTACTTTTAAGCTAAAGCGACTTTAATTGCGTTAATCAAGATAACAATAAATCGGGATCCTCCGGGACGGGGGCCTCGGGGATCGGGGTACTCAGGGAATAACCCCATAAATTGACGTACCTACATTCCTAATGTCTGACAAAAAATTATATTCAGGAAAAGACAACCGCCTTCAAAAACTAAAAAGTGAAAAATAACTTTAGCACAGAACACACATTGACTTTAGTTTCGAAAATCGGTGACATTTTTCTGTTTGTTGTTGTTTTGTACTGCCACCGACTTCCGAAACTAAAGTCAATGTATGTTCTGTGCTAAAGTTATTTTTCACTTTTTAGTTTATGAAGGCGGTTGTCTTTTTTGTAAAAAGCTTTTTATTTTCCGCTTTTTATTACCTCCTTCTCATCGTAATCTATTAAGAAACGGCAACACGGTTAAAACAGAGATTGAAAGTTGACTACTCCAAAGATTGAAGAAACTAAAACGTCGGCTTTGTAAAATTTTTGGGTATTTGTTGTTTTTCAAAAAGTGCTGGATCAATTTCGATAAAATTTATATGAGACCACCCCTGAAGTATACCCTATCCATAAAAAAAAGAATTTTCAAAATCGGTTTACGTTTGCCGGAGAAATCGCGTAACAAATCGCGCACATACTTAATGCAAATTTAAGACTTATATGGTTTTCTCATGGATGCCATTGTCAAAACTGGACCACACGGAAAGCACTAGCTTTCAAACAAAAAAAGAATCATCAAAATCGGTTCACCCAGTCGAAAGTTCTGAGGTAACAAACATAAAAAAAATGCATGCGAATTGATAACCTCCTCCTTTTTTGAAGTCGGTTGAAAATCAATAACAATCTCTTGCGTGTATCTACTAAATTATTTTATAATGACAATGTTCCTTGGAAAATAATATTTTGTCCTTACCTCTTGTCATTACTAAATTATTGTAAATTAAAGTTAAGTTCATGTTTGTGTGCGCTAATCTCCTAAACTAATGGTCCGATTCTGAATGCATATATTTCATTATGCCGACCTCACATGGCATATTTGTCCAAATATTCGCCTTATTTAGATAATCCAAAATGGACTTTATTTTAATAACAATAGGGTAAATTTTGTATTATCCAAATAAGTTTAATATAAATCAAGTATCTGTTGTGCTAGATTGATGTTTTAAAAATCTTCTGTGCGTGTGTGAAAGTGAACTCCTCCTAAATAGCTGGACCGATTTTGAAAAAAATAATTGTGTGAGTTCCAGTGGATTCGAGAATGGTTTAGATTCATAATTGGACTCGGTAGGTGGCGCTGCAGTCGAGTTGTAAGTAGGACTTTTTATTTTAAGGGCAGGACAACGTTTGCCAGGCCCGCTAGTCTATCTATATAATAAAAAGCGGCTAAGTGCCAGTCGGACTCGACCATGAAGGGTTCTGTAGCAGCAAGTAACATAATAATATAAAAGTTTCTTTATTTTTATATTTGAGTTGATTGAATGAAACGTAAATTGCGGTTTACGATTTATGACTAATGTGAAACGAAATATGAGTAGGTAATGTATATCATACATTTTTTTTAGTTTTATCGTTCTCTTATTGTAGAAGTTACAGGGGGGGGGGGGGACACACCTTTTACCACTTTGGAAGTGTCTCTCGCGCAAACTATTCAGTTTAGAAAAACATGATATTAGAAACCTCAATATTATTTTTGAAGACCAATCCATAGATACCCCACATGTATGGGTTTAATGAAAAATATTTTTTTAGTTTCAGTTCTATACGGGCAACCCTCAAAATTTATTGTTTTTTTTTCTATTTTTATGTGAAAATCTTAATGCGGTTCACAGAATACATCTACTTACCAAGTTTCAACAGTACAGTTCTTATAGTTTCGGAAAAAAGTGTCTGTGATACGGACGGACAGACAGACAGACATGACGAATCTATAAAGGTTCCGTTTTTTGCCATTTGGAACCCTAAAAATTAATCGTTGTTTGTTAGTCTCGCTAAAACTCGAAAACGGCTGAACCGATTTGGCTAATTTTGGTCTTGAAATAATGCGTGGAAGTCCAGGGAAGGTTTTAACGGTAAAATCAATTGACAAGACAACGTCTGTCGGGTCAGGTAGTAATAAATAAAATGAAGAAAGTAATTTGAACAGTATTTATTTATTTTTAAATACAACAAGCACTCAGTGCAACATTTAAGAACAATAGCAGTATTAAAAAAAGTATCGTGAAATACATTTTTTCAACTCTAAACTATTCTATTTCATTGTAAATCTATTGAAATAAATGATTTTTATAATCTTTCATTTACTAAATAATTACAGTATCAACTTGCAGTATAATATTTGTAAAACAACGATCTACATTTTTTTTAAAGCATACAGTGCTTAGGCACAAAGTTATTGTCTTTGTCTATACTTAAATAAATTATTATTTAGGAATGTTACTTTTCAATATTCGTCATGGAACGGGTAATCCGGATGGTCGGTACTGAAAACAAAAATAAATAGGTAAATTCGATATTTATAATTTATTAACATCACGCTTTTTCTTATTGAATGTAGAGGCAGAAGCTTTAAGAGACTGTAAAATTATACATTACTAGCTACCCGCCACAGCTTCGCATGGGCCTATAGCCTTCCCCAATAACTTGACTATCCAACACAAAAAGTTTTTTTCAATTCGAACCAGTAGATCCTGAGATTAACGCGTTCAACCAAACAAACATACAAACTCTTCAGCTTTCTAATATTATAAGTATAGATACGATTCTTCCATGGCAATAGAGAAATGTGACGCTTACCCGCTAATTCAATTGAATTATATTCAATTGAATTGGCGCATACGCATCACATTTATTGATTTAAAACCAACTGAAAATCGAATTGTAAAGTTAATTAAATATTAGTTGGGTTTTCTGGGCTAATACAGTAAGTTAAATAACATTGGACCTTTTCTAAAACTCGTCAAACAACATCATAAAAAATTTAAAAAAAAAAAATATCAGCATAAAAAACAACAAAAATGTTCAGTGTTTCATTAACGTTTCCGATTTTGTATGACATTTAAAAAAAAAGCTTATTTACAAAAAAAATAACCGCCTTCTAAATCTAAAAAGTGGTAAATAATTTTAGCACTTAACACACAAATGACTTAAGTTTCGGAAGTCGGTGGCTTTATTCTGTTTAATGTTTTGTATTGCAACCGACTTCCGAAACCAAGCGAAAAAAAAAATTAAAAACATACAGACGAATTGAGAACCTCCTTCTTTTTGAAGTTTGTTGTATAATACCTTTTTTATTTATGATGGGAATATTTTTTTTTCTATCTATGAACGACGTAGTACCAGATGTAGGAAACGCATTTCGTTAAATTATCATACTGTATAATTAGTGTTCTTATAGAGAAGTTGTGTCTTGTCATTTTTAGTTTATGTTGCAAACTACCCAATCATCATGTCAACCTTTAGACGCCCACTGCTGGGCATAAGTCTCCCCCAAGGAGGGTTCGGCCGTAATCACCATGCTTGGCTGATGCATGTTGGCGATCGCAGTAGGTGTTATGGTACTCAGAAGGACGCTGCTGCCCATCCTCTGGTCAATATCCCTCTGTCACCTTCTACGACACCCACGGGTAGAAATGGGGTGGTGCTATTCGAGACCGGGACCACAAGGCGTACTACCCAATTTGGTGAATAAAAATACTTACTCTCCCATCATGCACACGCGTCCATTGCACTCCAACGAAGCGATGGATTTGATATCTTCCGACGTCAGCTGGAAGTCGAACACGTTGAAGTTCTCAATGATTCGGGACTTGGTGACGGATTTAGGAATCACTACGAGGCCGCGGTCGATGGCGTATCTGGAGAAGAAAAGATAGGTGTAACACGACCTTAAATAAACGTACAACTTGTGACGTCCCCTTAAGCGCGGCAAAATCGAGTTGACATAACACCCCCGCGCCCCCGCCAACGACAGTGAACTGCTAATCGCCGGCCGGTTCGTACCTACATTTTTCCGCGACACGCATATAATTTTGTCATATTCTGTTTGGTATTGTTTGTGATTTCATAAAGTGTGTAACGTCCAAATAATAAATATATATAACTTTTACTGTTAGTCGTGCGTCGAATCATTGAAGTAGGTACTCCCACAAACGCCCTTGAGAGAAATACCTACCTTACATAGGTCATTATCAGAAAGTATGTAGGGTAGAGGCACACCCGCGACACTCCATAGAAATGAAACGATATAATTGCCTATACTAATACTAAAATAATAGACTATACAGATACGTGCGTGAGTGTGCGTGTCTACGCGCCGCGCGAACAAAAACGCAATTTCCAGAGCTAGTCGTTCGACGCGGGGAGAGGTGAGGAACGGTTTCAGAGGGAGGCGGAGCGTGTCGCTACTGTACGGTAGTACTAATACTTATACTGTGGTAGAGGCTCAGATTATGTATTCGCAAGGGTATTGTTATTTATTTTATGCTACAAGCAAAATAATATTACTTAAATATTGTGTGTATAGATTATAATAAAAGTGTCAGTAAGTTAATAGGGTATTACACCCATTTTTGAAAAGTGTCTCAATGAAATTCTGTAGTGCTAATATGCCACCAAAAAAAATACAACATTTTTATTCAATCGATAAGTACCATAAAAATGCATCTAAATTTTAAATTTTCAAATTACGCGCGTAGTTTGACGAAAACGCCTCTTACTGGAGGCCATATTGCTCAGCGTAAATGACGTCAGTTCGTTTTGTATCAAATGAGCTCATATTAAATATGATAATTGTATTTCATTTAAAAATAATTAAAAGCATATTTTGTAATATGTGTAATCATGAAAAAATTACGTTGGTTACGAAAATAATAAAAGTACAAAGCCTATATTACGCCAATCGGTTGACTGACAGTTGACAATTTTTTGTTTACACAGCCGTACGGCGTAATAATATGGCCGCTACTATTTCACGGTGTTTTATAACAGATTAAAAATACTGAAAACTTTGAATTGAATTTAAAAATTGGTTTTGTTATTTTATGAACTAAAACTTACATTTTCCGACTACTTTATGCCTAAACTGCCTCAATAACATATTAATAGATTTTTTCTCGTATTATAGAGTAAAATACCCTATTATAAAATTAGATATGGACTATGTTCATGTGAGTAACTATTTAATATTAGTTGTACCTAGTTATTATGTTATGCCAAGTTGTGGTGTAATAATGGTGTAATAATTTATCTAATAATGTTTTTGTTTTTCTAATTGTTGTTATTTTAAGAGCCCTGCCTCATTAGGATGCCATGGCGACGTCGCCAGCGGCGCAGGCCTGGCTACTTCTGGCATCCGAACGTCGCCAAGTCGAGTAGCCATGGCGTCTCGACAAGTCGACAGTCAGTTCGTTTACGTCATCAGGAATGGATGTAGAAGAAATCGCACTTCTTTGTTATCTACGTCGCAGAAAAATGGAAAAAGAAAAGAAGATAAAAGGAAACTATGGGTTCATCCTTTTATATCAGATAAAACTTAGCCAAAGTGGTATTTTTTTTAAACTAACTGTATGGAGATTTACGAAAATATCCAGTTTTTTTTATTATTATTATTTATCATTATTATTATAAATTATTACAAATTGCACATTACACATTACTCATTATTTACAACAATATCAACTACTATATTCCGATCGAGCGTCCAAAATGGCGGCTGACTGGCGACTGAGTGAGTGAGGTTCAGTTTACTCGTGTACATTATAGTGGCAACGTCGCCAGGCCGCCAGAGTATCCAGACGCCACGTAGGGAGCTGTATCTCGTGGCCACGCTTCCAACTTGGCGACGTCGCCAAACCGTCGCCAAGTGAGTTAGGTACCATACATTTCAATATTAACTGCTTGGATACGTAGCCGGCGACGTCGCCATGGCGTCTTGGTGAGGCAGAGCTCTAAGTATAGTTTAATTAGTCTCTACTGTTGCATTAGGGTAAACCCTATAATGATAGTTAAGCTGGTGGTACAAATAAATAAATAAATGAAACAAAAGGCAGATAGACCGCGTAGAACACTGAGTAGCCACATTTATCGCAGCATAGGCCACTGCAAATCACTTCCGAGTGGCAGGTATTCCTTGGGTTGAACGAAGTTGGGTGATGGTGGATGGAGTTTCTCTGGGGTTTTGACTATTATACAATACTGCTTAGAGCTGGACACTTTTTCAACTTTCCCCCCATATGAGATAGTGTATCTTACCTCTACCCTCAGATTATGAAACAAAAGGCAGATAGACCGCGCGGAACACTGAGAGTGAAGCCAAAAGACCAAATACAAATTCAAAAGCGAATACCTACGTACAATTTCGTGGTTTTATTCGCTTTTGAATTTGTATTCGTATTTGTTTCTTTTATCGATGTGGCGTTTCGTGCTACACTAACTCGTGTCAATACATCACTTGAATTTTGAATTTGTTTTTGGCTTCACTCTCAGTGTTCCGCGCGGTCTATCTGCCTTTTGTTTCATAATCTGAGGGTAGAGGTAAGATACACTATCTCGTATGGGGGAAAAGTTGAAAAAGTGTCCAGCTCTAAGCAGTATTATATAATAGTCAAAACCCCAGAGAAACTCCATCCACCATCACCCAACTTCGTTCAACCCAAGGAATACCTGCCACTCGGAAGTGATTTGCAGTGGCCTATGCTGCGATAAATGTGGCTACCTACTGGGGCCAAGTAGTCTAGCATAAAAGAATACCATCGATTCGAAAAGAAGAAGAAGCAGTTGTTGACGAATTGAAGTATTAGGGCGTTTGTGCACTACAAGGAATTTTACTGTCCGGCAGTCCGATTTTGGAATTTAACCTAATCTGAATCTACGAGACTCTGTATCAGACCGTAAAAAATCGGACTGGCGGACAGTAAAATTCCTTGTAGTGCACAAACGCCCTTAGGGTGTTACCTACTACCAATGACGTATTATAATAATATATGCTGTACCAGATGAAATTGTAGTTTATATAATACATAAGAAATCAATTAATTACTGTTACTGGTGTGTAACCGTGGTAATTAATAATCAATAAATAAATAAATAAATAAATATCATTGGTTACTACACCAATCGATCGATCATCGATCGATGCCATCGGTCGACATCGATCGTCGTTGATCGATTGGTGTGGTAGCTTTGGCTGATCGACGGATATCGTTCGACAAACTAATCGATCGATTGCCGGTCGACGGCATCGGTCGACGTTGATCGATTAACTACGGCTATTATCTATCACTAATAATAATGAAGCAGCTCGATTGACGTCGACAATCGATCGATTGGTCTGGTAGAAACTATCGATCAACGTCGACTAATCCATTCTACCATCGATCGATTGGTCTGGTAACACACTTAGATTTTTTTTACCCGGTCGCGATTGCAGCGCCACCCTTATGTAGCAAATATTAACGGACACTTTTTCATACACAGAGATAGTGCTACTTAACCTCTACCCCGGTAAGCGAAGAGTCATACAAAACATAAAAAAAAAAAACAATATAAAAGCCATGGAGTTAAGGCCGGCTTTCACCAAATCTCGTTTAAATAACTCGTAAATACATTTAGCAAAATTGATTTAAATCCTTAAACGCGTTTAGCTTAAATTCGTTTAGGCACGTATTTCACCAAGCAGTTTGACAGAGAATTTAGTTAATTATGATTTGCGCGTCGGTAAAACAGTCGATGGTGTTCCGTTGTACTTAGTTGTATCTTGGAACAATCAACGCTGTTACTTTTCTTTGAAATAAGGTATTTCCGATTGATGTAGAATGCATGAAAAGAAACGACGCTAACTTTTACATCGGTTGTAGTTTGTAGTCTGTGGACTCTGTGGTTCAGAGACGTCCCATATTTACCCAATTCAGAATATAATAGATAAAAACTAGGTACTAATACATAACTTGTTTGTTTTAAAGGTTAGTTGATGTTCAATTTCTTGCAATAACAACAAGTATTTTTTTTTAGAAAGACGAAATCTTCTAACAAATTTTGTATCAGACAATGTTTCAAACATATTGGTCCTTGAACCAATTCAGTGCACGAGACATATTTAATAAGGCAATAATCTCTTCGTCGTCATCTGATAAATTCCACAAATCCTTTATGTTATGATTATTAACAAATTATAATAGATGAGAAACTGGTAAAACCTAAATTATCCTCAAAATTATCACAAGTAACAAAGACCACGTGACGCCTTAAACGTATTTAGCGCCGCTAAATAGCCGATTGTGAGTAATTAACTTTGACAGTTCACTAAACGCGTTTAAGTAGTGGTGAAAGACATATTTTGGATTTAAACACAATTTTGTGTTAAACGAAATTTTTAAACTCATTTAAAGCTTTGGTGAAAGCCGCCCCAAGGGCGGCAAGAGATACCAATCTTGGCCAACCAATCTTGGGCGGGTTGTTTCAAACAGTTGGTTAACGTTACATACGAACGGTTAAAAATTAGTATGTCGTGAGATGTATAACGTATGTTAAATGTAACGGGTTGTTTCATGACATACGAGTACAAATCCGTCAGTCAAAGTTATTCTAAAAGAGATTCCATAATATTTTGATGTTTGACGTAGCTGTTTGACAACTCTAAATTACGATGACTGATCCGTTATGGTAGTAACTTTTTGACGTATGATTTTGTGAAACAACCATTTTTTTTTTATTTCACGATAGTTAGCGCCATTTTTGACTATTACCGGTCAGCAATGGTCAGTTGAAGCAACCCGCCCTTAAAGAGATTCCATAACATTTTGATGTTTGACGTAGCTGTTTGACAACTCAAAATTACGATGACTGATCCGTTATGGTAGTAACTTTTTGACGTATGATTTTGTGAAACAACCATTTTTTTTTTATTTCACGATAGTTAGCGCCATTTTTGACTATTACCGGTCAGTAATGGTTAGTTGAAGCAACCCGCCCTTAAAGAGATTCCATAACATTTTGATGTTTGACGTAGCTGTTTGACAACTCAAAATTACGATGACTGATCCGTTATGGTAGTAACTTTTTGACGTATGATTTTGTGAAACAACCATTTTTTTTTATTTCACGATAGTTAGCGCCATTTTTAACTATTACCGGTCAGTAATGGTTAGTTGAAGCAACCCGCCCTTAAAGAGATTCCATAACATTTTGATGTTTGACGTAGCTGTTTGACAACACAAAATTACGTTGACTGGTCGGATATGGTAATAGTAACTTTTTGTGACGTACGATTTTGTGAAACAACCCATTTTTTGATTTGACGATAGTTTGCGCCATTTTTGACTATTGACAGTAAAGTATAGTTGAAACAACCCGCCCTTAACTGCCATGGCTTTTATATCGTTTTTTTTTGCGCGTGCGTTTCTAAAATGGAGAAAACAAATCATAGTCCAGTGAAATCCATTTTAGAAACTTCGGAACTGTATGTCGGCTTCGCTGTCTCTTTCTAATATGGTTAATAGAAAGAGACACCATGCCCTCCCGCGAAAGAAACAGTGTAGGCTTCGTTATTTGAATTCAGATTGTTTTCTAACCTGATCAACACTTGGGCCGTGCTTTTCCCATACTTTTCAGCTACAGCCTTGATCTTGGGGTCTTCCAACAGCTGAGGGTCATCAGGCTTAGCCCAGGGTCTGTCAGGAGAGCCTAGCGGGGAGTAGGCGGTGACAGGAATGGCGTTCTGCTTGCAGAAGTCGATCAGAGGTTGCTGGTTCAGGTAGGGGTGGACTTCGATCTGTTGAGGAGTTGAAGAGGGTTAGAATACTATAATAAAATTTATATGGGACCAACTTTCAGGTATACACTATCAATAAAAAAAGAATTATCGAAATTGGACTAAACTAAAAAAGCTATGCGTGGTCAAACATTACAAAAAAAATAGAGTGATAATTGAGAACCCCTTAGGGGTAGAATACTATAATAAAATTTATATGGGACCAACTTTGAGGTATACACTATAAATAAAAAAAAGAATTATCGAAATTGGACTAAACTAAAAATAGTTATGCGTGGTCAAACATAACAAAAAAAATACAGTGTCGAATTGAGAACCTGCTTCTTATTTTGAAGTCTGTTAAAAATAAAATACAATCGTCGTCCGTTTATGAGTACCCAGTCTGATTATCTACTCGTAATCAGATGGTTTTTAAACACACCCGTGTTATTTTAATGACAAGACATTAATGGTGCTGCAAAATCAGAAAAAAAACTAATCTACAAATGCTGTGATAAGACCAGTTGGTTCAAGATATCAGAGTTGTATCCTAGGTAGTTTTAGCATGACTGATATTTAGGAGCGAATGATGAAGTTAAAAGACATGCAAGATACAAGGATGTTTATAATAATATCCATCCTATTTACTTAGATAAATCATACGCAAATTAATATTATTTCTGTTCTATACAATTCTTCCATTACGGATCCACCATACCATTCACCTGGTAGTATGGTACCACTCACCAAATCTAACTCAAATGATTCACCAACATTAGAGAGGATCTGGCGCTCGACGGCCGCTTCCGCGGCACCGCTCGCGTCCCTCGCTCTCCTTCGCGATCGATGGCGATCGCGATGCACAGTTTCTAACCTAACCTAACCCAACCCAATTTCTTTTTTTTTTTTTCAGTAGTATAATATTAGACCCACAATACCACCAGAGGTATGGCTCGTAGTATGGTGGGTTCGCACCTTAATTCTTCTATCACCAATTACGGGGGCTATAACCCTGAGATTCGTCGTTAAGCCTTAACATGATCGGCTGAACAAAATCTGGACAAGATCGATTCGACGATCTCTACAGATCGTCGAATAACTAAAAATACCAAAATACGCATTATGAATACCCTGGTCTTCCCGATCTTCCTCTATGGAACAGGGCGATGGACATTGCGAATGCAGCGTAACTTAGGCGCTTTTATATTAGAAAAAAATAGGGTCCCACAAAATCAAATTAAAACCCCCGCTGATAACCGCCAATCATCTATAAGTTTCTTGTGTGCGTCTAAGAATAACACATACCTGCAACATAGCAGGTTTAATCTTGGCGATTTCCAACACCCTCTCTATCTGTTTCTTATTGAAGTTCGACAGTCCAATGTTTTTCGTCAGACCTTTCTCCACCAGCTTCTCCATAGCATCATAAGTGTCCAAGAAGTCTACGGGAGACGGGATCAGTTGTCCATTTTCAGAGTCTCTAGGGAAGAGCTCTTCACCTTCCTGAAACAAATGAACAGGGTAAAATCCATACTAATAATAAAAATGTGAAAGTAACTTCGAGGAGATTCGCCGAAGAACTAAGGTCATCGTCATAGCTCTCAGAATATGCAAGTTGAAGTGGCAATGGGTTGGCCACATCGCTCGAAGAACCGATTTGAAAGAAAGGTTCTCTCCTGGCGACCACTGCCCGGAAGACTCCGCGTTGGTAGGCCTCCCGCCAGATGGACCGAAGACATCGTCAAGTTCGCGGGTAACCGGTGGATGCAAGCGGCAGGCTGCTGTGAGTTGTGGCCTATGTTCAACAGTGAACGTATTTCGGCTGATGATGATGATTAAAGTAACTTTGTCTGTTACATTTTCACGACGAATCGGCAGAACAGGTTTTAATTAAATTTGGCATGAAGATGGCTTGAATTCTGAGGAAGTATATTGTTTTTTGATCTATGACTTTGTCTGCATCCGTGTCTCCCTCGGTCGGCTGTATTGGGGTGGTACACATTCGTCAGATTCCTTTTTGTTAGAAAAATAACAAAATGATAAAGAGTCGAAAATAAATAGTAAGAAGCTGCATTAAGGTCGAAATAACAATTTACGACTGTCTGCAGCGGTTACGAACCTAACCAAACCGAACCTCGGGGTACCCCTGACGACGACCTATATTAGCCTAAGTTTTTTCTGTCCAAAGACGAACTTCTTTTTCGTCAGAAAAAGTAAACAGCCTATAATTTATTCTTTTTTTTTTTATATTGTTATAGGCTTGCGTTTGACCGCAGCTCACCTGATCTTAAGTGATGATGCGGCCTAAGGTGGAGCACGCTTGCCTAGAATAAACCGGTTCACTCGTGCCTGACGAAAAAGGCGACGAAAAGACTGTGTCGGTACCAGCCGAACTCTAGATGAAGTGAGCTGTCATCCAAACCTATTCTATTTTTTTTTGGCTAGTCTAATATCCCACTGCTCGGCAAAAGCGGGAGGCTTTTGCCGAGCTAGCCAATCTTTCCAGGTATTCTTTTCTTGCGCCACCTTTTCCTGGGCCAGCCCTGGCAGTCGTTATAGGTATAGTCAGAAGCTAGAAGAATCTAACAACCAATCTTAGTTACCAAGAGGTATCGTGTTATCAATCAACTGGGTTGTAGAGGTCAGATAGGCAGTCGCTCCATGTAAAACACTGGTATTCAGCTGCATCTGGTTAAACTGAAAGCCGACCCCTTGGAATAGCTATAATAGGCAGATGATGACTTTTCAAATTAGAAATTCAAATCACACCGGCCATGGAGGTCACGCTCGGTGTCTCTCCATCAGTCAGTGTAAGATGAACCTCTTTTGGATCGAATTTACGTTAATTTCTTTACCTTTAACGCCTGGGGCCAGTGAATCAGGTACAAGTCCAGGGATTTGAGTCCTAGGTTCTCGAGGGTAGTCATAATAGCTGCTTCAACGAGATCCGGCCGATGGAACGTGCACCAAAGCTTCGAAGTTATAAATATGTCGTCCCTGAAATCATTTAAGAAAACATAGAAATAACACCAGCGATGTTTATCTTGGACATCACTGACATTGGTGAAGGAAAACATCATGAGAAAACCTGGACTTATAGTTAATCATCATCATCATCAGCTGGAAGACGTCCACTGTTGAACAAAAGCCTCCCCCATACGCCACAACGAGCGGAAACGACATCGAAAGCGAAACGTAAGGTTATGTGTCGTCTCCGTTAGTTTTATCGGGTCGCCCTAATATGAACGGCGCTATTGAAATACATATACCAATATGCATCCGATACGTTTGTCGGTCCGACCCAATGTGAACCCGAGTTACGGCCAATTATTAGAATATTAAAAATAAACTCCACGGACACTCGTTTCATTTTATTCATCAAGTTTTTAGAAAATCCTGGTTACATCTATACTAATATTATAAAGCTGAGGAGTTTGTTTGTTTGTTTGTTTGGTTGAACGCGTTAATCTCAGGATCTACTGGATCGAATTGAAAAATTATTTTTGTGTTGGATAGTCCATTTATCGGGGAAGGCTTTAGGCCCATGCGAAGCCGGGTCGGGTAGCTAATAATGATGATGATGAGGAGGGGTAGTCTACAGTTATATACGAGTATTTGTGAATATGTGAATATTAGGTATGTTCTTTTCTTAACTTCTAATAGGTACTTTGTAAATACTCTTATGTAGTGGTTTCTATGCTAGGTACATCGTATTCACGTACAATTATTTATGATTCCTGTGCTTTAAATACAAAATATTGTAGAAAAGTATTTTAAAAGTGTAAACCATCTGTCCGATTTGGGGTACCCCAAACCCCTAGCTCGCTTCTATAAAACTAGAGTAATTAAAAATAAAAATTTAAAAAAAAATTTAGGATGAAATAACCGCTAAACTTTCTTTTTATTACTGTTCATGTTTTACTAATGGTTTAGACCCATCTCGGCACCCATGAATTAATTTATCATACCCACGAAACATTCCCATATTTATTCATAGATGGGAATATGCTGAGATCGGACTAAACCGTAGAAATTTACCAAACACAAGAAGATAAAATAACTGCTCATATTTTTTTCAATTGATCTTAAATACCTTCCCTAATATTTAAATAACAGTTGTAAAAAGTAATATTTTTTACCACTGTTATTTAAATATTATAAATCCTCATATTTGTCATCCAATACATGATTATCTGTGACCCAAGTTACCTCAGAATAACGCCTTCGATAAACTTCTCATTGAGAGCGGCCCCTATTTCCTTCTCGTTCTCATAGACGTGTGCGCAGTCGATGTGGCGGTACCCAGCATCGATGGCGGTCTTCACGGCTTCCGTCACTTCACCAGGCTTGGACTGTCGGAGAGAAATGAAATATTGTGAATCGGTTTGAGAAAAACCACAGAATACAGGAGCGTTGGCCGTTTCGTGCGGGGGTGACGCATGTTTCCAACTCGGACATTTTTTGTTATATTTTACTTTTTATTAGAATTAACTTGTTTAGTTGTAAGTAATATTGTTATACATGTCAATAGTACGAACATGGAACGACGAATCGCAAGCGCGCCATTATCGAGAACACGTGATCAACCACCACCATTGTGGCACGCTTCTACAGAGTCGTGATGTTTTCAGCCGACAGCGAGGAAGACATTCAGAATCCAGTGCCTGATCGCAACGGAGCTAATACATCCCAAAACTGTACTTTCGATTCGTTGTGTTATGTCTATTTTATTTCATTTAAGGCCGAGTTTATTTTAAATCAAGTTTGTGCTAAATTGTGGTTTTAATAAATGCCGTGTATTTTACCCTATACCCAGTGTGTTTTCATTGCAAGAAACCCATATTCTGCCCACATGATGACTGAATCTAACGGACTAAATCCTGACGATCCGACATACTGATACAATACATGCGTCGGTTTTCGCGTGATTAAGTGGCTTTTCTTTCTTTCTTTCTTTCTTTAACCGACGTAAAAAAAATTAAGGTACAGTTTCTTATTTCGACTGTATGCTTTTCTTTGTATGTTTGTTACGTGATTTCTCCGGCAATTGTATATCGATTTTAAAAATTCTTCTTTTTATGTATTAGATATGCCTCTTGGGTCCAATATAAATTCTATTGAAATTGACATTTAACAAAAACCAAAGTACTTAAGTAATTGACATTTTGGTTGGTGGTCCCTTCAGCAAAAGTTTTGTTAAGGGCTTTCAATCTTTGTTTTAACTGTGTTGCCGTTACCCTAATGGATTTGGATGATAAGAAGGTAGGTACTAAAAAGAGGAGAAAATAAAAACCATTTTTACAAAAAATACAACCGCCTTCAAAAACTAAAAAACTGGTAAATAACTTTAGCAGAACACATCGGTTTAAAGAACTTTATTTCTCATTAAGACAATCGTCACTTACATGAGAACAATAAATCTTATTACTAATTTTATAATAGTGCAGGTAGAAGAACAAAAAAGTAAGTATGATTATTGTCAAGCGAGTTCACTGCATTCAAAGATATGGCGGTGGCACAAGATATAAGATGTTGCAGTTTTAAGCGAAAATAACGATGATACAATAATTAATATAATGTTTCGTCATTGCAAATATAAGTAAATAAATTCTTTTTAAATATGTTCAGTGAAGTCGCTTCTTTTACATCATTTGGAAGTTTATTCTAAAGCTGCGCTCCTCCATATGTTAAGTTATTTTTCCCGTAGTTAGTTCTAACAAGCTCGACGAGATGAGTATTTGCTTATTTCACCTTCTGTTAAGAATGTAATGCGTGAGTGAATAAGTTTGTGAATTATTTTATAGATAAGTATGGATGTGTTATATATATAAAGTTGTTTGATGTTTAATAGTTTGGTCTCTATGTAAATAGTTTTTGACGGTGTTAAGAAGTCATAATTGTGTAGTATTTTAATTATTTTATTTTGTAATATTTGTATTGGTTTTAGACTAGTTTTAAGTGACACATGACTTAAACTTAATGTAGATAGCGTAAGAGAGACTTAGTTTCAGAAGTCTGTGTCAATTAAAAACAACAAACAGAACAAAACCCGCCGACTTCCGACACTAGTCATATGTTCTGTGCTAAAGCCGTAAGAAACTATTATTTAACCTGTGGCTAAAGTTTTATATCACTTTTTAGATTTTGAAAGCGGTTGTCTTTTTTGTAAAAATAGATTTTTGAAACGAAGTTCCTTATCGCGCGTTGTGAAAGGGGGCTAGACGGAAAAAATTCTTACGAAAAGTTGTCACGACACTTTTGTATATTTGATTTAAGAGCCATCTATTAACGTTATTGGCGCAACTGTGCTCTTCGAGATCGAATTACGAACGGCCAATAGATGGCGCAGAAATAATTTATTGGTCTTTCTATCTAAATAACTACGCATTGTACTAACATGTTAGAAAATGTTAATCTTTAAAATTACTTACTTACAATGTAAGCAGCCATAATAACTTTTCATTCCTCGCTTTTTTGCCCTGGCTTAAAGCCACTTAAATTCACTTTAACGCATCACATTAATTAGTGAAGGAATTGTAATAAAATTTTATTACAATTCCTTCACTAATTAATCGAAAGGAACTTCGTTCCATCCGGGTGTCCCTTGACACCTCTCAAGTTTTTTTACACCTGGGGTGTTAATCTGTAAGACCTTATTCTAAACTTCGAATCTGAATCCGCTGTGAGTTTCTTGATTGGCATTCTAAAAACTCGATTGATAATTTGAATGTACACTAGCGCCACCCTTGCGACGACTAAATTGACAGGGAGATTTTGACTGATAAAGTATGAGATGACGTAAGAAGTGGCATTCTGTAAGGTAATTTCCCCGTTACTTTGACGCTCACTTCGCACTCGAACCCGATTCAAAGTGTCAAATATATCAAGGTCATTTTGAACCTTATGCGAAGTGAGAGTGAAAAGCGATGTGAGCTGCGAGTTGTTGTTTGAATTTGGTTAAATCACGAAAATAGATGTCGTTACTAAGTTCATAATACTTTTAATTGGTTGCATTATCTAGTACTTCGTAATGACTAATATGCACTGCGTTCTTATCTGTTAAAAGTACTTAATTTGAAAACATAGAATCAATATTTCTTTCGACCTTGAGTAGGTACGTTGATAAAGGCCATGGTTACACAAACAGTATTGATATAATTTATGTGTTTTCATGTAGCCAGTGTATCCTCACCTAGTGTGGTCGAATCAATGATAATAATCTTCTATGACATACTCAGATTATCAAATAAAAGGCAGATAGACCATGCGGAACACTGCGAGTGAAGCCACAAAAGCAAATACAAGTTCAATAACAAATACCTACAATCTGGTGATTATATTAGTATTTGTTTTCTTTTTAACAATGCTTCGCTTCGTGCTGTACTGACCCGTGCCATTACAGCGCGAAGCGAATTGTAGGTATTCGTTTTTGAATTTGTATTTGCTTTTGTGGCTTCACTCTCAGTGTTTCGCACGGTCTATCTGCCATTTGTTTCATAATTTGAGATTACATATAATAAAAATTAATTGCTGTTTGTTAGTCTCGCTAAAACTTGAGACCGATCGCTGGACCGATTTGACTAATTTTGTTAGAGGAGGGTAGGGGTAGGTAGGTTGTGGTAGGTCACCTCACTCCCCCCCCTGACCCGAGGAGTGGCCCGCACCAGTCGGGGGTTGCGGAAGTATCTCCAGTTCCCGCGACCCCCGACGTAGGTGTGAGATGGAACACCGGGGTGGTTTTTAGTCAGTAGGAGTCTGACAGACCCCTCCGCCCGCCCCAGGGCGGAGGACATCCATGAGGATTTCCCACACCGGAACAAAATAAAAAAATGGTACGTTGGTAGATAGGTTGGTAGGGTAGGGTAGGTAGGGTAGGGTAGGTAGGTAAGTAAAGTAGGTAGGGGTAGGACAACGTCTGTCGGGTCAGCTAGTAAAATAAAAAATATAACTCACACGGCCATTTGACCCCAAACCAGCCCATATTGTCCCACTGCTGGGCAAAGGCCTATTCTCATATAAAGAAGGCACGAGCATTAATCACACTTGCAGAAGGCAGATTGGTGATTACAGACTCAATATTCCAGGTTCAGGTTTCCTCATGGAGCACGTGGCTAAGTAAAATCTGTACGAATCGATCGATGATATCAAACTCAAAGTCAAATCATTTATTTTAATTAGACCATTATATGGCACTTTTGAACGTCAAATAAAAAAGTTGATTCTAGTTGCCCCTTCCAAATAGTAGTTTGTATAGGAAAGAATGGGTAAGAAACTCCATACTAACTCTTTAAAAAAAAAATGTGTACAACATTTTGCATTTACAGTTTATGGTTCTATACACTGAATACGATGGACCTTAAGGCCGGGCCAGACCAGAAAATTATAATACCTGGCGTCTTGCAGTAAATTGTGTACAAAAGCGTAAGTAGTGTGGTGTAGTTGCATGTATGTGTGTGTGTGTGTGTGTGTGTGTGTGTGTGTGCATGTGTGTGTGTTTATGTACGATCATGCATGTGTGCATGTCACTAGACTTAAAATATTTCATATTCATGATAGAATATAATTAATTAGTGTAAAAAGAATTTAGTAGTTTCTCAGTGTCATCGTAATCTACTAATCTACGAATGACAGCCGGTACCAACGGCTTTACGTACTTTCCGAGGCACGGAGGGGTCTCGGTTTGAAATGGATGGTCACCCGTCCACAGACCGTAGCTATTGCCTAACTTAGCCATCATTTAATTCGTGCTCTGGTTCACACACTAGTTCATAGTTTGTTGAACTGTAAGGAGTGGTTGTCTACTTTTTCAATAATTGTGAAATTTTATAATATGTGAACATTATGAGGAAATACCACGTAAGTATTTGTAAAATCTATTGCTGTCGCGCGATGCCCGAACACGAACCGCAGAGCGCGATAGAGACAACTGCAGCTTTGACCGAAAATACCTATTAAAAGTACACAAAATCAATGATTCGTAGCCAATAGTAGCAATGGATATTTAAAAAAAAAAAAATTGATCTACTGGCATTATCCAGGGAGGAAACAGGGCACTAATTTTGTATGGAAAAACGGCCCTTAACGGCCTTAACGGCGGCGGAAACACAAGGGCCGTTTTTAGAGTAGTAGTTCGTAGAGTATTACAAGATAAATAATGACAGCTATACAGCTGTCATTATTTATCTTGTAATACTCTACACATACTTCAATATAGTATTTTTATTGTAAAACCCCGGCCAGACTGTTAAACAAGCTTCCAACAGGGGTCACTTTGGTGGGAGGCTTGTGGAGTCCACGGTTGGTGTTTGCGTCCACATTAATTTACAGCAAGGCACCTCAGTGTGTTGTCGACTCTTTGTTTACATCGGCGGTATCCACACGCAGTTTACAACGCGCGTCCGTCCACAGAGGTTGTTGAAGGCGAAACGAATTCTTGTTGCAAACAAGTGTTTACACTGTTGTAAACCGCCGGTGGAGACCGATGTGGAGGGCTTGTTTACAACAGTCTGGCCGGGGTTTTACAATAAAAATACTATATTGAAGTATGTGTAGAGTATTACAAGATAAATAATGACAGCTGTATAGCTGTCATTATTTATCTTGTAATACTCTACGAACTACTACTCTAAAAACGGCCCTTGTGTTTCCTCTTAACTATGTATATAGTTAAGAGGAAACACAAGGGCCGTTTTTCCATACAAAATTAGTCCCCTGTTTCCTCCCTGGATAATGCCAGTAGATCAATTTTTTTTTTTTAAATATCCATGGCTACTATTGGCATGTCCCTATGTTTTCCTTTTTCTCATAAATTTATTATTAAAAGAGATATGAATATTCAAAAACCTAAAAAATTGGCATGATTTTCCGCTGTGTTCAAACATTCAGAAAACAAATTTGACTTGATTATATAAAAAATAGAAAACATAGGAACACGGCAAAAGCCTTTCTTTATTTTTTAATGAAAAAAGCAGTTAAATCGGTTAAGTTTTGGAGAAGAAATCAGGGGACTACGAATCATTGATTTTGTGTACTTTTAATAGGTATTTTCGGTCAAAGCTGCAGTTGTCTCTATCGCGCTCTGCGGTTCGTGTTCGGGCATCGCGCGACAGCAATAGATTTTACAAATACTTACGTGGTATTTCCTCATAATGTTCACATATTATAAAATTTCACAATTATTGAAAAAGTAGACAACCACTCCTTACAGTTCAACAAACTATGAACTAGTGTGTGAACCAGAGCAAGAATTAAATGATGGCTAAGTTAGGCTATAGCTACGGTCTGTGGACGGGTGACCATCCATTTCAAACCGAGACCCCTCCGTGCCTCGGAAAGTACGTAAAGCCGTTGGTACCGGCTGTCATTCGTAGATTAGTAGATTACGATCTACGATGACACTGAGAAACTACTAAATTCTTTTTACACTAATTAATTATATTCTATCATGAATATGAAATATTTTAAGTCTAGTGACATGCACACATGCATGATCGTACATAAACACACACACATGCACACACACACACACACACACACACACACACACACACACACACATACATGCAACTACACCACACTACTTACGCTTTTGTACACAATTTACTGCAAGACGCCAGGTATTATAATTTTGTTTTTGTTGAACTATTCCCCTACTATTCATGTAACATTGTATTTTTTACTTTATTTTGAACCATGATGAAAGAGACTAGCCTCCACGACACAGGGAATCCTAGTGTGGAGACCAGTGATTTATCTTACTTGTTTCTGTATTTTTCTGAACAATAATAGTTATTTGTTATACAAGAGTGCAAAGTTGCTTTTTAACCGCGTGTTCAATTTTGATGACCGAGCAAGCGAAGGATTCTAAAATTGAATCACGAGCGCAGCGAGTGATTCAAAATTAGAATCCTGAGCGTTAGCGAGGGAATCAAAAGAGCACGAGGTGAAAAATCTTTGCACTCGAGTGCAACACGTAACTTTTCATTCCACCTCAGCGAGGAAATGACTAAATGCAAAAAAAAAACGTTTACAAAGTCTGAGTTTTTAACAAATTAAAAAAAAGTTGTATGATATATTCGGCACCATAGAGGTAGCAGTAAATAGGTTTAATGTTTTTTTTTTATTCACAAACTTAGTGCACACGATGTTCTAAATTCAATTTACTTTATCCTCTAGAGAATAAAAACGGCTTTTCCACTCAGATATTGAAGATTAAAAATACTCTTTCCGAGATGGTGGGATGAAAAGATTATTATTATTATTATTATAGATCTTTGGCAGTCGTTATGGGTAGTCAGAAGCTAGAACGTCTGACAACCAGTCTTAGTTAGGGGTATCGTGTTACCTAGTAACCGGGTTGTGTACCTAGGTCAGAAAGCACGGATATCGAGGGATATGGCAAGGGGGCGTGGCACATGTCGCCTGCAAGGTCGAATTGACCGAATGTTTGCGACGAATTAGTGGTGTGCAGCGTTGACATATAGATATAGATAATTATAAAATTGTTAGTTATTCTTTCAAAATGAACTATTTCATTATAAATAAAATAAATAAATAAATTACTAACATTTGCGTAATAATATTTTTATTGTGGTAATAAATATTTCCATGATAGGCTAATCGTAAAGTCAAAGTCAAAGCATTTATTTCAATTAAACCATTTACAGGCACTTTTGAATTGTCAAGGAGTCGGTCAGTTAGTCAGAAAGTTGAAGCTAGTTGCTCGTTCCAAAACGTAGGTAGGTCTCTATGGAGAAGAACGAGCACGAAACTCCACGGACACTCTTTTAAAATCAAATTTTTACAAAATACTGCTTACATTATTCTTGTTGCTTCTAAATGTGAAAACAACAAAGGTAATCTAGAAATACAAAATGTAAAAAAGAATCAAGAAAAAAACATTAAAGATTATTTGGTATTATTTTTATTTTACTAATCCATGTTGATTGAAAAATGTTTAAACAAGAAATAATATTTATTTTGTGAACCTGTTTTACAAAAACTGATATACTTTATAATTGATAAATATTTACAGCCTATCAGACTCCAATTATGTCGACTACTTTGACCCAAATTGGAATTCCCAGTACTATGTTCCTTTTACATATTTTTGACATTGTACCAAGATTGGTAGTCTTTGGTTAACCTTTTCGTAGTGTATCTATAGGTAGCGATATTACAATAAACATTACAAAATACGCCCAAAATTCTTTTTTAACCGACTTCTAAAAAAAACAGGAGGTTCTCAGTTCGACCCGAATGTTTGTATGTATGTATGTATGTTTGGCCGCGATTATCTCCCGTTTGGCTGAACTGATTTTGATGCGGTTTTCAGAAAATTTTATGTTACATTCTGGAGAAGGTTTTAGTATACAATAAACAGAAATTTATTCAGCGCTTTTTGAAAAAATCAACAGAAGCCGAGAAGACGTTTTAGTTTCTTCCATCTTTCCATCTTTGGAGGACTTTCAATCTCTGTTTTAACTGTGTTGCCGTTCTTTAATGGATTTGGGTGATATGAAGGCACAAAAAGTGTAAAATAAAAACTTTTTTGAAAAAAGAGACCCGCCTTCAAAAAAAAACTAAAAAGTGATAATTACCTTCAGCACAGAACACACATGACTTTCGTTTCGGAAGTCGGTGGCAATACAAAACAACAAACAGAACAAAACCACCGACTTCCGAAACTAAAGTCATGATGTGTTCTGTGCTTAAGTTATTTATCACTTTTTAGTTCTTTTTTTGAAGGCAGTTCTCATTTTCAAAAAAGTTTTTTTACAGTCGGTTTTCGTCGATATTTTTATCGATGACATATTTATACCAACTGCTCTTCCCTATTTCAGGCAACTGTCGCGTGTGTGCATTCAGTGCCTGTATCTGTACTTTCTAGAGCCCGCCCCTTTCCAGGATGTGTGCCAAGAGATAGCACAGATATGTTACGCATATTTTAATTTAAAGTGTGCGTGCGAAAAAGTATCACGTGTGCCGTATCTATTTCTTTTGTTTTTGTGTGAGTTAAAACAATTGACAAAAAAAAATAGTTTAAAAACTAAAACCCGACTGCAACAAAAAGTGATCTAAAAAGTACGAAACAAGAAAATATTTCACACAGAAATCAAGACATAGGTACAAAATGGTCAAGGTAAGCCGTGGTTGGATGCCTGTATCCCTTAAGAGTGCGATGAACATGAATTATAATGGCATGTCGCATACGCATGTAGGCTATACGTAGCCTATAACCAGCGGATGATCAAGACGCTTCTAACGATACCTCATTTGTTCAGTTCTGATAAGTAGTTTAGGAGCTATGATCGAACAGATGAACATACATACATACATACATACATACATACATAGCCTGTCAAAATCATAACCCTCCTTTGGCTTTGCCGTAGTCGGGTAAAAACAGGCGACAGATTTGTTTTGAACTTATGAATGAATGAATGAATGAATATGAATAAAGGCATATGCCTTCATTCATATTGAAAGGCAGTCGCTCCATGTAAGTGGAAAATATATTATGTTTTTCTAATTCCTCCGCTGTTCTTTTCTAATTAATTTCGTTGCGGGATCCAAGACAGTTGTTGTTACTCCGGGACTCGTCGAGCTTTATAGCCTCGACGCTTTTCTAGTGGTCGCCACTGTTGATTTTGGCTTTTAGGAGTTGCAGTGTTTTGTTGGGAACAGTAAGGCGGCCTTGTCACAAAAAAAAAACCGGACAAGTGCGAGTCGGACTCGCCCACCGAAGGTTCCGTACATATCCATACTTCTATACTAATCCATATCTACTATCCATACTTTAATCTACTTAATATTATTAATGCGTTTTTTGCGACATAAAAGGCCGTATTTTTTTTCACGTTAACATAGAGGGTTGGCTTTTTTACAGCATCAAGGGACCGTAGACTTGAGTATATGGTTTTAATTTCAACTCGATACCTCCACGCGTCCCCGAGATAAAGGGTCTTGACAGACAGACAGACAGACAATAAAGTGATCCTATAAGGGTTCCGTTCTTTCCTTTCGAGGTACGAAACCCTAAAAAGTCGCTCCTTGTAAATCGGTTGCCTGAAAGCCGTTGGGAAAAGGGTAGGATATGATCTTGACATGGTGACATAAAAATATAATTAGCAACAGCCATATTTTATCAGTTCAAAGCATGCAAAAGTGCAAAATACCTACACCGGAGATATTAAAGTACCTACATGATTATTAAAAAGATTAGATTTGTAGTTGCATTGAACCATGACTAGTGCGATTGATTGAGTAGCCAAATGAGTGACGTCAAATTACCTTAGATGGGAAAAGGCAGGTGCGAATCTATATAGGGTGACTGGTAATTAGTGTACGATACTTAAACACGTGATTGTGTTCATGATAACAAACAACTTTCCCGAAGAAAAAATATTATTTGTACTGGTTCACTGTAGGTCACAGGCGTCCGCGCACGTGAATTTCATACGGCTGTTGTGTTATTGTGATAAAAGTGAACCAGCACAAAAAACATTTTTTCTTCGGGAAAGTTTGTTTAAGGGGCTATTAAACGACTTTTACAGATTTTAAACTGACAATCACGTCAAAATGTGCAGTGTAAATGATTTGAAAAAAATATATGTTAAACTAGGACATTCTCTTAATCATATAGAAAGTGAATATTTTTGATTAAGTTCATATTAAATAGTTTAATTAACTCGTGAAGTTGTGTCTGACGCGGACAAAACATTGACAATCACACAAAATCTACCAGGTATAATTATCCGAAACTTACACTATCTTACAGACAATTTTATTATCTATCTTTTAGTATACGCCTTTTTTTTAATTTTGAAAGAATACTACTTTTATTTAATTTTTTCGACTAAATTTTTAAAGTTTTGGACGCAGACTGCGTCCGTTCTGCATCAGTTTTGCGTCCAAAACTCTCAAAGTTTAGTCGAAAAAATTAAATAAAAGTAGTATTCTTTTAAAATTAAAAAAAGGCGTATACTAAAAGATAGATAATGAACTATATTATTTTAGTACATTTTTCTAAATATTATTCTCAGTAGTTTCGGAGATCAGGGGTGAATGGTAAATTTTCGTCTTTTTCCATTAATAAAAACAAAGCTGTGTATTTTACAATAATAACAAATATATATTTGAAATCCTTATAACGAGCCCTTTCATATATATATATATGATGCAGTAAGGTTTGCAAAATTTTTTTTATTATCGATCAATATCGAAAACAGTATTTTTCACAAAACGGCAATTAAGTATATATCTTTTATTATTTTTAACAAATATACAATATTTACACGCAAAATTCGAAAAAAAGAAAAACCTGTGGCCTACTCACATATATTAAAAAATCATTATTATATTATATAAACACAAAATAATATATTTACAAAGTATATACAGTAATTTGTTATTATCTATTTATTTACAATAATGAAAACACATACACAACAACAACACTACATATACATCATATTTATTATACTTAAATATTACACTACTACAGTTTACAATATCGTGCATTGGAAACGTACCGAGCGGCTGAGAGTACCGTTACTCGGCGCAAACGCATACCACACCGCGCGCGCGCCGTCAGTCGTCTTACTGGCCCTGGTCCGCGAAGCCCGTGTCGCTTATCAACAGAACGCTTACTTACGTATGATTCGCGAATATTTTATGTTGCTTGTTTTCTATATTCTATCGCCTGTGATCCTATACTACTCCTTCATTTCTGTGGTTTCTGACTTTGCTATTGTGTGTGTGGAACTATTTCTTCTATTGTGCTATTCTTCCGTCAATAAACAATTTGTGTTACGTTGTCTGGACTTAACTTATTTTCTTGGACTCAACCCTAGCACGTACGTACATCTACACCACACCATACCACACCCCCCATAACTGGTGACCCCTATAAGAACACGTGCATAAGGATCAAGTAATTAATATGAGTGACAGCAGTGACTCAGTTAAAACCGTCGGTTCTAGAAACGACGGGAACATTACCACGCGTAGAACAAAAAAAGTGCGCGTTTCCACTGAACGCGAAAAAAAAATAAACATAAAAGTACCACCGTTCTCACCAGAAGATCCAGAACTTTGGTTTGCGCTCATAGAAGGTCAATTCGATAGCCATGACGTCACGGACGACTACACGAAATTTACCCACGTGACCAATAACTTGGATATACAATACGCGAAGGCCGTAAAGGACATTATTGTCAATCCGCCAACAAAGAACCGGTATGATAAAATTAAAACCGAGCCCATCAAACGCTTATCCGCCTCGCACGAAAAGAAGGTCAAGCAGTTGCTGACACATGAAGAACTTGATGACAGGAAGCCATCACAGTTCTTGAGGCATTTGCAAGACCTAGCCGGACCGACCGTTCCCGAGGACTTTGTCAGGACCATATGGTGCAATCGCCTGCCGTCCAATATACAAACTGTGCTGGCATCCCAGCCGACACATTCCTTGGAGCAGCTTGCAGACCTGGCAGACCGAATTCAAGAGCTGACGTCACCATGCAACGTCGCTGCCGCGTCGTCACGTAGCGCTCACGGCTCAACGGACGAGATCGCAGAGCTGAAGAAGATGGTGCAGCAGCTCACTTTGAAGCTGGACGAGCATACCCGCGCATCATGCTGTTCGACCAGCCGTTCCAGACCACGCGACCGTCGCCGTTCATCATCGCGCCAGAGAAGTCGGTCAAACTCAAGCTACCGCAAATACCCAATATGCTGGTATCACGCAAAGTTCGGGGCAGAGGCTCATAAGTGCATAAAGCCCTGCGACCACGACAAGGCGGGAAACTCCAAGGGCAGTCGCTAATGGCGACAGACGATTGCCCACCTTCAACAGGTCGCCTCTTCGTCACCGACCGCAGTTCGAACACCAAGTTCCTGGTAGATACAGGCAGTGACCTATGCGTCTACCCTCGTTCAGCGCTTCGGGAACGTCGACCCAAAACCGATTTTCAGCTTAGCGCCGCTAATGGAAGCATCATCGACACATTTGGCTTTATTGAGCTTACTTTAAATCTAGGCTTAAGGCGTAATTTCCCTTGGCGATTCATTGTGGCTAATGTAACAAAACCCATAATAGGCGTTGATTTTCTTAGCTTTTATAATTTAAATGTAGATTGCCGCAATCAACGCCTAATTGACAATACCACAACTTTAATATCAAATGCTTCCCTTGCTAAAGCTGACATTTTTTCTGTAAAGGTTTCGACAGGCGACACGCGGTTTCACGAGCTGTTAAGTAAGTTTCCGGACATTACACGCCCTTCAGGCACACCGGTGTTTCCAAAGCACAACACAGTACACCATATTAGGACTACACCAGGACCACCTATTGCATGTACACAACGTAGGCTCGCACCCGACAAACTTAAAGTCGCAAAACAGGAATTTGAGCTCATGCTCAATAATGGCACAGCCCGTCCTTCCGAAAGCCCCTGGGCTTCACCTTTACACCTAGCGCCTAAGAAGGATAACGGCTGGCGACCTTGTGGCGACTATCGCATGCTTAATGCACGGACTATCCCTGACCGTTATCCTATTAGGCACATTCATGATTTCTCCCACAGTATTTCTGGTTGTACAGTCTTTTCAACTATCGATTTACTGAAAGCGTACAATCAAATACCAGTTTTTGAGGCTGATATACCGAAGACAGCGATCATAACACCCTTCGGACTTTAAGAATTTCCATTCATGACTTTTGGTTTGAGAAATGCAGGCCAAACATTCCAGAGGTTTGTTGACGAGATGACGAGAGGCTTAGAATTTTGCTACTCGTACCTAGACGATTTCTTAGTGTATTCAAAGGATGAGGCAGAGCACGAAACCCACTTACAGCAGCTCTTCACACGCATGAAGGAATATGGCGTCCTCGTCAACACATCAAAGTGCGTCTTCGGGGCAGCAGAGGTGACATTTCTAGGTTACCGAATCTCCGCATCCGGCACCAAACCCCTGGAATCTAAAGTCGAGGCCATCAAGGATTTCCCCGCACCTAAGACAGTCAAGCAGCTAAGGCGATTCTTAGGAATGCTCAACTTTTATAGGCGCTTTCTTCCCCAATCCGCTACCATTCAAGCACCATTAAACGCCTTGCTTACTGGCTGTGTTAAGGCATCCCACCCAGTCGAGCTGACTGGTGATACACTGCTGGCGTTTAACAAGTGTAAGGAGAGCCTAGCAAATGCGGCGTTACTCGCACACCCAGATTCTCAGGCCGACCTCGCTCTGGTAACAGACGCGTCCGACCTGGCAATGGGTGCAGTATTGCAGCAGCTAAAAGACGGAGCTTGGGAACCGCTTGCATTCTTCTCGCGGAAGTTGAGTCCCTCTCAACAAACGTATTCCCCCTACGACCGCGAGCTCTTAGCCATTTATGAAAGCATTAAGTACTTTCGGCATATGCTGGAAGCAAGGCACTTTGTAGTCTACACAGACCACAAGCCACTGTGCTATGCTTTCAGCGAAAGGAAAGTTAACTGCTCGCCTCGACAACACCGTTACCTCGACTACATCTCGCAGTTCACGACAGACGTCCGACACATCTCGGGAAAGGACAACGTCGTCGCTGACCCACTGTCACGTGTCGAGGAACTGCAGATCCCAGTCGACTTAGAGGTGCTGGCTTCATCACAAGCGTCTGACCGAGAGCTGACTCAACTTCTGGAAGGAGAATCTTCACTCCGCCTCGAAAAGTTGAGCATTCCAAACTCACAAACTGAGCTTTATTGCGACGTCAGTACCGCTACACCAAGGCCTTTTGTTACCAAACCAATGAGGAAACAACTCTTTGACAGTCTTCACAGTCTCAGCCACCCAGGTGCCAACGCTACCGCTAAACTGGTAGCCGATCGATTTATCTGGCCGGGTGTGCGCAAGGACTGTCGAGAGTG
Organism: Charanyca ferruginea; assembly: GCA_947361185.1. Classification (NCBI taxonomy): domain Eukaryota; kingdom Metazoa; phylum Arthropoda; class Insecta; order Lepidoptera; family Noctuidae; genus Charanyca; species Charanyca ferruginea. The sequence continues at coordinate 2,841,734 of OX376080.1, forward strand.
GACTCGACACTGTTTGGCATGTCAACGCGCCAAGGTCAATCGTCACGTGTCTGCTCCATTGGGCACGTTCGATTTACCTCGCACAAGATTTGCTTTCATCCACGTGGACATTATTGGCCCCCTTTCTATTTCACAGGGCTACCGCTACTGTCTTACTGCTGTGGATCGTTTCACTCGCTGGCCGGAAGTCACGCCGATGGCGGATATGACTGTCGAAACAGTTGGGAAGGCATTGATATCGTGGATATCCAGATTTGGATGTCCAACTGATATTGTCACCGATCGCGGTCGACAGTTTGAATCTTCACTTTTCCAATACCTTGGAAAAATGATTGGATTCAAACATCGCAGAACAACCGCGTATCACCCAGCCTGTAACGGGCTAGTGGAACGATTCCACAGACAGTTAATGGCGGCAATAATGTGTCACGCAAACTACAATTGGGTGGACACGTTGCCTTTAGTGCTATTGGGCATTAGAAGCGCGCTTAAAGACGACCTTAGGACGTCATCTGCCGAGTTGGTATATGGCGAGCCGTTACGTTTACCTGGAGAATTTTTCCAGGCAACGGCCGCCCACTCCACCGACATATCGGATTTCACCACTCGGTTGCGCCTCCTTGTGTCAAAGCTGCAACCTACACCTGCTGCACGTCACAATAAAGCTAAAACCTTCATATACAAAGATTTAACAACATCAAAATATGTATTTTTAAGGGACGATGCATTACGTGGATCATTGCAGCCTGCATATACGGGACCGTACGAAGTTCTAGAACGTACCGACAAAACATTCAAAATTCTAGTAAAGGGTAAAAGCGTCACAGTATCCATAGACCGCCTCAAACCGGCCTATACACTGGTCGACCCATCTCCCAACCCTGACCCCACCATTTCTACTCCCGCTCCCAACCCCAACCCTGTCCCCATCCCCGATCCTGTTCCACCAGGGCAAAAAGGCCCAACCCAGGATGACGACAGAAGGACGCGTTCAGGCCGCAGAGTTCGATTTCCTGATTATTATCGTCTGTAGCGACAGCCTCTGGGAGGGAGTGATGTGGCCTACTCACATATATTAAAAAATCATTATTATATTATATAAACACAAAATAATATATTTACAAAGTATATACAGTAATTTGTTATTATCTATTTATTTACAATAATGAAAACACATACACAACAACAACACTACATATACATCATATTTATTATACTTAAATATTACACTACTACAGTTTACAATATCGTGCATTGGAAACGTACCGAGCGGCTGAGAGTACCGTTACTCGGCGCAAACGCATACCACACCGCGCGCGCGCCGTCAGTCGTCTTACTGGCCCTGGTCCGCGAAGCCCGTGTCGCTTATCAACAGAACGCTTACTTACGTATGATTCGCGAATATTTTATGTTGCTTGTTTTCTATATTCTATCGCCTGTGATCCTATACTACTCCTTCATTTCTGTGGTTTCTGTCTTTGCTATTGTGTGTGTGGAACTATTTCTTCTATTGTGCTATTCTTCCGTCAATAAACAATTTGTGTTACGTTGTCTGGACTTAACTTATTTTCTTGGACTCAACCCTAGCACGTACGTACATCTACACCACACCATACCACACCCCCCATAAACCTATAACTATTAAACCAAAAATAAACTAATATAATAAGGCATCAAAAAATTCCTCCACATCGCCGTCATCTGGGAATGTGCCCAAGAGACTGACTGCATTGCCCCGTTGGATGGCAATGCTTAACCTCTGCCCAAAGTAAAAACCAGCTCTTGGATCACAAGAAGTGTCAACTAACCTTTTGGAAATTTCCTTAAAAAGGAGATGAACACTCGGACCCCACGACCCGAGGGTTTCAACCCCAAACGGCTCGAAAATAAAGTTATCACCAAGGTGACTATACTTTCGCCGTTTGAGGTTTTCTGCAGCCGCAGCAGCAGCACCAGCACAGCACGCTGAGCTAGGAAGATGGGATGGCGCAAGAGTATCGACGCACGTAGCGTCCCACACTAAAGGCCCGCGGATACTAGCTCGTACTGATCGGCTCATTCAAAGGGTTCAAAACGCATGTGCTCGTTTTTGTTATAAAATACCTTCCAGAAGCCATGTAACACCATTTCTCAACAAACACTATTCGCTCAAAATGAAGTCAAGACGAAAGCTACACCTGGCCTGCCTTTTATTCGGTGTAATTAAATATCAAAAACCTGAGTACCTTTACCACAAGCTCAGCTGGATTGCTAGTAGACGAGAATGCGAGAGAAGGCAATGTTCGCAACAACTGTCAACACAGTCTCATAATACAGCAGCTTTTAGAGGCAGCTTCCGGTATGCGGCATCCAAAGTGTGGAATAATCTGCCCCCACCAATTAGAGCAGTCACCACGATCGGCACTTTCAGACATCGCTTACGGCAGTATTTGATAGAAGCGCAACGGGAACTGGATATGGTAAATTTGAATGTTTCAATTATATGAGATACTTACTGACCCTGCAATCGTTGTCTTGTTCCTACCTACTTACTTACCTACCTACCTACTTACCCTTCCACCCTACCTCCCTACTTACCTACCTACCTACCAACCCCACCAACCTACCTACATAACTGGACTTCTCACAAATATTTCTCCACCAAAATTAGTTAAATCGGACCGGCCGTTCTCGAGTTTTAGAGAGACTAACGAACAGCCATGCATTCTTATTTATAGAGATTATCACCAACACTAATAACCCCAGTATAACTGCCGCAGCCTGCATCTGACTCGCAGTATTATTATTATTTACATCTTTTATTTATTTATGACTCACTAAATGTATGTCTCAACTGCTAGTTTCATGTACACATAGGTAACGAAATAAACCTTATTACTCATTCTCAGTCCCTCTTTACTACACGTTTTATTTATTTTTATTCACCTATATAACATAACAAAGCTGGTTTACATCCGTACGTCACACACAAAGGTCCAGTTGAAAACCAGCGTCAGGCACAAGTGGCCTGGCATTTATGCTGAACTGGGCCTGTTTGGCGCAGCCGTGGGGCACACAAATAATGCTTTTTATTTATTTCTGTTATACATTGAAAACTTTATTATTATTATTTTTGTGTGCACATGGTCTGTGTCAAATAAACATTTTTTCTTTCTTTCTTTCTAAAGGCCTACCCAACTTCCAAGGAAATAATGCCATGCCGTCCGGTCTCTTGCCATCGTCGCGTGCCAAGCCGTTGGGCTCCAAAACTGCTGGAACGCCGACGGCGACGAGAGCACGACGAATGATGTCATTTATATTCGCGTGCCGCGCTATGCGACCTGGTAATTAAGTTGGTTCATAAAATCACAGTCCGGGAGCAACTTTGTTTTATACTATGTAAGGATAAAGATTATCAGAACTATCGCTAATGGATTTGAAATCTTTCTAAGCATATAAGTTTTGGATGAACTGTTGTTTCTGAACAGTAATTCAACACGTTTGCATATTAAATACATTAGCCGTAATTAAATTTGCTTGGTCGGCTCATTTCGACAGTATTAAAATTAATTTCACCGATTTTTCGTCATGTAATTTCCAATCTACTTGCTACACTTATATTTATTATCCATGGGTGAAATGATGTGAATGCATGTACATGAAATATTCTATTCACGATCTCTGAGTAAGTAGACAAATATTTCCTCTGTGCGTTTTTTATCACATTTAGAATCAATTAGTTTCGGCATGTCAAAAGCGTTTGACCTTGTTTGTCATAACAGTTTTATTAATAGTTGTTTTTATTATGAGAAATGGTTCTTATTCTAAATATAATAAGAACTAGATATCTGTGTTAAATTTTGTGAAGATATTATTATGATGTAGAGACAAATGTTCGTGAAAAGAGCTGCGGTGTCCCACTAGGCAGTGTTTTCGGGCCACATTTACTTTCTTGTTCCGTCATAGTTCAATCATACTTGAATACCCTTCAACTTTTCACGTGACCAGAGAGCAGGTCTAGGATTGCAATACAAAATGGCATTGCTACTAGCCTTTTGGGCACTTTTCTCATTGACAACGTTGTGGATCGGTTTTTAAAGATCCGTACCTCAAAAGAAAAAAACCGAACCCTTATAGGATCACTTTGTTGTCCGTCTGTCTGGCTGTCCGTCTGTCCATCTGTCTGTCAAGACCCTTAATCTCGGGAACGCGTGGAGGTATCGAGTTGAAATTAAAACCATATATTCAAATCTACAGGCCCTTGATGCTGTGAAAAACTTCTAAGTTAACATGAAAAATAGATATGACCGTTTATGCCGCAAAAAAACGTATTTTTCGACACTCTCAAGGGAAAAAAAAAGAAAAAGAAATACAGGGAAAAGTCTGAAAACTTTAAACTTGTAATGAAATCGTAAAAATTATAGTCTGTTTAAAGTTCGTAATCAATCGTCGAGGTATGCGCTGTCATAATTGTATGTGTGACCAAATCACGGAATTGGAATGGAACCCTCGGTGGGCGAGTTCGACTCGCACTTGTTCGGTTTTTAATATGAGCTCCCCCTTTTTTATATACCTAATTTCTGCATTCCACAACGTTATAAATGTTTTTGAAGCCGTGTGATGCCGGTCGCGAATAGCACCACCCTATTTTTTACCCTTTGGTATCGTAGAAAACGACAGAAGGATATTGACCAGAAGATGGGCAGCTGCGTCCTTTTGAGTACCATAACACCTACTGCGATCGCCAACATGCATCGGCCAAGCATGGTGATTACAGGTGAACCCCTCCCTTGGAGGAGACTTATGCCCAGCAGTGGGCGTCTAAAGGTTGACATGATGATGATAATGACAATGTTTTATGGTGTTTACTTAAAATTGCTTAGAGCTGGGCAAAATCGTGAACTCTGTAGGGCACAGCAACATAACACGACAATTAAAATCGTGGTAATATTAAAAAAAACTTTCTATTTCGTGTTATAATTAGCACGTTGCTTTAATAATAGCATAATGTAATCGCAGAAACAATTGCCTAGCGTGTAAAATTATAATAATATTAATTATGTAATGTTTGCGTCATTGCAAAACAGCCGTGCCGTACGTGAGAGTGGTGACCGCGTTTGTGGGACGCCCTGCGACACGATGGACAAGGTGGGTGGCAGCGGATGGATGCGGGCTCCCCAAGACCGGGTTGGTAGGCGATTTTTGGAGGAGGCCTACGTTCAGCAGTGAACGGCGATAGACTAATATGATAACGGTGATTATGAACAACTTGAGAAATTAAGTAGTCCCTTCTCGCTCCGACTATTGTCAACACGAGCATGATATAACACTTTTTTGTTTAGTCTAACGCAATATTTGAAAACAAACGAGTGAGTGAGAACGCGATAACATCGCACGAGAATTGGCGCGCGGTGATTTCACGGAACTCGTTACAGGAAACACGTGTTTTTGAAAAAGCCTTTAAATGGTTTTGGTAGTAATGTTTGTAATTTACAATCTCCATTACATGTGCAAGGTTTTATGACGATGTTTTCTTTACTTTTTAGGGTTCCGTACCCAAAGAGTAAAAACGGGACCATATTACTAAGACTGCATTCGTACAGTCCGTATGGTGTCGGACTTAAAGAATAGCACCATCCCATATCTTCCCGTGGGTGTCGTAAGAGGCGACTAAGGGACTTACCAGAGAATGGGCAGCAGCGTTCTCTGTTCCTTTGTAACAACCATACTACGATCGCCAACCCGCCTGCCAAGCGTGGCGATTATGGCAAAACCGCCCTTTGGAGGAGGCCTATGTCCAGCTTTGGACGTCTTTCGGCTGAAATGATGATGATTACTAAGACTTCGCTGTCTGTCCATCCGTCTGTCCGTCCGTCTGTCTGTCTCCAGGCTGTATCTCGTGAACCGCGATAGCTAGACAGATTAAATTTTCACAAATTATGTATTTCTGTTGCCGCTGCAACAACAAATACTAACAGAATAAAAAATATATTAATGGGGGGCTTCCATACAACAAACGTAATGTTTGGCCGTTTTTTTTGCTCGATGTTTAATGTTGTATAGATAATGGTAGTACGGAACCCTTCGTGCGCGACCCCGACTCGCACTTGGCCACTTTTTCAATGTATGAGTACATTATGAGCGGACAAAGTTTAGATATTTGTGCAAAAAAACTGATTTTCAGACGTCATTACTGAATTCGTTTCTCAAAATAGTTTCTTTTTAACCTAAATATAAATCACAAGATTCCTGTGTGTTCGAAATATCTGGAAACATATTTATTATAACGCCATAATCACATACGTACGTTTGTATGAGAATTATGATGGGTTATCGGCTCTTAATAAAGGACCTATAATACTCTGAAATTTATATAAAAAACCGGTCAAGTGCGAGTTGGACTCGCTCACCGAGGGTTCCGTACAAATGACAATGCCAGATCCTGCCCCACCCATGTACAGAAAAAGTAACCCATGTACAGAAATGTTATGAATATAGAACCTTTCTATAGTAAATTCATTTTACCTAAAATATAATTTAACCTATAATCAATGTCATTATTGTTTTTAGATTCAAACGGAAACCGCAAGTTCTACAGTCACTAAGACAAATGTTTAGTTATCAGCAATAAATAAACAGTAAGATGCTATATATTGCACATGACTTTAATTGAGTGGGGCAAAGTTCTATAGAGTTTCTGGCATTGTCCTTTGTAGGTACATAATACATATCCATACTTACATACTAACATTATAAATGAGAAAGTAACTCTGTCTGTTACGCTTCTACGATGAAACGACTGAACCGATTTTGATGAAATTTGGTTTGACAATAGGTTGAACCCTGGGAAAGCACATAGGCTACTTTTTAATCCGGGACTTCAGCTGCATACGCGATAACCGACGTTCACACATTTCACACGGACTCAAAATCTCATTATAAATAAAGAATATATTTTTCATCCCACCATCTCGGAAAGAGTATTTTTAATCTTCAATATCTGAGTGGAAAAGCCGTTTTTATTCTCTAGAGGATAAAGTAAATTTATCTTCAATATCTGAGTGGAAAAGCCGTTTTTATTCTCTAGAGGATAAAGTAAATTGAATTTAGAACATCGTGTGCACTAAGTTTGTGAATTAAAAATAAACATTAAACCTATTTACTGCTACCTCTATGGTGCCGAATATATCATACAACTTTTTTTTAATTTGTTAAAAACTCAGACTTTGTAAACGTTTTTTTTTTGCATTTAGTCATTTCCTCGCTGAGGTGGAATGAAAAGTTACGTGTTGCACTCGAGTGCAAAGATTTTTCACCTCGTGCTCTTTTGATTCCCTCGCTAACGCTCAGGATTCTAATTTTGAATCACTCGCTGCGCTCGTGATTCAATTTTAGAATCCTTCGCTTGCTCGGTCATCAAAATTGAACACGCGGTTAAAAAGCAACTTTGCACTCTTGTATAACAAATAACTATTTAATGCCGTATCTTTTTTTCACGTTTATTTATTTATTTATACTTCATGCACAAAGGTGGGCGGACTTAATGCCGTAAACAGTTTGATTTTTTCACAGCTTCAAGGGAGCGTGGACCTTAGTATATGGTTTTAATTTCAATTCGATACCTCTACGCGTTGCCGAGATCAAGGGTCTTGACAGATAGACAGCACAAAATATAAAGATTACACAAGGACCGCACCCGCCATCTTCAAAAATATTTACCTAAACTTGCCAGACTCACTAGGGCTGCTACTGTATTGACTCTGTAGGTTTTATTTGTGACAATATGAAATTTTATTGACACTGGTTGGAACTCTTTGCAATTTTTTTCTAACAAAATTTTCCTGTTCGTCATGAAATGTCAATTACATTATTTATTCATTTAGACAACACGTGACAGTCGAGACTGAAGTCTGCTTGAAACTGCTTGAGAATGCCTATAAACGTAATGTCAATGTGTGCGTGCTGTTAGTACGGGCTTTAGAAAAGCCTTTAAAAAAAAAACGATTATTGAAATGGTAATGAATTATATTTAGTGAAACTGACAATTACAGTAATTAATGGGAAACTTGGTCAATATTCTGACTTGCGACCTATCCGGTAGGAGTCTTAACCCGAACTGACGCTATGGCCAGTCTAATCTACTAAGTCTAGAAAGGAAATGATGATGGGGTGCTGACTAGGCACTTAAGGGTGTATTCTAGGGATGTAACAGTAACAACCCCCCCTTTAAGAGGAACTTTACGGTTTTCGTGGAAAGTTACGAGTTTATTCTTAGCCTTGGAAGAGGAATGAAAAAATGGTGGTTTGTTCTGAGTGGTCTCTCTGCTCGGGCGCGACGCAGGCTTACGTACTTTGTACAGACAGACAGATGGACAACAAAGTGATCCTATAAGGGTTCCGTTTTTTCCTTTTTAAGTACGGAACCCTAAAAATTAATTTCAGTTCCCAACTGCTTCTGCGTAGATTACAAAATTATTAAGGTAAAGTTCTGTTCCACGGGAACGCAATATCAGGTGTACATAATGAAGCGGAGGTGAGAATGTTGTGATGGATGTGTGGAGTGACCAGGGGTGTGATTCTGTAAGACCTCATTCTAAACTTCGAATCTGAATCCGCTGTGAATTTCTTGATTGGCATTCTAAAAACTCGGCTGATAATTCGACTTAACACTAGCGCTACCCTTGCGAGCGTGTCAGCGAGTTGAACTAAATTGACAGGGAGATTTTGACAGATAAAATATGAGATGACGTAACAAGTGACATTTAGTAAGGTAATTTCAGCGCTCACTTCGCACTCGAACCCGATTCAAAGTGTCAAAAATATATCAAGGTAATTTTGAACCTTATGCGAAGTGAAAGTAAATAGCGATGTGAGATGCGAGTTGTTGTTTGAATTTTACAGAATCGACCTAAGAATGGATCATCTGCCTAGCGTTTTCCCAACTATATTGGGGTCGGCTTCCAGTCTAACCGGATGCAGCTGAATACCAGTGTTTTACATGGAGCGACTGCCTATCGGACCTCCACAACCCAGTTACTGGGAATCACGACACTCCTTGGTAAGACTGATTGGTAAACTTTCTGGCTTCTGACTATTCCCATAACGACTGCCAAAGCCATAATGATGAGCAGATATTGATTCTATTTTTATTCTGCAAAAGCGGGCTGTCAGAGCCATCTATAATCTCAGCAGTCGCGAGTCTCTAAGAGAATTGTTTAAACAGATTAACATCTTGACGGTACCTTGTCAATACATATATGAAAACATTATGCATGTTCGAAAAAACCTTCATCTTTTTAATAAAATAAGTGACAGACATTGTGTTTATACTAGAAATAGGAACAAATTAGATCAGCCAAGATTCAGATTGTCAAAAGTTCATACTTCTTTTATGGGGTACTGTGTAAAATTTTATAATAAAATACCTCTTGATATTCTTCAACTAAATGAAAGACAATTTAAAACATGTATTAAACGCACACTGTGTAGACAAGCATATTATAAATTAGAAGACTACATCAATGATAAAAATGCTTGGCTAAATGCTGGTCCTGCTCCACAGGCAGTTTAGGGAATTTCCTAATTGGAGGAATGTTGTTTCCTACCCCTTTTTTTTTTATTGACATGAGTAACGAGTATCGTTATTATTATACACAAATATATATTTTAATTACTTTTTCGACATTTTAGAAACATTGTAAACCTTAGTTTTGTATAATTTAGCAGCATTATTTCAATTTTGTAAATGTGAGTACCATGGAGCCATATTTTAAGTAAATTATTATGTGTTTGACTTAAATGAGCATGGCGGTTGAGAGAATTGTCATGCTCACTCAAATGTCTCGCTGGTGGTGGCGCGTGTGTTGGGTCATTCGGCTCCCTCTAAAATGGTTGAGCTGAATGGTGCTGATTCACGCGTCATGTTCGTGAACGGGCGCTGTCAGTAGAGATTGGTCAACTCTTAACTGCCATGGTTTTTATCTTGATTATTTTTTATATTTTGTATTTCTAGATTACCTTCATTGTTTTCACATATAGAAGCAACAAGAATAATGTAAGCAGTATTTTGTAAAAACCTGATTTTAAAAGAGTGTCCGTGGAGTTTCTTGCTCGTTCTTCTCCATAGAGACCTACCTACGTTTTGGAACGAGCAACTAGCTTCAACTTTCTGTCTAACTGACCGACTCCTTGACAATTCAAAAGTGCCTGTAAATGGTTTAATTGAAATAAATGCTTTGACTTTGACTTTGACTTTGAATGACAGCCTGGACCAACAGCTTTACGTGCTTTCCAAGGCACGGAGGGAACTCGGTATGAAAGGGATGGTCACCCATCCACAGACCGACCGCGGTTAGCGTAGCTTAACCTTTGACTAATTGATCTGTACGGCTTTAACTTAGCCATGAGCTCCTCCGATCTCCTCGATGTAATATTTTATATCGTAACAGTTTATTATTTCTCAATAAATATTATGAAAGCGAAAGTTTGTGAAGATGAATGGCTGTTTATTACTTTTTAACGCTTTGGTAAACGTCTGAACAGTATTTGCTGAAAGTTGGCAAACATTATAATAAATGTTGATCTAGCTTAACAAACAAGATATTTTCATCCCGTGTTTGTTTGAGTTGTGGGTTATTACAGACGCAATCGCAGCCAAAACTAGTCTAATCTAATCTATAAATAAATAAAATTGAAGTGTCTGTTTGTAATATCAAATTAACAGCTTTTTAGTAAATGCATATGAAATATGTATGCGGTACTTATAATATTAAAAACACAATTTCTGTTTGTTCCGACTAATCTCTGAAACGGCTGGACCGATTTCAATGGGACTTTCACTGGCAGATAGCTGATGTTATAAGGAGTAACTACATTAAATACTTGGGGATGTGGCTAGATAAATGCTTAAGATGGGGGAAGCATATTAACGAAGTGTATGAGAGTGCACAAAAAAAAAATCAGTTGCTCAAAATTCTAGTGGGGTCGTCATGGGGTATTCATCCTCTATACATGCGTAGATTATACATGGCTCTTATTAGGAGTCGGATTGATTACGGATGCTTTTTATATGATAATTCTGCTATTAGTCACACTTACAAATTAGATAAATTACAAAATCAAGCTTTAAGAATAATTGGCGGCTTTATAAAAACGACTCCGATACACGTCATGGAGAGCGAGTTGAGTATCCCTCCTTTATCATTGAGAAGACAATTTCTTTCGACTAAATTTTGTTTAAAACTGCAATGCAGGACCAATGATATTTCTACAAGTCTTATTTCGGATCTCGGTAACATGACTGACAATAGGTACTGGGTACTGACAATAGACACGTGGGTATCTAACATAGATATTAAAGATGTTATTAGATGTAACTTAACTAATGTTACAGCCCCAAAATCACATTATGTCACTCAGTTGTTGAAGAATGATGTCCTCACTGAGTTACGAGAAAGATACACTGGCTGGCATTCTATATACCTACACAGATGGGTCCAAAACAACCGATGGAGTTGGTGCAGCATATTATGATACAGCCAATAAACTTCATGGACCTTATAAATTAAATAATCATATTTCGATTATGACGGCTGAACTATTTGCCATTTCAGAAGCATTAAAACATGCTATAAATTTAGACGTGAATAATGTAGTAATATGTACCGATAGTAAGAGCTCTTTACAGCATATTACTAAATGTGTTCACAACGGCTAAAACGGTTTAGCTATAACATATTGTTAGGATTTCTAGTAAATTCAGTACCCACTTGTCATTTATTTTATCAGCCAACCGCTTTCTTGTTAGAATCAAGTAACGGTTGGCTGGCGACGCTTGTTTGTGCATGGCTATATAAACGGCGGAACGGCCGTCCGCAAGTCAGACTCTTCGCTCGACGCTCGCCGCGCACGGACGTGTCGCCGCTTCGCTCCACGCTCTGCCGCTACGCTCGTCACCTGCTCTCGCTGCGCCCGCCGCAACGATTCCTGTAGTCAGCCGACTGCAACCAACTGTTCAAAAGTTGCCTTTTTCAAGGCGACGGCTGAAATTCATATTCCTTTAAACAGAGTCAGTCGTGTAGCTTCACTTGGCCCCTTCAGGGCAAAACCACAGTTTCGTGGTACTCGGTGGATACCTTACGGTGCCAACGAAGCCGAGTGGGTGTTGCCCCAATCACACCCGCCAAACCCCTTCAGGGCGAGGCAGTCAATTGGAGTCGGGAGCTAGTGTTTCGGCCTTGGGGGGTCTCCTAGTCGAACCTAGTCTCTGGTTTCCTTCCACAGCTACACACCTAGTGTCGGTTGGGCGTGTCTACACCCTTCGCACTAGACTGGCTAGGGCCCCGTTCGCACAATAAGACTGGCGACGGGTTTACAAGCTTAGGGCTCACCAATAGGTACTCACCTCCCTGTCTACACCCGACAGGGAGGGTTACACATCCCCGGGCCACTCCACCCGGGGAGTTAGAGTTAGGTGTTAGGTATAATTTAGGCTTCCCGGAGAGTTAAATCTCCCAAAATTCCCTCCCCAACTTAACTCTCCCTCCGACCATGTCGGACGCTGATATATTAGCGTACGTCAAGGCACGCTTATGGCAAAGCGCCAAGTTCCATGCCGATCTGGACACATGGCTAGAGAACTCGTCCGCGTCCCGAAAAGCAGCCGAAGCTAGCGTCGCTGACTTCAGTGACATATTAGATAGCCCCTTTTCCCCCGATAACGCCAACGAAGGCACACCTGTGGCGGCATCCTCTATGCCACCGCAAATCCCGTCCCTATTGTCAATTAAGACAACAAGCCCGTACGCGGAAACACCTATTGTTTCCGAACCCATTGTTTCCAAGCCCATTGTTCCCGCGACCATTGTTCCCGCGACCATTGTTCCCACGCAGCTGCGCTCTGCGTCGCCATGTTTCTCAGAAACAATGGATACCTCTGTCCCTGTCTCTGAGCCATCTCACTCCGACTCTGAGGAAGCCCACTCTGCCTCCGCGTCCTCGGACGACGACTACCATCTTGTCGGTCCGGGAGGCAAGAGAAAGAAGGGTAAGAGTCCCTCTCAGGCCACCAAGGCCAAGAAAGCCGTAGCCGCGCCCACCCCCTCCTCCACCCCCTCGGTTTCGGCCCCCTCAGTCTCAGCTACCTCTCGTCCAGAGGGCAGCCGTCCCGCTAGTCCCATGTCCACTGCTGCCCCCAATCCTTCGGTTTCAAATAAGAAACTCCCCGCCCCGCCTCCCTTGTTCATCCAGGACAAGGCGAAGTGGACCGACGTGTCCAAATTGTGTAACGATCGTAAGATCAAATACACAAACGCGCGCTCGACCCAACAGGGTATCAAAGTTCAAGTTCCCACGGTGAACGACCACAGGGAACTTACATCCCTGTTAAAAGTGAGGAACATTTCGTTCCACACTTATTCCCTGCCCGATGATAAACCCACCCGTGTGGTAATCCGACGCGTCCCCAAAGAAATCTCAACGGAAGAGATTCTCGCCGACCTTCAGTCGCAAAATGTCCCAGCATCCGCTGTGCATCGTCTGCACAAAGCTAGGGGTGCGATTGCATACGACTCGGTTCTTGTCGTGTGCGATCACACCGACGGCCACCATCCGATCTTTAAAGTAAAGTCGGTATGTCACTTGTCGGGCATCTCTATCGAGAGGCCTTATAAATCCGATACGGTTGGACAGTGTCACCGCTGCCAACTTTACGGTCACGCCCAACGCAATTGCTACGCGACCCCTAGATGCGTCAAGTGTCTGGGTGAGCACGCAACTGCTGACTGCCCCCGTCCGAAAGACCGCAATCTGTGCACAGAACCTCCCAGCTGTGTGCTATGCGGCCAATCAGGTCACCCCGCCAATTACCGCGGCTGCCCCAAAGCCCCAAAATCCTCTTCTCCCAAGTTGACCAAGCGTGCGAACGCTCGTCAACAAAGGGAAAGCCCCTCTGTTAAGATTCCCTCCTCAGAGATGCCCGAGCGTCTCAGCCCTCAGAGGCCCTCCCCATGGAACTCGCTGAATCATCAGAGAGCGTTCCCTGCATTGAGGCCCTCCCAATCTCTGCCTATGCCAGCGCTGATGGATTCGCCAGTCCCCGCGCCGAACCTAGCCTCCGCGACCACGCCCCCCCTACCTAAGGTCGCCCCCGCCGCTCCTAAAGCCGCCACCGCCGCTCCTAAAGCCGCCACCGCCGCTCCTAAAGCCGCCCTCGCCCCATCTAAGGCCGCCCCCGCCGTTTCAACCGCGCCCTCAGCCTCCCGCGTACCTGCATCTCTCCCTACCGAGAGGATAGGCGAAGTCATCAACCTCGCCTACCAAATTTACCGCAACCCCGCTGCTGAAGCTATGGCTAGGGATATACTCGCGTGTAAAGCAAATATTAGCGACATCCTTAAGGTGTTCAAAGCGTATCCGGAGATTACGCAAGCCCTAGATAAACTTTACCCTTGCTAATCCAATGGATAAGGAAAGGCCGTGTACTAATAAACCCCGATCCCTTAGTTAGGATTCTTTAACGCCAATGGCATTACTAACCAACGTGATGAGATCGCCAATTTCCTCCGCGACCATCAACTTGATATCCTTCTCATACAGGAGACCTTTCTAAAGCCCCATCATCGTGACCCGAATATTGCCAACTACCGTATAGTTCGCAATGATAGGTCTCGTTGTCACAAGGGCGGTACCCTAATATACTATAGAAAGGCTCTGTACTGCATTCCTATGGACCCTCCTCCCCTCGCTCGCCTCGAGGTCTCTGTCTGTCGGCTCGGCATGACCGGTCATCAGCCGTTAACTATTATATCAGCATACGTCCCTCCATCACCATCGGAGGATGATCCTATCCTCCTCAAGGATGACCTTTCTGCTCTTCTTGGCCTGGGTGACTCCGTCTTACTGGCGGGCGATCTCAATGCCAAACATCCCTCCTGGAATAGTAACAGGACCTCTTCCAGAGGTAGGATCGTGTTTAACCTCTGTTCTCAACTGAACTTCGACGTCATCGCCCCGATGACTCCCACTCATTTCCCCCACGATCCCAACCATCTTCCCGACATCCTCGATATAGCGCTGCTCAAGAATGTGAACCTCCGTTTGCAATCTATAGAGACGCTACACGAGCTTAATTCCGACCATCGTCCAGTGATATTAGAACTAGCTCCCCGTTCAGGTCCCTCTGACCCTAGCCAGCCCCCTCCGACCCAAATTATTACCGACTGGAGGAAAGTAAGCGAAAGCCTACAATCCACCACGTCGCCTCACTTGGACGCTATCCCCGACCACTTGGTGACAGTCGCGGACACGACGGGCGCGATCGACTCGTTCACAAATCATGTACAATCCGTCTTGAACGATTGTTCAAGGGAGGTTCCGGCGATGAGCGATCATCGCTGGAAACTGCCTGACGATGTGCGTGATCTGTTGACCGAGAAGAATGCGGCCGTCCGTGCGTACAGTGCCTTCCCCTGCGATGCGAACAAGGCTCACATGCGCTCTTTACAGCGTGCTGTAAAGAAACGCATCGAGGAGCTGCGCTCCAGCCGCTGGGACAAGACACTTAGCGAACTCGAGCCCACCCACCTAGCCTTCTGGGAACTCCAGAGGAAGCTCCGTTCTTCTAACGAGGCCTCCATGCCCCCTCTCATTCGTTCCGACAGTAGCGTCGCCTTCGACAACGATGAAAAGGCTGAATGTCTAGCCGACAGCCTAGAGTCTCAATGCACCCCCAGCTCTCAACCAGTAGACGAAGCTCACCTTTCTGAGGTCGACGCCGAAGTCGAACGTAGAGCCTCTCTCCCACCCGTTGAAGACCCTGATTATCCTCTGCCTCCTGTCACTCCCGACGAAGTGCACGATATTATCAAGAGGCTCAAACCCCGGAAAGCCCCCGGCTCTGACGGTATCACCAATAAGGTGTTCAAACTCCTCCCCGCCCATCTCATAATGCTAATGACCGCCATCTTCAATGGCGCTCTAAGCAACAACATTTTTCCTCAGGCATGGAAAGAGGCCACCGTTATCGGCATTCCGAAACCAGGCAAACCCAAGTCTGATCCCACCAGTTACCGTCCCATTAGTCTACTCAATGTTCTAGGCAAAATCTACGAGAGGCTTATTTATAAGCGACTCAAAGACTTTGCCGAAGCAAAGAGTCTCATTCCCGACGAGCAGTTTGGCTTTCGAACCGAACACAGCTGCGTCCAACAAGTCCACCGCATCGTCGAGCACATAAGCGCTGGTTTTCAGCGTGGCTTGATGACGGGTGCACTCTTCTTTGACATAGCGAAAGCATTCGACAAAGTCTGGCACAACGGCTTACTATACAAGCTTTACCAACTCGGAGTGCCAGATCGTCTCGTGCTCATCTTGCGTGACTTTTTGTCGAATCGCACCTTTCGCTATCGCATCGAGGGTGCGCTCTCTTCACCCCACCCGATACGCGCTGGCGTCCCTCAGGGCTCCGTAGTATCCCCCCTCATTTTCACGCTGTTCACCAGCGACATCCCCAAAGATAAAAAGGCTCAGTTGGCTCTATTCGCTGACGACACGGCCATCTATTACTCGGGTCGTAACCCAGACTGCATAGCTCGTACCCTCCAATCCGCGGCAAAAGCCTTAGGCGCTTATTTCCGGAAATGGAGAATCGAGGTAAACCCCATCAAGAGTCAGGCAGTACTCTTTTCCAAACCGCGTTCGTCCCCCTCTCTGCCCAGTCCGATAACCATGTTCGGTAAGCCTATCCCTTGGGAGAAGCAAGCCAAATACCTAGGTGTGATTCTGGACCACCATCTTACTTTCGGAGAGCACATAAAGACGGTGCGTTCGCGCGCCGCTTTCGCTCTCGGTAGGCTCTACTTCATGTTGAATGCACGCAGCAAATTGTCACTCAAGTGCAAATTGCGCATTTACACGGCGTGCATTCGTCCCATCATGACGTACGCCTGTGCTGTATTCGCACACGCGAAACCATACCGTCTCCATAGGATGCAGACCCTCCAAAACCGTTTCTTGCGAAGAATCACAGGAGCCCCTTTTTACCTTCGCAACGAGAACCTCCATCTCGATCTAAAAATACCTACCATCCAGCAGTTCATGAAACGCTCCGCCAAGCGCTTCTTCGACACTGCTGAGAAGCACTCTAACCCGTTAATCGTATCGGCCGCCCGGTACACTCCCTCCCGTATTAGTAAGACTCGACGACCGAGACATACTCTGACCGACCCTGACGATGCTATTACTCTCCTCCAGGAGAGCAATAAGGCCACCAGTACAGTTAAGAAACACAGACACAGACCGCCGTCATTCCGTCCTCGCCGCCGAGGCCCGCCGCGACGACCCCGTACGTCCCCTCCCCGACCCTTGCTCGTGCCAGCCCGCGCCGCTGAGCCTGTAGTTTTAAATTCGTCCCTAAATAATGGAAATCCGATCCAGCCTGTCCCTTTGCTGTCCTCTCCCAGCGACGCCCTAAGCCGAGGCTCGTACCCCACAGGGGGTGCCCTTAGCGTGTAGTCGCTTAGTTTGTAAGCTTTTATGCCCTGGCTGGAGGCCCTAAAAATAATAATTTTTAAGGCACCACAGGAAAGTCCGGTTAAGCAGCCGACAACCTCCTAGGTTGACCTGCGAGATGCCAATCCGAAAAAAAAAAAAAAAAAAAAAGTCCGCAAGTCACTTTGCTCCTGCGACGCCGAAGTGTAAAGACCTTAAAGTGGTTATGTTACTCCGTGAAATATTGCTATCCGTTAAAGCAAGGCCAGGTCAGTTAAATTTGAGTTAATGTATTTAAATAAGTGAATACTATTTTATGTGTGTATACTTGTGCTATTCCTGTGCTATTTTTGTGTACCGTGTAATGCCGTGTATGCTTTTAAACATTAAAACTTAACTTAATTAACTTAACTTAACTTAATGAACTAATTAACTTAACTTACTTAAACATTAAAATTATCTCATGAAACTTAATTTTATTAAGGCTGAGGTGTGATGTCATTGCTGATGTTAAATAATACCCCGTGAATTTAAAAAGTCTTAGTTTACAATAAATGCTTGTATGATTATTCATTTCTTTTATTCCGTACACTACCCTACATAACCTAAAGTTAATTGTTAGTCTAGTCCTAACAATTCAGAAGTGGGATAAACGAGTAAAAGTCGATACAAAAACTATCTACTCGTTTATCCTGCCCACGGATCGGTCATCTGTTGAAAATTCTGCTTTCATTTTTTTGTCTATGCTATTAAAATATAACTATCATGGGAATAGGAATCGAATGATCTTGATTTTATTACAAAATCAATATGTGAATAATGAATACGTTTTAATAAAACGAGCAATGACATTATACCTTACTTAGTGCAATAATGCAGTGTTTTTTTTTCTTTTTATTAAATATTGTGTCAATAACGTTGGTCAGTGGGTTTTCTATTCAACATTTAATATCACTTATTAAAGTATTTTAATGGCAGTGTGGAAGCATTTTTATCATAACACGGCTTTGCCAGTTACTTCTTGTAAACACTACATCTTAACACAGCTTTGCCAGGGCTACCCTCTGGAAGCAACCCATCATAACACAGCTTTGCCAGGGCTACCCTCTGGAAGCAACCCGTCATAACACGGTTATGCCAGGGCTACCCTCTGGAAGCAATTCATCATAACACAGCTTTGCCAGGGCTACCCTCTGGAAGCAATTCATCATAACACAGCTTTGCCAGGGCTACCCTCTGGAAGCAACCCGTCATAACACAGCTTTGCCAGGGCTACCCTCTGGAAGCAATTCATCATAACACAGCTTTGCCAGGGCTACCCTCTGGAAGCAATTCATCATAACACGGCTTTGCCAGGGCTACCCTCTGGAAGCAATTCATCATAACACAGCTTTGCCAGGGCTACCCTCTGGAAGCAATTCATCATAACACAGCTTTGCCAGGGCTACCCTCTGGAAGCAACCCGTCATAACACAGCTTTGCCAGGGCTACCCTCTGGAAGCAACCCGTCATAACACAGCTTTGCCAGGGCTACCCTCTGGAAGCAATTCATCATAACACAGCTTTGCCAGGGCTACCCTCTGGAAGCAATTCATAATAACACAGCTTTGCCAGGGCTACCCTCTGGAAGCAATTCATCATAACACAGCTTTGCCAGGGCTACCCTCTGGAAGCAATTCATCATAACACAGCTTTGCCAGGGCTACCCTCTGGAAGCAATTCATAATAACACAGCTTTGCCAGGGCTACCCTCTGGAAGCAATTCATCATAACACAGCTTTGCCAGGGCTACCCTCTGGAAGCAATCCATCATAACACAGCTTTGCCAGGGCTACCCTCTGAAAATGCTTTCACTGTTGCAACGCTTTATCATTTAAAATTACTTTTATATGCGAATAGGTTCATACTCACCAATATTGACCACTTTCAGCTAAGGGTTCTCCGAAGTATTAGAGTGATATCTAAATGCTATCATTTTTACTAATAGTTTCAGTTATTCATCGTAGTGCTTGGGCACGTTAACCATCAGTGCTGCTATCAAGTATAAGGCTTCGCACATTATTCGCCGGTGCTGTTATCAAGTCAAGTGTAAGGCTTGGGCACGTTAACCATCAGTGCTGCTATCAAGTATAAGGCTTCGGCACATTATTCGCCGGTGCTGTTATCAAGTCAAGTGTAAGGCTTGGGCACGTTAACCATCAGTGCTGCTATCAAGTCAAATGTAAGGCTTGGGCACGTTAACCATCAGTGCTGCTATCAAGTCAAATGTAAGGCTTGGGCACGTTAACCATCAGTGCTGCTATCAAGTCAAATGTAAGGCTTGGGCACGTTAACCATCAGTGCTGCTATCAAGTCAAATGTAAGGCTTGGGCACATTAACCATCAGTGCTGTTATCAAGTCAAATGTAAGGCTTGGGCACGTTAACCGTCGGTGCTGTTATCAAGTCAGGTGTAAGGCTTGGGCACGTTAACCATCAGTGCTGCTATCAAGTTCAAGGCTTGGGCACAAGTGCTGTTATCAAGTATAAGAAACTTGGGCACGGTACCACTGTCAAGTGGGTACGAAGTCATGTCTACCGGAGAAGCGGCTGCAAGCGCGGATCAGCAACAGGTGAATTCACCGCATACGTCAAGCGACGAGTCTTTAATTATCTGCCCTCGTAACGGTCAACCTCAAAGATCAAGAACGTCGACGCCCAAACGCTGTCACCAGTCACGCCTGTCAGAACATGCATCTAGGCAACGTAGTAAACCCCGGGTGTTACAAGTACGTCGACGCCGTAGATCACAAAATTCAAGGCGCGTAGATTATTCTAGTAGCAGTTCAGGTGGTCGATCATCATCGCGTAAACAACTTAATCAACGAACGCGTAAAACTAATGATAATATGGTATGCGCCAGACGTGCGGGGAGTAGAAGACGACTAACTAGTAGCTAATCTGACCATTCAACTAATGATAAGCAAAGAAAACGACGTCATTATTCCCCGAACGTTCAGTCGCACAAACGTGCAAACACTAATTTAGATGATAAAGATAATACTAACAGTATCTTAGATAAGTTTTTAGAAATTCTTAAAGACGTAAAAGGTCGATCTGGCTCCAAACTTTCCCTGAATAATGTCATTCCGGAATTTGATCCAATGACAAAAGACCAGACTATCTTGATGTGGCTTACTAAGGTGGAGGAGTGTGTAGAGATCTATGGTTGGGACGAAAGAGAAACTATCCATTTTGCCCTACCAAAATTAATCGGTGTTGCAAAGGTTTGGTACCAGGGTCTTAGCACAGTCCTCTACTCCTGGACAGAATGGAAGAGAAAGTTGGTAAAAAATTTTCCTTGTCGGGACGATTACGCGGAACTTTTAATAGCAATGCTAGCATAAAAAGCCCGTTATGGCGAATCATTGGAGCACTACTTTTACGAAAAAACTAATCTACTAAATAGATGCGGCATAAAAGGTCGTTAAGCGGTAGATTGTATTCTAATCGGGGTCGAAGACCGCGCTACCAGAGTCGGCACCCAAGCTGCTCAATTTCGGGAGCCTGAAGAGGTACTGAAGTACATAAAAACGGTTAAAATAGGTTCTATTAGAGATACTGGGGAAAAAAGCCGTAAACATGACAGGAGAGCTACCAGTACGACCGTCCCCACCAAACGAAACGGTTCTGAATCTAAATGGTTAGTATGCCACACTGTAATGAAGAAGGTCACAAGAGTATCCAATGCCAGAAGACACCAACAACGTGTACTAATTGTAGTAAGTTGGGCCATTTAAGCACCTATTGTAGGTTCAGGAAACAAAAACCACAAGACAGCAGCCAAAAGGAAACTGTTGAAGAAAAATTGGTGTCGGAACTAACGTCAGGTGAGTCTAACTCTAAATATATTTTCAACATTTTAATTAACAATACGGAATTAGTATGTCACGTTGATTTAGGTAGCCAATGTAGCCTCATTAGAGAAAGCGAAGCTAATAGTTTAAATCTATCCGTTGACACCAAAGATTTGCCCTTGATGAGAGCAATAGGTGGAAATAATGTTAGTCCATTGGGTAGGTCTAAAGTTGATGTGAACGTTCAAGGTATAGAAGCAAATATTGAAATTATAATCGTCGAAAATCATGCGTTACAATATCCTGTGTTATTAGGACACACTTTTACGGAATTAACTGACATAATTATTACCAAAACACCTAGTGAAATAATTTTTGAAAAGATTGGTGCAGATCATAAACTATTTTTGAGGGTTTCAGAAATAATTTCTTTGGCACCATGCGGAATAGTTACCATTCCAGTAAATTCGTGCAATCAATACAATGGGAAGATATATGTCAATGGTTCTGTGAGAGGTAGCCTCGGTAGCGAATATTATTTATTTCCGAGAGAATACAATCTTAAATCGGGTATAGGTAAAGTAATAGTGTTCAATATGAGCGAATCACAAATAAACTTTAACAAAAATATATTGACGCGTGCCTTTTCTAGTTCGAGAGGTTTCCGTATTGTCTTCTGATAAATCGGTTTTAGAAGAACAGTTGTCCGTTGGTCCCACAATTACGAAAGAACAAAAGGTTCAATTGCAATGCCTACTTAATAGATTTAAAGATTGTTTTTCTTCTAATTCTTTTACGCAAAGGAAAACTAACGTTAAAGCTCTCCAAATGTCATTTCTTCTTTGATAAAATAGATTTCTTAGGTTTCGAAGTCAGCCCTGTAGGTATTAAACCAGGCACTCGCAAAATCGAAGCAGTGGCTAAATTTCTTGTTCCGAAGAACCAACACGAAACGAGGCAGTTTATCGGTTTGGCCAGCTTTTTTTCGTAGATTTGTAAAAGGTTTTGCTGTCATTTGTAAACCATTGACGGATCTTTTGAAAAAAGACTGTCAGTGGAAGTGGACTAAAGAACAAAATGATTCATTCGATTCTTCGAAGCAAGCTCTTATATCTCGTCCGATATTGGCTCTTTATGATCCGAAAAGGAGACTCAGTTACACACTGACGCGTGCAAATACGGCATTGCGGGGATCCTTATGCAAAAATGCGATGAAGGTCTTCTCAAACCGGTCTCTTACTTCAGTCGGAAAACTACTCCGGATGAACAACGGATGCATTCCTTTGAACTAGAAACACTTGCTATCTTCTTGGCATTCCATTTAAAATATTAACGAACTGTAACGCGCTTCGAACGACACTGATAAAGCGTGATCTAGTTTCACGAATCGCTCGTTGGTGGGTTCAACTTCAAGAGTTTGATTGCGAAATAGAGTATAGGCCAGGTTCAGGTATGATGCACGCAGACGCTTTAAGTAGGAATCCGGTGGACAAGGCGGTTATAGAAGATCATATACTTGACGTTCTATCAACCGAAACGGAAGATTGGATCGCAACGGTCCAATCCACCGACGAAGAGATCTCCCGGATTAAACTAATTTTGGCTGATCCGGAATACGAAAATGTTTTGGGAATAGTCAAGAATTACAAACTAAAAAACGGTAAAGTGTATCGTCTATTAAATTATAACTGAGCTGATCGTGTTCGATGGGTAGTACCGAAAGGAGTGCGTTGGCAGGTTGTTAAAATGAACCATGATGACATTGGTCATTTTGGTTTCCGATCATGTTTAGAGTGTGCACACCACAAGGGCACGACGGGGAAACAGCAAGGTGAGTTACACCCAATTCCAAAGGTAGAAATACCTTTCCAAACTATCCATGCTGATCACCTGGGACCGTTCGTTCGGAGCAAAAGAGGTAATGTTTATATTTTAGTTATAATAGATGGTTTTACAAAGTTCATTAACATTTCACCAGTCAAGAATACAAAAACATCGACTACAATAAGAGTGCTACGAGAACACATAACTTATTTTGGAACACCTGTTAGGTTAATCACCGATCAAGGTACTTCCTTTACAAGTAATAGCTTTCGATCGTTTACCAAATCGTTGGGTATAAAACATATCCTCAACGCAGTTGCCACGCCGAGAGCCAATGGTCAGGTGGGACGATTTAACAGGACAATCGTCGATGCCCTTTCTACCAAAACGCATGGCAAGGATGAATGGACATGGGACGAATTCATCCCTGATGTACAAATTGGTCTTAACACTACAGTGCACAAAACCACCGGTAAGAGCCCCTCAGAGCTATTATTTGGCGTCTGATTAAAAAGTCAGACTGAGAACAGGCTCAGTGAAGTCATCGACGAATCAGAATCAGAATAATTTATTTGTATAACATAGGTAATTACATTAAATAGATCTTATAAATAGTAGGTACATAGTGCGCTATGTTTTGCCAAATGACATACAAATATGAACATAGTTTATGAAAATTTTAAAATAGTTTAAGTTTGAGTTTGTTTGTTTGAGTTTGAGTTTGATTTGACGAAGTCATAGAAAGTATTTCGTCAGAAGATCTGGAAAAAGAAAGAAGCAAAGCGAGAGAAAGAATCAATAACCAACAGATAAAAGATAAGGTAAGGCTTGATTCAAAGCGTTATTAACAACAAATCATATGTAGTCGGAGATTTAGTAAGTGTGAGAAGGGAAATCCCGAATACTGATAAGTCCAAAGAACTAATAATGAAATTTCGAGGACCCTACAGGATCGTTAAAGTTTTGCTCAATGATCGTTATTTAGTAACAGATACCCCCCTCACGCGAAAAAAGGGTTGTCGTAATTACGAAAACATTATTGCCGTAGACAAAATGAAACCGTGGCTTAGTTTTAATCAAAACTTTGTTAGTTCGGATTCCGAATGCGGCAACGTTGCATCGGAATCCGAGCAATCGAACGATACAACATAGGATATACTGCTTAATTATCTGCTGCAATTTATTATTATATAATTAACAATTATTAGAATTGATTTATATTAAGTTGAAATTCAAATATTGTATTTCCCGTGCTGAAACTAAAACCAAATTTTGCTTGTAAATAGTGTTAGTTGCTTTTCTTTTATTATTATATTTTTATTATTAGTATTTCTTTTTACTTATAACTGTTTATGGAACTAAATTATTTCTGTATAAATATTGTAATATTCATTGTAATACTAATTTATCAATAATGGAGAATCACGCAAACTGTTGACATTCTAGTTATATATAGATAACTAAATTCGATAAATTAATTATATCATTATAATTTTGAGTATTAATTCATTGAGCGAAGGGACTTGCTCTAGCAGGATGGCCGAGCTGTTAGGATTTCTAGTAAATTCAGTACCCACTTGTCATTTATTTTATCAGCCAACCGCTTTCTTGTTAGAATCAAGTAACGGTTGGCTGGCGACGCTTGTTTGTGCATGGCTATATAAACGGCGGAACGGCCGTCCGCAAGTCACGACTCTTCGCTCGACGCTCGCCGCGCACGGACGCGTCGCCGCTTCGCTCCACGCTCTGCCGCTACGCTCGTCACCTGCTCTCGCTGCGCCCGCCGCAACGATTCCTGTAGTCAGCCGACTGCAACCAACTGTTCAAAAGTTGCCTTTTTCAAGGCGACGGCTGAAATTCATATTCCTTTAAACAGAGTCAGTCGTGTAGCTTCACTTGGCCCCTTCAGGGCAAAACCACAGTTTCGTGGTACTCGGTGGATACCTTACGGTGCCAACGAAGCCGAGTGGGTGTTGCCCCAATCACACCCGCCAAACCCCTTCAGGGCGAGGCAGTCAATTGGAGTCGGGAGCTAGTGTTTCGGCCTTGGGGGGTCTCCTAGTCGAACCTAGTCTCTGGTTTCCTTCCACAGCTACACACCTAGTGTCGGTTGGGCGTGTCTACACCCTTCGCACTAGACTGGCTAGGGCCCCGTTCGCACAATAAGACTGGCGACGGGTTTACAAGCTTAGGGCTCACCAATAGGTACTCACCTCCCTGTCTACACCCGACAGGGAGGGTTACACATCCCCGGGCCACTCCACCCGGGGAGTTAGAGTTAGGTGTTAGGTATAATTTAGGCTTCCCGGAGAGTTAAATCTCCCAAAATTCCCTCCCCAACTTAACTCTCCCTCCGACCATGTCGGACGCTGATATACTAGCGTACGTCAAGGCCCGCTTATGGCAAAGCGCCAAGTTCCATGCCGATCTGGACACATGGCTAGAGAACTCGTCCGCGTCCCGAAAAGCAGCCGAAGCTAGCGTCGCTGACTTCAGTGACATATTAGATAGCCCCTTTTCCCCCGATAACGCCAACGAAGGCACACCTGTGGCGGCATCCTCTATGCCACCGCAAATCCCGTCCCTATTGTCAATTAAGACAACAAGCCCGTACGCGGAAACACCTATTGTTTCCGAACCCATTGTTCCCGCGACCATTGTTCCCGCGACCATTGTTCCCGCGACCATTGTCCCCGCGACCATTGTTCCCGCGACCATTGTTCCCACGCAGCTGCGCTCTGCGTCGCCATGTTTCTCAGAAACAATGGATACCTCTGTCCCTGTCTCTGAGCCATCTCACTCCGACTCTGAGGAAGCCCACTCTGCCTCCGCGTCCTCGGACGACGACTACCAACTTGTCGGTCCGGGAGGCAAGAGAAAGAAGGGTAAGAGTCCCTCTCAGGCCACCAAGGCCAAGAAAGCCGTAGCCGCGCCCACCCCCTCCTCCACCCCCTCGGTTTCGGCCCCCTCCGTCTCAGCTACCTCTCGTCCAGAGGGCAGCCGTCCCGCTAGTCCCATGTCCACTGCTGCCCCCAATCCTTCGGTTTCAAAAAAGAAACTACCCGCCCCGCCTCCCTTGTTCATCCAGGACAAGGCGAAGTGGACCGACGTGTCCAAATTGTGTAACGATCGTAAGATCAAATACACAAACGCGCGCTCGACCCAACAGGGTATCAAAGTTCAAGTTCCCACGGTGAACGACCACAGGGAACTTACATCCCTGTTAAAAGTGAGGAACATTTCGTTCCACACTTATTCCCTGCCCGATGATAAACCCACCCGTGTGGTAATCCGACGTGTCCCCAAAGAAATCTCAACGGAAGAGATTCTCGCCGACCTTCAGTCGCAAAATGTCCCAGTATCCGCTGTGCATCGTCTGCACAAAGCTAGGGGTGCGATTGCATACGACTCGGTTCTTGTCGTGTGCGATCACACCGACGGCCACCATCCGATCTTTAAAGTAAAGTCGGTATGTCACTTGTCGGGCATCTCTATCGAGAGGCCTTATAAATCCGATACGGTTGGACAGTGTCACCGCTGCCAACTTTACGGTCACGCCCAACGCAATTGCTACGCGACCCCTAGATGCGTCAAGTGTCTGGGTGAGCACGCAACTGCTGACTGCCCCCGTCCGAAAGACCGCAATCTGTGCACAGAACCTCCCAGCTGTGTGCTATGCGGCCAATCAGGTCACCCCGCCAATTACCGCGGCTGCCCCAAAGCCCCAAAATCCTCTTCTCCCAAGTTGACCAAGCGTGCGAACGCTCGTCAACAAAGGGAAAGCCCCTCTGTTAAGATTCCCTCCTCAGAGATGCCCGAGCGTCTCAGCCCTCAGAGGCCCTCCCCATGGAACTCGCTGAATCATCAGAGAGCGTTCCCTGCATTGAGGCCCTCCCAATCTCTGCCCATGCCAGCGCTGATGGATTCGCCAGTCCCCGCGCCGAACCTAGCCTCCGCGACCACGCCCCCCCTACCTAAGGTCGCCCCCGCCGCTCCTAAAGCCGCCACCGCCGCTCCTAAGGCCGCCCTCGCCCCATCTAAGGCCGCCCCCGCCGTTTCAACCGCGCCCTCAGCCTCCCGCGTACCTGCATCTCTCCCTACCGAGAGGATAGGCGAAGTCATCAACCTCGCCTACCAAATTTACCGCAACCCCGCTGCTGAAGCTATGGCTAGGGATATACTCGCGTGCAAAGCTAATATTAGCGACATCCTTAAGGTGTTCAAAGCGTATCCGGAGATTACGCAAACCCTAGATAAACTTTACCCTTGCTAATCCAATGGATAAGGAAAGGCCGTGTACTAATAAACCCCGATCCCTTAAGTTAGGATTCTTTAACGCCAATGGCATTACTAACCAACGTGATGAGATCGCCAATTTCCTCCGCGACCATCAACTTGATATCCTTCTCATACAGGAGACCTTTCTTAAGCCCCATCATCGTGACCCGAATATTGCAAACTACCGTATAGTTCGCAATGATAGGTCTCGTTGTCACAAGGGCGGTACCCTAATATACTATAGAAAGGCTCTGTACTGCATTCCTATGGACCCTCCTCCCCTCGCTCGCCTCGAGGTCTCTGTCTGTCGGCTCGGCATGACCGGTCATCAGCCGTTAACTATTATATCAGCATACGTCCCTCCATCACCATCGGAGGATGATCCTATCCTCCTCAAGGATGACCTTTCTGCTCTTCTTGGCCTGGGTGACTCCGTCTTACTGGCGGGCGATCTCAATGCCAAACATCCCTCCTGGAATAGTAACAGGACCTCTTCCAGAGGTAGGATCGTGTTTAACCTCTGTTCTCAACTGAACTTCGACGTCATCGCCCCGATGACTCCCACTCATTTCCCCCACGATCCCAACCATCTTCCCGACATCCTCGATATAGCGCTGCTCAAGAATGTGAACCTCCGTTTGCAATCTATAGAGACGCTACACGAGCTTAATTCCGACCATCGTCCAGTGATATTAGAACTAGCTCCCCGTTCAGGTCCCTCTGACCCTAGCCGGCCCCCTCCGACCCAAATTATTACCGACTGGAGGAAAGTAAGCGAAAGCCTACAATCCACCACGTCGCCTCACTTGGACGCTATCCCCGACCACTTGGTGACAGTCGCAGACACGACGGGCGCGATCGACTCGTTCACAAATCATGTACAATCCGTCTTGAACGATTGTTCAAGGGAGGTTCCGGCGATGAGTGATCATCGCTGGAAACTGCCTGACGATGTGCGTGATCTGTTGACCGAGAAGAACGCGGCCGTCCGTGCGTACAGTGCCTTCCCCTGCGATGCGAACAAGGCTCACATGCGCTCTTTACAGCGTGCTGTAAAGAAACGCATCGAGGAGCTGCGCTCCAGCCGCTGGGACAAGACACTTAGCGAACTCGAGCCCACCCACCTAGCCTTCTGGGAACTCCAGAGGAAGCTCCGTTCTTCTAACGAGGCCTCCATGCCCCCTCTCATTCGTTCCGACAGTAGCGTCGCCTTCGACAACGATGAAAAGGCTGAATGTCTAGCCGACAGCCTAGAGTCTCAATGCACCCCCAGCTCTCAACCAGTAGACGAAGCTCACCTTTCTGAGGTCGACGCCGAAGTCGAACGTAGAGCCTCTCTCCCACCCGTTGAAGACCCTGATTATCCTCTGCCTCCTGTCACTCCCGACGAAGTGCACGATATTATCAAGAGGCTCAAACCCCGGAAAGCCCCCGGCTCTGACGGTATCACCAATAAGGTGTTCAAACTCCTCCCCGCCCATCTCATAATGCTAATGACCGCCATCTTCAATGGCGCTCTAAGCAACAACATTTTTCCTCAGGCATGGAAAGAGGCCACCGTTATCGGCATTCCGAAACCAGGCAAACCCAAGTCTGATCCCACCAGTTACCGTCCCATTAGTCTACTCAATGTTCTAGGCAAAATCTACGAGAGGCTGATTTATAAGCGACTCAAAGACTTTGCCGAAGCAAAGAGTCTCATTCCCGACGAGCAGTTTGGCTTTCGAACCGAACACAGCTGCGTCCAACAAGTCCACCGCATCGTCGAGCACATAAGCGCTGGTTTTCAGCGTGGCTTGATGACGGGTGCACTCTTCTTTGACATAGCGAAAGCATTCGACAAAGTCTGGCACAACGGCTTACTATACAAGCTTTACCAACTCGGAGTGCCAGATCGTCTCGTGCTCATCTTGCGTGACTTTTTGTCGAATCGCACCTTTCGCTATCGCATCGAGGGTGCGCTCTCTTCACCCCACCCGATACGCGCTGGCGTCCCTCAGGGCTCCGTAGTATCCCCCCTCATTTTCACGCTGTTCACCAGCGACATCCCCAAAGATAAAAAGGCTCAGTTGGCTCTATTCGCTGACGACACGGCCATCTATTACTCGGGTCGTAACCCAGACTGCATAGCTCGTACCCTCCAATCCGCGGCAAAAGCCTTAGGCGCTTATTTCCGGAAATGGAGAATCGAGGTAAACCCCATCAAGAGTCAGGCAGTACTCTTTTCCAAACCGCGTTCGTCCCCCTCTCTGCCCAGTCCGATAACCATGTTCGGTAAGCCTATCCCTTGGGAGAAGCAAGCCAAATACCTAGGTGTGATTCTGGACCACCATCTTACCTTCGGAGAGCACATAAAGACGGTGCGTTCGCGCGCCGCTTTCGCTCTCGGTAGGCTCTACTTCATGTTGAATGCACGCAGCAAATTGTCACTCAAGTGCAAATTGCGCATTTACACGGCGTGCATTCGTCCCATCATGACGTACGCCTGTGCTGTATTCGCACACGCGAAACCATACCGTCTCCATAGGATGCAGACCCTCCAAAACCGTTTCTTGCGAAGAATCACAGGAGCCCCTTTTTACCTTCGCAACGAGAACCTCCATCTCGATCTAAAAATACCTACCATCCAGCAGTTCATGAAACGCTCCGCCAAGCGCTTCTTCGACACTGCTGAGAAGCACTCTAACCCGTTAATCGTATCGGCCGCCCGGTACACTCCCTCCCGTATTAGTAAGACTCGACGACCGAGACATACTCTGACCGACCCTGACGATGCTATTACTCTCCTCCAGGAGAGCAATAAGGCCACCAGTACAGTTAAGAAACACAGACACAGACCGCCGTCATTCCGTCCTCGCCGCCGAGGCCCGCCGCGACGACCCCGTACGTCCCCTCCCCGACCCTTGCTCGTGCCAGCCCGCGCCGCTGAGCCTGTAGTTTTAAATTCGTCCCTAAATAATGGAAATCCGATCCAGCCTGTCCCTTTGCTGTCCTCTCCCAGCGACGCCCTAAGCCGAGGCTCGTACCCCACAGGGGGTGCCCTTAGCGTGTAGTCGCTTAGTTTGTAAGCTTTTATGCCCTGGCTGGAGGCCCTAAAAATAATAATTTTTAAGGCACCACAGGAAAGTCCGGTTAAGCAGCCGACAACCTCCTAGGTTGACCTGCGAGATGCCAATCCGAAAAAAAAAAAAAAAAAAAAAGTCCGCAAGTCACTTTGCTCCTGCGACGCCGAAGTGTAAAGACCTTAAAGTGGTTATGTTACTCCGTGAAATATTGCTATCCGTTAAAGCAAGGCCAGGTCAGTTAAATTTGAGTTAATGTATTTAAATAAGTGAATACTATTTTATGTGTGTATACTTGTGCTATTCCTGTGCTATTTTTGTGTACCGTGTAATGCCGTGTATGCTTTTAAACATTAAAACTTAACTTAATTAACTTAACTTAACTTAATGAACTAATTAACTTAACTTACTTAAACATTAAAATTATCTCATGAAACTTAATTTTATTAAGGCTGAGGTGTGATGTCATTGCTGATGTTAAATAATACCCCGTGAATTTAAAAAGTCTTAGTTTACAATAAATGCTTGTATGATTATTCATTTCTTTTATTCCGTACACTACCCTACATAACCTAAAGTTAATTGTTAGTCTAGTCCTAACAATATACTATCTTAAAGCAAATCCAAATGTTTAACCAGACAGGGAAAAAAATAGTTATCCAGTGGGTACCGTCACATGTTGGACTTTTGGGTAATGAGGAGGCTGATAGATTAGCCAGGGAGGCTATCTTGTTGGGTATACAAACTCAGAGCCTGTCACCAAGTTTTTCAGAAATGTTGTGTAAATTTAGAAAAATAAATCATTTATCATGGAAGGAACACTTTAATGAGAGATCAAAAACTAAAGGAATTTGGTATAAAAGTATACAATGTGAGCCTCCTCATATACCTTGGTTCTCCGGGTCGAAACTCAGCCGCTGTCAAAGTGTTGCTGCGCATCGCTTGCGGTCAGGACACATCCCACTAAACTGCTTTGCCTACCTCATGCAAAAATCAGACTCTCCTAATTGTGAGGTGTGTGGTAAGGTAGAGGACGTTCAGCATGTGTTGGTGGAGTGTGTCCGATATAGTACCAAAAGAAATATACTACTTAGATCTTTGAAATTATCAGCAATAGATGTTGGTGCGTTTAATGGAATTTTAAGTAAGCCTACCACTGAAGCAGCAAAATTATTGTACACCTTTTTAGTAGATCTTAAGTTGTATCTTATTGAGTTGTATTAAGTTGTGAATTATTTCGTTAATGATGTTTACGGTTCCTAGAAGTACGATGGGATTGACATCGTCGCAAATGTGTACAAAAATCCCTTAATAAAATAAAGATTAAAAAAAAAAAAAAAAAAGTAGTAACTTTTGTTTTAGAAAAATAAATTGGGTTACGCTCAAAAAAAAACCGGACAAGTGCGAGTCGGACTCTCTCATTGAGGGTTCCGTACAAATTTGTAGGTACATAATACATATCCATACTTCCATACTTATTATTACAAATGAGAAAGTAACTCTGTCTATTACGCTTCCACGATGAAACGGCTGAGCCGATTTTGATGAAATTTGGTATGAAAATAGCTTGAACCCTGGGAAAGCACATAGGGTACTTTTTAATCCGGGTTTTTTTTCGGATTGGCATCTCGCAGGTCAACCTAGGAGGTAGTCGGCTGCTTAACCGGACTTTCCTGTGGTGCCTTAAAAGTAATTATTTTTAGGGCCTCCAGCCAGGGCAAAATAGCTTACAAACTAAACGACTACACGCTAAGGGCACCCCCTGTGGGGTACGAGCCTCGGCTTAGGGCGTCGCTGGGAGAGGACAGCAAAGGGACAGGCTGGATCGGATTTCCATTATTTAGGGACGAATTTAAAACTACAGGCTCAGCGGCGCGGGCTGGCACGAGCAAGGGTCGGGGAGGGGACGTACGGGGTCGTCGCGGCGGGCCTCGGCGGCGAGGACGGAATGACGGCGGCCTGTGTCTGTGTTTCTTAACTGTACTGGTGGCCTTATTGCTCTCCTGGAGGAGAGTAATAGCATCGTCAGGGTCGGTCAGAGAATGTCTCGGTCGTCGAGTCTTACTAATACGGGGACTTCGTCTGCATCCGCGATAACCGACATTCACACGGACCAAATCACGGACTAAAGCTCTTTATTAAAAAATAAAATATTTTTAATGATTTAATTACAAATGTATAGTTTTTAGACTTTTCCCTGTATTTATAGTAATATATAAGAACTATGAAATTTGGCAAGTAATCTATACTTAATATTATAAAGCTGAAGAGTTTGTTTGTTTGTTTGTTTGGTTGAACGCGCTAATCTCAGGATCTACTGGTTCGAATTGAAAAAATCTTTTTGTGTTGAATAGTCCATTTATCGAGGAAGGCGAGGCGAGGCCCAGGCGAAGCTGGGTCGGGTCGCTAGTTTAAATATATAACTAAAATTCAGTAGGTAATTTCAATAATATGTGTAACACAATAATTGACGATATGTGACCGTTATTTTTCTGATCTATGTATTTAGATGGAGTATAACAAATTTTATTGCAAATAATCCTTTACGTTTGGTATCCCAGATAGATTAGAAGACAAGAAATCAAAGGGATTAAATATCACCACCAAAAAATACTTTGATATTACTCTCCCTTACCAAAACAATATAAATAGGTACTTACTTAACACCAAAAAAAACTAAACATATAGTAAAACAAGACAGTTTAAAATTACAATGGTTCTAGCTGTTTTAATTAAGACAGCTCTTTAAATTGTATTTAAAGACCAAATTTGATGGTAGCTACCAATTATGACAGCATCCTACACAACCAACGCTTTGACATATTTCTGTCAAGAAATAAAGAAACCAATTGCTGAAGTAATACCCTGCCGTAGTAATTTTCAAATATATAAATATACGAGCAATACTTCAAATGATCACTAAATCTTAGTAATATACTAAATCAAATCAAATCAAATCAAATGTCTTTATTGCATTCATGTGTGTACATAGTTGATATAATTGTGTAAGTTCCAACATGAAACCCGGTTAGGGCACGGCAACATAACAATAATTTAACACAATATTTGTTACATGATACTAATTTTAAGATAATAAAAATTTAACATAATAATAACTTCAATGTACTTAATATTTCTTTTTTCTATTATAATAATAACGATTAATAATAATAATAATTTCATAATAATAATAATTTAATGCTATGATTATGATTTTATTTTATTAATTATAATTTTGATTTTCCATTTTAAATGTACGTTTTAAATGTGATTTATGATCTAAAGTTTAAATTCCATCATGAAACCCGGTTAGTACCAACATATTAATAGTTTAACAATACTTTAAACATAATTATAATTTAACAATAATTTAAACATAATTATAATTTAACATAAGAATAATTTTAACATAATTATAATTGCAACATAATAATCATTGTATCATAATAATAATTTTAACATATTAATAGCTTCAATTATATAAATACATTTCTTTTTTATGTTTTTTATTTTTTAATGACGAATAATAATAATTTAATGTCACTATACTATACTAATATACTTTATAACAGCAGAAGACGTCGTCGGAAGGAAATCAAAGTGGGACGTTAGGCTAAACAATATCTAGATATAAAAATAGTAATAACGCTTCTAAATACGAAAAGCTTCTAGACCGAATCCTAGTTTAGTCTAGTTTTAAAAAATCAAATCAAATGTCTTTATTGCATTCATGTGTATACATAGTTGTTATAATTGTGTAAGTTCCAACATGAAACCCGGTTAGGGCACGGCAACATAACAATAATTTATCACAATATTTGTTACATGATATTAATTTTAAGATAATAAAAATTTAACATAATAATAACTTCAATGTACTTAATATTTCTTTTTTCTATTATAATAATAACGATTAATAATAATAATAATTTCATAATAATAATAATTTAATGCTATGATTATGATTTTATTTTATTAATTATAATTTTGATTTTCCATTTTAAATGTACGTTTTAAATGTGATTTATGATCTAAAGTTTAAATTCCATCATGAAACCCGGTTAGTACCAACATATTAATAGTTTAACAATACTTTAAACATAATTATAATTTAACAATAATTTAAACATAATTATAATTTAACATAAGAATAATTTTAACATAATTATAATTGCAACATAATAATCATTGTATCATAATAATAATTTTAACATATTAATAGCTTCAATTATATAAATACATTTATTTTTTATGTTTTTTATTTTTTAATGACGAATAATAATAATTTAATGTCACTATACTATACTAATATACTTTATAACAGCAGAAGACGTCGTCGGAGGGAAATCAAAGTGGGACGTTAGGCTAAACAATATCTAGATATAAAAATAGTAATAACGCTTCTAAATACGAAAAGCTTCTAGACCGAATCCTAGTTTAGTCTAGTTTTAAAAAATCCAGAGAAACATTTAGCCTATGGTTTCGACCAACATACTATAATTATGGTATGCAATCTTCACAGTACACAACTATAATTAGTTACATCAGTAAAATTAATCTCGGAATCTCAGATTATAAAATAGTAGGTCCTTCTGTTTTATAATCTGAGCGGAATCGATAATTAAAACTTATGTTACTGAATTATTGTAAGGCAAAGCATTTATTTCAATCAAACCGTTTACAGACACTTTTAAATTGTCAAGGACTCGATGAGTCTGGAACATAGAAATAAGAAAAAAGGTGTTTTCGCCTTATTTGGATACTACAAAAGTTACCCTATGTTTATTGAAATAAAGTCGACTTTGTATTATTCAAATAAGGCGAATATTTTCATAATTACGCCATGTGAAGCGCAGCAATTTCAAACCATTATATTTCTATGGTCTGAAAGTTGAAGCTAATTCATCATCTGCCTGCCTTTTCCCAACTAAATCTAACCAGATGCACCTGAATACTAGTGTTTTACATGGAGCGACTGCCTATCGGACCTCCACAACCCAGTTACTAGGTAACACTATACTCCTTGGTAAGACTGGTTGTCAGACTTTCTAGCTTCTGACTACCCATAACGACTGCCAAAGATCTACAAATGACAGCCGGAACCAACGGCTTTACGTCCTTTCCGAGGCACGGAGAGAACTCAGTATGAAAGGGATGGTCACCCATCTACAGACCGACCGCGGCTAGCGTAGCTTAACCTTTGACCGATCGATCTGTACGGCTTTAACTTAGCCACGAGCTCCACGAATTGTTGTAGTTGCCATTGATGGTATTGTATTGTTACTGACGGTATGCAATTGAAGGTACCGCTTCCAAGCCACCTACATTACTTGATTTAGATAATGTTCATAGAAGAAATACGTTGCCTTGCAATTTGGGGTTCTACGCGTCCGCCAACTGTTCGTCCTGGGGTCAATCTTAAACCTCTTAAAAGCCAACCAACCAACATGGCCACGAGCTCCTCCTAATCTTTAAAGTTGAAGCTAATTGATCGTTTCAAAATGTTGATTCTATAGAGGACGAACAAGGACGAACAATCACTTTATTCTAGTAAATTTTAGTAACTATAGTTACATTGTTATTTTTGCTTTTATAAATGGTAACTATGTCATCATGTGAACCTATAGACGCGCCCACTGCTGGGCATAGGTCTCCACCAAAGGGGGGGTTCAGCCGTAATCGCCAAGCTTGGCCGATGCATATTAGCGATCGCAGTAGGTGTTATGGTACTCAGAAGGACGCTGCTGCTCATCCTCTGGTCAATATCCCTCTGTCGCTTTCTACAACGCCCACGGGTAGAAATGGGGTGGTGCTATTCGCGACCGGCACCACACGGCTTCGACGGGAAAGACTATCACCATGGTATAAACTGCCTCAAAGTATTTAGCCTTGATGTGTTCCGACGATGTAACTTGACACATTTCAACTTAGTTTCTAGAATGTCAACCCATCTATATACAAGGCCTCTTACAGAGACTCTCTTGGCGACGATGACCAGTAAACATCTCTGGCCATAGGCTTCTTTTCTCTGTAAGCAATCAGCGTTGTAAGACTGCCTTAGGGAGAAAGAGTGTTTTAGGCATGGCACCTCGCATATACAAGCTGAAATCTAATTAGTCCATTTCCCGGGGCAGAACGATTTGCCCTCAGTAGGAAATGTTTTTTATTTTTCACGTTATTAAAAAATATGCATCAACTACTCTTATTACGGCCCTAAGAGGTAATATTGGAATAACTTTTAGGTAAGTATTGTGTTTCGTTAACACAGGACCTCGCGCAGTCAGCCGTTCGCTCTGTATCACTATTGCCTCGGGGTCACCAGTTTTCCATAGTTCTAAATCTAACGTTTAATTTTTTTTTTTTATTAATCTTATTTTACTACCAAGACAAAATCATTTCGCTTCGGGAAAATAACCACTAAAATTTCAGCGTGTTTAATAAATTACCAGATGGCATTAAAATTGAAATATAGTCATATTCCAATTTAAATTAAAAAACAATTAAAACTAATGTTAATTGAAAAATGTTATTACTCGAATGATCAATTTCTGAATGACAAATTACTGTAGAATTATTTATTTATTTGACTGGAGAAATAATGTTTAATTGAATATTGTGACTAATTGAATAAATAGTTATTTATTTATGCATTGACTGTAGAAATGACTCTATACTGTGACATTTATTACTTGTGTTTTTATTTAGTAATCATCATGCTATTAAGTTTGCTATAGATAACCAAATAATTTTTGTAATGATTAATATTTTTTATTTGTTATTTCGCTTGCAACCATATTTGTATACCTTTTGGCATAACATAACTACAATATGAACGTTAATTTAAGAACTGTATTCAATACCTATGTTATACAAATAAAAATGATTTGATTTGATTTTAATTTGTTCAATAAATAATCATTCAAATCCTACCTTCCAAGTCCCAAGCCCGACCACAGGGCAATTTCGTCCGTTGTTCAAGATAATAGGAATGCTATCCGACATTTTGCTACGTGTTCACTCAACAAGGTATAGTAAAATACTGAAGTCTGAAGGCTGAAGCGAGCGGGCGACAACCGATCGTCCAGTTTATTTCTTTAGCACTGGATAAATTAAGGTGTGGTTCTCAGAGCACGACTGTGCGACAGACACAAATAAATAAAAATAAAGTGTCTGTTTGTAATGTCTAATCAGCTTTTTAGTAAATGCATATTATGAAAGTAAAAATGAAATTTTAGTGTTTATTTTCCCGAAGAGAAATGATTTTCTCTTACAACAATAAAAACATTAAAATAAATGATTAAAAACGGCAGATTTAGAATTGTGCGACCCCGAACCAATAGTGATACAAAGCGAACGGCTGACTGCGCGAGGTCCTGTGTTAACGAAACACAATACTTACCTAAAAGTTATTCTAATATTCCCTTCACACTTTTACGGGCTTAGGACCTTTATAAGAGGAGTTGAAGCATAATTTTTTACTTATTTGAAAAATTAAAAAAAAATATTTTTTGTTTAAGCTGAACTCTATGAATCGATCGGCAAATCGTTCTACCGCTGGAAATGGACCATTTAGATTTCAGCTTGTATATTCTCTCTCTCTTTTCTTTAATTTTATTTCTGTAACTTATTTGAATTTTAATTTTTCAAGTTGGTTTTTATGGATTTTCATCTGAAATAAATGGTTTGTTTGATTGATTAATATCAAAAAAACAATATTAAAAAATGTTGTCTGTCTATCTGTCTGTTTGTTCCGGCTTATCTCTGAAATGGCTCGATCGATTTTGACGGAACTTTCACTGGCCGATAGCTGATATTATAAGGAGTAACTTAGGCTACTTTTATTTTAGATAAAAGAAAAAAAAAACCGATAATCACGTGCAGTCGCGGGCAAAAGCTATTATAGTATAAGACTTTAGTGACTAATTGGATCGCTCGTAATAAGTTAAGTGCATTGTGTTTGCGTATTGTCAACATGTTAATGAATTGGATTAAATGGCGAGAATAGTATTTTTATTCATCATCTGCCTAGGCTTTTACTAACTATATTGGGGTCGGCTTCCAGTCTAACCGGATGCAGCTGAATACCAGTGTTTTACATGGAGCGACTGCCTATCGGACCTCCACAACCCAGTTACTGGGTAACACGATACCCATTGGTAAGACTGGTTATAAGTCTTTCTGGCTTCTGACTACCCGTAATGACTGTCAAAGATCTACGAATGACAGCCGGGACCAACGGCTTTACGTGTTTTCCGAGGCACGGAGGGAACTCGGTATGAAAGGGATGGTCACCCATCCATAGACCGAACGCGGCTAGCGTAGCTTAACCTTTGACCGATCAATCTGTACGGCTTTAACTTAGCCACGAGGTCCTCCTAATCGACCTACTGTTTGTAATAGCTATATAATCGTGATAGCAGAACCATAATTAACATAGACTTGTAATTAGACTAGACACTATTGCAATATCTACCTAGAAAAATCTATATTTCCGGGCATCACGGTGTTTGGCTTATCGCCAGAAAAACAAATTCCCAGATTAAAATAAACTGTTGTGCTTAGAAATTATGGTGATAAACAACTTGCCATTACGCAAGCAAATCGGGGTAATGTCAAAAAGAAATGGTTATTTTATTTACTATCTTTGCTAGCATCGCGGATGCAGGCAAAGTCACGGATTAAAAGGTGTCCCCTTGTTTCGCAGACTGAAATTTCATAGAATTTCGTTTCCCAGAAAATGTTTCACATAATATCTCGTATTTTTATTTCTACTATTACTGTTCAAAGACTATTTACTTCAATGAAAAATATTTCACAGAAACACAATTCAATGAATTTTTAATCACATTTTTTTGTTTAACAAACTTATCATAAAGTAGAATTAATTTTTGTTTGTTGTATTGCTTGTTTAACATATTTGTTTTCCATGGAATTTATTTCAACGAAAATGTATAGATAGGTAAAAATAGACAAAACAAAAATGTTGTCTTAAAAAGTCAATATGTTGTGCTACCAAAGTTAATGACAGAAACGAATCGCTGCGAAACCGACTCCACGCAGTCTTGTCTGCCCTACCCCTAGAGTGTAATTTAAATCTGCGTAGGCGTGGAGGGGCGAGGCGGCCCGCGAGCTGAGGAGCAGGTGGCTTTAACGCCCGCCGCCGCGGTTGAGGCTGGCCGGCGTAGCCATCCAGTATGCCGAAGCTGCGGTGGTGAGCGTGAATACCATCTGCGACGATAAGCTCGCGTGGGACCGCAGGAGCCCTGCAACGCCGAAGCCGTGACAGAAACTATGCCTGCTGCATGTTGCATGCTCGCTTGCATGATGCATGCTTGCTTGCACGCTGCATGCTTGCTTGCACGTTGCATGCTTGCTTGCATGTTGCATACTTGCTTGCACGCTGCATGCTTGCTTGCATGCTGCATGCTTGCTTGCACGCACGCGCAGTATTTTTGGTTAGAACTGAGACTCCCATTCTTGGTAATAAGTTTTACATTAAATAAAAAATATAAGGATAAAGAATATTTGATTTGTTATTCTATGATATGATTATTCTAACAATAAACTTTAAGTAAAACAAAAATCAATGATTTAATAATCTTGAAAGTAAGTATTCTGCGTATTGATTATTCTATGAAACGATATTATTAGAAAAATTTTATGTGAACCGAAATTCTATAAAACTATTAGCTATGAAACAACGTACAACCGTTCCGTACCATTATCTATACCAGATTAGACATCGAGCAAAAAAACGTCAATAAATCACGTTTGTTGTATGGGCCCCCCTTCAATATTTATTGAAGTAAAACTCCTTTACGTACACTTGACTTGGGGAGTAAGCTGATGAATGCATGACGAGAGCGTTAGGAAAAGTGTGATCGGGCTAGGCGAACGGAAATTGAGAGGGAGATATAAGTTAGCGAAGATAGAAAGAGAGAGAGTTACGTTTAATAATAATATGTGGGGACATTTTCACACACGGCCATCTGACCCCAAACTAGGGAGACCCTGTACTATGGGTGTCAGACAGCTGATACACATACACAAATACTTTTTTTTTTTTGTAAATACATACATTATATAGATAAACAACACCCAGACATAAGCCAAACACAAGTGCTCATCACACAAATGTTTACCCTGGGCGGGAATCGAACCCGCAACACGTTGCGCAGCAGTCGATCGCTCAGCCACTGCGCCAACCGTGTCGTCAACCGTGGCGTCGTTTCGTATATTACTGTAGGGGCAAGAGAGAGAGGTGCGAGCACACGTTTTCTTTCTCTCTTTCTCTCATAGCCAGTTGCAAACGGATACATTACACACATAGAGATGGAGCTAACGAAGTTTTACTTCAGTCATGTGGTCTAAATCACACTCGTATTTTTTTTAATTCTGTTTTTAGATTTATTTGTTGTTATAGCGGCGAAATAAATACTTCATCTGTGAAAATTTCAACTGTTTTGCTATCACAATTCATAAGATACAGCCTGGTGACAGACAGCCAGACGGACAGTGGAGTCTTAGTAATAGGGTCCCGCTTTTACCCTTTAGTTACGGAACCCTAACAAATGGTTCTGTGGTTTGACAGCGTATCAAACTCATTTGTATTAGTATGGAATGTGGAAAAAATTGGTTGTCTGTAAAGTCGGTTTACGGACGATAGTTTACGTGATAACGTCATAAAGAAACATAATGGCTAACATATATAACATAAGCAAATAATGGCTTCCGTCGAGATGGGCGGAGCTTATTGCTTGGGCTCTCTTTCGCTTTCAGGCTCAGGCGGAACGTGACACATTTTTGTGCGTGCAACCGGTGTTCATCGATTTATAAAACGTTATCACGTCAAAAATCAGTATAGTTCCGTGAAATTACATTTTTTATTGAATCGTCAGATTATTTCATGATTATTAATGAATCAGAGAAACTTTCCTTATCCGTTCTTCAAAGTGTGCATCGGCGTGATATTTCAAACGGAAACCTAATTAAGTATTTTATTTTATTTATTTTTATAATTGCGTAATAATATGCTTACTATAAAAAAAACTTATAAAACCCTTAAGGGCGCGTATTCGATTTAGCGCAGCTCAAAATCTAAATGATTGCTAGAACGGCGTAGCAGCATTGACACACACTAGTACAATACAATGGTCTGTTTGTGTGCATTAGAAAAAAAATACGCAGGAAATAAGCACGAATCATTGAAATTGATCGGCAAACGACAGCGCGCGAGGTTTTACAGTGCTTTTTAAAATAGTCTTAAATAAATGAGTTCGTATTATAACGGACTTAAAAATATTCTGTATATTAAGCATAACCTTTAGTTTCGTAAAATAAATATATCAATTATGTATTATTCAAATACTGGTGAAAAAAATTGTCAAACTGAACCGAATTTGTACTTTTTCAACATTGTTTTTAATACATAATAGTAATATTTTCGTAATTTTGGCTCTGTAGTAGACTTTAAGACTGTATATCCTGTTGGAAAAACGCATAAAACATAATACTGGCAAACTGTAATGGTTGTTTTCGTCCTGAAAGTTAACTCTGACGTCTATTTTCGTAAAACGCTATGAAAGGATTGTCTTCCCTATAAAAAACCATAATTAAAAATTATACTTTTACTCTGTAGTTCCCTAAATCAAGACTTAATCTTTCTAAAACTGTAATTGTCTTTAAATAATCTGCTCACATCATTTTTCGTCACGAATCGAATACACGCTCTTGTGTAATCATGCAACCAGCACCGTTATCCACTGAGTAATCATCATCATCATCATCATGTCAACCTTTAGACGCCCAATGCTGAGCATAAGTCTCCCCCAAGGGGGGTTCAGCCGTAATCGCCATGCTTGGCCGATGCATGTTGGCGACCGCAGTAGGTGTTATAGTACTCAGATGAACGCTGCTGACCATCCTCCGGTCAATATCCCTCTGTCGCCTTCTACGACACCCACGGGTAGAAATGGGATGGTGCTATTCGCGACCGGCCTCACAAGGCTACTGAGTAACGCTAATAGATAAAAAAAAAAACACTGGCACTCGGGGACTGCCGCGGTAAAGCTATTGCATAGCATTTTATATATATTATATTATATATATATGTAGGATCGTCAGGTGCGAGCGGGGAGGAGTGCCGAGCGGTATAGTACATCGTCAGGAGTATGGGCGTTCCCATTATCCCATTAGGGATGAACAAGACCTGTAAAAACAATTACACACTATTAGTAAAGAAAACACAATACAAATGGTAATCAGTAACAAGAATAAAGTAAGTTAAAGGTACAACAACAATACAGTTAATCGAACAGGCCATTAAAGTCCCACAGTTCGTACAGTGGCCAAGCCACCCAATGATAAGCGAACAAACCCTTAAGGTTTACAGTTCGTACAGCAGCCTAAGCCACCCAAATACAAAGTGTATCGCTCGCTAGCAGCAAGCCTATAATATAATATAATAGAAATAAAGGAACCACAAATCAGTCGTATTAATAAACAATAATTGATAGTAATATATATATAATAATAATAAACTGTCTCCGACATATATATATATTATATATACATAGGTACACCTCCCCCCCCCCCCACCATCAGCAAACGTTCTTTATTTATTCAGCGCTACGCTATTCGCATTAAGAAAACTCCACCTTAAATGACTTACAATTATATAAGTATCATCGCACGACTCACTCCTATACCGACGGAAAATTGGGCTATCCTTGAATTACGTTTACGACTTTATCAGGAGTAAACATGATGTCACAATTTGCAAAATATTATGTAACATAACGTATTGATTAGTAGGAAAAATTAATGTTTTGAAAAAATACTGCTGGCATAATTACTCAGCTGTTTAGGGCGATTAGAGTCGTCCATGGCCTTGGAGTTCCAGCGCGCTTTATCTGCGCACCCTCGCTTCCTACGTATTCTTCTGTCTCCCTCTAACTCCGATTACAAAATATGACGACAACAGACCCGCCAGACTACGCTAGGTTGCTGCCTACATTTTTCTGATTAATTTCGTTGCCTTCGAGACCTTCCAATTTGCCATAAACGCAAGTTGATGGACATGTGCATTCGGTATACGGCGCTCAAAACTGGTCTTTAACTGCTCAGCTGAGCATCCTGGAAGTAAGATTAACGGACCACGTTAGGAATACGGTGCTGCGCTCCAGGACACGGATCGCCGACGTCACTCAAAAAGCAGTCAAGCTTAAGAGGGACTGGGCCGGCCACATCGTCCGCATATCGAACTTATCATGGGCTAAAGCAATCACAATGTGGGTCCCGGAAAACATCCTACGACAACGAGGTAGACCTAGGCGAAGATGGCGGGATAAGCTTGACGCTTACAGGAGGGATTGGTTCACACTAGCTCTGGACAGAGAGGGTTGGAAAGGAGGGGAGGCCCTTGCCCTGCAGTGGGACTATACAGGCTGAAAATCAAATAAATATAAATTTCGTTGCGGGATCCAAGACAGTTGAATCGATTCTCTGGGACTCGTCGAGCTTCATTGCTTTTACGCTTTTCTGGTGGTCGCCACTATTGATTCTGGCTTACAGGATGCAACTCCTGTAACAACTCCGGGTTGGGAATAGTGTGACGGGGTCCCACCAGATGGACCGACGACATCGTCTAGGTCGCGGGTAACCGGTGGATGTAAGCGGCAGGTTGCAACACTTGTGGCGTTCTATGGGGTGGGGATATGTTTAACTGTGGACGTCTTTCGGCTGATGATGATGATGATAGTGGCGGCGGGCTTGTACCTCAGTGTCTCACCGAAGAGCAATAAACTCAAGGACTTTTTGATACAGAAATGTTATTATTCTATAAGTGACTTTTTGAATGACCCTATGCTAACATTTCAACAGCATTATACTCGTAGCTCGGGCGCGAGCGACGCAACCTTACGTACTTTGTGTTAGTATGACATTATGTAATATCAACTCTAGACTTGTTTAAAAAAATAATTAATATTTGTACCGACGTAATCACTAGGTATCTTTATTGTTTCATAATTTTACTCAGAATCTTATTTATACTTTATTGATACAAATAAAATAAATATTTATCATACAATTTTATTATTCGTTATGTGACTCGTTTTTTGACATTTCAGCAATTTAATATTATTGACATTATTTGATATTTACTTTTGTGCTTCTTCAAGACTTGTTAAAA
Organism: Charanyca ferruginea; assembly: GCA_947361185.1. Lineage (NCBI taxonomy): Eukaryota > Metazoa > Arthropoda > Insecta > Lepidoptera > Noctuidae > Charanyca > Charanyca ferruginea. Next base: position 2,886,390 of record OX376080.1, read on the forward strand.
TAATTTAATAGTAATGTATTATTTTTTCTTTATTATTTCATAATTTTACTTAAATTGATAGTGATGCCTACTGACATTATTTATTAAATTATGCATGCCAAAACTCAGGAAGAATGTGCCCGGCTCTCTATATTTTAATAACAACTTGATGTACAATACCTACATTCTATCTATACGAATTAATGATTTGATTTGATTTGAAGCGCGTTGTGTTGGCGTTGCAGGTGTAAATTTATGCTAGAATATTTTGAAGGAGGAACTTCGCGACATCGTTAGAACTGACGAGTCTTGGATCTACAGTATAAGTACGATTCTCTCACGAAGCAACAATCAACGCAATGACTGTTTGAAACAGCGAGTTAGTCTTTGAACGCCAATTTATAAAAAGACACAAAAGGTCCATGTGTATTAGCACTCACACATTTAAATGACCATAGTCGATCGATAGGACGAGTGAAACAGCAAGTCTTTCCGTCTAGACTTAGGTTCTACGTCACTCGTCCAAGGTTACCCGCTTACGTAACTACGGCACGTGTTCGTCCGGGGAGACCAAATCCTGTGTTGGTTGCCACGCGCTCGCTCCGGTGTACAGTTGCCAGCACAGCAAGTTGACCACTTAAGGGCGCGTATTCGATTTAGCGCAACTCAAAATCTAAACGATTGCTAGAACGGCGTAGCAGCATTGACACACACTAGTACAACACAATGGTCTGTTTGTGTGCATCAGAAAAAAAAATACGCACGAAATAAGCACGGAATCATTGAAATTGATCGGCGAACGACAGCGCGCGATGTTTTACAGTGCTTCTTAAAATAATTGTCTAAAATAAATTAGTTCGTATAACGGACTGAAAAATATTCTGTAAATTAAGCATAACCTTTATTTTCATAAAATAAATATATCAGTTATGTTTTTATTTAAATACTGGTGAAAAAAAATTGACAAAGTGAACCGATTTTGTACTTTTTCAACATTGTTTTTAATACATAAAAGTAATATTTTCGTAATGTTGGCTCTGTCTCTGACTTTAGGACTGTATATTCTGTTGGAAAAACGCATAAAACATAATATTTTGCCATACTGTAATGGTTGTATTCGTCCTGAAAGTTAACTCTGACGTCTATTTTCGTAAAACGCTATGAAAGGACTGTCTTCGCTTTTAAAAACCATAATTAAAAATTATACTTTTACTCTGTAGCTGTCTAAATCAAGACTTAATCTTTCTAAAACTGTAAATTGTCTTTAAATAATCTGCTCACATAATTACGATATTGCTCTGGGCAAAACGCAAAACATGAAGTTTTCGTCACGAATCGAATACGCGCTCTTAATACCTAATGCGTCATGTTCGTGAACAGGCGCCGTCAGTTGAGACTGGTCATCTCTTAGCTGCCTCGGTTATTTTAAATTTATTTTGAATTGTCTAATTTCATTGCCACTAGGACCTCTTTTAACGTGCACAATTTGTTACATCGTTCTCACATTGTACCTCTAGATTCAACATGAATGATGTAACCTAAATTTGTAATATTCTATTGATTTTAAAAGAGTGTTCATGGAGTTTCTTGCTCGTTCTTCTCCATAGAAACCTACTGTTTGGAACGAGCAACTAGCTGCAACTTTTTGACTGACTGACTCCTTGACAATTCAAAAGTGCCTGTAAATGGTTTATTTGAAATAAATGATTTGAGTTTGAGTTTGAGTTTGAGTTTAATCAAAATTTATGGGGGATGGGTAAAAAGTTTAATGACCGTTATTAGCAAGCTTATTAAAGAGAGGCAATTTTGTGATAAAAAGAAATTGGTTGTCTGTAAAGTCAGTTTACGGATGATAGTTTTACGTGATAACGTCATAGAGAAACCTATTGGCTAACATAATATATAACATAAGCAAATAATGGCTTCCGTCGAGGTGGGCGGAGCTTATTGTTTGGGTCGATCGTGCCTCCGCTTGTTCCGCGCTCTCGCTTGCACGCTCAGGCTCAGGCGGAACGTGACACTTTTTCGTGCGTGCAGTCGTTGTTCATCGATTTATAAGACGTTATCACGTCAAAAAGTGTTTAAAAGGAAACAACGGAGCTAGAGTTTAATTTAAAGTAAATATATTGATAGCAAAAATAATACGTGTAAACGTCACGAGAGCACAGAAGATGACGGGAGGAAACAATAGCACGTCAATAGAACGTCTAGACTTAGTTTCTCTAGAATAGAACTAGATGGTGCTGTTCTTCACTGGCTTGTGTTCATTTATTTCCAACATCCTCCCTTGAACATAAGCCCATTTTTCTGGAGAAGTAGTCGAGCTTGACTTGTTTAGTCGCGTTGAGCTCCAAGATATAGATCCTCCTTGAAATATAAAAGTATATCCTGTGCAGGACCTTCTGACATCTGTGTCATTGGCTATCTCCCCTCTCTCACTTGGATAAGTGTCTGATCAAATGTTTCATCTTCTAAACTTAGATTCATCCGGAGTTGTTACTTCTAGCTCTGTAAGTCTGTACTCTGTGTACTTACTTACTGCCAACGTTAATGAAACTGGTTCGATGATTCGTTTCGTCATAGTAGGTGTTGATTTAACGTTCTCTTGACTTTCCTCTATGAATATAATATGTCTACTCTTCAGAATTATTATTATTTTCATGTCTAATAATCGGTATCCTTTTGTATTTTCACAATAGCCAACAAACCTCATTTCAGTAGATTTTTGGCGACTTTGCATCACTGAGCATACACTAGGCGCGTTCAACTAGAGATCGGTTCTTTCTCTCACTCAAACTATTCTGTTCAGGTGTGTACGGCGTTGTAGTTTGATGCTTTGATGCCGGAGTCTGAAAGATACTTCAAAAAACTTTATTACAGAATTCTATGCCGTTATCTGTACGGATAGTTTTTTATCTTCTGATTCAACTCATTTTCCACTTCGCATTTCAAGCTATGGAAAACTGAAGTTATATTTGTTTTGTCCTAAGTAAAGTATATAGTAGTTTACTATCATTTTTTGTAATTTACACCCCTTCAACACAAGTTTCTTACTTATTTACAACAACATAATTCAGGTGTCCCATTCTACGGTGCCATACATCTAAAACTTTAAATGCTATCAATGGCAATAAGAAATGTACCTCCTCCTGCGGTATTCAGTTTATACACGTTGTTGATTAGTCTCGCCGTTACTCGCATTGTTTTCTTTATTGTTAATTTTACAGCCACACTATGGAAGTTAACTTGACATCCATTTTTAACTAACTGACTAACTGATAATAAGTTAGTACTCAGTTCGGGTATAAATAAAATGTCTCGTACCTGGATTTGATTTATTTTACCCTCATTACAGCGGAGATTGAGAACCAAATTTCCCATCTTCTGTAAGGTAACTGAAGAATTATTGGCCACCATTATACTTTGTATCGGAGGTGTCATACAACCAATCGGATCTTCTTGTCATGTGCATGAATGCACCGGAATCTAGAATCCAGTCACAACTGTCCATTGTTGTGCAAGCTGAAAAAACTGCATTAGTATTAGAACTTTCCTTTTTATTGGCAAAACAGTTCTTACTCGGATGCGTTTGTGTATAACAATTGTAGCAACGGGGACCACGGGGTTTAATCTGATTATTCTGGGGACTTTACTTCTGGGGACTTTACTTCTGTGGGTATCTATGCATTGTGTGCAATACGGTAGTATCAGATTCCTTTCTTACTTCTTGTAACAACATAGTTTTAATAGAATCTGCACTTATTATGACACCAGAGCTTTCTTTTCCCATTAACATCAGTTTGTACTGCTCTTGCAAACCTGCTAACATTAAAGTACCCAACCATTCATCGTCAATATTGAAACTTATAGGTATTGCGCAGCTTATGAGCAGTAGTTACTAGTTATTTACATAATCCTCAATATCGGTACAACTATCTTGGTTTGTATTAATGAGATCACATAATAAAGCTACTTTCCTGCTCAATCCGGAGTCTTCAAACGGAGACTTAAGCTGTGCCCACACATTCCGACGTGAACTCAGAGTCTGTTCTATGAGGTGGTATTCGATTTTCCACGTAAAGTAATTGCGGTCCGGTCAGTTTATTAATAAACACGGTGTTCATCGACATTGCTTCGGAAACTGATAAAAATTTGTAAAATACGCTGGAAAAGAAATAACCGGGGCGACGGGCGACCTAACTTCACTTGTTTTTTCACGGTTACTTTTTCGGAACTAAACTTCTAACTTTTCACATAATAGGTACTGCTTCCTATTATTATGTAGGTACTGGGCCCATAACCTGTTGAAAAGGAAACAACGGAGCTAGAGTTTAATTTAAAGTAAATATATTGATAGCAAAAATAATACGTGTAAACGTCACGAGAGCACAGAAGATGACGGGAGGAAACAATAGCACGTCAATAGAACGTCTAGACTTAGTTTCTCTAGAATAGAACTAGATGGTGCTGTTCTTCACTGGCTTGTGTTCATTTATTTCCAACAAAAAGGAAAAGTAAAAACTGTTTTTAACCGACTTCAAAAAGGAGGTTATCAATTCGAATGTTTATGTTTTCTTTTTTATTTGCATAATTCGAAAGGGGTTTATTCCGAAATGGTCCCACATAAATTTTACCAAAATTGATCCAGACCTTTTAAAGAAAATCAACAAAATTCCAAAAAAAAATACTTTTATGACGTTTTAGTTTCTTTAATCTTTGGAGGACTTACAATCTCTTTTAGTGTGTCATCCAAATAGCAAAAATTAAAAAGTTTTTTCAAAAAAAAGAAAACCGCCTTCAAAAACTAAAAAGTGATAAATAAGTTTAGCACAGAACACACATTACTTTACTTTCGGAAGTCGGTAGCAATACATAACAACAAACACAAAGCCGCGACCACCGACTTCCGAAAGTAAAGTAATGTGTGTTCTGTGCTAAAGTTATTTATCACTTTTTAGTTGTTGAAGGCGGTTTTCTTTTTTTTTGAAAAAACTATTTTAGTCGCCTATTCTTTTGTGTACCCCTAGAGCCAGAGACAGCCCTAGCGTTGTGTTCAATAACGCACGTGTATGTAAGCTTTATGTTTCTATGGAGTGTATTGTCTGTTCCGTGTGGAACTATTAGTTAATTTAGGATTATGAAACTGTACATTTTCATACAAAAAACGATAACGTTATACCCCCCGTCAACTTTGTCCAATTTTAATAATTTTTGGAAATGTTGTAATAATGAAATTTAGATCTGTGTCTGTGTCTGTGTCTGTGTGTGTGTCTGTGTGTGTGGTCTGTGTGTGTGTGTGTGTGATTTGTTTCTGTGTTTTACAGAAATAAAGCGTACAATTAGCAATTAGCATCTAAATATGAACATTATACAACTTAAAAACGAGCGTTTTTTTTTAATAAACTGTACTAAATTGAAACCTAGATTAATGTGTACCTATTGAATCTAATGAGACCAATATTGTCTTATTTCGTAAAGCTAGGGAGTAAATATATTATCGCCTAACAATATTTCATAAAGGAAATGTAGGTCTCCTAGACTTGCAACTCTCTCTATCTCACGATAACGGTCGGGTGGCAGGGGCATATTAATAACAATAATAATAATAATAATAATAAGCCCCCTAAACAACCACACGTCCTGATTGACCACCTAATCACGTGGGGGGCGGACGAGAAATTACTTTCACGAATGAGAAATTACTGGCGTGGCTAACGTGGCTCTGGAAACCCATTCACCATGGAGACTCGTTCGAAAAGTAAAAGTATAGGACCGCTGCCCGGGGGCGATCGCCGGGGCGCACCTGGAGCTGACGCTGGGTGTCTCAGCATACGATCCGTCAGCGGTGAGGAGTTGAACAGGCGGGCTCCCACCGACAAAGATACTACAGCCGAAATCTCTGACGATGGTGACAGACTTACAAACAGGACAAACACCCCTGTGGAACCTTATAGTCCAAGTACAGTATCCTATACACCTTCAAGAACATCATCACCATCTATATCAGCATCACCTTCCATACCATCGTCACCCCCGATAACTAGTTTATATTCAGTTCCACCCACTCCGGCCTTGAATGTTGTGCGGGAGGTTAGTACCTTCTTGCCCGCGTCCACCAAGGCTGGAAAATCAAGAGTTCGCATGAGATGGAGCAAAGATGTTAATATATTCATCATGCGCTCTTACTTTTACATTACGAAATTAGAGACAGACATGACCACCTACAGAAAACAATTACACGAACTTTTTGCACGACAATACCCAGGGATAAGCGTTTCAGAACAAAGAATATCAGATCAGAGAAGAACTATAGTTAGAAATAAACTTCTGTCCCAAGAAGAATTAAAACAATTAAAAGAAGAAACTAAAAAACAACTAGAAGATGAATCAAACGCTAGCTTAGACGGTAACACTATCACAATACCACAAAACATAATAGAAAATTCACAACAAGTACAATCACAATCTGTCACGCAATCCCAATCGTACAACTCTCAAGCTTACACCCAAATATTACACACATCCACACAAACCGAGCATGTCACATTAATGCTAGAAAATGACATTGAGACCATAGTTGGCCTAGATAAAAACTTAATAACAGATAAATATATTCAAGAAATACATGACAAGTTTACAACAACTCTTACACAGTACTCTGGGATGGACCCTGCAGCTCGACCAAAACTACCTAAACTTAAATACAGTCCTAAACTTTTTCGCTTAGTAAATGTATTTAATGAAAATATATTGAAACAATTTATATCCAATGACACACAACTCATAGACATACATACACTTATTTATTGCACAGCCGTAGTTATATCTGAAGAACTCAACTTCAAAATCACGGAACAAACGGGTAACACAAAACCACGGCACGATATCAAACCACCATGGCAATTGAGGCTAGAAAATAGTATAGAAAAGCTGAGAGCTGACTGCGGAAGGGTTACACAATACATCAACAACAACAGATCTAAGAAAGTAGTTAAGAGAGTTGAGGCTATTTTTAAGAATATTTTAACTCATACAAGACACGAAAATAGCAATCGTAAACCTGAAGAATTTTTAGACACATTAAAACAGAAACTAGCACTTAAAGTACATAGACTCAGGAGATATATGAAGGCACAAAAGCGCCGAAATGATAACATCATTTTTGTTAGTAATGAAAAAATGTTTTATAGAAATCTACAGAAACCACACACTGACACAATAACAGAAAATGACACACCTACAAAAGAACAACTAGAAGCATTTTGGTCTAGCATTTGGGAAGATCAAATACAACATAACGACAAAGCATCTTGGATAGCGGAAGAAAAAGATAAATGGAAGAGTATTGATGAAATGAAATTCGAAGAGATAACAGAGTCCGATATTACGTACATAACGGCTAGACTACATAACTGGAAGGCACCTGGAATAGACAAAATACATAATTTTTGGTACAAAAAATTAACTTCATTACACAATACACTAGCAAAAAATTTAACAGATATTATATTAAGACAACAGAACACACCCGAATTTATTGCAACAGGAATCACTTATATGCTTCCTAAAACTAAAAACTCACGGCAGCCCTCCCAATACAGGCCAATTACATGCTTACCGACGATATACAAAATCTTAACATCATCAATTACAAAAACAATTAACTCACACATTGAACACAACAATATAATAGCAGAAGAACAGAAGGGATGTAGGCGAGGACATATGGGATGCAAAGAACAACTGATTATTGACTCCACTATACATAAACACGCCACAACAAAAAACAGAAATCTTCATTGCACATATATTGACTACAAAAACCGAAACGGAACATCTTTTGTATAAACATTATACAGAAGAAAAGTTAGAAAGAGAAAAACTGCAATGTTTGGTAAATGACCTTAAAAGTCAATTAGAAGAACTTCAGCAGCAGCTGAAAAAAGTCCAGGAGCAAAAAACTGCTGACCTAGAAAATAAAAATGTCACTACCGAGAAGCCAATACCAATCGAGTATGAGACAGACGAAGAGGAACTAGCAAAGGAAACGGAGTGGGTACGACAGAAGAGCAGAAAAAAAAAGGAAATTGAACTCATCACTGTCCCCTCCACCTCAACAAGGACCCGAATCCAGCGAAAAACCTAAGGAAAATGTTAAGACAAGGAAACAGCCTACACCGCCACCTATAGTAGTGGAAAATGTTAAGAACTACCAACAGTTCTACGATCTTCTTTCGACTAACCTCACGAAAGACTCATTTATTACAAAAATGACGAATGGAGAAAAAGTTAAAATTAACTCCCATAATGATGACTCATACAGATGCATTACTAAGTTATTGTTGCAAAATAACTGCCTTTGGTACTCGTATGAGAATAAACAAGACAGGCCGATAAGGGTGATGGCAAAAAACCTTCATTCTTCCTGCCTGCCAAATAGAATAGTTGAGGACCTAACATCTCAAGGATACAAAATAGAGGATGCGGTCAACAAACTGAGCTGGAAGAGCAAAGAGCCCCTCAGTATGTTTATGCTCTCATTCCAAAAAGATGAAGACATAAAGAAAATTTACGGAATTAAATCCATACTAGGCTGCAAAGTAGATATACAGCCGTTAAAAACATCAAAGCTAATCCCTCAATGCAAAAGGTGTCAAGCATATGGCCACACACAGAAATACTGTTCTAAAGAACCCCGGTGTGTGAAGTGTACAGGCAAGCACCTAACCAGAGACTGCAATAAACCAGCAGAAGCAAAGCCAAAATGTGTTCACTGTGGTGAGCCTCACCCTGCTAACTATAGAGGATGCATAGTAGCTAAAGAGCTTCAAAATATTAAAGATAAAAATACTAGAAAGAATGTAGCAGTACCAACAAACTCTCAGCGTCCAAGTGCAAACGGAGACAAAAGACCTAGTGTCATCAAGCCAGTTACTAAAAGTGTATCGTATGCACAAATGACGAAAGGAGCCCAACCACCGCCACAATCACATATGAAACCAGTGAGCCCTAACATGGATGAAAAGATTAATAAAATCATAAATCTTTTAACTAATTTTGATGAAAGGCTGAAGAAGCTTGAAGGTAGCACTAAAGCAGCTACCAAACAACAAAAAAACATCATAAATGGCTAACATGCTAAGAATTATGGCTTGGAATGCCAATGGACTGCTCAAACATCAGAATGAACTTACGGCTGTCCTAAATATGGAAAGTATTGATGTGTGCCTTATATCAGAGTCACATTTCACTAAAGAATCTCATATACAAATTAAAGGTTATAAAGTATACCATGCATTGCATCCCAATAACACATCAAGAGGTGGTAGTGCAGTTATTATAAAGGAGAATATATTTCATTATGAACAACTCAAATATGAAAAAGAAGAAATCCAAGCAGTGTCTGTCTGTGTCAAAACGAAAGATTGCCCTGTTTCCATATCAGCCATATACTGTCCACCTAGGTATTCGGTAAAAACAGATCAATACATGACCTTTCTAAACGGTCTTGGAAATAGATTTATATTGGGAGGCGATTTTAATGCTAAAAATACATTTTGGGGATCTAGACTCACCACAACCAAAGGAAGAGAGCTACTGTGCGCAATTGAAGAAACACAATGCAAAGCTTTATCAACAGGTAAGCCTACTTATTGGCCTACTGACCCAAACAAGATTCCAGATCTCATTGACTTTTTTATATATAAAAATCTATCACCAAATCTTCTCCGCATTGAAGAAGGTTATGATATGAGCTCAGATCACTCACCTATAATACTGGGTGGCGCAAAAGTAAAGACCCTATTTGGTTCAGCTATAACATTTTTTCTAAATTAGAAAACTAGATTTAGATTTTTTTAAATGTATATTTGTGCCATTAAATTTCGTACCATTAGGATTTAAAGATGATGTCTTTTAAATGGTGACCTCCAGAGTTGATACACATTTTCCTTCAAAATTGGTTATGAGTGACGAAGCGCATTTCCATCTCTCAGGGCATGTCAATAAGCAGAATACTCGGTTCTGGGGCACTGATAATCCGCGCATTATTCAAGAAACACCTCTACACCCACTAAAAGTTACTGTATGGTGTGGCATCTGTGTTGACAGAGTGATCGGACCCTATTTTTTCGAAGACGCTGGAGGCAATGCGATTACTGTCACTGGAGAACGCTACAGAACCATGTTACGTGAGTTTTTGATACCCAGTTTGGACGAATTGGGGCTGGAGCACATCTGGTTTCAACAAGACGGCGCTACGGCACACACAGCGCGCGACACTATGGACTTAGTGAGGGACGCTTTTCCAGGCCGAGTTATCTCTCGTTTTGGCGATTTGCCTTGGCCTGCAAGATCACCCGATCTGACCAGTCCAGACTTCTTTCTTTGGGGTTTTTTGAAATCTCGGGTGTATGTGAACAAGCCACAGACTCTCGCAGCTCTAAAAGAAAACATTCGTCAAGAAATAACGAACATATCGCAGGAAGTGTTACGGCAAGTTATGCAAAATGTCATAAATAGGGCTCAAATGTGTATCAACTCTGGAGGTCACCATTTAAAAGACATCATCTTTAAATCCTAATGGTACGAAATTTAATGGCACAAATATACATTTAAAAAAATCTAAATCTAGTTTTCTAATTTAGAAAAAATGTTATAGCTGAACCAAATAGGGTCTTTACTTTTGCGCCACCCAGTACTTACTGTAAGTGAGTCTTTAATGTTGAAAGAAAACTACCCCACATTAGTAAATAAGAACACTGATTGGGCAAGCTTTAAAATAGATTTGGACTCTATAATAGATTTAAAAGTTCCACTAAAGAAGCCAGAAGACCTGGATCGGGATATCCGTCAATTCATTAATCAAATACAACAATGCGCCTGGAAAAACACACCTACATTCAAGTTAAAAAATAGATTAACCTACTACCCAGCAGAAATTACAAAACTCATAGCCGAAAAGAGGCGACAGAGACGAATATGGCAACAAACAAGATTTCCACAAGATAAAAGGCTTCTAAACAACCATACAAAACAACTAAGGAATGCAATTCAGAAGTTCAAAAATGAATCAATGAGCAGTTATCTTAATCAATTAACCAGCGATCGCACGACAGATTACTCCCTATGGAAATCTACAAAAAGTTTTAAGAAGCCAATTATGCATATCCCACCGATCAAAGATATTAACGGGCGGTGGGCAATAAGCAACGAGCAAAAAGCTATAAGGTTTGCACAACATTTGGAACTCATTTTTAAGCCGAATGAAGAAAATGAAGACTGCGCCTTGTTAGATGAAACACCAAATGATGATGAACAAGAAATAAAATTCGTAACACCTAGAGAAGTTTTCAACGAAATCAAGCGCCTTAGACTAAAGAAAGCACCAGGCTATGATCTTATTACTGGAGAAGTTCTTAAAAACCTCCCACGTAAAGCCATCGTAAAACTTACAACTCTTATCAATGCTACGTTCAGGCTTAAGTCTGTGCCTGATCTGTGGAAAGTTGCCGAAGTTATAATGATACCAAAGCCTGGTAAACCACCTCACGAAACCACATCATATAGGCCGATCTCTCTGCTGCCGATCATGTCAAAATTATTCGAAAAGCTTCTCTTGAAACGGCTAAAACCCATCATCGAAGAAAGAAATTTAATCCCTGACTACCAATTTGGATTTAGGGAAAAACATTCGACAATAGACCAAGTACACAGGATTACCAACATTATAGAAAAGGCCTTAGAAGAAAACAAAGTTTGCTCAACAGTCTTCCTGGACGTAGCGCAAGCATTCGATAAAGTTTGGCACAAAGGGCTTATTAGAAAACTAAGAAACATGCTCCCAAAACAGTTTGCTGATATCTTAGAGTCTTACCTATCACAGCGTAAGTTTAGAGTAAGACAAGATGATGCATATTCAGAACTTAAGTCGATAACAGCTGGAGTACCGCAAGGAAGTGTCCTAGGTCCCGTCTTGTACTTATTGTACACTTGCGATATTCCTGAGTTAGAAAACAACACCATTGCAACATTTGCGGATGACACAGCTATAATGGCCACAGGTGTCACTCAAGAAGAAGCAGTGGAAAAAGTTCAAACAGCCGTCAATACCATCTTTGGCTGGACAAAAAAATGGCGAGTGAAACTCAATGAAACGAAATCCGTTCACATAGACTTCACAAATAAAAAGCCAAATTATCATCCGGTATACATAAACAACCATGTCATACCGCACGAAAATACAGCCAAGTACCTAGGCATGACACTAGACACAAAGCTTCGCTGGAAAGCTCATGTTAAAAAGAAACGCGACGAGCTAGAGCTTCGCTACAAGTCAATGTACTGGCTGATTGGAAAACACTCCTCGCTGTCAGTACAAAACAAAATACTTTTGTACAAACAAGTCCTCATGCCTGTATGGACTTATGGTATTCAGCTTTGGGGCTGTACTAAACAAAGTAATATCAAAATTATTCAACGATTCCAAAACAAAGTACTCAGAGGAATCGTCAATGCGCCCTGGTACATTAGAAATGACGACCTTCATCGGGACCTCAAGGTAGACCTCGTCACAAACATAATTAAAAAGAACGCCGAAGCTCATGAACGAAGGCTTCATCATCATGTGAACGTCGAGGCTATCCAGCTCCTCGACAACACGGACATAGTGAGAAGACTAAAAAGGACAAAACCTTTTGAGTTAGTTTAGTGAAGTGTTAGTTTAATGTAGTGAAGTGAGTGCTACCCACAAAGAACACAAGAACAAAGTGTCTTCCCCTTAATAGAGACAATAAGAAAAGTGTTAATGGACACATTCTTAGGTTTACTCTTCCTAGCAAATTAAGTTAGAATTAAATTACTCATTAGCTTTAGTATTAAGCTAGATGGTATTTTTTTATGTTGTTACCTTATTGGGATACAACGTAGAACAAAAAAAAAAAAAAAAAAAAAAAAGAACCATCACAACACGACAGATATCGATAAAAAAAGGTATCTATCAAGGCGATTCTCTGAGCCCCCTGTGGTTCTGTCTCGCACTAAACCCCCTATCCCATTTACTGCAAAACTCTAGGGCCGGATACTGCCTTAAACATACTACACAAGAAATCACAATATCACACCTTATATACATGGACGACATCAAACTGTATGCAAAAAGAGAAAAAGACATGAAGAATTTAGTAGAAGTAACAGCAGAGTTTAGTAAGGACATTAACATGCAATTCGGTTTAGAGAAATGTAAAACACTTCATATTGTAAAAGGCAAGGTACGACCTGGCGACTATGTAGTAAATGATACGAATACTATAACAGCAATGGAGCCGACTGATTTGTATAAATATTTAGGATACGCGCAACTAAAAGGGCTAGATCATGTAAAAATTAAAAATACACTAACTACAGAGTACAAAAAAAGACTTCACGCCATTTGTAAAACGCAACTTTCTGGTAAACACCTCATTAAAGCCTTAAACTCTTTCGCTATCCCGGTATTAACGTACTCATTCGGAGTTATAAAATGGAATGAAACAGATACTGAACAAATAGAACGAGATACACGCACAACACTTACGAAACACAATAACCTTCACCCCAAATCTGCCATTGAAAGACTGACCATCAAACGACAACATGGAGGCCGAGGCCTAATAGATATTCAGCATCTTTGGCATAAACAAGTGAGTCGGCTAAAAACATTCTTTCACACAAAATCACGCACTAGTAATATACATAGAGCCATAGTTATAAACGACCACAATTACACACCACTCAACCTAAACGATCAAACAGATACACAAAATCACACCAATGAAGACCGACAAGAACAAAAAATGGAGGATTGGAAGAAGAAAGTACTTCATGGTCGACACCCTCATGACCTAGAACAACCTCACATAAACACAGAAGCTTCAAATAAATGGCTCAAAATAGGCAATTTATTCCCAGAAACTGAAGGATTTATGATAGCTATCCAAGACCAAATCATTAACACAAGAAACTACAGACGATATATTATTAAAGATCCCACAGTAACCAATGATAAATGCCGAAAATGTCACATTCAACCAGAAACCATCCAGCACATTACAAGCGCATGCACAACACTCGCACAGACAGACTACACTCACAGACACAATCAGGTAGCAAACATCATTCATCAAAAACTAGCACTCAATCACTCACTCATACAAAATACCAACACACCTTACTACAATTATACACCACAAACCATCTTAGAAAATACCACACATAAGCTCTATTTCGACCGCGCTATACTCACCGACAGGACAACTCATTATAACAGGCCGGATATAACCCTACAGGATAAAATAAATAAAGTAACTTACCTGATAGATATTGCAGTCCCCAACACACACAACATACAGAAGACAATCACTGAAAAAATAAGTAAATATACAGAGCTCAAGGATGAAGTCACTAGGATATGGCGCCAAGATAAAGTATACATAGTCCCTATAGTCCTTTCCACCACAGGCATTATCCCAAATAATCTTCTCCATAGCCTGAAACTACTAGATCTCAAAGAAACTCTCTACATAACTTTACAAAAAGCTGCAATTTTAAATACATGCAGAATCGTCAGAAAATTCTTGCAGATTGAAGAAAATGAAATAGGCCCCCTCCACGACACATAACGACAAACATTTTACACACCACACGCTGCATTTACTTGGCTTCCGCCCGTAAATGTAGCTGAAGCCAGCCATAGAGCTGAGAATATTTAACTCAACTGAAAATAATAATAATAATAATAACCACACAAAATCTCGCACTAGCGATATACATAAAGCCATAGTCACAAACGATCTCAACTACACACCACTTAACCTACACGAGCAGACAGATACACCAAACAACACCAATGACGACCGACAGAATCAAAAAATTGAAGATTGGAAGAAGAAAGTACTTCACGGACGACATCCTCATGACCTAGAGCAACCCCACATAAACACAGTAGCATCAAATAAGTGGCTCAAAATAGGTATTTTATTCCCCGAAACTGAAGGATTTATTATAGCCATCCAAGACCAGATCATTAACACAAGGAACTACAGAAAATATATAATCAAAGATCCTACAGTAACCAATGATAAATGCTGTAAATGTCACATTCAACCGGAAACGATACAACACATTACAGGCGCATGCACTACACTTACACAGACAGACTACACTCACAGACACAATCAGGTAGCCAACATCGTTCATCAAAAACTGGCACTCAATCACGCACTCATACAAAACACCAACACACCTTACTACAATTATACTCCACAAACAATCTTAGAAAATACCACACATAAACTCTACTTCGACCGCGCTATACTAACCGACAGAACCATCCATTATAATAGACCGGATATAACCCTACAGGATAAAATAAATAAAGTTACTTACCTGATAGACATTGCAGTCCCCAACACACACAACATACAGAAAACAATCACTGAAAAAATAAGTAAATACACAGAGCTGAAGGAGGAAGTTACTAGAATCTGGCGGCAAGAAAAAGTATACGTAGTCCCAATAGTCCTTTCCACCACAGGCGTTATTCCAAATCACCTTCTCCATAGCCTGAAATTATTAGATCTTAAAGAAACCCTCTATGTAACCCTACAAAAAGCTGCAATATTAAACACTTGCAGAATAGTCAGAAAGTTCATGCAGATAGAAGAACACGAAATAAATCCTCATCACAATACACCATCATGAACACACAATCTACACACCACACGCTACATTTTCTTGGCTTTGGCCCGTAAATGTAGCTAATACCAGCCTCGAGCTGAGAAGAACAAACAACACACCATAATAATAATAATAATATCTTTATTTGCTTAGAAAGTAGGTGTACAAAATATAGATGTTCACAGAATTTTCGTCCCTTGTACAATCTACCTTAAAATTAGGCATGCAAATGTTGAGAGTTTGAGATTAATAACTACGTAATAAAATAAGTTTACAAATTGTTATTAAATGTAGGTATTCAGTACAAATAAAAAAATAGTTTTTATATATATTAAAGATTGCTGTCATTTAGATTGTATTTGTATTTGTATTGTTCACCCGGAGGGAGGCAGAGCCAGCGGTATGAAACAGATAGCATTTTTGAACTTCAGAGTTCTCTTAATCTGTTGCCGAACCGTCTCATTCGTCGCCTATGCCTGTGTGGCGTGAGCTGTCGGCGTCTGAGCGTGTGAGCTATAGAAGAGCTAAGCCTAGTGAGCTAGAAAATTGATACTGCTCTTTTAAGTGAAAGAGCTAATCTCTTTCTTTTCTGTAAGCTATTTCGCCCAGGTCTAGTCCCGTGTCAGTTCTGTCGCACGACTGCAGCCTGTGCCCGTTCAGAGAGGCTTTAAACCTTTAACATACGAAATCTGAATATTGAACAATATTTCAGAATAAAAATATTTCCAAACATCACAGCCGTTTAGATGGGAATTCTAGTAAAAAAATATCGTGTGGTTTAATAACTTTTTAAGACAAAAGTATTAGTCATTAGTCGGAAATGATAACTATAAGATGAGGTAACAAATATATTTTATACCAATAATAAACATTTTTATTTTATTTTATGAAAGCCGTTGTTTTAGAAAGTAACCGTTTCACCTTCACGGTCCTAAACCAGACCACAGATAATAACACCGATTGCCTTGTTCAGAAACTAGGACTAAATTTAGACAATTGGCATCTCTTACTGCCAGGCAGCGGAAGAAAAGGACAGCGACCGATAAGAACTAAGCAAGAGATGTCAAATTAAAAACCTACTGATAACAGTGATAACAGACGTGGCCATCAGCTAGTTTATAACAAAAATAAGTTTATTATTACCGTTTAACTACCAAAATAAAAAACTTGTTTAGAAAAGCAAGGTGCAAATTATAAACATCACGATACTATATTTGATAAGTGGTACTCCTGCATAGAAGCCGAATTTAATCCACCCGATGCACTTTGCGATATAAAAACGTCCTCTTTTTCAATATTTGACCGGCACATTTTAGCAAAATTCTATCCACTCAAAAGTCCAAAGAAAATCACTTACACCATTGTTCGTTAATGTTCTTCATAATATTATTTACATTATAACGCGGCCGAACTCGGCGCCCGTCTCAGATGGCAGGGTCGCCATGTAAGGTTGTGAGGTTGTGTGAGCTCAATTAAACAAGTGCCTCCATTGGAATCTCATTTATTACTCTCTCCATAATAGAGTACAATCGATTATATTGGATCTTATTATTACAATACATGTGCACACATATATAAGCCTTACAAAAGTATTCGGACCTATATTTTTATTTATATGTCGGATCAGTCAGGATTTAGTCCGTTAGATTCAGTCATCATGTGGGCAGAATATGGGTTTTGTGCAATGAAAACACACTGGGTATACGGTACATACACGGCATTTATTAAAACCACGGTTTAACATATTCTCAATTTAAATAAACTCACATTCAAAATTCACATAGTTCACTTCACTTCAACAACGAATCGAAAGTACAGTTTCGAGACGTATTAGCTCCGTTGCGATCAGACACTGGATTCTGAATGTCTTCCTCGCTGTCGGCTGAAAACATCACGACTCTGTAGAAACGCGCCAAAATGGTGGTGGTTGATCACGTGTTCTCAATAATGGCGCGATTGCGATCCGTTTCACCATAGACTATTTATTGTCTTTGCGTTTCACGTTCATACTCTTGACCGGATACGACATATATTTTAGTACCTTTCGTTTTTGGAGCGGCAGAATTTAGTAAGTTCAGCTGTAATCGCCATGCTTGACAGATGCATGTTGGTGATCGCAGAGGTGTAATGGTACTCAGAAGGACGCTGCTGACCATCCTCTGGTCAATATCTCTATGTCGCCTTCTCCGACACCCACGGGTAGAAATGGGCCATCGGGTAGTGGGTCTTTAAAGTAGAAGATTTCATTACCCACAGACAGCTCACAGCGAGTCAGGTAAAACTAAATAAAAACTTGTAAATTGTGTAGTGTAACTCCAACGAGAATATGTTTGCGATTAAACTGTTAATCCTCTTTTAAATATATGGAGCCTCTTTTAAATAGAGTGACAAAAGTCGCAGAAAAAAATTAAACTGACAGATTCAGTCAAAATTTCGCAGAGTTTCTATGTAGTCTTTACCACCAAAAATATTCAAACAAACGTAATATTTCGCAGTCATGAAATTAGAAACCAATGTTATAAAAAACACGTCTAGATTGCACAAAATCTTATTTTTAATACACAAGTTTGAATGATGTAACAATGGGTAACGTAGTGAGTAAAATTTTACATTCATATCAACTGCTTTATGCTCGTGACTCTTGTCGCGGTCGGTCCTAAGATGGGTGACCAACCGTTTCTCAACGGAACCCCTCCGTGCCTCGGAAAGCACGCAAAGACCCGGTTGTCTTTCGTAGATCTTTGGCAGTAGTTATTGGTAGATAGAAGCCAGAAAGTCTGACAACCAGTATTGTCAAGGGGTATCGTGTTACCCAGAAAAACACTGGTAGGTATTTAGCTGCATTCAGTTAGACTGGAGGCCGACAAACGCAAAGTTTAAAAGGGCCCTTTTCCAGTCATGCGGATTATCGCCCGCACACGGGTGATAGCACGCTCCTGGCCACACGCAGGACAAAGATTTCGTTTGCCGCTGCAGTGTCCTGCGTGTCGCCAGTGACTAAACTCGTGCGTACTATGACCATGCGTGTGACGAAAAACAACACTGAAGGCAGAAGAACGGCGCCCGCATGCGGTTGGCATACACGCGGGTTTCTCTTCCGCAGCCAATCCGCGTTTCGCTCGCGTGCTGCCCGCATGATAGGAAAACATAAGAAATGATAGGATGCGGGCAGCCTGCACGCGGTCGAGTGGGCTAATTCACGTAACTAAAGAAGTGCTGTTGCAGTGCAGTTGCAGTTAAGTTTTGATTAAAACAACGCTTTTCGTATTCTCTACCGCTGTCAGACACGCTCGCGTCAAGTTCGCGTCACGCGAGCGCAATAACGGCATTCTTCTGTTGCGCGTCTTTGGTGCGTGCTTCGGAACGCAACATAATCGGTATTCTAGTATTCGTTTGACGTCTCGAAATGACAGTTAAAAAGCACTAAAATCTGTACTGGGTTATTATTTTAATATTATAATAATGTCATATTCAGATTCTATTCGATTATTTAGTGAGTAATATTTTCTCATGTGGCTACACTATAAGTAATTTGGTAGAGTTTGGTTGTCGTACAGCTGACGTGCAATTCACACGCAGCTTACGCGCAATTCAAATATTACAAGAATACCGTTTATCACTTAAACTTGAACTTAACTGCAACTGCACTACAACTTCATCGGTGCGTCATAAAATTAAGTGAATTAGCCCTTAGATCCGCGTGCGGATGAAAACACGCATGACAGGAAAAGGGCTCTAAGCAGGGGATGATGAATGCGAATTAGCCGTAAAAATATCTTCATCGTAATAATAATCACAAAGTTGTCCTTCTCTAGTCGACGACGTAAATCTTCAAGAATCGCCAAAAAATCTGTGTCTGCGCCGTGCACCAGCGGCGCAGACTCACGCAATGTACCACATGGGTTTGTTCGCACGTCGCCATCTGAAAACCCTACTGAACCATCGACCAACCGATCTGCGGACAATGTGAAGAAATTACATCTCATTTACTTTGTAAGTATAATAACAATAGGGTATTTTACTCTACACGAGAAAAAATCTATAAATATGTTAATAAGACAGTTTAGGCATAAAGCAGTCGGGAAATGTAAGTGTCGTATAAGGCGACAGAAGGATATTGACCAGAGGATGGGCAGCAGCGTCCTTCTGAGTACTATAACACCTACTGCGATCGCCAACATGCATCGGCCAAGCATGGCGATCACGTCTGAACCCCCCCTTGGGGAAGAACTATGCCCAGCAGTAGGCGTTTAAAGGTTGACATGATAATGATGAGGAACTTGTCTAAAAAAATGCAATCTGTAGCGCACTTCACAGCCGCTATTAAGTTTGAATCGAGCTGTCCTACCCCCCCCTCGGCGACGCCCTCACTAGCTGACGGTTGTTGTCGTGATTCTTGTACACAGGGTGGGGATGGCAATAGCACAAAAAATGACCATGGTAGGATTTGGTAATTTGGTGAAATTGTTTTTATTGAGCATTAATAATAATAAATTATGACGCCACAAGTCAAGACAAACAATTTTGGTTACATTTATATGCTCTTTTGTATACCTGAACTTATTTTTTGAATTATGTTTTTAGGATTTATTTGATAGTTTCAAAATATTCTTATGAACTGGTATTACCAGCATTTTACTTTTTTGTCGTATCGTCGTCCCCATCCTGTATAAGGTCCCATTAAAATTTGCAACAAAGATATCCAAGCAAAAAAAAAATACTGGGCCTCAAGTCTGCTATTACAATAGTGTCAGAATGGTCTGTCATTGATTTCATAATTGTTGATTTTGACAAGTTTGCTAATCTACTAATATAATGGCGTCATTATGACTTTCCAATGGTCAACCACTGACACGACATTGAAAGAAATGATATAGAATGGTAATCTCGTACAAAATGACAACTGAATGACTGACTTAGGCGGTAATCTGCTAAAATTTTGACAGTTCCTTTGATCAGTGACCTACCATTAGAACGTCATTGTACAGTCATTTCTTTTAATTCTACCGACCAATGATCGACCATTATGAATTTAGCAGATTACAAACTTTTAGCAAAATGACAATGAGATCTTGTTGGAATGACGAAATTATAAAAATAGCAGACTTGGCCCCCAGCACATTAGTATGGTACGGCAGTTAAAACAGAGATTGAAAGTACTCCAAAGATTGAAGAATCTAAAATGTCGTCTGTGTATTTTTTTTTTGGGTTTTTGTTGATTTTTCAGAAAGTGCTGAATCAATTTCGATAACATTTATGTGGGACCACCCCTTGGACATACCCTGTCCATATAAACAGAAACCCTGTCCTTGATGAAAACAATTTTCAAAATCGGTTTACATTTGACGGAGAAATCGCGTAACCGACTTCAAAAAGAAGGAGGTTCTCAATTGAGAACCTCCTTCTTTCACCTCACTCCTTTCCCAAACCCCCCCCCCCCCTCTCTCCTTTTTTCAAAATCACTTTAATCAGTGTTTTTTTTTTTTGCTTGGATATCTTTGGTTAGACGCACTGAACGCCGTGTTAAAATTTGCCCACCAATTTTAATGGGACCATTGTATGCTAATGTCGCGCAGAACTTTAATACCGTGATGTAGGATCTGTCAGTTTTAGTTCGCGTGTAGTGCGGTAGATGTCGTCACAACCTTAATTTCAGCAAATCGCGATGCTCTTTCGAAAAGCTGATTTTTTTATAGATTGTTTTAACAGGGTTTGTCTGGACCACGGGCGGGTCAAATAATAGTTGGGTCCCATGGCCACCAGCCCCCCAGAACTACCGGGACTGGCTACCGGAATCCCCAGAACCCGCCACCAGGTCCACAGAACCCTCCACCAGATCCCCAGAACCCGCTACCAGGTCCCCAGAACCCTCCACCAGATCCCCAGAACCCTTCACCAGACCCCCAGGACCCGTCATCAGATCCCCAGAGCTCCCAAAGCCAGTCAGGTGCCAATCAAGAGAGTAGGAATTCAAAACGAAGAACTTCGCGTCCAGGACGAGGTATGAATCAACATTAAAATGCCTTAGAACTTTTTGAAGTAAAACTTCTTTACGCACGCTGGGGTAAGCTGGTGAATGCGTGACTAAAGCGTTAGGAAAAGTGTGATCGGGCGAGGCGAACGGAAGTTGAGAGGGAGATATAGTTAGTGAAGATAGAAAGAGGGAGAGTTACGTTTCGTATATTACCGTAGGGGCAAGAGAGAGGTGCGAGCACACATTTTCTTTCTCTCTTTCTCTCATAGCCAGTTGCAAACGGATACATACTGTAGTTTGGGGATCTTGGCAATGAAAACGATGGATACAAACGAACTTACTTTTATTTAAATATTTTATAAACTTTCCTATAGCTAATTCAAACGTTCAAACACACACCGCTTATTCAACCGTCCTCGCCATCTTCCTTTTATATTCTCCGTCTCTCTCTATCCACCTTATAAATAAATAAAATAAATCTTTTGTCTCACTCATACCTTTACGTATCATTCTGCACACCATCCATACGTTCCATTCTCCATCCTACATACATACTTAAAGATGGAGCTAAAGAAGTTTGGCTTATGTTTAACGAACTTCCGGAGCTAGTAAATGATCACCAAAAATAGTAAATGATCACCAAAAAAATAGTAAATGATGATCACCAACATTTTATGAGTTTGACTGTAAACAGCGATTTTGTTCTAGCCGTAGGGGGTCACAGTTCTAACCTAACCTAACCATGTCGGATCCCGCCCCAGGGGGGACTTAAGGGTCAAAAAGATTTTGGTTATTTTGCACACTAAGATTTGGTGATCATTTACTACATTTGGTATTCTAAAGTATTCTTTGGTGGTCATAGTATTTATTCCCAAGAAGTTTTACTTCAGTCGTGTGGTCTAAAGCACACTCGTATTGATTCGATTGCCAATCGACGGCATCGATCGATGGTAGAATGGATTAATCGATCAACGTCGACCGATGCCATCGACCGGCAATCGATGGATTAGTTAGTCGAACGGTATCCGTCGATCAGCCAAAGCTACCACACCAATCGATCAACGTCGATCTATGTCGACCGATTGGTGTAGTAACACCCTAGGTTCGTCTTTATAGTTTGTCTTTGACTTAAAAATAAATAAAAATACGATTCATCTCACAGGTTCTAAGTGTTGCGCGGCGTGCATGGAGTACCTCATGTGTTGCTGTCCTTGCTGTAAGCCCAAAAGGTTTGTTTTAAAAATACTAACATTTCTCGCGACTTTTATTTTTATTATTATTATCAAATAGGCTTGCGTTTGACGGCAATTCACCTGATAAGTGATAATGCGGCCTAAATTGGAACACGCTTGCCTAAGATGAACCGGTTCACTCGTGCCTTGAAGATACCCAGATTATACTTATCAGGGAACAGAGAGGCGGGCAGCGAATTCCACAGTCTGGCAGTTCGCACAATAAGTCAAAGTCAAAGTCAAAGTCAAATCATTTATTTCAATTAGACCATTAAAAAGGCACTTTTGAACGTCATAATAAAAAAATATAAAGTTGATTCTAGTTGCCCATTCCAAAAGGCAGCTTCGTATGGAGAAGAATGGGCAAGAAACTCCATAGTCACTCTTTTAAAAAAAAAATGTGTACAATATTTTGCATTTACTGTTTTCAGTTATATAACTATACGTGAATACGATGGACCTTGCATAAAAACACTATATTGAAGTATGTACAAAGTATTACAAGATAAAGAATGACAGCTAAGTTGTATACATAGATACATAGTGTTCACATATTATTATTTACAATTATTGTAAAAGTAGACAACCACTCCATACATTTCAACAAACTATGAACCTATGAACCAGTGTGTGACCCAAAGCAAGAATTAAATATAATGTATATACTAAGTATAAATTAAGTAGTTTTAATTAGCAATCCGTTTGATTTTGTCTAGACTGTAGATTGTCCTATGGAGCCCGGACCAGCATGTTTCCAAGCATTCTTATCATGGATATAATCCTCTAAACTGTAATATGCTTGTTTACAGCGGGGACTTTTAATATATGTTTTAAATTTTCTTTCATTTAGTTGCAATATATCACTAGGAATTTTGTTATAACACTTAACACAGAACCCCATAAAAGATTTATGAACTTTAGACAATCTAAAATATGGTTGAGCTATTTTGTCTTTGTTTCTAGTATTAATAGTATGTCTATCACTAACCTTATTAAATAAATGTAGGTTTTTTCTTACGTACATAATATTTTCATAGATAAATTGGCAAGGCACTGTCATTATATTAATATTTTGAAATAGTTCCCTAAGAGAATCGCGGCGACGTAGATTATAAATGGCTCTAACAGCTCTTTTTTGTAAGATAAAAATGGATTCAATGTCGGCAGCCCGACCCCACAGTAAAATACCATACGACATAATGCTGTGAAAGTAGCTAAAGTAGACCATACGCGCAGTTTCTACATCTGTCAACTGTCTTATCTTTCTAACAGCATAAGCCGCGGAGCTTAGTCGCCCCGCAATAGATGTTATGTGAGGTCCCCATTGCAACTTCTCGTCTAGCGTGATTCCTAGGAAAACCGTTTGACTATTAAATTCCAGTTTCTCTCCATTTAGAATGATGTCACAATTGCTATTCCTAACATTTGGTAAAATGAATCGAATACATTTGGTTTTTTTTTCATTAAGTACCAAATTGTTTACCGTAAACCAATTTTGAACCTGAAGAATAGCGTCATTTACGTCGTCAAGATGTTGTGACCGTCTGTCTACTTTAAAAACTTTAATAAGTGTGGAGTCACTTCTTTCGCATGAATTCAAGTATACAGGGCGACTGGTAATTAGTGTACGATACTGAAACACGTGATTGTGTTCATGATAATAAACAACTTTCCCGAAGAAAAAATGTTTTTGCGGGTAACAGCTGTTTCTGTAAAATTCAAACAAGAACTAGCATCTCACATCGCTATTCACTCTCACTTCGCATAAGGTTCAAAATGACCTTGGTATATTTGACACTTTGAATCGGGTTCGAGTGCGAAGTGACGGGGAAATTACCTTACAGAATGCCACTTCTTACGCCATCTCATACTTTATCTGTCAAAATCTCCCTGTCAATTTAGTTCAACTCACTAACACGCTCGCAAGGGTGGCGCTAGAGTAAATTCGAATTATCAACCGTGTTTTTAGAATGCCAATCAAGAAACTCACAGCGGATTCAGATTCGAAGTTTAGAATGAGGTCTTACTGAATCACACCCCGGATAGGTCTAAGGCGCGCGCGCGCCTTTTATAAGGCTGTTGTGTTATTAAAATAAAAGTGAACCAGTACAAATCACATTTTTTCTTCGGGAAAGTTGTTTCTTATCATGAACACAATCACGTGTTTAAGTTTCATACACTAATTACCAAACGCCCTATATAGCATTTGTTTTTTTCTGTAATTTTTTATCTATACAGGGAAATTGAAAAAATACCCAAAACCTCTTAATCTGGACTTATCATCACCCTGAATAACATTTGTTCTACGACTTTGACCTCAACTAAATAACGTACCCAAAAACAATTTATTTGAAGTCTGTAAAATGTACGTATACTACGGGCGCGCGCACCCTATGATAGCGAATATGATGTAGATAGTAGGTAGGCTAATGTACAGGCACAGCTGATTGCAGGCCTATCGTCGGCCGTGTCAGAAAAAAATATTATGCAAAATTGAATGTGTGTTTATATTTTTTGTATGGAAAAAAAAATGTTTCGAATTTTGGAAAGTCGTAGAATAATGTTGTTCAGGGTGATGATACGAAGCGAGGATTAAGTGGTTTTGGGTATTTT
This sequence comes from Charanyca ferruginea, assembly GCA_947361185.1. Lineage (NCBI taxonomy): Eukaryota > Metazoa > Arthropoda > Insecta > Lepidoptera > Noctuidae > Charanyca > Charanyca ferruginea. The sequence continues at coordinate 2,911,902 of OX376080.1, forward strand.
TTCAATTACCCTGTATATGTACCTATGTATATACAAAAAAAATGTATTTGTGTATGTATATCAGCTGTCTGACACCCATAGTACAGGGTCTCCCTAGTTTGGGGTCAGATGGCCGTGTGTGAAAATGTCCCCACATATTATTATTCTTAAAACACATAATTTGTTTTCTGTTGAGAGTTGAGATTGCTAGTTATTTTGAAGCTTGACAATTTATAAGTAAGTACAAATACTTACTTAATATGACAATTGTATAAACTTTCCCAAAAGTATTCAAACTTTTTATCCGAATGCAGATTTTTTATATTAAATTTAACAATACCTAAAGCTTTTCGTACGTTCAGTAGAGAGTACGTCTTAATGGAAGCAATTAAGTTAAATATTTAACTAAATTGCTTCTACATGTGAAAAATTAACATAGCTCAATTTGTTTTGCTATATATTCGTTTTTCGATACTGAGAAAGGCACACGAAATTTGTAAAGTTAATTTTTGAACCCCTTATATAATTAATGAGTCTCTATTTGAAATAGCTTTGTAGCTGAAACTGTTTGCATGCCTAAGTTAAAGTAGTTAGTTTATGGATTATTTTAAACTGAACATCTGTAACTGGAACCTAATTTCTGTGCAAATAAATAACCATTATATTCTATTATCTAAATATATAAAAGCGAAAGGTCACTCACTCACTTATCACGAAATATCGAAAACCGCTTGACGTATCAAGATGAAATTTGGCAGGGAGGTAGTTTATAGTTAGTAGACGTCCGCTAAGAATGGATTTTGCGTCAGGACCGGATTAAGGAGGTCTAATGGCTCTGGCTAGTAAACACCGGGAACGCACACATGGCAACTTTAAAAGTAAATTATTTTCTTTCAAGCTTGTTGCTTCGCCTTTGTGTCAATGTTCTACATCTGACTGTGAATACGAACAATCTGCACATCATATCTTATGGGAGTGTATTCTTTGGCAGAAAGAACGCAATATTATGTTGGATAGTGTACAGGCTACATCGGGTGCAGTTTATTATGCGGACCTTGTGGAAACTAGAACTAATTTCCGTGCGTTCAAGCGTTTTTGCCATACCTATTATTGGAATCAAATTTAATGTAACAGCTCACTTTTTAGGACCCATTAATTATGTCAATTATAATCCGTGGTGCTTAGCAACTGGGTTTCTTCCAGTTGTAAACGTCCCTTTGTGCCTATTGGCCTAGTTCTGTTCTGTCTCCTGCTTGATTTGGAGGGAAGTGGAAAAAATGATTTTCTTACTCCTCCGCTGTTCTTTTCTGATTAATTTCGTTGCGGGATCCAAGACAGTTGAATCGTTTCTCTGGGACTCGTCGAGCTTCATTGCTCTGGCGCTTTTCTGGTGGTCGCCACTGTTGATTCTGGCTTACAGGAGTTACAGTGGTTAGGGAATAGTGTGGCGGGCTTGTCCCATAAAAAAAAAAAAAAAAACACCGGGAACGAAGTCGCGGGCAGCAGCTAGTAAGCTAATATTCGTAAAAAAAAACGTAGTAATAAATTGGAATTTTGAGCTCCAATATCTCCATAACCAGAAAATTCCCAGCTATGATCTAGAACAATAAAATGATCACAATGACATGTAAAACATGTAACTGCATGCTTCGTTAAGTGATATTGGACACCCTGTATAATAATAATAAAAAAAATATGATGTCACATTCCCGTGACTGCTGCTACGGCGTAGATTGCTCTGAACAACGACGAGACATTCTCCGTGCTCCGACGTCGTAGCGAGAGTTATGTCCACAAACCGATCGCTACGCATTACTGCTACGCCACTTAACGACGAGACTTCGTCCGTGCTACGACGTCGTAGCTAATATGACAACCAACCGGCTTACCCTACGAGGCTACGATGAGAGATTCTCCATGATACGATTTCGTAGCAACAGGTATTGTGACCACCAACCGATCGCTACGCATTGCTGCTACGCTGCTCGCAGTGCCCTACGATTTCCATGCTACGACGTCGTAGCGTACACTATTATGTCCACCCTCCGATCGCTACGCATTACTGCTACGCTGCTGAACTCCTCTACGACAAAACTTTATCCGTGCTACGACGTCGAAGCAACAGCCATTAAACGCCCTACACACGACATGATTAGCTAGCCTGACCAAACCATCCGTAGAATCAGGTATCGCGTCCACACGAGGCCTGATTTGCAGTTTGCTCTCGTGCGTTCTACGACGTAGGTGTGCCAAATGCTGCACGCATATTTTCCAATTTCTTTCAAGCCCTCAATTGTGGCTTTATTATCTACTTTTTTCCAAATTTCAAGTAAAACTTCTAAAGCTTGTTGTCTAGCATCATTATTTTTATACATGTGATGGGACATATCCCATAAACACGGTAAATCTTTGTAAATCTCCAGCATTTCTGTAATAACGCTGCGTTCACTTTATTATATTCGCTGATTCTGCCATTATTTTTGCAAAAATAAACAACGCGAATACACATACACACTACTCGTGCCGCGGTCGCGGGGCTACTGAGCGTAGAAATCAGGTGAGAGCGCGCCACACGACATGATTTGATCAGATCTGACCAAATCAGTCGGCGTTGGCCACCTGATGAGCATTTATCAGGTGACAAACCTCCATACCACCTGATTCTGCTCCTGGCCCCTTATTCACAATCATTCGATTCGATTCCGTACCGAATCGAAAGTCAAAAGATATCGAAGATGTCCTTCAAACACAATTCACAAATCCGAAACCGAATAATTTTGACAGTTCAACGAACATACGAAGACTGAAGTCGGAAATGACATTGTCGAATACGGTTCCTTACCGACACGGAAACGTATCGATTGGTTGTGAATAAGGGGCCTGATCTGACCAAATCAGGCGTCAGATCATGTCGTATGTAGGCAGCTTTATGTCCACCAACCGATCGCTACGCATTACTGCTACGCTGCTCACTCCGACGAGCAGACTTCGTGCTACGACCTTGTAGCTCTTTAGTCAATCAACCGATTGCTACCCATCAATATACAGAGCGTCCCACGGATATGCCACATGGAGGGAATAAAGTACCTTGAATATTGAAGATGGAACATTTTATCGAAAGAAGACTTTATTGATGTGAAACATCAATAGCCGCACGTAAAACCGATTTCTGGCGTGGAATAGTGTGTACGGAGTGGCGACGCGTCACCATGCGCAATCGACTGTGCGATTACCAAAGTCACTGATTAAACGAATTAAGTAGTCACGATTCGAAATAAATTCGTAAATTTTTGTATTTAATGAAAATAAATGTTTATTCAATAAATAGTCATCGTTATCTGGAAAAAAAATCGTAATATTTTATTTTATCAATAAGACATATTTAGTTCCTATCACAATCTGTTCTTTTCTGCATATTACTTTTACAAAATAATGTCGATGATTCACATCTGCCAGGCGTCCCGTGACGGCTCACATTTTTTAATTTAAAAAACAATTTAAACTGCATTTATAGATATTTAAATAATAACATGGTTGAACCGGGAATCGAACCCGTTACACGAGAAAAATAATCACCTGTAGCTTTATCATACCGATCGAAAGGCTTCATCATAATGTTTATTTTTTGCTTGAAATTCATGGTCTTCCTTTTATTTCTGACACTATGTTATTTAGCGAAAAATAATCCTTAGTCGAAATATGTATGTGGCTTGGCTGTTTCGTTACTACAAGAACTATTGGTTAACAGTAAAGTAATGAACAGTGAATACATTTTTCACCTTACGCTCATGTAACGGTATAGAAACGGCCTAGCCACATATACTTAAATATATAAATATTTTGCTAAGGAGTAGAGTTTGTGAAGTTAGGGCAAGTAAAGTAGAGATTATAGGCAGAGATCTGATAACTTTTTGACAGTGCGAGCCATTTATTTCGCGTCTTGGCAACATTTTACTTGAAAATGTTTTTGGTGGGATTGAGTTGTCCATTCACGGAGCGGTATCTATTTGGAGCGCGCGGAGACCTATTTCTAAAGTCTAAAGAATAATATGATCTCAATCCATGAAGCTTTTATATAAAAAGTTTTTGTGTACTTTTGGAACGTTATTCAAATCAATAATCAGTGATTTGAATACCGTTCCAAAAGTACATAAAAACTTTTTTTTTTATAAAATTTTCTTCTATCATTGACAATGCCTCCTGACAGATTGTCAAATAACATTTAAAATTATGGAAATAGTGAAATAGGTTTTACAAAATGTCGTCAATGAAAAAATAATGTTTCATTTTAAAATAAATTGTTAAATTTAACCCGTTTGTTAACCAACATACTAAAATGGAGACCAACATTTTCAAATACTTAGTATACCGTTCTTTAAAAAATTCGTCAAGATAGGTAATAAGGTTCGTATGAATTTCTATACATAGAGGGGCTTAACTAAAAAGAGTAAGGGCTCTTAAGCCCGTCACAGACGTAGCTATAATATATATTAATATACGTCAGAATATAAGTCCGTGTGGTGTCGGACGTAAAGAATAGCACCATCCCATATCTTTGGGTGTCGTAAGAGGCGACTAAGGGACTTACCAGAGAATGGGCAGCAGCGTTCTCTGTGCCTTTATAACAACCATACTGCGATCGCCAATCCGCCTGCCAAGCGTGGCGATTATGGTAAAACCCCCCCCTTGGGGAGGCCTATGTCCAGCAGTGGACGTCTTTCGGCTGAAATGATGATGATGACGTCAGACGTAGCTATAATATATATTGATATACGTCAAACGTAGCTATAATTAAATTAATAATTAAATTAATTGAATTAACGGCTTGGCACGCGACGATGGCAAGAGACCGGACGGCATGTCATTATTTCCTTGGAAGTTGGGTAGGCCTTTAGTGTGGGACGCTACGTGCGTCGATACTCTTGCGCCATCCCATCTTCCTAGCTCAGCGTGCTGTGCTGGTGCTGCTGCTGCGGCTGCAGAAAACCTCAAACGGCGAAAGTATAGTCACCTTGGTGATAACCTTATTTTCGAGCCGTTTGGGGTTGAAACCCTCGGGTCGTGGGGTCCGAGTGCTCATCTCCTTTTTAAGGAAATTTCCAAAAGGTTAGTTGACACTTCTCGTGATCCAAGAGCTGGTTTTTACTTTGGGCAGAGGTTAAGCATTGCCATCCAACGGGGCAATGCAGTCAGTCTCTTGGGCACATTCCCAGATGACGGCGATGTGGAGGAATTTTTTGATGCGTTATTATATTAGTTTATTTTTGGTTTAATAGTTATAGGTTTTTCTTTTTTTAATTGTACGTGTAAATATTGTATATTTGTAAAGATGTTTAAAATAAATTGTAAAAAAAAAAAAAAAAAAAAAATTAAATTACGGTTAGCTATAATATATATTTTTACTACGTCACCAAAATATGTGGACAGATATAGCAAGGCATATTAATATAAATTTAAAAAATGTGAAACAAACAACGATCGCAGACGTAATAAGGGCGAAAATATATTATTATATTATAGCTGCCGTGTGTGGTGTGGTGGCTAGCTATAATATATATTATAGCTACGTATGTGACGGGCTTCACACATGAGCAGCATGGTGTCAAGCGCAAAGGTTACTGCAGCCGTCATACCAACTTTGAAGATCAGCGGCAGTGTTCCACCTTAGGCCCCATCATCACTTAAGATCAGGCGAATTGAGGTCAAACGCAAACCTATTTGAATAAAAAAAAAACAAGGCGTCGCGTCGTCGTTTGAAAATGGTATGTCGCCGGGGCCCGCTGACTCGTGTCGACGGCTGCTCGTGTGTAAGAGTCCACGTCTACGATTCCGGCCAGTGGTCGCAGCTAATTATTAACCCGTCCTCGCCAAATGCGCGACTGTGATGGGTTCTTAGGTAAGCGTCCATAGTTCTGCATCGTACGTATCGGACGCATCGCATCAAACGGAAGAGTCCACGTCCACGATTCCGGCCAGTGGTCGCAGCTAATTATTAACCCGTCTTCGCCAAATGCGCGACTGTGATGGGTTCTTAGGTAAGCGTCCACAGTTCTGCATCGTACGTATCGGACGCATCGCATCAAACGGATCGTAGCATTCTTTGCTAGGAATTCATATAAGTGCGATCACTGATCCGCATCATACGAATCGCACGAATCAGCTCGTCAGCAATGTTGATGTTGATGCTCCGGGGGGCAACTTTTGCGATGCGTGTCAATGACGTCAAACGGAATGACGATCAGTTGGCGCGCGCTCACTCCGCGTTTCTTCTTAGGGTGTTACCAGACCAATCGATCGATCGTCGATCGACGGCATCGATCGATGGTAGAATGGAATAGTCGACGTCGATCGAGCAGCTTGATTATTATTACTGATGAATTATAGCCAGAGTTAATCGAACAACGTCGACCGATGCCATGGACCGGCAATCGATCGATTAGTTAGTCAAACGGTATCCGTCGATCAGCCATAGCTACCACACCAATCGATCAACGACGATCGATGTCTACCGATGGCATCGATCGATGATCGATCGATTGGTGTAGTAACACCCTTACGCGGCGTCTTACGTAGGCGGTTCAAAGCGAACGCGATCCGATGCGGTGACAGGCGAATTCAACGTGAAGCGGTGCGAAGCGGCGGCACTGTACTACGTGCGCTTTATCCCACAATATAGGAAGTTCTTGTATAAAATTATATGAAAATGTATACTTCCGACATTACAAAAAAGAAACGACGGTACCGCACCCATTTCGCGCGAACATGTCAAGCCAACTGATCGCGTTTGCTTCGCTTCGCGCCGCAATGCGCCGCACCGCACCCAACGTTTATTTGATCAACGTAGGACACTTCAATAGCTTTCGACTGTTTGTTTTCGCGTTCGCTTTGGATCGCCTAGGTACGTAAAGCCGTATCCAGACGGGTGTAACGTGTAATGTAATCCACCGTGTAATATAACACGAATTCTACGTGTGGACGGCACTACGAGCATTACATGTAACGCTCCGGCTTAAGACGCCGCGTTAAATATGTCGTGTACCCAGATATTATGTTTCCTTTTATTCGATTTTTTAGATTTTTCTTCACAAATTATTTTCTTTCGTTTTCCTCTATTATCACACAAGCAGATTCCACACGTCCGTTTACTACGAAAATGGCGTCGGCATTCCGATTGCTGGTAGTTGCGACGGCAAATCTGATCACTGCCGATTCAGTGGCCGCATTGTAAGAAAATAGGAATGCGTTTGATGCGATGCGTCCGATACGTACGATGTGGAACTGCGGACGCTTACCTTTTGGCCCCTATTTCACTAGGACACCATGGCGGCGCCACCAACAAAATGTATAAATTTTTGCTGGTTGATCAAACGGGACACCAGCAGTGCTATTCCGTTGCAATCTCCCTCGGTAAACACCTAAGTGAAGTGAGCTGTCATCCGTCCCGATGCTAGGGATTTACAAAGCAGACATACGGATAACAGCTCACTTCACCTAGGTGTTCACCGAGGGAGATTGTAACAGAATAGACATTACAGGGCCTGTAGACAATATGCAGTTGACATATTTGCATTACGTGACATCTGTAAGCAAAACATCAACTCCATACAATATATAGGGCCCTATTTCTCTAGGACCGCCGTCACCAACAAAATGTCTGCAGGTTACCACAATCGGACACCAAGTGAGATACCATGGTGTTGCAGTGAAATATAGCCCCTGGTTGCATACATTTCAGGTTCACCCATTTAGACCGACACCCTTCTGTATCTCGGAAAGCACGTAAAACTGGTACCAATGTACCAGCTGTCATTCGTAGGTCTTTGACAGTCGATATGGGTAGTCAGAAGTCAGAAAGTCTGACAGACAGTCTTGTTACCCTGTAAGTGGGTTGAGGAGGCCAGACAGGTAGTCACTCCATGTAAAACACTGGTATTCAGGTACTTAAATTATATCCGGTTAAACTGGAAACCGACGTGAAAATATTTGGAAAAGGCTAGGCAGCCGATGATTTTACTTATCAGCTAAATAGTTATCTCCTGCGGACTTGGCTGGTTTACTTGAGGGACATTCTCAAGTAGACCAGCCAACTATGCAGACTATGACCTCCATACTGTTTCTCTAAATTTTTTGATATTTAAGTTAGGCTAAGTTGTAGAGTCTGGTGTGTTTCTGGTAGTTTTAATAAACACAGCTCTAACTCACAATCAAATTATATTTGGAACAATAATGCACGGCGCGAATAGAATCTCTCGTAAAAAGTACTTCTAATTTTATGAAACGTTTCATCCAAATTCAGATTATTTATATTAAGTTTAACAATCAAACTTTTCATACGTCTCAGTCGAGGCGCTAATATTTTTTAGTCTCAAAGGAAGGTTGTTCTTTATTATTAAATCAACTACTCAAAGAACAACATGTCATGTATTTTTAAAACTTATATAATATTTACAATCACAAAACTTAAAGAAATTCAAGTAGGTTGATGAAATTAAAATACGAACTGTAGGCGGGCAGCCCTCTCGCGTTTTATGTACCGTGCGGCTGTAGGTAATTATTTCAAGAGCGGCCGAGTATGGCGTAGTTATAGGCCTGCAAAGTTAAACAATTGAGTTACTAGTTCTTATCTTACAGCCGTCGCGTACAGTTCAAGAAGGAGACCTCGGTACGAGTGATCACGTCGGCTCATTGAAAAGGGGCCCATTCACCGTAGGTCAACAACGAAGCCCATTTGTAAGGCGACAACCCACCGAAGGTCAACAGAGTAACCAATTTTTTGGAGGCCCTTCGGATCAACGGGGAGTTTCAAGAAGAGTTTTCAGATATGGATGTGTTCAACGCCGCCGTGGCCTTTTCTGTCACCAAGTAAGCAACTTTTTGAATGCTATCACAAATTTAAAAACTGTTTGTATACAGGATGTTTGGAAGAACGATGCAAACCCGTAAAGCGGAGCTAGTATAGACCATTTTGAACCATTTGAACCGAACTTGGCTTATTTATTTTTTTTAGAAATTTTGATTTTTATGTGAAAACCCAAAATATTACAGTTAGTTGCATATAATGTCCAATTTGAAAGACAAGACATTTATTTTTTTGATTTTATTTGGTTAAAATGATGTTTATAAACAATCAAATAAAACATTATTAATGCATCTGTGTGATGAGACAATTTTTAACCGACTTCAAAAAGGTTATGAATTCGAATGTTTAATGTATGGTCGGGCATATCTCTGTCATATATAGACGGATTTGCATAATTCTTTTTTGTTCGAAAGGGGTTTATTCCGAAATGGTCCCATATAAATTTTACGTTTAGTTTCTTCCATCTTTTAGTTTTAGACGTTTTAGTTTCTTCCATCTTTGGAGGACTTACAATCTCCATTAAGTGTGTTACCGTTTCTTAATGGATTTGGATGTAAATAAAGGCAACACTAAAAAGCGAAAAATAAAAAGTTTTTCCAAAAAACAGAAAACCGCCTTCAAAAACTAAAAAGTCATAAATAACTTTAGCACAGAACACACATTACTTTACTTTCGGAAGTCGGTGGCAATACAAAACAACAAACACAAAGCCACCGCCACCGACTTCCGAAAGTAAAGTAATGTGTGTTCTGAGCTAAAGTTATTTATGACTTTTTAGTTTTCAACCGACTTCAAAAAGGAGGTTATCAATTCGTCTGTATATTTTTTTTTTTTTTTTTTTTTTAATGTTTGTTACCTGATTTCTCGGGACTGGGTGAACCAATTTTGATGATTCTTTTTTATTTGGAAGCTAGTACTTCCCGTGTGGTCCCATTTTAATTTGGTCCAGTTCTGACCATGGCATCCATGAGAAAACCGTATAAGTCTTAAATTTGCATTAAGTATGTGCGCGATTTGTTACGCGATTTCTCAGGCAAACGTAAACCGATTTTGAAAATTCTTTTTTTTTATAGATAGGGTACGCTTCAGGCGTGGTCCCATATAAATTTTATCGAAATTGATTCAGCACTTTTTGAAAAATCAACAAATACCCAAAAAAATTACATAGACGACGTTTTAGTTTCATCAATCTTTGTAGTAGTTAACTTTCAATCTCTTCTTAATAGATTTGAATGAGGAGGTACAAAGCGGAAAATAAAAAGCTTTTTACAAAAAAGACAACCGCCTTCAAAAAGTGAAAAATAACTTTAGCACAGAACACACATTGACTTTAGTTTCGGAAGTCGGTGGCAATACAAAACATCAAACAGAACAAAGCCACTGAATTTCGAAACTAAAGTCAATGTGTGTTCTGTGCTAAAGTTATTTTTCACTTTTTGAAGGCGGTTGTCTTTTTTGTAAAAAGCTTTTTTTGAAGGCGGTTTTCTGTTATTTGGAAAAACTTTTTTTTTACAGACAGATTAAAAAAAAATCTTTGTTAAAGCCAGGTCAAACAAAATTTTTAAAAACATGCCAAGTTATTGTTCTTCTTTTTCAAGGTATCAACTACGCGGATAGCTCACAAATTATTGAAATTATGACCTACCAACCAAATTGAGAGCGAAAGTTATTTATTTAGGCGAATATTTTCAAAGAACATTTTAATGTAAATCATTTATTATTCGTGTTCAAAATTCGCCGCGGTCTCTAACAGCAACACGGGCCCGTCCTTACACTTATGTTGTTAAATTTTACTTAATCTCCAGTTTCATCGTTTCAAACGCTGAATTTATTCTCTCAACCAATTCTTCTTTTCTATTTATTCCCACATTCGTTTAAACAAGTTCTTTGGCCCGATACCACACGTAAAAGTTAAGCGGAGTCAGGTCGGGTTGACGGGCGTCCCTTCACTGCCGATCCAGCTGTTTTTGAGGTCCAATGCGCTGAACAACCATCTTGTTGAAAGATGACTTCTCGGTCTCTTGCGAATATCGGAACTGCTGATTCAGATGACTTCTCGGTCTCTAGTGAATATCGGGGCCGCGGATTCAGATGACTTCTCAGTCTCCAGCGAATATCGGGGCCGCGGATTCAGATGACTTCTCGGTGTCTAGCGAATAGCGGGGCCGCGGATTCAGATGACTTCTCGGTTTCTAGCGAATATCGGGGCCGCGGATTCAGATGACTTCAGAGCTTGTAGAGGAATCCGGGGCCCCGATATTCGCTAGAGACCGAAAAGTCATCTTTCAACAAGATGGTTGTTCAGCGCAATATAATATTGCTTCCCTAACGACTGGATCGGCAGAAACGGGCTATTGGTTTATTGATATTTCACACGGCAGTCGGCACAGTTGCAGTATATTTTTTTTAGACCGGGTGCCGATTCCCTTGTTCGAAAACTAAACTAAAATTAGACAATTGGCATCTCTTACTGCCAGGCAGCTGAAGTAAACGACGGCGACAGATAAGAAAGTTATAGATGTCTGAATAGTTTTTTTCCTTGAACTTCGCCGTGTTTTTAATCAATACGTTCTAAAATGACAACTATAATTGTATGAACATTTTAGATGTACTTAAATTGACAGCTCTTATTATCTCTTTCTTATTTATAGCCTGTAAAGCGTTTCGTGGCACTATTGATGCGCCTAATTTGCACACTGCGCTGGTTCGCTTTTCTGCAAAGTTTTAATAATAAAGTGACATCAGCGTCAGTCGTACAACGTCCTTTGGTGAAACCATACTGTTGATCGTGTAAAACGCCATCGTCCCAAGCATTTACTGCCGCGGCAGAAATCACAGACTATTTGCTGTCCCTCCTTGCCGCACTATTGCGCGCGCTAAGTCCCCAGTACGTCGCACTCTGGCTGTACTAAATTATATTTTGGATTCAGATCCAACAAACGATCTGTTTCCGGATGAAAGGGCGAAGATTTTATTGGTATGTCAGAAGTGAGAGGAAATTATGAAAGTGTTGGGTACCTAAACTTTGTCGAGTGTCTACAACACTAAAAGAAAAACAATAAAAAAACGTCTTAGGGTGTTAACAGACCAATCGATCGATCGTCGATCGACGGCATCGGTCGATGGTAGAATGGAATAGTCGACGTCGATCGATTGTTTCTACCAGACCAATCGATCGGTCGTCGATCGACGGCATCGATCGATGGTAGAATTTATTAGTCGACGACGATCGAGCTGCTGGATTATTTTTACTGATGGATTTTAGCCGGGGTTAATCGATCAACGTCGAGCTATGCCATCGACCGGCAATCGATCGATTAGTTAGTGGAACGGTATCCGTCGATCAGCCAAAGCTACCACACCAATCGATCAACGTCGATCGATGTCGATTGATGGCATCGATCGACGATCGATTGATTGTTGTAGTAACACCCTTACGTAAGTGGTCTTATCAGTTTTTAATTACAGGAAAATAAATAAATAGACCACGATGTTCTGAGTGGTTTACAAAATATCCCTGAATTGGTTTTGGGACTTACCAACTAATTGTAGGCTGTATTATGTTAAATGTTAATTCCGGGCTCTCCACTACAGGACGCAGAAATCTACGGACATGGAAACAGGCTAATGAGACGAAAAAAATGGATCCTAACCAAAAACCACCATGAGACGCTAAACAACGGTTTTGGTTACACCAACACGCATGACTATGGAGGTATCCAAATAGTAGCTGTTGCTGCTCGAAACCGAAGAGATCCTTATAAGAATTCTCCCGCTGGGGTTCCTCTACAAGACGTCGGTTACCCACCCACCAGGGCTCCTCTACAAGGCGACGGTTACAGCGGGGGTCCTTCTCAAGGTGGCAGTTACTCCAAAGCTCCTCCACAAAACGTCGTTTATCCTCTCGCCAAGGCTCCTCTACAAGACGGCGGTTCCCCTTCCACCGGGGCTCGGCCACAAAACGTCGTTTACCCTCTCGCCAAGGCTCCTCTTCAAGATGGCAATATCCCTCCCACCGGGGCTCCTCCACAAGGCGACGGTTACTGTCGGGGTTCTTCTCAAGGCGGCAGTTACTCCCGGGGTTCTTCTCAAGGCGGCAGTTACTCCAAAGCTCCTCCAGAAAACGTCGTTTACTTTATCGCTAAGGTTCCTCTACAAGACGGCGGTTCCCCTCCTACCGGGGTTCGTCCACAAGGAGACGGTTACAGCGGGGGTCCTTCTCAAAGCGGCAGTTACTCCAAGGCTCCTCCACAAAACGTCGGTTACCCTCTCGCCAGGGCTCCTCCACAAGGCGGCGGTTATCCTCGCCCCGGGGGTACCCCTCAAGGTGACCACCAACAGGTAAAGACAACTAAATGTATTCATATCGTCGTCTTAGACCTACAATGCACTTGAGGCACGCCTTGTTCCGGCTAACCGTATCGTCTGGGTTCTATTGCGATCCACCGCATTTCGTCGTCAATTCAAACTCTGACAATTTTAAAGTACCTGTAAATGGTTTAATTGAAATAAATGATTTTGAGTTTGAGTTTGAATTACAAGCATTTCTTTTTCAATATATTGATGGCTATATGCGACAGCAACTACAAATACATAACAATAGATGTGAGGCCCGCCACAGCTCCAAGACAAGCGGTGCGGTTGGAGGTGGCCGCAAGTCAATGCGGCCTGTCACATCGGCACGCCGTAAGAGCGTTGTAGGTCTTATGGCGGCACCACACTTCGCTATGCGCTATGCGCTATGCGTTATGCGCCTTATTCGCCCGCATACGACGAAGTGTGGAGGGTTTATTCGTCTATATTTGCTTTCTTCGCCCGCATAACGCATAAGCGCGAATAGCAAATACGCCTATCCACCTGTCGGTTTTTTGACCCACTTCAAAGGACACGGATAAGCCGAATATGCGTGTCGACTGCCCACACTTCTTTCACTCATTCACTCGGGTTCGCTCGCTTACGGCGGTCGTGTCGGACATATACTCTAATCTGTAAAAGTAGCAGCAACAGTCAACACGTCCATTTTATTTTTTCAAAAGCCAAACGCTCCACATGTGGCTTAGTCTAATGTTTGGCACACTGGCACGAAGTGTGGATGGCGTGTTTGTTGTACGCTCACATAACAAATATTTGGCGAATACAGTGTAGCCGCATAGCAAATAACGCATAACGAAGTGTGGTGCCGCCATTAGAGTGAAAACCTCGCGAATGCAATTATGATCAGTTTTATTTTAATACATTTTTAGAAAGAGAAAGAACATTGAAACGCACGCCCTCATACAAAAAAAAATATTTGTAACCTGTAACGCGATCTATGACGGTTTTTGCTCTGATTAAGCAACCAAAGGCAGATAGACCCTGCGGAATACTGATAGTGAAGCTACAAAAGCAAATACAAATTCAAAAACGAATACCTACAATTCGCTTCGTGCTGTACTGACTCGTGTCAGTACAGCACGAAGCGGAGTATTGTTAAAAAAAAACCAAATACTAATATATAAATAAAAATTCAAAAGCAAGTACAATCAAGAGATGGTGGATTCGTTATTGAATTTGTATTTGCTTTTGTGCAGTGTTCCGCACGGCGTATCTGCCTTTTATTTGATAATCTGAGGGTTAATGAGAAAAAAAAAATATAATAATATTTAAAAATAATTTATTATATAACCTGCTCTTCAAGTGTATGATGTACAGACGCCAGCAGGTCAACCTACCCGATACTGTCACATTTTCCCAATCAATCTTGAACCTTATTCTTTAACCATAAAGTTGAAAACGCCCTACAATCATAACAAAGAAAACGAGTCAACAATTTCAAGAATGTGTGCGTGCAGGCGTCGTTTTACACTGTGCGTCTACGTCTCTGTGTGCGTAAATAATGATTATATGTATAAGCAATTATGTATATAATTATACATAAATTAATATTATTATACATATATTAATCATTTATTATTATTATTACGCATTTGGGCTTTGATTATATAAGCACTTGTTGTTGGCTGACACTTTTTGACACGTTTGCGTGCACTTGACGCTTCATCTAGATATAATCAAAGCCTGTAGGTATATCCAAAGGAATCAACATTTTTAAGTTTCTGTTAATGATCAAGCTAGCAAATGAGCACTTAAAATATTTTGTTTCCAGCAAGTATACCAGGCGCCGACATACCCACCGCCGCGGCCAGGATACTCACCGTCGAAGCTAGAACACCAGCCTCCCCAGAGGCACATTCATCCCGGTACTTACCACATTCGTTTTCATAATAAAGACCATCATCTAAGACGTCTGTCTGTTGGATAAAAGTCTCCCAATTACTTCGATTTCCCCATAGACGATAAGCTAATCAGTAGGTCGATTCTGTAAAATTCAAACAACAACTTGCATCTCACATCGCTATTCACTCTCACTTCGCATAAGGTTCAAAATGACCTTGATATATTTGACACTTTGAATCGGTTTCGAGTGACGGGGAAATTACCTTACAGAATGCCACTTCTTACGTCATCTCATACTTTATGTCGGCGCCACACCTAACGCCACCTTACGTCCTTCGTAAAAGGGTCCAGAGGACACTCTCATTCCAGTCGACAGATGGCGCATCGCAACTCTTCGACCGGTTCTTTCTTTTCTTATTGTGAACATAGACGAATATATTTTATCTGTGGTTTTTCCGAATGAAAGAAGCCAGTGAAAGAAGCCTTATAGATTCAACCTGTCACTTTTAAAATCACTTGCTAACAACAACTTTTTGTAAGAAGTTTATTATACACCTTTATGGACAAAACTGTTTTATTGGAGAAGAATACCCTGGAAGTCCCCCGTTCCTAAACATGGACCTTCAGCCGGATCTCTAACCAAGGACGAAACCTTGGGCGAATTTGGAGATTTGAACGAGTTCACGAGAGGAAGATCATCAAAAGACGCATGTTCGAGAGCGCCGGTCTACTCGTCGCATCGTGAACACCTATCAGTGCAACGGTCAGGTCTTCCTTCCCATATCCCCTTCTCCCCTATGCGAGTTTGTGTTAAAACCGTGTTGTTATATATTCCAGAATCGTTGAATCGTGATTACCGTTGCCGTGAAAACCGTAAGTACCTTTTCCTTTCTTTGCTCCAGGCCTTCAAATGGGTGGTGGAGATAAACTCGTAGTGCCTTCAACTGGCTCGTCAGTTTCTCCCACAAGGAAATGTTTAGGTGATCTTTCGATTTCCGATCTTAAGAAACAGCGGGGTAACGTTAAAGGAAGAATAACAAATTTTAAAAAGTATTTAGATACGTTCATAGATGTTATCCCTTCTCAAACTCAGTCAAAGGAAATTAAATATCGAATGCAGGCAGCCAACGAACTATTTAAGAATTTTAATGACATTGAAAGTCAGATCGAATTGTTGTCTCCGGAGTCAGAGGTTTCCTCTAATATTGAATATGTAGAATCGCTTGAGTCAATGTATTTCAACACTTTAGCTATTGCTGAAAGCTTGATTGAGGGTGGGAAGACTGGTGAGAATTTTTGTGATTCAAATTGCAACGGACGGTCATCACGAGCCAATATTAAGTTGCCAGAGATTAAGTTACCTACGTTCGATGGATCATATGATCACTGGCTTGAGTATAAAAATTCATACATTACTATGATTCACAAGCGTTCGGATTTGGATCCAATTCAAAAATTTCATTATTTGAGGTCTTCACTCAGCGGCACAGCATTACATGTTATTAGTGCTTTAGAATTCACAGCTACCAATTATTTACATGCATGGGAGTTACTCGAAAATAGATTCCACAACACTAGACTTTTAGTGCATAATCACTTAAAATCTTTATTTTCTATAACGACTTTGAAGCAGGAGTCAGCAATGCATATTAGGAAGTTAATTGATATTGTTTTACGAAATCTACGTGCACTGGAAACATTAAACGAGCCTACCAAGTCATGGGACACGTTGATTATTTATTTAATTGTGTCAAAATTAGATTTAAATACTGAGCGAGATTGGGAAAAATTTAAAGGTTCTATTATTACTGATTCCTCTCAAAAGTTAAAGCTGGATGATTTGCTCTTGTTTCTTAGAAATAAAGCAGACATGTTGGAAATGATTAATGCAAGTCACAATCATAATCAGTTTAAATCACAAAGTAAACCCATTACATCTGAGACAAAAAATACTCAAAATAAAAATAATACATTTGTTCATAGTTGTGTATCTACAAGTACTAATAGTTCAAAAGGCAAATCATCGAACAGTCATACAAGTAAACGTAATCAAAGTAATTGCCCTTCCTGTAACGGTGATCACCCCTTATATGCATGTTATATTTTCCTAAATTTAACTATTAAAGAACGAATAAAATTTGTAGAAGAAAAACAAATATGCCGTAATTGTTTACGTTCAATGCACTCCACAACAGACTGTCGATTTGGTCCGTGCAAAGTGTGCGAACGTAAACATAATTCATTACTTCACTTAACCGGTTCTGATAGTAATACGTGTGTGCGTAGCGAGAACACAGCTGATCATAATATGACTCATCTAGCTACCACGTCGACCGTGCTGCATTCCTTATCTATTGATAACTACGATGCGAATACATTAGTGTTAGGTTGCACCGGCGACGATACTGCGGAACCAGGTGCTCTGCAATCGGTATTGCTTTGCACAGCTTTAGTGGAATTGGTTGACGACCAGAACCAAGTTCATACAGCCCGGGCGCTGTTAGACAATGGAAGCCAACACAGTTTCGTTACAGATAAATTAAGAAAACGAATAAATGCGCGTACTATACAGTCCACTATTCAAATCTCAGGCGTCGCACAGTCTGTGACGCAATCGAATCAATCATGTGAAATTATTATGCGTTCTAAATTAAGCGATTATCAAACAACAGTTAAATGTTTTGTCTTGCAGCGTATAACATGCAGTTTACCCTCGACAAATATTGATACCAATTTTATACGTGTACCGAATAATATTCAACTTGCAGATCCAACCTACCACGTTCCTACGGAAATTGATTTATTGATTGGTGCGGATCTCTATTGGGAACTGTTATACGATAATAGAATTCGTTTAGTTAACGGGCCTTATCTACAGAACTCAAAATTAGGTTGGTTGATAGCCGGTCCGATTAACTCAAAAAATATTTGTACAAATAATAAAGTGTCTTGTAACTTTAATCAAACATTAAGCGATCAACTTCAACGGTTTTGGGAAGTAGAAAATGTACCACAGTCAGGTACCGTTCTTACTCACGACGAGCGTAGGTGTGAGGAGTTATTTGTTACCACAACCAAAAGAGAGGATAATGGTAGATTTTCAGTCCGTATTCCGTTGAAAGATTCCCCTGATAAGTTAGGTGATTCATATATTATGGCAAAAAATAGGTTCTTATCATTAGAACGTAAACTAGAAGCTTCACCTGAATATAAACAATTATATAACAATTTTATGCGTGAATACGAGAATTTAGGCCATATGACTCGTATCGATAAAGTTGGAAAACCTAACTATTTTTTACCTCACCACGGAGTATTGAGAGAGAGTAGTAGCACAACAAAACTTCGTGTAGTTTTTAATGCGAGTGCTCCGACTACATCACATATGTCACTTAATGACATTCAGTGGCCAGGGCCAGCGCTTCAAAACGACATTTTCTCTATACTCTTACGATTTCGACAATTTAAATTTGTTGCCTGTGCAGACGTAGAGAAGTTTTTTAGACAGACGCTGATCCAACCCGATCAAAGGTCCTTACAGCTCATTCTTTGGCGGGACAAACCGGTGGATCCTCTGGCTGTCTATCAACTCAATACAGTTACGTATGGAACAGCATCGGCACCATACCTAAGTATGCGTTGCATACGGCAGTTGGCGATGGAATGCAAGGATGACGTAGTATCACAAGTTCTCACTCAAGATATGTTTGTTGACGATTTAATTCTAGGGAATGATAATTATCAAGAATTATTGTCAATTTGTGAACGAACATCTAAAGTATTGCTGTCCGGCTGCTTTTCACTTCGCAAGTGGACTTTCAACTCGGACGTAACACGCAGTGCGCGAGTTGACATGTTCACGGGCGAACATACGCAAAATAAAACTCTTGGAATAGGTTGGCATAACGATACTGATGAGTTATATTATGTCACAAAAATACACGAATATTCTAACATATCTAAAATAACTAAGCGTGTAATTTTATCTACCATTTCGCAAATATACGACCCATTAGGGTTGCTTTCCCCTGCAGTGATCATTGCAAAAATATTGCTGCAGAAATTATGGCTCAATAAGCTCGACTGGGATACGCCTGTATCACACGACATCCTAGTGATGTGGAACAATTTTATCAGTACGCTACAACATTTGCATGAATTAAAAATTCCTCGACACGCACTGAGTGACTACGTACAATACACGGAGCTTCATATCTTCACAGACTCATCACAAGACGCATATGGAGCATGTGCCTATATACGTACATATAGTGACGATTCGGAAGTCACCGTTAGGTTAGTATGTGCCAAAAGCAAAGTAGCACCTTTGAAAGCACTTAGCATTCCTCGTCTCGAACTTTGCGGTGCACTGATAGGCGCTAGACTCTTCAAAAAGATAGTCGATTCATTGAGGTTGACGTTTACCAGAGTATACTTCTGGAGCGATTCAACTATCGTCATTAGTTGGCTTCAAATGTCACCACATCTCTTGAAAACTTTCGTTCAAAACCGCGTCACTGAAATCAACGAACTTACAGGTGAATCAGTTTGGTTACATGTCGCTAGTAATGACAACCCAGCTGATTTGTTGTCCAGAGGGTTGAGTCTCGATCTATTAATGAATAATAACTTATGGTGGAACGGACCGCCTTTTTTACAAGGTAAAAATAATTCATTTTCTTCAGATAATATAATACCTGATCCGATAGATAAACATAATTTACCCGAATTAAAATCGAATAAAAGCATATCAAATTTTGTCTGTACGTCTGAAACAGACAGTATCCAATTTGATGATTACTCGTCATTAACTGAAATGAAACGTATAGGTGCCTATGCATTGCGATTTATAACTTTTCTACGTAATATAGTGAAAGAACGGCGACACGGGCGCAGCGCCCGCGATGAATCAAAACAACAAACCGGTTCCTTATCTGCACTTGAGTTAAACGCGTCGCAACGTATGTTTATTAGATTTGCACAAAGACAATCGTTCCCTGTTGTTTACGATAAATTAATTAATAACTTACCTTTAAATGTTGCTAGCAAAGACAATAAGCGTATTTCCGGGTTAAATGTCTTTATGGATGATTATAACATAATTCGAGTCGGTGGCAGACTCTCAAATTGTTCTAGTTTTGATTATAATAAAAAACATCCAATTTTGTTATGCAGTAAACATCAGTTCACGATTTTATTAGTTAAACAGGAACACAAACGATTACTACACGCCGGTCCGCAACTTCTATTATCTAGTATACGCGAATGCTGGTGGCCATTGAGTGCAAGAAATTTGATTCGGAAACTTGTACGTGAATGTTTTGTGTGTACACGAATTAACGGTAAAACGTTGAACCCTATAATGGGAAATTTACCGTCGGAGCGCTTGGACCCTGGATTTCCATTCATACGAACTGGTGTAGATTATGCTGGGCCAGTTTTCATATTAAATCGAAGGGGCAGAGGAGCTCAGCTAACTAAAGCGTACGTATGTCTTTTTGTTTGCTTTCTCACACGAGCAATTCACATAGAGCTTGTCACCAGTCTTTCCACTGACGATTACATTTTGGCACTAAAGCGTTTTATTAGCAGAAGGGGTAAACCTAATGCTATTTACTCCGACAATGGTAGGAACTTTGTGGGAGCGGAAAAGGAACTTAAAGATTTTCTTCATAATAATTCTCAACAAATAATAGATTTCGCCGCTGATGACGGCATCGAATTTCATTTTATTCCCCCATATTCACCACATTTTGGAGGCCTGTGGGAAAGTGGGATACGGTCTTGCAAGTATCATCTTAAACGTGTTATAGGCAATTCTAACTTAACCTTCGAGGAATTTAGTACGGTTTTAGCGCAGATTGAGGCCGTCCTTAATTCCAGACCTTTGTCACCTATATCCTCAAATCCTAGCGACCTGAACCCGCTTACACCGAGTCACTTCCTCATCGGCCGACCGATGACCGCACCTGCAAACGAGAATCTGACTGAAGTGAAGACAACGCGCCTTGACCGCTATCGCCACATCGAGCAGCTACGTCAACAATTCTGGCAGCGATGGTCTAAGGAATATGTAACGGAGCTGCAGCAGAGAACTAAATGGAAAGCGAACAAGAACGACATCGCCCTCGACAGTTTAGTCCTTATTAAGGAAGATGGCGTACCGCCTCTCAAGTGGAGACTAGGACGCATTATGAAAGTGTTCCCAGGAGCAGATGGAGTCTCACGCGTCGCAGACATACGCACCGCGACGGGGACAACACGAAGGGCGTTCTCGAAGATATGTCCACTACCTATGCAGCCTGAAAACTTGCAAACCGATGACTGAATCAGAAGCATCTTGGAAGCCGGTGCTTCCAAGGCCGGGGGCATGTCGGCGCCACACCTAACGCCACCTTACGTCCTTCGTAAAAGGGTCCAGAGGACACTCTCATTCCAGTCGACAGATGGCGCATCGCAACTCTTCGACCGGTTCTTTCTTTTCTTATTGTGAACATAGACGAATATATTTTATCTGTGGTTTTTCCGAATGAAAGAAGCCAGTGAAAGAAGCCTTATAGATTCAACCTGTCACTTTTAAAATCACTTGCTAACAACAACTTTTTGTAAGAAGTTTATTATACACCTTTATGGACAAAACTGTTTTATTGGAGAAGAATACCCTGGAAGTCCCCCGTTCCTAAACACTTTATCTGTCAAAATTCCCTGTCAATTTAGTTCAACTCGCTGACACGCTCGCAAGGGTGGCGCTAGTGTAAATTTGAATTATCAACCGAGTTTTTAGAATGCCAATCAAGAAACTCACAATGGATTCAGATTCGAAGTTTAGAATGAGGTCTTACAGAATCACACCCCTGTACCGGTTTGCTTCGGTCCGGTACCGAAACCCTGTATAGGTTTGTCAACTTAATTGACTAGTTATATTAACCGGTTGACAGCCACAGTCAAAAAATGACAAACCAAAATAAGTTCAGCACGCCATGGTCATGACACACAGACACACACAGACTTCTAAACGAAATTTGCACGCACATTTTTGCTTTTTAAACCAACTTCAAAACATTTAAGACCGACTTCAATCCGTCAACAACTGCTACATTCACACCCAAGAAGCATATAGGTAAAAGTGGAGGCAACACTGTAACCTAAAGGACTTTACGCACCATCCTTCTTAAAAAACAATTAATAATAATCATTGTTTTTTTCACGGTACTTTTGAAGTATGACCTTGGCGGGACGTACAGCAAGAAGGATGGTGAGTAACGCGTTTAAGTCATACCAACTGAAGGCAGATGCTCTCTTTCTGAATGCATACATAAGATAAAGAAAACACTGTCTCGTTCTTATGTATGCATTCAGAAAGAGAGCGTCTGCTCACAGTTGGTTTTTTCACTTTATTTCGGGTAACAAAAGACCTATAACATATATGTATACCTTACAGACTATCATACATATTTATAAAAACCTCAAAAATATTACTAAACTATTATTGTACACGAAGAGACGGCGTCGTGTTGCGCTGCGTGGTGTCGCGTAGCCTTCCGCGGTTCCGCATAATGAATAACTGAACTGAATAATAACTCTCTTACAACTGTACACAAATTTTAATGCCCTAATACTTTTTTTTATTCCAAAAAGGTCGAAAACAAGGTGGTGGGACAAAATACTCCAGTTACATGACTTCCTGTGCCTTTTCGTGCTTCATATACCTCCTATGCTGTGTTCCTGTCAGACACTAATGTTGCCAGTTGAAAAAAGAAATATTTCTGGATGAGGTGGACCGAAGACGACGCGGACGTCAAGATTGATTGGAGAAGGCCCAGGACAGAGGCGAATGGCGTGCAATGCAGAATGCCTACACTTAGCATTGAGTGAGAAAGGCTAAGCAGTAGAAGGAGAGATTCTTGTCAAGTGAGGTTGCAATAGCTGTAGGTAAACCTCTATGGTTTCGCTGCGTTCACTTCGACACATAAGTGAAAAATGTCAGTAAAGAGGTCGGAATAATAAGTTTGTATTGACCAGACAAGCAATTATTCTTCAACTAGCTTGTGCCCGCGACTTCGTCCGCGTATATGTCAGTTATCGCGGACGCAGACGAAGTCGAAGTCGAATAAAAAGTAGCCTATGTCCTTTGTTGGGGTTCACACTTACCCTGTACCAAATTTCACACAAATCTGTTCAGTAGTTTAGGCGTGAAGAAAAGACAGACAGACAGACAGACAGAGTTACTTTCGCATTTATAATTGTAGTTAGGATGGTGAATGGTCTATCAAAAGTACGCCAAAATGGTTAAGATGAAATTCAAAATATTTTTACGTTTTGTGCAATATTCAATATACTTGTATGTTAATAAAATAATTATTCGCGGGAGAACTATTGTTTGCATATTTATAAATATGCAAACATAATTATAATAATTAAAATCGTCAACGTACCTAACTCTCCAAGTTAGAAAAGCTCTTAAATGTGCCTAGTTAATGAAAATATGATATTTACAAGCTTTAATTTTTATAATTATTCTGTAAATGCATATTTTTTACTCTCGCGAATAATTTTTCTATTACAATACAACCTGACACAACTGCAAATTGCAATAAAACTTACGAAAATTTGAATTTCGCGGGCTTCATTGATTTTGACAGATCGAAGCGTCCGTTTACGCCGTCTATTTTATGAATTAATACTTGAGCAAGCGTATGCGTAACTATGTGTACCTAAGTGTTATTGGCAAAATTGCGGTGTTCCTTCCACAAAAGACATTAATGAACGAATTGACGTTGAAAGATCATCAACCGTTAGCCAAAATAATATAGCGTACATCAAAACAGAAGTTTTTTCTATTAAAAAATGCTACTAACAATCTTGTAGCACACATACTTTTTCATTTTCCGAAATTATCTACTATAGACTTATCGATTTTGGTTACACATTATTAGTACGCTATGTATTTTTGCTAGTGATAGCCGAAAGGAGAATCCACTTAAGATCAATTGCCCGATACATAGCCTAAAGGAGAATCCACTTAAGATCATTTGCCCGATACATAGCCTAAAGGAGAATCCATTTAAGATCATTTGCCCGATACATAGCCTAAAGGAGAATCCACTTGATCATTTGCCCGATACAATCGCTGTCCGTATCACCTTAACATTCGTCGTACTGTATCAAGCTCCGTATCTATGGCCTTTATTTTACCACGTATCGTACCTGTCGTGTCCTCAAGAAAAAGTATCGGCAAACCGTGCCGTATCCGGTATCTCCTTTGATAAAAACCGACTCGAAATGGAACAGGCCGTATCGTGCTTCGTATCAGAACGGCGTATCAAGACTACGTATAATGATCGCGTATCATCACCCGTCCAGATAGGCGATCATGTTACGCGTCGGCAAAATAAAAACTAGCCCGAACCACAGATAAAAAACTTGAGAGGTGTCAAGGGACACCCGGATGGAACGAAGTTCCTTTCGATTAATTAGTGAAGGAATTTTATTACAATTTTATTACAATTCCTTCACTAATTAATGTGATGCGTTAAAGTGAATTTAAGTGGCTTTAAGCCAGGGCAAAAAAAAAGCGAGGAATGAAAAGTTATTATGGCTGCTTACATTGTAAGTAAGTAATTTTAAAGATTAACATTTTCTAACATGTTAGTACAATGCGTAGTTATTTAGATAGAAAGACCAATAAATTATTTCTGCGCCATCTATTGGCCGTTCGTAATTCGATCTCGAAGAGCACAGTTGCGCCAATAACGTTAATAGATGGCTCTTAAATCAAATGAATGACGAAATGTCAAATGTCGTGACAACTTTTCGTAAGAATTTTTTCCGTCTAGCCCCCTTTCACAACGCGCGATAAGGAACTTCGTTCCAATAAAATACCCTGAACGAACAGAAACTCAACCGTCGGGAGACTAATATAATAGTAATGCTGATTTATTGATATAAAAGTTTGTTAGAAGGCTCTTAATGAACAATATGTTAGGCTGGTTGACGATGGCAAGTCTTAACTATTTTCCATTATTATTATTTTCTTGAAACCTTTAGCTTCATCTTCATTTATTTTAGATACATTTAAACAGAGCAATGATATCTTCAGCTCTGACAGTTGTAATTTTGAAGTTGGCAACACTACCATTTTTGTTAGACCGTTTTGTTTTCGGTGATGCATATTTTGCCATTTTTTTGTTTTTTTTTTTTATATAGATTTTCGCTTTGCTTTCGAGAAATAGGTACGGATTCATATCACGTGTGGGTCTAGTATGTCCGTGTGAAGGATTATTCGAATCGGGTACGTACTTCAGTAAAAAAAACTAATCGAATTTACGTCATTATTATTATTCGGCCGGGGGTCTGAGGGGCCGGGACCCCATTTGTTCTAGATGATTCCATAAAGAGTGGTTGGCAATTTCCATCTACATACGTGAAAATATACTTAGTTTTACTTTCCAAAACATACGTTGTCACTATTTGTTACAAATACTAGTAGATTGAGAAAATTATGTCAAACAAAACTCGTAGGTAGTCATGGCGTACCCTACTCTAAGTTTAGGGAGCAAATATACATGATAAAACATAAATTGTTTTAGCTTCCACTCTTGAAAACGATGATAGGATAACAACACCCTGTAACATTGCCTTAGCCACTCGTGTGATAAAAAAATACAACATACATTATTTTTCGTACAAAATTCACCACACGTGACATTGACTATGTAGCTTGCCAAACAATAATTAAAATAGAATGAAAGCATTCTTCAGAATTAGATACAACTAACTCTGAATGCCAAAACTTTCAAGCTTTTTTTATTATTATGGCAACATTAATCTTGATCGGTCTTCTAAAAAATCAGTGTTGCGGTTTTTAAAATTTCTGACCATGCAGTTTTAAAACATCTTAGTTCAGGGTTCTCATCGCACTAGTCTGTCAATTGTTGGCTATAGGCCTTCTAACAAACTGCATGTTCTATGAGAACTTGCTAATATTAATATTACGAATTTTATATCGTCTACCTAGCCTTTTCCCAACTATATTGGGGTTTCCTTCTAGTCAAACCAAATGCAGCTGTATACCAACGTTTTCAGACTTTCGAGACAGCCAGATTCGTTGTCAGACTTTCGAGTTTCTGACCACCTGTTTCCAAACCTGTCAAAGATCTACGAATGACAGCCGCGACCAACGGCTATAAGTGCTTTCTGAAGCAGAAGAGTGTTACTTCATCAAGTCCGCGCTGATACTGACAAATTCCTAAGGGAAAACACTGCATGATGATGATTAATACAAAGGACTACTTTCAAGACCTCTTGTCGTTGGTATATACGCGATTTATCTCACACAAGCCCTTTTTATGTCCAATCATTCGAGCGAAAGATATCAACTCTCAACGCTAGCACGAAAATATTACAGCCTTACAATCTCCTTTCACTAGTACCTTTTTTTCTCTGCCTACAATATAGCTAGGCCTCTTTCATGACACGTCATTATACTCTGTTCTTCGTCTGACTTTTGATCGACGACAAGCAGACATATGTCAATTGCCCATCGGTTGCCGGTGCGTCCCGTTATTATTTTGCAGCTCTCTGCTCATAATGATTCCATTTAATGGGATTTTTTACTCAAGTACTTAAGCTGTGAGCTTTTACTAACTACAAACGAGCTACCGGTGACTTCATCAAATAACGGCTCTATTCGACCTTGCATTGTCACCACTAACCATTACTTACTCAGTAACTCTTTGGGACCAGCACCTGAATTGTGTCGAAACTCTGGGGCAGAACCACTTTAGCATTGCCATGTAAAAATTACAAGATGAAATGGTAGATACTGTGTATATTTTTTTAGCTTAATATTGAAAATGTATTGGTAGTTTCTTGGAAAACATTATGAATCTTTTCTTGAATACTAGATTGAGACCCTTTGAGGAAAAATATACTATAAACCTAAGCTAAGCTATAAATAACCTATTCAAATTGGTCATGCCACAGAGCATACGTTCTAGTAAAACCTCCTTGAAACAACAGTTATTTCAAGCAAATTGTGCTTCACCATCTGTCTAGCCTTTTATCAATAACGTTGGGGTCGATTTTCAGTCTTGCCGGACGCAGCTGAATACCATTACTGTAAATCTTTTATTGGGTAACACGATACCCCTTGGTAAGACTGGTTATCAACTTTCGGGCATCTTATTACCCGTATCGACAGTAAAAGATACACGAAAGAACCAACGGTTCTTTACGTGTCTTGTCACACCATCAATTACACAAGAATTATTGACTATTTCAACCAACATGGCACAGGTTAAACTAATTTACTTTTGTACTGGACCAAATACCACATGTGCTTATCAAGCAGATTGTAAACAGGTCAAAATATATAATGAATTGCGTGTGAAAGTACAAAGTTGAGCGCTTCATTACGTGTCTTGTCACACCATTAATTACACAAGAATTATTGACTATTTCAACCAACATGGCACAGGTTAAACTAATTTACTTTTGTACTGGACCAAATACCACATGTGCTTATCAAGCAGATTGTAAACAGGTCAAAATATATAATGAATTGCGTGTGAAAGTACAAAGTTGAGCGCTTCATTCAGTAGCCCGCAAAAAATCCCGAATTGTATTTTTTTCTGACGATGCTTGTCTCTTTGCAAAGAAATTCTCCCGACATTTTCACCGATTTCACATTTCAGATCTGGCAACAGTTTTCGTTTCGCTTATGTTTCACAGGGGATTCCCCCACCCATTTCCTTCGAATGAGGGCTACGTTTTTTGTTACCAGTTGGCGCCACTGTCGAGTAAGGTCCCTATAATTGTTATTTCGGGCGTGAAGTGATATTTAAAATTATAATGTACCTCCATTTCTTAGCTCTTATTTGCCACTTTTTGATCTCAGGTATTGCAAAATATTCACATCATTATTCTAATTTCATATAAACCCGCATAGTTTACTCACAAACGGTGACATTTGACATTTCGGAGACCTCACGCTTCACTAGCGCCTCTAGCGGCAAATTCAGACGTGATAACCCTCATTAGTTATATTTACGGTAATTTGCACCTACAGTTTATTTTTGGGAAACAGCCCTTTAGTCTTACAACGCAACGCTAGGGGATTTCCCAAGTTGTTTCGCTTGTCAATCAGAATTCAGTTATACATCATCATTATCGCCATAGAAACCTCAAAAGTTTTACATACAATCATAAAATTTATCATACTCGTTAATTGTCAATATTATATCATTCTAACAAATATTACATATACATACAGGACAAATTGACAACCGCCATCTTTTTTTTTAGTCTAAATAACTGTACCTACCGTCTTTAGAATAACATGTTTATGAAGTTATGACTTAGAAGATGTCATTGTAAAAGACGGAAAGTATTATTTTTGCCTTGAGCGGCTAAATAGCTAGATCAGGCCCTAGATATTTTTTTTATTATTACCACGTCATAAAACTAATACAATTATTATGATAAAATCAATACACAAACACAAATGGTTTCTTTGTTTGTTTGGCAATGGTTAATAGCCGGAACAACTCCCGATTCTGCAAATTCTTACACCATGCAAGCGTTGCGCGTAAAAGCTACAAAGTAAATTAAGAGCTTATGGGAAATTATAGAAAGACTCCAAAGCCAAACGTTATCATAAAACATCATTTATTTTAACGTAAATTGTTACATGGTTTACATGTTATTGAATATTATTTTTTTAATTTAGTTTTAGCCACTTTGCATATATGTACCACTACCACCACTGCCACCACCAGTAAGTATATACATTGTGGAATGCAAAAATTATGTAGGTACCTACTCATCACATTCATAAATTAATCTCAAAGAAAAAAAGAAAACTTTCGATTTTTAACACAAGCGCTCTTTCTTTCCCAAACTTAGGTCTTTTTTTTATTGAGTACAGTTTCGGGGACCCGTTCAAACAAGCAAAGAAACTCGAGTTTTGTTATATGTATAACTTTTAGATCGCACTGTAATAGCTGGAAAACATTATGATGACATAACATTACCATCTTTTATATATTTATTTATACTTCATGCAAAAATGGACTTAATCCTTAAGAGTTCTCTACCAGTCAACCAAGGTTGCTGAAGAGATAACGCTAATGTTTGAATTGCTACTCTGACATGCAGTTAATTGATATAATACTATGCACATGAGCTCAACTGTTAATTATGAGACACAATAGTTAAACAATTACAAACTACCAATATTTTGCTTCTGAACATTAATAGGGATACAAAACAACAACACAATTACAATTTCTATAACGTACTATGCACAGTCTATTTGAAATAACTTTAGTTTCAAAGTCAAAGTCGGTTTCAAGGGGTTTTTATTAGAATACTAGCGACCCGACCCGGCTTCGCATGGGTTTATAGCCTTCCTCGATAAATGGACTCTCCAACAAAAAAATATTTTTTCAATTCGAACCTGTAGATCAAGAGATTAGCGCGTTCAACCAACCAAACAAACTCTTCAGCTTTATTAAATAATTAAATTAAATAATATTAGTATAGAAAGTAAATATGACATGATCACTTTGAATATCTAGATATTGGTGCCGATTTCCTTGTTCACAAACTGAACTATAACTTCGCCATGTTTTTAATTAATACGTTCTAAAATGACAACTATAATTAGTGATTAAACGAACTTACCTTAGGCCTCCTCTACACAATCTGCCATGATTGGCACTCGTTGATCATCTGTGATCGGCAACGTAATTGTCACGATCATTGTGCATGCATCCACACAATCGCCCGCGATCATTTATTGAGCGGCAAGCGTTCAAGATGGACGTGGAGGTTATAGCTGCAACGTAAGAAGTAAGCCAAGCCCTGATAAACATTCTGAAACATATTAAGGTAAATAAAACATAAATTAGATTTATCATGCATTTATTTTGAATTACTCAAACTCTTTTTTTATATTGGCATCCATAAATGCTTTATATAAAATACTCTGCGATTGAGCATTTTCTGTAGACATATTCTGATTATCTAAAAAATAAAGGTTCAACCAAAAAGGAAGAACGCTTCGCGTGCTTGTTGAGAGCAGACGTGTTTCGCTTATTATTAAATTCTAATACATCTACCGCATTCAAAACCAATCCTTAAGATCACAGTGTTAAAGTCATTATCCTTTTGGTGGTACATCGCACAGCGCCGGCGAGAAAGCAGCACGCTCACCTCGAGAGTAAAGAGAGCAAACTATTGGCATCGCACTCGCACCTGCACGGACTGGCAACGGAATGAGCCGACAGAAAACACCGCCTAGTGGCATGTTAACAAGCGGAAGCGAGGGCGGTAGCGGATCAGTACCGAACTTATCTACACTTGGTGACAATGAATACCAAACCAACATCTGTCAGAGAAAACGAAAAGAGCGCACTGAAGAAATAGATTACAAATCAGACTTTGCTAACTTTCGCACAGACATTATGAAGTTTCTGGAGGAATTTGGAAGAACTCAAAAAGAAAACCTGAACCTCATACGAGAAGAAATCTGCGAGATCAAACAAGAAATTAAATCGATAAAATCAAACACAGAAAACTTTAAACTACAATTTGATAAAATAAACACCGAAATTAAAACTATTAAATCCAACAACGCAATAACTGAAGACAAACTTAAACGTACAGATAGCGAAATTATCCAAATAAAAAACCAAATAAATATCGAAAGTACATCCGACAAATCGCCCTTCTTGCATCACGAAAACCTCATCCTAGAACTTAAGGATCGAACTGAACGCGAGAAAAATATCATTATTGTGGGTATAACGGAAAAAAGTGACAAAAACTACCAACGCACGACAAAAGTACGATTATGAAGAAGTAAACAAAGTACTAACCACACTGTAAGAGGAATGTCCGCATCCAATTAAAACCACAAGATTGGGAAAATGAACAAACATGAACCGGTCCATCAAAGTATGTTTTACCGATACAGAAACACCTAAATACCTGTTCCGGACAAAAAGTAAACTACCCGAGAATATACAAATTTACTCAGATTTAACACCAACTCAAAAGCAATATTTACAATCTATAAAAGGAGAACTTAAAAAACGTATAGAAGACGGAGAAAAGGACCTTATTATTAAATATATAAAAGGAAAACCTACAATTATTACTAACCAAAAAAACTCGAAGGAGGTTCACAACACAATGGAAAACACCCAGACAAACTAAGCCATCAAATCATCAAAAAATATGAAGATATACCCTTACACCCATCATCACTCAGATTTTTTTATGCTAATTTACGAAGTATTCGCAAAACCGGTAAGCTCGATGAAATCAAATGTATTATTAGGGCGATACCAAAAACTACCCACTTATTGGTATTCACGGACACCTGGATTATTTCTGAAGCCGATGCAAAATTATATCAGCTGCCAAACTACAAGCATGTTTACAACTATAGGAAAACACGAAAAGGTGGAGGGGTATCAATTTATATACACGACTCAATAAAATACGAAGTAACGGAAGATTTATGCGAAAATGGAAACCACAACTTGTGGGTACATATAAAAAAATTATCACTAAACATCGGAGTGATTTATAAACCAGGTGATTCAAACAATAATGATTTCTTAACGACGTATTCCGCACAGTTGGAGCAGAGAAGAAGAGCAATTGTATTTGGCGACTTTAACATGGATCTTCTCAACGCGGACAACCACGTCACTAAATACCTGAACGAAATTAAAGGAAACGGATATGAAATACTGAACAAAATTAATGGCTTATACAGTACACGTGAAACCTCGACTACAAAATCTATACTGGATCATGTTTGCACAAACATAAGTAACCACTCAGTTAATTTTTCCATAATCGAGTCATGCTTGTCTGACCATAAACAAATATATTTGGAAATAGGCAGTGTAAAGCCACAAAAAAATAAAAAAAATCAATACAAAGCAATAAATTATGAACAATTGTATAGCGACGCACTAAGAGACAGTTACATAAATGAAGAAAATGATTACTATAACCTCGAGCAGTTTATCACAAAACATGTAAATAACAACAAAATCGACAAGACAAAAATTCTAAATCCACCTCAAAACGATTGGATAAACCGAACTATTTCAGATTCGATAAACTTACGTAACAACCTATGGCAACAGACAAAATCTTACCCAAAAGACGGAAACATACAGAAAACCTTTTCCAAACAGCGAGACGCAGTAAAAAACTTGATCAAGACACACAAAAAAAAATACTATTACGATCTATTCTACAACAGCAACAATCAACCGAAAAAGATGTGGGAACTTATTAATAACTTAGCCCTAAATAAAATCAAAGAAAGCAGTGCTCCTCCGAAACTAATGTCGAGCTCAGGACCTATAACTGAAGGTAACGCAATATGTAATCTATTTAACACATTTTTCTCATCAATAGGCCAGGAATTAGCTAACGAAATACCCATTATATACCACGCGAACGATGGCAACACTCTTATGTACGAACACAACCATTCACACGACGTAACTCTGAGTAAACTCACTCCGTGCACTGAGGACGAAATTTCTAAAATAATTGACGGTCTGGATAGTAATACAAGTACTGGGATAGATGGTATCAGTACCAAGGTGATCAAATGCCTCAAAAATATAATTGTTCCGAAATTAACGAACTGCATAAACGAATATATGATGCGCGGCATTTTTCCGAACACACTTAAAGTTGCCAAAGTCAGCCCCATTTACAAATCGGGCAGCAGGACTGATCCAGGTAACTATAGACCAGTATCGGTCTTACCTGTATTATCAAAAGTATTTGAGCGTATTTTGTACAGCCGTCTAAATGCATACCTTCTTGAGAAAAAGTTCCTTATCGACGAACAATACGGCTTTCGCTCGAAATCTAGCACTCTTACAGCTACAGTAGACTTGGTAACTAAAATTAAAACGCACATAGATCAAAAGGATGTTGTTTTGGGGGTATTTATTGATTTAAAAAAAGCATTCGACACCGTATGCCACCATAAACTTCTCCAGAAGTTAAACAACATAGGACTCAGAGATAAAGCCCTAGAAATGTTTACATCTTATTTACATAATAGACAACAAGTAGTTAAAATAGATAAATTCACTAGTTCCATAAAAAACGTACCATACGGCTGTCCTCAAGGCTCAATTTTAAGTACGTTACTTTTCTTAATCTATATAAATAATATAAACAAGATAGGGTTAACGGGTCACCTAACTTTATACGCGGACGATACATGTCTCTTCTATTTCGATAAATCTATCCATACTAATATAACAAATGCCCAAAAAGATCTTGGTATACTCAGTGAGTGGCTTAAATACAATTTACTTACAATAAATACGTCCAAAACAACATACATGATTTTCACCGCAAAAAACAAACCATTACCAGACTTCCCGCCTCTTATTATAAACAATGACACAATAAAAAGATCGAGCCACGAAAAATATCTCGGTCTGAGGGTAGACGACAAACTCACAAGGAAACTGCACATCGAACATGTAAAATCAAAATTAACGTCATTACTAGCATCATTACGCAAAATATCAAATTGTATTCCAAGGAAAATACGTACTATTATTTATAACTCATTAGTAAAATCACATCTCGAGTACCTTATTGAAATATGGGGGTGTGCCGCAAAAACTATCCTAATGCCTTTACAACGAACCCAGAACAAAATTATAAAAACATTATACCACTATCACTACCTTACTCCAACTAAAACACTATTTGAAAAAAACAAATTATTAAATCTCAAACAACTATACACATACGGTACCTGCATTCTAATAAAAAAAATCACCACAAACAGCGTACAATCAAAACTACAACTACATAAAAAAACAATATCATACAACCTAAGAAATAAAAATAAATTACAACGAAGACAAGCTCGCACAAACTACGGTAAAAAAACTATATTGTTCGAAGGAGCACAGCTGTTTAATGACCTACCAAATGACGTAAAAGATTGTGAGAATATTAACAGATTTAAACTAAAGCTGAGAAATTACGTTTATGAAATGTAGTCATATCGCATATTAAATGGTAGCAATTTACATACTTCCTATTATATACTACTCAAAACAAAATAAGGGCCACGAGGTATTTTTTCATTTTGGTGTAATTTATTTTTTTATGGTGCTCTTCACAGACGAATGCAAAGTTAAATTTTTTAACGACGATCGGCGTATTAGAGTATGGAGAAGACGCGGCGAGAGATTTTCAGAAGCCTGCATCCATGAAGTCGATCGTTTTGGTGGTCCAAATGTAATGATTTGGGGCGGGATAAGCTTACACGGCAAAACTGAGCTCGCTATTTTAAATGAGGGTACTGTTACTGCTCAGCGGTATATTGAGGAAGTTGTCAGACCACATGTGATCCCATTTGCACAGCAAGCGGGTCCTGGATTCATCTTGATGCAAGACAATGCTCGTGCACACACGGCTCAAGCGACTCGGTTTGTACTGGAAGCCTCTCAAATTCAAGTCTTGCCGTGGCCGGCGAACAGTCCGGACTTAAATCCAATAGAGCACATGTGGGATCAGTTGAAACGAAGAGTTAGAGACGGTGATCAGGAAACCCACAACCAACAGCAACTCATCAACGCTGTGAAAAGGACCTGGGAAGAGATTCCAATGGATAATGTCAGGCATTTGATTGAGAGCATGCACTCCAGGCTTCAGGAGTGCGTAGCTAAATGAGGGGGGCATACCCGTTACTAGCATGGAGTATGGAGTATTTTCTTTTGTTTTCAGTAACTATACGTTGTTTTTATTTTTAACCTAAAATGTGTTTTTTCTTTCAAAAGCAAATAAACTTTTTAATCATTATAATTTGAATAAATTTATTGGTCTACATGGTAAAAACAACATTAGTTTTCGTTATGGAGACAAAAAATATATATTGGTTTTTTTATTTTCATGGTACAGACAAAATACCTTGTGGGCCCTTATTTTGTTTTTAGTAGTATATATATATATATAATTGTTTTGTATAACTTCTCCAACACGCATCGAAGGCAAAATGTATTTATTTAGATATAAACAATTACTTTGTATCTCATTGTAAGTGAACCTATGTATTGTTCTTATGAGAATAAATTCTTTAAACCGAAACCGAACCTTTATTTTTTTTGGAACGAAGTTCCTTATCGCGCGTTGTGAAAGGGGGCTAGACGGAAAAATTTCTTACGAAAAGTTGTCGCGACACTTTTGTATATTTGATTTAAGAGCCATCTATTAACGTTATTGGCGCAACTGTGCTCTTCGAGATCGAATTACGAACGGCCAATAGATGGCGCAGAAATAATTTATTGGTCTTTCTATCTAAATAACTACGCATTGTACTAACATGTTAGAAAATGTTAATCTTTAAAATTACTTATTGTAAGTAGTACAATGTAAGCAGCCATAATAACTTTTCATTCCTCGCTTTTTTTTCCCCCCTGGCTTAAAGCCACTTAAATTCACTTTAACGCATCACATTAATTAGTGAAGGAATTGTAATAAAATTTTATTACAATTCCTTCACTAATTTAATCGAAAGGAACTTCGTTCCATCCGGGTGTCCCTTGACACCTCTCAAGTTTTTTTATTATTTTAATTTGTTGATACAGCGGCCATGCGGCCATATAGTAAATGTAATAGCCGCGGGATGTGGAGTTTGATCCCAGCGTCAGTCTATTCACAGGCACTTCTTACAAATCGACAGCACTAGAACTACAACTACAACATTAGCGATGCACACTTGTACTTTAAACAAATAGCAACAACACAGCGTATGTACCTATTACGGTTTAAAAGATACAGTCCTGTGACTGAGAGACAATTACAAAAATGTTGTCTTAAAAGTCAATATGTGTTGTGCTACCAAAGTTAATGACAGAAACGAATCGCTGCGAAACGGACTCTACGTAGTCTTGTCTGCCCCCTACTCCTAGAATGTAATTTAAATCTGCGTAGGCGTGGAGGGGCGAGGCGGCCCGCGAGCTGAGGAGCAGGTGGCTTTAACGCCCGCCGCCGCGGCTTAGGCTGGCCGGCAAATTGATTAACAGCAGTGAGACAATAATAGACTGTTATTTTTGTTATTAAACTACGTATATCTCTATTATTTAAAAAAATAACGAAGCTCATTCCTGAAACGCGCGTCGACGGGGCGCATTTAAAAAACGTGGTGTGTTTAGGCCCTAAGGTATACGCATGGCGCATCGATGTTATTCCACGCCACTAGGCGCTAGTTCGCACGGGCGCTTTTAAAACACGGAGTTTATTTACCGCGCTTTGGATCTTCAAGTCATGCTCAATGTCGAGAGTTGCGACTGTTGCGAAACCAGTTACTGGACAAAAGGAGAAAGGGTGATGGCATAAATAAATAAAATTTGAATATTCTTATACCTATTTATCAAAAGTTAAAAAGGTTTTCTTCTATCGCTTTCTCTGACTCCCACGCTTCTGCTGATTCTGGATCATGTTTGATTCGCTTCACTTTCTTGGGCGTAGGGCCCTCATTATCTGTCATTTTGCGTTTCATTTTTTTCTTTTCTCGTATTTCTCCAGGGAGCTCTGGCTCGGCCTTCATCAAAATATCACTTTGTGCTTGTGGATCTACTTGGTCTGCCGTGTTTCTTTCTTTTTGTTTTTCTTCTTCCTTCTCTTTGTAGGCCTTAACAAGGTTTCTTCACTATCTTGCACATTTAAACGTTCTGCTATTGCTGCAGGTATCTTTAAGGCCTTCTTATAATTAGACCCAAAAAGAGGATGGCGACATTTTGTATCAGGTAGTGGTATAAAATTGGTCTGATTATTCACCATAATATTGTCATCGCGAAAATGTGCTTTAGGTATTCTCTTACGCAAATTGATGATTCCATTTAGTGGTACATTACTCCCACGCTTCTGCTGATTCTGGATCATGTTTGATTCGCTTCACTTTCTTGGGCGTAGGGCCCTCATTATCTGTCATTTTTCTTTTCTTTTTTTTCTTTTCTCGTATTTCTCCAGGGAGCTCTGGCTCTGCTTTCATCAAAACCTATTTATCAAAAGTTAAAAAGGTTTTCTTCTATCGCTTTCTCTGACTCCCACGCTTCTGCTGATTCTGGATCATGTTTGATTCGCTTCACTTTCTTGGGCGTAGGGCCCTCATTATCTGTCATTTTGCGTTTCTTTTTTTTCTTTTCTCGTATTTCTCCAGGGAGCTCTGGCTCTGCCTTCCTAGACTCACAGACTCACAGACTCAGAGACTCGACTCACAGACTCACAGACTCCCAGACTCACAGACTCACAGACTCACAGACTCACAGACTCACAGACTCACAGCCTCACAGACTCACAGACTCACAGACTCACAGACTCACAGACTCACAGACTCACAGACTCACAGACTCACAGACTCACAGACTCACAGACTCACAGACTCACAGACTTACAGACTCACAGACTCACAGACCCACAGACACACAGACACACAGACTCACAGACACACAGACACACAGACTCACAGACTCACAGACTCACAGACTCACAGACTCACAGACTCACAGACTCTCAGACTCACAGACTCTCAGACTCACAGACTCACAGACTCACAGACTCACAGACTCAGAGACTCAGAGACTCAGAGGCTCAGAGACTCAGAGACTCAGAGGCTCAGAGACTCAGAGACTCAGAGACTCAGAGACTCAGAGACTCAGAGACTCAGAGACTCAGAGACTCAGAGACTCAGAGACTCAGAGACTCAGAGACTCAGAGACTCAGAGACTTAGAGACTCAGAGACTCAGAGACTCAGAGACTCAGAGACTCAGAGACTCAGAGACTCAGACACTCAGACACTCAGACACTCAGACACTCAGAGACTCAGAGACTCAGAGACTCAGACACTCAGACACTCAGACACTCAGACACTCAGAGACTCAGAGACTCAGAGACTCAGAGACTCAGAGACTCAGAGACTCAGAGACTCCTCAGAGCCACACAAATGAACGCGCTGTGTGTGCTTAATTAATTTCTTAGATATTTTCTCCAAGTTAAGTGTCTCATTTGGATACCAATGAGCTTAATTTCTTAGATATTTTCTCTAAGTTAAGTGTCTCATTTGGATACCAATGAGCTTAATTTCTTAGATATTTTCTCTAAGTTAAGTGTCTCATTTGGATACCAATGAGCTTAATTTCTTAGATATTTTCTCTAAGTTAAGTGTCTCATTTGGATACCAATGAGCTTAATTTCTTAGATATTTTCTCTAAGTTAAGTGTCTCATTTGGATACCAATGAGCTTAATTTCTTAGATATTTTCTCTAAGTTAAGTGTCTCATTTGGATACCAATGAGCTTAATTTCTTAGATATTTTCTCTAAGTTAAGTGTCTCATTTGGATACCAATGAGCTTAATTTCTTAGATATTTTCTCTAAGTTAAGTGTCTCATTTGGATACCAATGAGCTTAATTTCTTAGATATTTTCTCTAAGTTAAGTGTCTCATTTGGATACCAATGAGCTTAATTTCTTAGATATTTTCTCTAAGTTAAGTGTCTCATTTGGATACCAATGAGCTTATTTTCTTAGATATTTTCTCTAAGTTAAGTGTCTCATTTGGATACCAATGAGCTTAATTTCTTAGATATTTTCTCTAAGTTAAGTGTCTCATTTGGATACCAATGAGCTTAATTTCTTAGATATTTTCTCGTAAGTTAAGTGTCTCATTTGGATACCAATGAGCTTAATTTCTTAGATATTTTCTCTAAGTTAAGTGTCTCATTTGGATACCAATGAGCTTAATTTCTTAGATATTTTCTCTAAGTTAAGTGTCTCATTTGGATACCAATGAGCTTAATTTCTTAGATATTTTCTCTAAGTTAAGTGTCTCATTTGGATACCAATGAGCTTAATTTCTTAGATATTTTCTCTAAGTTAAGTGTCTCATTTGGATACCAATGAGCTTAATTTCTTAGATATTTTCTCTAAGTTAAGTGTCTCATTTGGATACCAATGAGCTTAATTTCTTAGATATTTTCTCTAAGTTAAGTGTCTCATTTTGATACCAATGAGCTTAATTTCTTAGATATTTTCTCTAAGTTAAGTGTCTCATTTGGATACCAATGAGCTTAATTTCTTAGATATTTTCTCTAAGTTAAGTGTCTCATTTGGATACCAATGAGCTTAATTTCTTAGATATTTTCTCTAAGTTAAGTGTCTCATTTGGATACCAATGAGCTTATTTTCTTAGATATTTTCTCTAAGTTAAGTGTCTCATTTGGATACCAATGAGCTTAATTTCTTAGATATTTTCTCTAAGTTAAGTGTCTCATTTGGATACCAATGAGCTTAATTTCTTAGATATTTTCTCTAAGTTAAGTGTCTCATTTGGATACCAATGAGCTTAATTTCTTAGATATTTTCTCTAAGTTAAGTGTCTCATTTGGATACCAATGAGCTTAATTTCTTAGATATTTTCTCTAAGTTAAGTGTCTCATTTGGATACCAATGAGCTTAATTTCTTAGATATTTTCTCTAAGTTAAGTGTCTCATTTGGATACCAATGAGCTTAATTTCTTAGATATTTTCTCTAAGTTAAGTGTCTCATTTGGATACCAATCAGCTGAAAAGTTAAGGACTATCTTAGATGTGTCCCAAGTAATGCTGTACTTAGGTAGTGTAGGACGCAATCTAAAAATTCCTTTGGACAAGAGTTTATTACAGTCGTCTTTACCTAATTCTTGACCAAGAATCAGGGTGAGAGCTGATCTACAACTATTTAATGTCCCATATTGAGCACCTAAATTAATAATAATAATAATACATCTTTATTCACATATAAAGAGTTACAAACCGTTTCAAAGTCTCTGATTCCTGAGCTAGGTTTAATGACCAGTATTACAGAAATCAGAATTAAACAATTCTGTTAAAAAAATTATGACAATTGGAATGGAGGCTACATATAAATCAACATTGTGTATTTTACAGAAAATAAACCATTTTCTGAGGCATGAATCATATTGCTTCAGTGAGTTCTCGGACAATGAGGCTATCATAAGAGGTATAGCATCGGATGGCACATTTCTTTTCAGGAAGGACGTCCTGATAATATCCCGGCAACCAGGGTAATTTTGTGATGCACCTCCCGATTCCTAGAATGAGAAATAATTAAGTTTTTACTAGATTGAAGTATTATGGTGCATCCACACATGACGCCGGCTTTGCCGCCGGCTTACAGACTGCCGCGCCGCTGGCCGTGCCGCTCGGCATGTGTGGATGCGCCATTAAAGGTTCAGTTATGTATGAGTAGACTGTTAAATAATGGGTACTACGGCTGCGTTATCCACATTGGTACTACCTACCATAATACCTTTACTCCTTTAGCCTTATCAATTTTTCTTAATGCCTCTCAAACACGGTGCAGATGGCGACACCGTAAGTCTACTACATGTAATCTCTATGCTAATCTCGAGGACAAGCCGAGTATAATTTTATTGTGTGAACATTTTAGATTAACTTAATTTGATTAATTAATTTTCAACTTAATTTGACCGCTCTTATAAATAGATGTCTCTTGTTTTATTGAACAGAAAGAGATATACTTATTTAGTTTAAAATAAGTTCAGCTTGTTGTGCAGAATTGGCACCATTTTCCACGCAACTAACAATAATTGCATATTCAGCTGCAAGAATAAGCATAAAAATCTACATTTTGTCAGAGTCACAACTTAATGTAAGTTGTTCTTGTTTATTTAATGGTGTGATAGTTGTGTTTCCTATTTGCATACACAATCTACGTTCTGAAATAGGAAAAGTTGTAAGATTTCCAGATTATAAAATAAAGTGTTAGGTTAAGTATTCACATATTATTAATTATTATTATCTAGTATCTCACCATTCCTTTTAATTTCCTGAGGGGTAACAAGTCTGTTATCTATCGTACTCCGGCAGCCGTCTAAGCTTGGGTAGCAGATAATAGCAACAAACCAGTGACTATTTTCATTGATAGGAACTACAATAAAATCTTTTTCAAAAATGTTGACATTTTTTGTCCACATTTTGACCAATGCATGTCGCTTTTGTGCCGGAGTTAAATTACTTCTGTTCACTTGGCTTTGTTTAGTAGTAAGCATTGTGTAGAAATGTGTGCTAAAAATATGAGTCTTTTCTCTCTGACTGTGTGTTAAAACATCATGAACTAAATGTTTCAAATAAAAATCTATGATGACATCATTTAGATACTGATCCTGGGCTAGGCACATGTAGTCTTCAATGTTAATAGGATTACCACCTTCCCCAGGTGGATAAATTAAAATTTGCCGTATTTTTGCAGGGTTGGAACTGTAATATAAACAAAATTCATGTCAATGAGTGGAATAAAAAGGCTTATCTAAAGAATAATGTTTAAAGCGCCCACACATCATCGAATTATCTGATGATGACTCTTACTTCTTAACAGGTGCAGCCTTGGCAATTGGCTTAGCTGGGGTGGCTTTTGGTGTAGGTTTAGCAGGTACTTTTGGTTTTTCATCTTCACTATCATCAGAAGAAGATTCTTGTTTCTTAGCCGGTGCTGCTTTGTTAGGAGTCTTTGCAGATGTTAGTGCAGATTTCTTTGGAGGTGGTGCTTCATCCTCACTGCTGTCATCGCTGGTTTTCTGTTGAGTTTTGGGCTTCTCATCTTCACTGGAGTCATCATCAGAACTAAAAATAAAATGTTTTCTTGGCTTTTTATTTTCTGATTAATAATTTGTACTTTCAATAAATAAGTGACACAAATGAAACTCAACCAATAATTGCAATGTGGGTCCAGAAATGCCTACTAACCAACAGATGAATTTAATGATACTAAAGCACTGGACAGACTCCAGCAGAAATGAATTGCTTTATTTGAACAGTAGTAGGTCATATTCATAATGTTTCGAATTCAGAACCTAATGTGATCATAACCTTAAAACATGAAAATTGTAATCACCTTTCAGCTGCCCCTTTTTGTGACTTCTTGAGTTTATTAAATTCTTGTAAAATATCCGTAAGTGAACGTAGGCCCTTGACACAAGGTTTCTAAAATTAAAAAAAACATTGTCCTTAGTAAAAACACATCATTAAGTATCAAATCTTGAGTTAAAGCCCTTGGGATGAGGAGGAAACAGAAGTTTCTCACTGTACTTGGATAAATATTCAAAATCTACCTACATCTTTTGGTTTGAAGTTTCCGGTTCAAATCAAAGGATGGAAAGGTTTTACAAAATATCGCGTCGTAGTATAAAAATGTCGGTCAACATTTATGTGGCGATTACACTTACAAATGCCTATTGGTAGGATCATCTGAAACGGCAACCAATCTAATTACTACATGTACGTACATATCACTACTTACAAAAAATGCTTTAGAAAAACAATCGCGAGGTTTCCGAGCACGTGTGTATGGTGGCCACATGCTGCGGTAACTTAGAACCAAAGAGTATATAATCACTACGCTTAGAACAAACGGCACGGTCAGTGTTGCCAACAAGACCAATGGAGAATATGCTAAAATGGTGTGTAAAATATGCCAAAAATATGCCAATTGCTTTATAAAAATGCTAAAAATTATGCTAACATTTTTTAATGTCTGTCTGTTTTTTAATGTGTAAAATGTTTATAGTTTTTTTTTAATATTCAAAGAAAATAATTTATCAAAAGTCGGTAAAAGAGCTAAAATATACTCGCTGTCTCAATTATAGAGGCAATTTATGATATAAAATCGAAAGAAGTAATCCCAGATATAGAGGTTTGTATTGTCCCACAAACAGAGGTAATTCAGGGCTAAAGTGTCGTGTCACAATCGGTGCAAGCTAGGGTTCCCAACAATATTGTTAAAAACAGTATTATACTGTTTTTAATAACACTGGTACATTTATAGGCGCACCACACCACACAGTTGCACGATGCAGCGCAGGCCTCCCTTGTTTCAGAACGTACTGTACGAACAAAATAAAGCACTGTTCATTTTATTAAAATACTGTTGATTTTCTTTCTCCAACTTGAAAAGTTGTTAACCCTAGTTCCAGCTATGGAGGTTTCACACTTATACAGGTCCAACTTAACCAAGTTTTACTGTATATCTTATTTTTATCTCACTTCCTTCATACAAGAAGGGGGGAGTGAAAAAGTGCTGCTTGTCTATGGTATATTGAATGAGATTGGTGGGGAATCCCCACAATACGGTAGAGAGCATTTGACGTCAAGATT
Organism: Charanyca ferruginea; assembly: GCA_947361185.1. Classification (NCBI taxonomy): domain Eukaryota; kingdom Metazoa; phylum Arthropoda; class Insecta; order Lepidoptera; family Noctuidae; genus Charanyca; species Charanyca ferruginea. The sequence goes on from OX376080.1 coordinate 2,955,204, forward strand.
TTAAATTAAAAATAAATTGAACTAATTAAAATAAATTATTTAATTTAATTAAAAATTAAATCCCTTTGCTACATTGTTGGCGCTCCTGGTGCCAACAATATAGCAAAGGGATTTAATTTAAATGGAAATAATTACGCACGTATTTACGTAATTTTCATGGTTGTACTTTAATTTTATAATTATTTTATATGCTAAAAAAATATGCTATATGCTAAACAACAAATAAATTTGCTAAACCACATGAAAATATGCTAAATTTAGCATAAAATATGCTAAATTGGCATCACTGGGCACGGTACGCTGTAAGCACTGCCATCTATTAGCTGCTTCAAGAAAAAAAAGGCTGTTTGTAATTTTTATCAAAGAATTTCACTAGATGGCAGTTGTAACAAATCTCTGTGAAATAACGATGACAATAAAGTGACGTTGACATTTGACATTTAAACGTCAACATTTTGAATTTTTCACAAAAAATATCTTGTTGGCGTAACCTGTTAATTTTCTTGTGTTTTCTCGGTTTTATTATCATTCGGTGCGTTGAGTGAATTTTGTTACTCCGGCTTTACTTGAAGATTGCCATAAAACACTAATCGTGAACTTCACTTGTTACTCAATAAGTTTAAGATGGTTCTCAAAGGTCTTGTTGTGTTCCTGGCTGTTCCACGAAACTTGGAAGCGGTAAGTTGTCTCAGTCCTGAGTATATTTTTATTTCAAACCCATTCAGCTGTTGAAGTGCGATTGCGAACAATTCTCTAGACAATTTAAAATTATTGACTTTTTAACAAGATTAAATATTTTGTTAACTAGAAAAGTCAATAATTTTAAATTTGAGGATTTAATTGTTTTTTACCAAACCAAGATACAAGTTGTGTGCTCAGATTCTATCCTTTTTTATGTTTCAACAACTTTTTAATTATCATGTTTTAGGATTGCCGTTGCACCGGTTTCCAAATCCAAACAAACTTGCTCAAATAGAACATTTTCGCATGTGGGTTATGAAAATTTGGAGGTGATATTATTGGAGAAGATAATGAATTCATTCATTCAGACACAGAAAAGTGTATCATAAACATTTTGAAGATGTTTACTTATTCCCAAATATAAGACTAACTGCATTGGCAATTCCAGGTAAAATTTGTTATTTTTTTTAACATTCATGGAATAACGTAATTAATCTAGCCATGTCTTGTTTTATAAAATACAAAATAAGGCAATGTATAAAAATAGAAACTGACTTCATGAAGAAGTTTTTAAGCAGATTAATGTTGAATTAGAAATAATGTCTTATAGTAGATTATGCATCAAGGGGATAAAGTAGCGTCTTATGTAGTGGGCGCCGTATTGAATCCCGAGCAAAACGAAGGATTCTAGCGTTCACTCCTGAGCGGAGTTAAGACAAAAATCCTAAGTGCAGGGTGGGGTTCAAGGTCGCCCAAGACAAAGGCAACTTTATCCCCGAGGAGCATACTCTACTTTTCACACCATCTACGAGACAATAAAAACAATAGTACTAGACTTAAGAGTAGATTGTTGGTCATACCAATGGCTTCAGATTTAATGTATTCCGGATTCAAATCACTTTAGTCACTCGACATTTTTGTAAAAATTTGCTTATATGTAATTTGTTGGTTATCAAAGCAAAGCAATTTTCAGTATTCGATTTGAGTCTCTTTTTAATTTGTGTTCTATTTTTCTTTTATTTATATTCTCTTAGTGGTGGCCAGTTCGATTTTCGAACAATTTATTTTTTAGTGCAGATCCCTCAGATTATGATACAAGCGGCAGATAGACCGCGCGGAACACTGAAAGTGAAGCCGAAAAAGCAAAAACAAATTCAAAAGCGAATACCTACAATCTCGTGATTGTATTCGCTTTTAAATTTGTGTTTGTATTTTCATTTGTTTTTTTTAACGATGCGGCGTTTCGTTGTATACTGACGCGTGTCCGTACAGCACGAAGCGCGTTGTAGGTATTCGCTTTTGAATTTGTATTTGCTTTTTTGGATTCACTCTCAGTTTTCCAAGCGCAGAGAACAAAAGGCAGATAGACATCTGCCTTTTGTTTCATAATCTGAGGCAGATCTTAATGGTAAATGTTCGTATGCTATTTCTACTGTTCCAAATTCAAATCACATTATTGACCAGTGGGTCATAATGAAATTCAGTACAATATTATTGCCCTGCTAGACCTCAGGTCTTAAATGACTTACTTTAGGTTAGGTTTGCATGACATATAATTTGACATTGTCGAGCAGGTGGTGTGAAAAAATATTTCATCATCCTCATTAAAATTTACCCTATAAATTTCAGGTGTGCATGTTGGTGAGCGCAGGCATATTGAACTGCCATCTATGCCAATTCAAATGGCGACAGCCTCCTCTACCACACCCATTCTCATGGACACAGATTTATCTTCAATGCCAGGTAAACGATACATTACAGATACTTATAATACCTAATGGAAATGTATAACATTATAAAGCATCAAGGCCATTAAAGTCAAATGATTGTGAGGGTTAATATAACATTAATAGACTTGTTATTATTTGTAAAATGTAAAGTGTTTTTAAGTGAAGGTTTAGGCGTCTTGAGAGATTCTTAGTAGAGGTTTAAAACTTACCTTTGGATTCCGTCACCATCACTGACATGCTAATGTTAACAGTATCTCTTAGTACATATAACGTGTTGCGCTTGGCCGGTAGTAAAAGTAAAGATAGGTAGGTAGGTAATTCATTTGAAAGTAAAAAAAAAAACTGTTATTTCAGAGTTTTAAGTTTTCACTTCTGTCGGCAGTGTTTATAAATAACCCAATGTTTAAATTTGTGTTTATTATGTTCTTACAGTCATGAATATTGAACTGCAATCTACTTCAGTACAAAATAAAGACAGCCTCCTCTACCTGATCAGTTGAAATGGACACAGATATATCTTCCAGGCCAGGTAAATATTTTACAGTCGGTCAGAGATAGTGTTGACCAATTTTGCTGATAGATTCTTTGCAGTTGGTAATCGACACACAATACAATGTTTAATTTTGTTTTTCTTATGTGATTACAGTAATGAATGTTGAACTGCCATCTTCTTCACTTCAAATTGAGACAGCTGTCTTTGTCTGTTTGTCTGTCCAGACCAGTTCAAATAGACACACTATCTTCCTATCGAGGTAAACAAAATCAACACAATTATTAAATATACCTACTTTATGTAATTAATATTAATGTAAGACTTGTAAACAATTATTTATAGTGATGTTCGAAATAAATATTCTATATTATACTAGCGACCCGACCCGGCTTCGCATGGGCCTACAGCCTTCCTCGATAAATGAACTACCCAACAGAAAACTAATTTTTCAATTCGTACCAGTAGTTCCTGAGATTAGCGCGTTCAACCAAACAAACAAACAACCTCTTCAGCTTTATAATATTAGTATAGGTATTCTAATTATTACCCAATGTGTAATTTTGTTTTTATTTTTTCAGGTTATAAGATTTCTATGCCTTTGACTGCAACAGAAAAGAAGCTGAAAAATATAATATCCGTAGTAAAAGCAAAATTGCGCAAAGCTTACAATACAAACAAAAAGCTAAGAATGCAAATGCTGATGGTAGAAAAAATTAGTAAGTTGAAAAAAGCAATTTGCAAAGAAACCTGCAGGGAGAGTTTTACCCTAGCAACACTGTTGGCCTGACTATGGGATACATAGCAGGTTTGTTTTTTCATTGATCATTTTAGCATTTAGCACTGCGTTAATGATTCATATTCATTAACGCGTTATCTAACGACGTTAAATCTTAGACTGGCCAGTCGGCCATTAATGCATAAAATCACGATGAAAGTTAATTAAAAACTTTTTCTTTTCAGATGAAGGGAGACTCCTGAATGAAAGTGTGGACACAGTCAATCTCATCTTATACCTACTTACAAATTATTTGACTCTGTCATTTCCATAAACCTGACTTAGGAAAAAATTTTAGATGTGCTGTAACTTGGCAATCTCCACATCATGTGGTATAAAAGTTTAGCAATATTGAAATCCATGACTTCCATCACAAAAACTGGGAACAGAGCAACTGTGCCGTCTGTAAGGAGTTGGGTAAAAAGTATAGAAGCTTTTTTCGCCTTGCCAAAGTATTTACATTCTGCAGATTTGAAATCGATACTGCTGCGCCATATTAATCAAGACCCCTTAGAAAATTTCTTTGGGGCAATAAGAGCGCATGGTCTCCGCAATAATATGTCAAGTGCTCATACTTTTATTAGCGCTTACAAATGATTACTGATTATTATTACAGATAAGAGGATATGTAATATAACATCATACAAATTGGTTGGGGTTAAATGTAAAGAAGACAATTTAAATTATTGCATTCATAACAAAAAATAACTGAAAAGCCCCAACCAGAAACAAGCAATTTCAAATTTGAAATAGCTGAGGACCACTTGTGCGTTAAGTACGCAGATGTAGATTTATTATCAAATCCCGAAAACAAAGATAAATGTGCAGCAGTGGCATAGCAAAATATTGGGAAGGATTGTCAAACCTGCAGACATGATTTCGAATCTGAAGAAATGCAAGACTATCATAAATATATTAAAATTAAAGAGTATGCACAAAAACTTTACTTTCTTACCCAAGTCGTGAAGCATTTTCATTTTTTTTTATTCACAAAAGATTGTGATAGAAATTCAAAAGACTAAATATAAATATAATATATATGCATATTTAGAACTAGAATTAACAATAAATATCAATTATCAACTTTAATTTTATTAAATGTAATCAGCATAGAAATTTATTAATAAAATATGATTTTGTTCTTTTTGAAGAGTTGATATCTGAAAAAACACGTTTTGGGATGAAAGTGATGTTAAAAAAGTGGTAGCTATTAATTACGATGTAACTCATAAAACCCGAAATAAAAACTAATAACTTAAAACATTGTTTTTTTTTCTCTCTAAGAAAATGTCACGCATTGTTTACAGGATTGCATTATTTTCAGGGGAACATACCCCCGAAAATAATGCAATAAATAATAATAGCTATAGAAGCTGGGTACGCTATACGGCTGCACTATATCCTATTTATATTTATAGATATGTAGGGCAGTAGATTTAGTTCGTGAAGCAACCACTAGACGGCAGCACTTTCGCGACCTCGAGCGAAGCCGAAGTTACCTATCTATATTAGAGTATATTCATCTATGGGTGGCCAGCCACACGTGGTTTTTTTTGGTGACGACTGATGATTTTTTTTTTTTTTTTTTCTGTATGGCATCTCGCAGTTCAACCTGAGGGTTGGTTACTGCTTAACCGGACAATCCTGTGGTGCCTTAAAAGTGACTTTTAGGGCCTCCAGCCAGGGCAAAAACTTATAAACTAAGTGACTACGCTAAGGGCACCCCCTGTGGGGTACGAGCCTCGGCTTAGGTCGCCACTGAGAGAGGGCAGCAAAGGGACAGGCTGGATCGGGTCTCCATTAATTAGGGGCTATTTTAAAGCTAAGGGCTCAGCGACGCGGGCTGGCGCTAGCAAGGGTCGGGGGGGGGGCGTTACGGGGTCGTCGCGAGGGACCTCGGCGGCGAGGTCGGAATGACGGTAATTTGTGTTTGTGTTTAACTAATGTGCTAGTGGCCCTATTTCTTTCTTGAAGGAGGGTAATAGCGTCATCTGGATCGGACAGGGTATGACGTGGACGACGGGTCCTGCTAATACGGGAAGGGGTATATCGGGCGGCCGCTACGACGAGCGGGTTGCGGTGTTTCTCCGCTTGATCGAAGAAGCGCTTGCAAGCGCGCTTCATGAACTGACGGATGGTCGGGAGTTTGAGATCGAGATGAAGGTTCTCGTTGCGAACATAGAACGGGGCGCCCGTTATTTTTCGCAAGAAACGGTTTTGCAGGGTTTGCATTCTGTGAAGACGGTATGCCTTTACGTGTGCGAATACAGCACAGGCGTAGGTCATGATGGGACGAATGCACGCGGTGTAGGTACGCAATTTGCACTTGAGTGACAATTTGCTACGTGCATTCAACATACAGTGAAGTCTACCTTGAGCGAAAGCGGCGCGCGAACGCGCCTGCTTTATGTGCTCCGCGAAGGTTAGGTGGCGGTCGAGAATGACTCCTAGGTATTTGGCTTGCTTCTCCCAAGGGATAGGCTCGCCGAACATGGATATCGGGGTACGACTTTCCATTGACGTCCGTCGAATTAAGGGTGGAGAGGGCGGTGGGGGGAGGGGGGGGGGTGTTTACTACCCCCCCTTAAAGGGAAAAGTTGCGGAGCCCCCCCCTTTTCGAGTTTTTTAAATTTTTAAGTCTGAGGAAATTTTTCCCATTTTATGAATTAAAATTAATAGTAAGTGTAAAAAACCATGGGGGACCCCTTAGGGGGGAAGGGGGTTCTCCCCCTACAGAAGGGGGAATCCCCCTTCATAAAAAAAAATGGCACTGATTTAAAGAGGCAGTTGTAAATAGCGGTTTTAGTAAGTTAAAAATTATAAATGGCACGTTTCATAACTAGGTACCAGCCAAGCCAAACCCTAAAATATTTTATGCATGGTCGAGGGTGGGCTTGGTCGACGGAGCCCCGCGAAGCGGGGCTCCTACTTCTGGGTGGTTTATAAAAAAATAACCACGAAGGGGATGGCGGGGTCTATTCGCTCGCTTCGCTCGCTCACACGACCCCGCCATCCCCTTCTAACCTAACCTATCCGAGTCGGGGTGCCCTAAAGTCCAGATTGCAATCAGTTTCTCCTATAAAGTAATAATAATACTGACGATGACAGTGACAATACAAATAGCGTCAGTTTTACGTTTCGTTCCACAAGCCGACAAAAAACGGTAAACACTTAACATTTTAATTTTTTTTATTTCGTACTGAAAATAATGCTGTAATTTATATATAAACTGTTAAATATATGTGTGCATGAAAACTATTTAAACTAGTACAAAATGTTATTATTTACGTAAATTTATATAAAATAAAATGTTACCAAACGTAAGACAACTTAACCGTTGGTGAAACGAAACGTTCAATAGCGATAATTCTATATAATCTGTGGTAGGAATTGATATAAATACTGCAAAAATATTTATTTTCAACATTTTTTTTCTCAAAAAGTACGCGTCTCCGCATGTTGAGACTAGGGATGGTGCGTATATACTGGTACAGGTATAAATACCCAGTATGCGTTTACCAGTACGCAGACCGGGTATGAACAGCAGAGACCAGGTCCGTACTCGATAGGTACAATGTCGAGCTACTAGAAGTGTTCACAACGGCTATATATTAAAAACGCGTTATAACGATATGCTATTTTTAAAACGCCTAATATTTTTTCAGCTATAATATATTAGTATTCGATCTTTCGATGTATAAAACGTCGTCGAGCGCCGCGTTATTTCAACGCGTGCGCTGTTAGTTTTATGTACGTAAAGCCACGTAACGCTTATGGACCTATTTTAATACCTATATTTCTTAAAATTGCGAAAATTTGGAAGCATTTTTTTTCGGGGCATTTTGATCGTTAATTCTACTCGATCGTTATTCTAAACTAACTATATTTACACAAAACTAACTTCCACCAAAGTACACCACCAAAGCAAGCCAAGCTCCATCAAAGTAGTTCAATAATAAAAAATAATAATTACAATTAACACACAAATCGCTTAAATTGTAAATAACTCACGTCTAAAAACAACATAAAACGACAAGCAAGTCGTCCGCACTGATAAATAACATTGAACCTAATATCCAATAAAACGAAATAAATAATAGTTTGATAGGTTATTTATTTGGAATCTATCAATCTAGTTCTTATTCAGTTTCGCTAGAGCATATTTTCGCATAATATACATAAAATAACTTCGGGACTAATATTTTAGCTAAAGATGAAATTCTAGCTCTTACATAGTTATAATAGAGCATAATTTGGCATGTGACATGAAATATTAAATATCGTTTTGCCGTTCGGCGCCAGAGGCGCTGCGTTCAAAGTACTAAATTTAACCTTGACGTGGCGTTTGACGCTTCATTCACTTGGGAAAGTTGGACTGGAGTAAATCTAAGAGATGGCGCTATTAGAAATTAATACTATCGTGTTCATTCGTAAAAATAATAGGTTGACGTAAATAGCTTTATTACCTAGTTTAATAAATAATAGGTTATATGAATATATTTTTTTAATAGGTTATTTATTTAGCTACCTAATATAACGAACACCTTTACGAGCTACACGCCGAACATAATCGTATGACGGTACGCGGTACCAGGTACTACGTACTTATTATTATCTACACCACTCAGTATCGGGTATGACGTCATACCCAGTACGGTGGGTGCGGCGGCCCAGTAGTTCATAGAGTCCGTCCAACAAAAAAAGTCCTGCGGAAATACATGGAACTAACAAGATTTGTTAGAGGATAGCATACAGTCTCATAGAAACTAACGCCGCGTCTGCGGAACTTCTTTCGTTGGACGGACTCTAACGCTCGCGCTCGACCGCCCGGCCGCGAAGTTACCCGAATGGTTACGGCGCGCCTCCCGAATACTCCCGATTAAGCCCGTATTGGAAGTTTGAAACGTAAGATTTTAGGCATATTATTTTGATTTGAATTACTTTTTTCCAGAAAAATGATTCTTTACGCTAAAATAAAGATAGAGGATTTTAGAGTGTATGAAAATATTTTTATCGATTTTGATTTTCTGTATATATAAAATATATAAACTTCGGATGGTTCACGTTCATTCAAAAAAAATCATCTAAATGTTCCAATGGTCGTTCAATAAAATTAAGTCTCCAAAAGACGACCGCTGAAGCCAGGTCTCGGAACATACCCATAGGTATTTTGATACTGGGTTTTAGTACTGGGTATATGGCCATACCTATACCTTTGAGGCCGGGTTTAGAATTTTGCAGGTATATCTCATGCCTAGTTGAGACTTTACCTTTCTGTAAAAAAAGTATCAACCCCCAACTCGACGGCCGGCAATGGAAAGCTTAGCCGAAATCGGACTGGGATTCCGAATTCTAGTTGCGGACGCTACATAGGTAAATGCTTGTAACGAAACCATAGCGCGATCTAACTCGATCCCAACGCCATCTATCGAGCGTTGAGACAATTACTATTGACTCGAGTTTTGTTGAATATTTTTTCAAAATTTTGTAGTTTGTGTGAATATTGTGAAATCGTATTTGTAAAAAGGCTAACAAACCTCCAGATATAGTAAATTACCTCCAAAAATAGTAAATGATCACCAACATTTAACCCCATTTTGGGTGATGCCCGATCGCCCCAAGTTCCAAGTTCCCCAAAATAATTTTCCATACATTCATTCCCAACGTCCCCAAATGTAAAATTAATTAATTTGTAAAGTTCACACTTGACCATTCCTCGTACTGACGTCTCCAAAAGTGTTAGAATAAAATCAGCTAGTTACATTTAAGCTTATTTTAGAAGATCTCTATTTATAATTTGTACATACTATGTGTTTAGATTGTTTCGAAATATAATTATCCAGCGGGTGGGGAAAAATGTAGTGTAAAGGAAGAATTTAGATTGTGTTGGAGGCATCTAGCAAGCAATCCTTTAGCTCGGGAAAATTGTAAGTAAACACATCATGAGTTGTTTATTGTTTATTGATAATTAAAACGGTAACACCAATTACATTAATTAACACAGTTACGGTTTACAAGAAAAAAATATCATAATACTTAAGATATAATGGAGGACGCTGTAGCATACCTTCTCTCACAAAACATCAGGCATACACGCATAATTCCACTCCATTCATCGGCAAACAGATCACATTCAGGATTGATGGTCAGGGGAGCGTTAAGCATTCTTAAAGTACGACACACCGGGGACTCAGCTCTGGCGACCGTTCTAGATGACGGCGGCGCAAACAAATTGTGTCGACGGCTTTGGCGATGTCCGATGTACTTGTCAGGAACAAACAGCCGACAGAAAAGATCGTGAACTTCGGGACTGTCGATGCGTCCCCTCAGAGTTTTACAGGCGACTGTGAGCTGTTGATAGCCTCGTCTAACCTCCAACGAGTTGAAGCCCAAAACTCCTAAGAGGTAGTTAGTAGGGTACATGAAAGGAAAATAGTGATACGTCTTTTTATACAGTACTCTCAGGAAAGTCTTTTGTACCTTTTCTAGTGCTAATGTTTGACTCGCTGTGTAGGGATTCCAGATACAGGCACCATATGCAGCCTCAAGTTTACTACGAACCAAGGTGGTGTATAGACGTTTAAGTACATTTGGGTTGTGAAAATCACGGGCATTTCTCAAAACAAAACCCAAACGCCTAAAAGATTCCTTGGCAAGAGAGGAGACGTGGTCTCTAAAAGTCAGACCGGTGTCAAAGGTCACGCCCAGGTCCTTTATATTGGTGACACGACTTATCACTTCACTACCCAATCTGTAGGCTATATTGGAGTGGTGAGTTTATTTAACAAGCTCTACTCATATATGGCATCAATGTCCCTTTGTAGGAGTATGCAATCCGCAACCGTATCAATTTGAAAAACCAATTTCATGTCATCAGCGTAGAGCAAGCATTTTGCAAACTTAATCTTATTTATAAGATCATTCATCAGACCCGCGCGGCCACGGAGATCTTTAAAACTAAGCGTAGCAGAGACCTAAAATTCAGGTGAAAAACAGATAGAATTTGTAAAAAAAATTTAAAAATACAGAAAAAAATCCTAGGTTTATATTTTAGTAGCTGCAAGACAAAAACCCCATGGCCGCGCCATTGAAACGGTGAATAATACTCTAGCACCGATATCACGCTGAAAATGCATCGCGGACGTCTGAAATTCATTGTAAAATCTAGATTTTAATTTGCCGAAAATGTAAAAAATATACAAAAAATACCTAGGTTTATATTTTAGGAGCTGTAAGACTCAAACCCCATGGCCGCGCCAACCTCCTCCTTTTTTGAAGTCGGTTATAAAACAAGTACCTATCTGTTCTGCTAAAATGATGTTTTAAACAAAATAAATAAAACGAAGAGGGTTTTTTTAACAGTATTTATTTATTTTTATATATATAGACATCAAAGCACACAGTGCAACGTTTTAGAACAAAAAAATAGCCATGTTTGAAAAAATATGGTGAAATATTATTTTTCAGAGTGAATCTATTAAAATTTATTTTAATAAATGAAGCATTCTAAAATCTTTCATTTACTTAATAATTGCAGTTTCAAGTCGCAGTCGAATTGTAAAGCGTGTTACGTTCTACATTTTCTTAAAAGCAACCAGTGCATAGGTATGTACGAAATAATGGTTTGTCTACTTAAATAAATTATTATTTAGGAATGTTACTCTTCAATATTCGTCATGGAACGGGTAATCCGGATGGTCGGTACTGAAAACAAAATAAATAGGTTAATTAGATATAATTTATTAACATCACGCTTTTTCTTCTTGAAGGCAGTGGTAGAGGTGTTACTTTAAGAGGACTTCCGGATTTATTTGAAAAATAAAATACCGGAATTTCAGGATTTAATAACAAATAAATTTCTAGACAAGGGGGATTCTTTTAGAAACACTGTTTTTTTAGATTTTGTGTGATTATCAATGTTTTGTCCGCTTCAGACACAACTTTACGATTTAATTAAACTATTTAATATGAACTTAATCAAAAATATTCACATACTAAATGATTAAGGGAATGTTCTAGTTTAACATATTTTTTTTTCAATTCATTTACACTACACATTTTGACGTGATTGTCAGTTTAAAATCTGCAAAAGTCGCTTGTTAGCGCCTTAACAGTAAGTTCTTAATCCGAAATTCCCAAGTAAGTAGGTATACAAAAATAGTTAGATACTAACTCTCCCATCATGCACACGCGTCCATTGCACTCCAGAGAAGCAATTGATTTGATATCGTCCAACGTCAGCTGGAAGTCGAACACGTTGAAGTTCTCAGTGATTCGTGACTTGGTGACGGATTTAGGAATCACTACGAGGCCGCGGTCGATGGCGTATCTGGAGAAGAAAATATAAAGTTGAAAAGCTTTTTAATAAAAAATACAACCGCCTTCATAAACTTTAAATTCATAAGTCGGCTTTGGATTTTGTGTGTTGTTTTGTACCGCCAGTCGCCGAATTCAAAGTTATTTTTTACTTTTTGAAGACGGTTGTCTTTTTGTTAGAAAGTTTTTGTTACGTTTTGACGTGATAACGTCTTATAAACACCGGCTGCACGCACGAAATAGTGTCACGTTCCGCCTGGAACGGTTCGCGCGTAACAAGCGCTAGAGAGGCTCGATCAGCCCAGGCAATAAGCTCCGCCCACCTCGCCGGAAGCCATTTATGTTATATATGTTAGCCATTATGTTTCTTTATGACGTTATCACGTAAAACTATCGTCCGTAAACAGACGACCATTTTTTTTGTGCCTACTTCTTATCACACAAATTAATTCGGAGACAGTGACACCAAAAAATGTCAGTCATCCCTTAATATCCCACTCTTAGGGGTGAAATATTTTTATGAAATGGCTTTCAAAAGGTTAAAAGTGGAGAAAACACAATAGTCTACTGAAATCCATTTAGAAACCTTGGAAATGTTTGTAGCTTTTGCTGTCTCTTTCTAATATGTTAATAGAAAGAGACCCCATGCCCTCCCGCAGGAAACCCCAAAGGAACAGTGTAACTTCTTTATTTGATAAATTCAAATAAGGAAGTTACACAGCAGTTCCTTTGTTTTCTAACCTGATCAACACTTGGGCCGTGCTTTTCCCATACTTTTCAGCTACAGCTCTGATCTTGGGGTCTTCCAACAGCTGAGGGTCGTCAGGCTTAGCCCAGGGTCTGTCAGGGGAGCCCAGCGGGGAGTAGGCGGTGACTGCGATGTCGTGCTGCCTGCAGAAGTCGATCAGAGGCTGCTGGTTCAGGTAGGGATGGACTTCGATCTGTTAACGAATTGAAGAGGGTAAAAGTGTTGTGCCATTTTTGTGTACAATGTGGTTGGATTATTTTATCATCACTACATTTGAGTTCGTTCGCGCCTATCTCAAAAACTGCTGGTCCAATTTTGAAAATTATTTCGCTAATAGAAAGCTACGTTACCCCTTAGTGATACAGGCTATATTTTATTATAAAGAGCGGCCAAGTGCGAGTCGGACTCGCCCAATGTTGGGGGTTAAAAACTCAAATTTTTTTTTTCATTTAAACCCATACGTGTCAAAGGCAAATTGCTTTTATATTATGTTACTTGCTGCTTCGGAACCCTTCATGGGCGAGTCTGACTCACACTTGCCCGCTTTTTTATTTATATACTTTTTTAAATAAGACCTAATACTGAGATACAAATTGCAAAATACGTAAGAATATTGAAATTTCGCGGGCTACCTTAGAGCTTTCACCTTACTAATTATAGTCAGGCTTGCGTTTGGTCGCAACTGACCTGGGCCTCAAGTCTGTTATAGTGTCAGAATGGTCTATCATTGATTTCATAATTGTTGATTTTGACAAGTTTGGTAATCTACTAATATAATGGCGCATTATGACTTTCCAATGGTCAACCACTGACACGACATTGAAAGAAATGATATAGAATGGTAATCTCGTACAAAGTGACAACTGAATGACTGACTTAGGCAGTAATCTGCTAAAATTTTGACAGTTACTTTGATAAGTGACCTAGTGCAGTCATTGCTTTTAATTCGACCGACCAATGATCGACCATATGAATTTAGCAGATAGCGAACTTTTAGCAAAATGACAATGGAATCGTGTTGGAATGACGAAATTATAAAAATAGCAGACTTGGCCCCCTGGGCCTGTAGACAAAATCCCTTTTCTGTTGGCGTTAACGACAACTGAAAAATCGAATTGTATGGAGTTGACGTTTGCTTACCAGATGTCACGTGATGTAAATATGTCTGATGCATACGATTTGATCTTTCCATTGGCGTTAACGATAAGGGTAGTTCTCCGAAATTTGATTCTTCGACTGATCCATCTGGCCAAAATTTAATTTCACTTTCAGCTCAGTAACACATGTTCATATGAAAATAGGTATACCAAATAACATATATTTGAATGAGGGACTCGTTTTTATAAAGTAGTTTTGAAGATATCGACGTTCGAATATTTTGTGCCCAGATGAATCAGAATTTGTTACAGATAAATCAGTAACAGAAATAAAAATGAAAAACTTATGTAGATAGGCTCTGTATTATTAAACGAATCATATTTTAACAACAACAATATGTTTTTATGGAAATAATTATCAGTGATCATAATTATTAGGGAAAAAAATTGGTGAATTCAAAAATAATTCTTGTAAAACCTTTTTGTAACTCCAGTATATAATTGTATTATATGGTAAAGCGAGGATATTGTTATATTATAACATAAATTTTAACTCTGGCTAATATTTGTAGTATTACAATAAATTCTTTTGGGTACTAGAAAGTTATTATAATGGTACATTATATTATTCTGTCTGTTATTTTTTTTTTCCGTGTACAACTCACTAGTCCTATTTATTACACTTATAACCTTTCATAATTAAAAGATCACAGGAGTACTAACTTATTCAAATAATGGTAGTTTTGACATCAGTCTTAGTTAATAAGCAGTCTTAATTATTAATTGGAATTACCAATCACATTAGTGTATTTATTACTAACAATAAAGTAACAAAGCCGAGATCAACTTTTATTAAATGGCATTTTGATAATTCTCTTCATTATGAACTTTCAAACATTAAATGGCATTTTGACAATTGTCTTCATTATTAACTTTCAAACATTTATCCTAAGTATGGTTAACTATGTAATATAGTTAGTCAAAGTTAAGTAGGAACTAAAAGAAATATTTCCTTGGCTCTTTACAAGGAACCGAGCAGCTTTCAATATCATCCTCAATTCCTCACCATATCTTCACCAATGGCGTGAGACTCTTTTGTCCGTTTATCATATTATGGCTTTTTAAACACAAAAATATCCTCATCGTCAGAATCTGAGGGATCATCCACTTTTTTCCGATGAAGGGTCGGTTGGGTATCTCTGATGAATTTTAGAGTTATAAAGCTGTCATCATCGGGAAGGGCCAAGTCTTGTAGGGCTGTTTCCGAATTAAATAATTATTATAAATTCTTAACTAAGACATATCAAAAATGTCCTATTTAGAACAAGTTTATAATCCTGTGATTTTTTAAAAAGTTATAGCTAAGTAAATATAATAGAACTCTGACTTGTACACGGTCAAAAATTGGACAAGGAGAATTACGCAACAAAAGCGCTCATTTCGTGCTGGAGATGGGAAAAACTAATTTATTTTATGATTTATATGGGGTTTTGGCCATACGAATCAGACACAGATGAATCAAAATTTTGCCTACAATCATGCATAACTCATCATACATACGGACTTCATTATTGTCATTTTTCTACACGAATCTACCTATAACCTAAAAGCATCACATGAAACACAGATTGAAGTTTTAAACCAATAAAATAAATTTTATAACGTAAGCATTGTAATCAGGGTGCCACCTGAACCAAACACAGATGAATCAGATGTTTACCTTCGTAACACCGGGATCTAAGCCAACAGCCGCAGGTCTGCCTTCTAGATGGTTCGTTGCAAGACTGGCTTCCCCCCGCATGGGAAGCCAGACTCTCATTATTATTACCCGACCAAGTACGGTCAAGCGCAGCTTACGCCACATTAATCAGTATTTTACACCGGACACTTCTTATTTACTCATTTATAAACACACTAAGGTAGTTGTAACTAATACATATTTTTTTTGTAAGAGGATAATTCATTTCCTTTCGATATACATAATTATAATTGATATTGATGTATCAAAGGGAAAATGCAACATCGACCATTTTGTTCCGGAAAATGGCAAACGGACGCGTCATATGAATCAGAAGAACCACCTTCAAATATTTTTATTGTGTACCTTGACTGCAATTATTTAATAGTTATTTGTTATACAAGAGTGCAAAGTTGCTTTTTAACCGCGTGTTCAATTTTGATGACCGAGCAAGCAAAGGATTCAAAATTAGAATCCTGAGCGTTAGCGAGGGAATCAAAAGAGCACGAGGTGAAAAATCTTTGCACTCGAGTGCAACACGTAACTTTTCATTCCACCTCAGCGAGGAAATGACTAAATGCAAAAAAAAAACGTTTACAATCACAAGATAGGTACACTTTTATTTCAGTTTAGGTATTAATTACTACATTATGACAGGTAAGTATTACAGAATAATCTTTAAATTATAACAAAATAATACTAAGGTATAATTAAGAAAATTTTAAAGTAACGTTGCTACAGTTATTTAAATTGAGTGTAATATTTTTGTTTGGTACTGTAATATTGGTGTTAGTCACTTGTGTACTGTTTTTCGGTAAACTATCTGTCATACTTAATAGTTGTACCGATTCATCGGATTCCCTTGGCGTGAATGTTGGAGAGAGAGGGAGATGGTTAGGTGTTTCATAACGGCTTATTTTTGATGTAGAAGGGCCAGTCCAAGGATCCGATTGAGGCTCTTTCAGTGTAATGGCTCCTACGATGCCTTCACATATTTTAGATTTATTTTGGATGGAATCCTCTATGTATCCCTCTACAACTGCATTGGACTTCCAGCCTCCGTGGCGCTTAAGGGACAGGAGATCAGCTCCGGAATCAGCCAAAAGTGTGGCTGAAGTTCGTCGGAAACAATGACCCGTGTACAACAGGGGTTCTGGAAGTTCAAGAAATGTTGCTATTTCTCGTGGGATACTACCAATTTTATTAGTACCCATAGGCTGTCTAACACACTTTCCATTGCGATACTGTAGAAAAAATCGATTGATTGGAGTGTTAGGCGGGCGTAAGGCTTGATATTTCTCAACAATCGTTACGTATTCCTTGCGAATGACGAAGTTGCGGTCGCTTTTTGTCTTTGTATTAGGTAAATTAATTAATAGTAAGTCATCTGAATGTTTCTCAATGTTTTTGACATTAAGTTGTGTTAGTTCATTAGTTCGACATGCTCCGTTTATTCCAATAATAAGAACAACCTGTAACGTAAAGAGTATTGTAGTAGATAAATGAATAAAATTGATATGAACGCATAATTATGCCTATCAACATCTACTAAGTATACTATTTAATTGAGATTAATATACTTAAGTAGATACTGAATGTGCAACTGACTTACTTTTGCCGCCAAATATACGGAATCGGGTGCTTCGTTAAGAAACTTTTCAATATCAGATACTGTGAAAACCTTCGATTTTTTTGGTTGATGACCAGATGAGGCTCTTTTTAAAAATGCCACTAATTTAGGATAGGTATCGATATGTTTGTCTTTTTTCATCTTTATTGTTGCTTTTAGCATCGAATACGTACTCCATAGAGTGCTTGCTTTCTTGTTCTCGGATAATTCTATAAAATATGCCAGCAATACGTTTTCTGAGAAAGTTTTGGCTCCTTTTGCTAGTCGCCACGTGTTGAACATATCGTACTGTTTTAAATACTTCTCGCGTGATTGTTGAGGGAGAAAGCTCATTTGCGCATTATTAACAGTTTCAGTCAATTCTGTTGGCGTCAAGCAAACTTCCTCGTCGCTAGAATCACTCATTTTAGTTTTTTCACTTGTTTTCAAGTTTCTTGTTTTTAATAGGTTTAACAATGACGTGAAAAAATGCCGCGTAAAGAACCGCGTACAAAGCAAATTGAAAAAAGAACACCAAGAAGGTTCCGAGTCTGAGTTTTTAACAAATTAAAAAAAAGTTGTATGATATATTCGGCACCATACAGGTAGCAGTAAATAGGTTTAATGTTTTTTTTTAATTCACAAACTTAGTGCACACGATGTTCTAAATTCAATTTACTTTATCCTCTAGAGAATAAAAACGGCTTTTCCACTCAGATATTGAAGATTAAAAATACTCTTTCCGAGATGGTGGGATGAAAAATTCTTTTTTTGTTCGAAAGGGGTTTATTCCGAAATGGTCCCATATAAATTTTACCAACATTGTACCAGCCCTTTTTGAGAAAATCAACAAATTCCCATAAAAAATACTTAGACGACGTTTTAGTTTCTTCAATCTTTGGAGGATTTACAATCGCTTTTAAGTGTGTCGCCGTTTCTTAATCGATTTGGATGTTAAGGCAACACTAAAAAGCGACAAATAAAAAGTTTTTTCGAAAAAAAGTACCAAACAACAAACTCAAATCCACCGCCACCGACTTCCGAAAGTAAAGTAATGTGTGTTCTGTGCTAAAGTTATTTATTACTTTTTAGTCTTTGAAGGCGGTTTTCTTTTTTTCGAAAATCTTTTTTATAATGATTCTAAAAGAGTACGAAAAGTTACATATATTTTTAAACAGCTGAGACAGGTAGCCAATGCTAAAACTCTTAAAATGGTATATGTTGCCCTTGTTCAATCTATACTAACATATTGTGTAACAACTTGGGGAGGTGCCGTTAAAACTAAAATGTTGGAATTAGAAAGAGCCCAAAGGCTGATTCTAAAAGTTGGCCTTTCTAAACCTCGACTCTTCCCAACTGCCGCACTGTATCAGGAAGCTGAGGTCCTGACTGTTAGACAAATTTACATTCTTTTTATTATACTCCGACAACACTCAGATCTTTCCTCTTTCGATCTCTCAAAATTAACAACTAGGAGGCAGTATTCAATATGTAACACCATTAAATCTAGAACAGGCTTTGCCCAAAAATTTTATACTTTTCGAGGACCCGATCTTTACAATAAATTAAATAAAGAATTAAGTATTTTCAATTACAAAAAATCTAAATGTAAACTAATATTATCTAACTGGCTACTTAAATTGGACTACACAAAAACAGAAGAGCTGCTTGTCACAAAAAGGTAATGGGAATTACCTTTTGAAAATTTTTTGCAACCGCAAATCCCTCTAGACATGAACCAAACATAACTGTACCCGCTCACTCCTCTACCACACACACACATCCACACCTGCAATACACACACACACCCACATACATACACACACCTACATACACACACATACATCCTCACCCACACTCCCCAAATGCATCTCAAACCTCACTACACCTCATACAAATTTTATTTCTTTTTAATTTTAAGTTTTCTCTTTTTATCTTTTCTTCTAACTGAGCACTTGAAACATAAAAATGCAATTTTCGTTAAGCAATATTTATTGGTATAAAACAGATTGATGAAAACCTCTAGGGGGGAGTCCCTGGTGTCCTGAAATACAGGTCTCGGCTTAGTTCAGGCACCAGTCTCCCACAAATGAACATTGATAATTTGTTCCAATTTTCTTTTTCCTTTTTAAGTTCTAGTTAACAAGTGTTATTTGTGGAAGAAAATAAACATTTTTATTATTATTATTATTATAATGATCCAGAACTCTAAACTATCGATACTATTGCTTTGCTTTTGCTTTTTGTTCAAAACGTGACATGTAATTTTTAATAATTATTAGTAATAAACATATACATAAATATCAATAGTATTACAACTTATGTATTCAATTGATACTATCAATAATATCGACAGCATTACTGACGATATTATCTGTAGTTCTATCGATATTGTAACTAGTTTTCAAGGTCAATAGATCAACTATCGTTAGTCAAGCCACACTACTTACTATAACCAGAGGATACACATAGGTACACAGTTTGCAATCTCACTAGATTTATTATAAACTGCGCAGTGGCGGGTCACAAGTCTTCTACAAATCGTTTGTTATTATTTGAAAACTGTTAAGTACGGTCGAACTAGCTATTTCGTTTACAAGTAGGCTTGCCAACACCAAAAAAGGCATTTCCAAGATTACCCAGCTCGACATCCGGGACTTGGGTATATTACGCGGGATACAATATACCACATACAAAATGGTTAGGAAAAAGAACTGTATTTATTTTTTAATCATTTAATTAAAAAATCAATATAAATGTATGACGAACATTTTGTAGCGGATGTATCTGTATCCGAACACCAGCTCCCGGAACGCATTAGTCGTGGCAGAGCGCCTACGCGGTACTCGCCAACTCGCCAACTCGGGGGTGTTTGGATACACACTCTAGTGTGTATCCAAACACCTCCGCGTATGCGCCTGGCAGCGTCCAATGAGGTTGCGCTGTGCAATCATCCGCCGCCCGTGCGGCTCCGTGCGACTTTTACTCTATTGGTCCGTGACCAATAGAGTAAAAGTTAGTTATAAAGAGATCGAAGTATGGCGGACGTTATAAAGTTAGGACGATTTATTTTATTTATTTATTTTACTATTTATGTACACACAGTAGACAACACAGGAAAAGAACATTATAAAATATGAGTACATAGGTACTGCTTATTTCTTAAGAAATTTCTGCCAGCAGACCTGCAAAAGGAGAAATGAAAAAAAGAAACATAGACTATAGTGTGTGAGAAAAGGAAGAGAATAAAGTATGTATGTGCCTTATTTAACTAACCTATAATATTATATATAAATACACATATAAGTAAATATTAATATATACTTATATAAATACATAATGCTAAGATATATAAACCAATAAAAATATATATATGTATATAATAAATCATAATTGAGAGGAAAGGTAATGCTCTTTCACTCTGGTTTTGAACAAAGAAATTGTCTTTAGATCACGAATGCTAGGCGGAAGTGCGTTCCACAACCTTACAGCATGGACGGAAAAGGAATATGAGTAATAGCTGGATTTATGAGGATGGGATTTAAGTAGGGATCTAAGGTGCGATCTACACGGTGCGTCAGTAGGGCGGGCATAAGAAAAACGCTCGCGCAGGTAAGAAGGATAGGACGGGTTGTGAAGGATATTGAAGAGGAGACATAAGATCCTAGTGTTCCTGCGAAGGCGGATTGGGAGCCACTTGAGTTCTTTGCGAAGGTGGGAAACGTGGTCATATTTACGAAGACCAAAAATAAAGCGAATACATAAATTTTGCAAGCGCTCAAGCTTATTTAATAACTCCTCAGTAGCATCCAGGTAGCAGGCATCGGCATAATCTATTATCGGCTGAATAAGCGTTTGAGCCAACGAAATTTTAGTCTTCAAAGGCAGGACACTCTGAAGGCATTTCAGCGAATGAAGAGAGAAGTGTACCTTACGGCTTACCTCATTGACTTGAGCTCGCCACGACAGACAGGAATCAATAGTTACACCCAGGTCTTTGGCGGTATCTGTATAATCAATGCGAACACCATCAAGGTACAACGGCATCAAAGATGCAACAACGGCCGCACTACGAACAAATCGGCTGCCTATGACCATGGCCTGAGATTTAGTTGGGTTGATTTGCAATCCAAAAGACTTAGCCCAAGCGCTGATACAAGCCAGGTCATGATTCATAGCAGCAATGGCAGAATCGGCATCAGCTACAATAAAGTGCCGGTAGAGCTGCAAGTCATCTGCATAAAGATGGAAATTGGAAGAGATTACACTGGTAACCATGTTAATGAAAATTGAAAATAGAAGAGGAGAAAGAACGCTACCCTGAGGAACACCCTCGGTGAGGCAACACCAATCAGAGAAAACCTCATCAAGGCGAACACACTGAGAGCGCCCCCGAAGATAAGAATTAAACCAGGCTAAAGCAGAAGACGAGACATTTAAAGATTTGAGGATACCTAGTAAAATGTCGAAATCCACCGAGTTGAAGGCACTACTGAAGTCAAGCAATACAAGAACGGTAAGTGACTTACTCTCCATTGCCCAGCGGATATCGTCAGTTACTTTCAAAAGTGCAGTGACAGTACTATGACCCGAGCGGAAACCAGATTGGAAAGGGGATATTAAAGAGTTCGACGATAAGAAAAATGTTAATTGTTTATGAACTAAGTGCTCAAAAACTTTGGAAAGAAAAGGGAGAATAGAAATAGGTCTAAAGTGGGATAACGAGGATGGATTGTTAGTTTTAGGTAAAGGTATGATGTGAGCCTGCTTCCAAACAGAAGGAAAAGAGCAACAAGAAAAAGAATGATTAAAGATGTAAGTAAGAACAAGAAGTAAAGTTGGAAGGATAAGAGTAACCATTCTTGAACACAACTTATCGCTTTTATGTTGGTTTTGGGTGTTATTTAATTTGTGTGTGTCGAATTATACAAATGACTTCGTACAAGGTTCCTTATTTCATTGACCTGACCTACCCCGACTATAATTTTAAATTATTAAATTTAATTATTTTTATTTTTAACAGTATTTATTTTGCGCATTTGAACAAGTTTTTGTTTTGCAATACGTTATAGTTGTAAAATTCGTTGCATTTTTGGTTTAAATTAATTTGTAGTTCAGCCTTGACGTTGTCGGCAGACAGCTTATTTCTGCTGTCTGTCCATGCACTTCCACAGAGAGAAAACACTCTGCTGACGCATTTGAAGGTGGTATTGAAGCTACCACCTGAAAGATATGTAAAAAGCCAGCTGTCTCTTTCATAGACATTAATAATAATTTATGCCATGCACCCAGTACTTTTTCAAGAGCTGATTTTTGTTTTCTTCTAATGACTTTAATACCATATCCTTAATAACACAATTCGAAATAGATACTAATATCATAAATAATCACTGATTTCCGGAACAAAAGGGGTCACGGCGGGACGGCCCAAAATTTACCCAGAAGCGGGACGTCCCGGAAAATCCGGGACGGTTTGCAAGCCTATTTAGAGGCAAAAATATTCATGTTTCTACTACACTCACAGTATTTTATTTCATTTCATTGGTTCATCTCGAGCACGTAGGCATGCCTGGTAAAATCAAATATATACATACGTCATACATACAAACATACTGTTCGAACTGAGAACCTCCTTTTTTTTTAAGTCGGTTTGTTTGTGTGTATGTTTTGTTTCGTAGTAGAACTTGTGTTTGTCGTTTAATAATGTCGACAAGATCCACATTTCAATACTATCGACAGCCCTATCTATCGATATGGGCACGATGGTATTGAAATACTATCGAGAGTCAGTCGGTAGTGAAGCAACACTATTAGTAGGTATCCTATTATTATAATTATGTAGGTATTACTATACTTCATTTAAAAACTTTTCAACAAAAAAGACAACCGCCTTCAAAATGTAAAAAATAACTTTTAAGTCGGCGGCTTTGGTGTTGCTTGTTATTTTGTATTGCCACCGACTTGCGAATTGAAAGTTATTTTTACTTTTTGAAGGCGGTAAAAAAAAGTCAGTCATTCCTTAATTTTCTACCTTTAGGGGTGGAATATTTATATGGGACCAAATTTGATATACATATTGATGGTATACACTATCAATTAAAAAAAGAATCATCGAAATCAGACTATAAAAAAAGTTACGCGCGATCAAACAAAAAAAAAAAAATGTTTATAAAATGACAACTACTGAGCCAAACTATGTTAATTTTTTATGGGACCAAATGGCAACTATTCCGCATCAAACTAAAGAAGAATCACATAAATCGGATCATAAATCTCAGCGTAATCGGTGTACAAACATTAAAAAAAATACCAATCGAATTGAGAATCTCCTTTTTGAAGGCGGTTAAAAAGAGGCTCGCAGATGCAGGAATAATAATAATAATATGTGGGGACATAATCACACACGGCCATCTGACCCCAAACTAGGGAGACCCTGTACTATGGGTGTCAGACAGCTGATATACATACACAAATACATTATAAATACATACATATATAGATAAACAACACCCAGACACAAGGCAAACACAAGTGCTCATCACACAAATATTCAGTGGGTCAGTATTTTGATAAATAGATCTAATTTAAGATAGTACTAAATGGATGTATAATAATATAAACAAAATAAAAGTGTTATAAAGATTCGGTAACATTTTATTAACCGACTTCAAAAAAAAGGAGGTTCTCAGTTGGACCCGTATGTTTGTATGTATGACGTATGTATGTATGTATATTTGTCCGCGGTTATCTCCCGTTTGGCGGAACCGACGTATATGCGGTTTTGTAGAGAAGGTTTTTGTATACAACAAACAGAAATTTATTCAGCGCTTTTTGAAAAGAAAAAAAACAACAAGAACAGAGAAGCCGTTTTCGTTTCTTCCATCTTTCCATCTTTGGAGGACTTTCAATATCTATTTTAACTGTGTTGCCGTTCCTTAATGGATTTGGGTGATAAGGGCGCACTAAAAAGAGGAAAATAAATCCTATAAAAGAGAAGCGCCTTCAAAAAATAAAACTAAAAAGTGATAGATAACTTTAGCACAGAACACACATGACTATAGGTTCGGAAGTCGGTGGCAAAACAAAATAACAAACAGAACAAAGCCACCGACTTCCGAAACGCCATGTGAAAAGTCATGTGTGTTCTGTGCTAAAGTTATTTATTACTTTTTAGACTTTTTACTGAAGGCGGTACTCTTTTTTCAAAAAAGTTTTTATTTGGTAGAATTATAGTGAATCGAATAACGTCCCCGGTATTGTTCATTCCTGCTTTTTATAATTTTTTAG
The DNA here is from genome assembly GCA_947361185.1 of Charanyca ferruginea. NCBI lineage: Eukaryota > Metazoa > Arthropoda > Insecta > Lepidoptera > Noctuidae > Charanyca > Charanyca ferruginea. The sequence continues at coordinate 2,979,678 of OX376080.1, forward strand.
CATTGACGTTGTGTTGTCATGGTCTCTCAAAGAGTTGCGTACATACAGTCCTAATACAATAATCAAAGAGGTTCTTGTAGTTATCGCGCTGAATTTTGAGTCTACACCCATAGTGTGTAGTGTAGTGTGTGTATCCATTACAACAGCTGCGTAAGCGCCTCATCTCGCCGAAGGCTTCCATAAGCTGCCCCGGTGAGGTCACCCTTAACTTTGTAAAGAGAAGGCGCCAATCGCCAACAAATACCCGCCTAGTACTTAAATATAGGTACTTAGTTTGGTTTTTAGGATTCCCTACCTCAAACGGAAAAACGGAACCCTAGGATCACTTTGTTGTCCGTCTGTCTGTCTGTCAAGACCCTTTATCTCGGGAAAGCGTGGAGGTATCGAGTGTGAAATTAAAACCATATACTCAAGTCTACAGTCCCTTGAAGCTGTAAAAAAATCAACCTTCTATGCTAACGTGTAAAAAAGATGCGGCCGTTTATGCCGCAAAAAACGTATATTTCGACACTATCAAGGGAATCAAAATTTATAGGGTACTTTCCGTTGACCTAGAACTATGAAATTTGGCAAGTAATATCGTCTTATACTACAAATACAGGAAAAAGTCTGAAAACTTTACATTTGTAATTAAATCATAAAAAAAATATAGTCTTTATTTGTAAATAGCTTTTGCTCGCTATAACGTCCGCGTGAATGTCGGTTTTTTTTTATTGGGACAAGCCCGCCACGCTATTCCCTAACCACTGTAACTCCTGTAAGCCAGAATCAACAGTGGCGACCACCAGAAAAGCGCCAGAGCAATGAAGCTCGACGAGTCCCAGAGAAACGATTCAACTGTCTTGGATCCCGCAACGAAATTAATCAGATGATGTGATGTTCATGGCCGGCTTAAAGTGGACTGTGCTGTTATAACGCTCCATAATAATAAATAGTATTTATACAGTTTTTACAAAGTTTCGGTTCAGTGTTGGTGATAAGTTTATTTTTGGACATGCGTACCTACTATTTGTGAGTTGAAGAAATTACACATAAACATTACAAATAAGACTTATCTTTGAAATAATAAGTAAACTTTTGTTAGAATACCCAACCGCACACTGACTTCAGAGCCTCTGACGCGAACGCGTAAGCGACGCCGTATTCCGCTTTGGTCGAGAACTCCGAGACACTTACTCGTTGTGGGCATTTGTTAGTGTGCGCTTTCAACAGCCAGCGACAAATTTCTGGTCGTGGGCCTTTGTTCGTGTGCACTTTTTTTTTTTTTTGGAAGTCACTATATTTATTTTTCGGACTTAAAGATGACCACATTACCTCCGAAATGGGGCTGCTGTGCTCTTGAACTCACTAATAAAAGCTCTATCCGATGTAAAGTATGCGAAAAGACGTTTCATCATGAGTGCCTTGGCTTAGAATCAACATGTGACATTGCATCGTGGTCCTGTTCTGATTGCACTATAAAACCATCTGAAGCGAAAAACATCGAAATCACACCTGTGCGGTTTAATTCCAACATAACTACGCGTACAAACAAGAGGCAAGCATTGCAATCCCCACCAACTCCAGCAACTATTCCCGTCACGGAAGAGGCTGTTCGTGCCATTGTTGAGAATGTGATGGAATCGAAAATGAATTCTCTTTTAGAAAAAATAACAACAACCATGAGTAACTTGCTGAACAAAGAGTTAACAGAAATACGTGAAGAAGTAACTGGCCTTAGGGCTTCCGTAGAATTCCTTAGCCATCAATATGACGACATGTTGAAGGAAAAAAAGCAGGGTGAAGAAAAAATAAAAGATCTGTTAGATAAAAACGAGAAGTTATCATCCACAATTAAAGACATGTCGAGTCGTTTAAACACCCTAGAACAGCACGCCCGTGCTAGTAATGTTGAGATTCAATGTGTCCCCGAAAAGAAAACTGAAAACCTTCACGTTATTGTAACTCAGCTGGGGAAAACCATAGGTTGCGAGATTAAAGAGGAAAACATCAGTCATTGTACTCGTGTGATGAAGCTCAACAACAGCACAAATCGTCCTAAATCAATTATTGTACAATTTGCCACTCCCAGACTACGAGACTCTTTCCTGGCAGCTTCTATAAATTTTAATAAAGCAAAGCCAGCCAGCGAAAAGCTTAACACCTCCCATCTCGGGCTTGAGGGTGTAAAGTCTGCGATCTTCGTGACAGAGCATCTGAGCCCGGCTAATAAGGCACTGCACATGGCTACACGCCTTAAAGCTAAAGAAAAAGGGTATCGTTATGTTTGGATCAGGGGAACACGTATTTATGTTAAAAAGACAGATGATTCCGATAGCAAGATTGTAAAAAATATGGATTCGCTACAGTCAATTGTATAATGTTAAATTGTTAAACCATAAGCTATTAAGTTATTTTAAGTTAAATTCACTACCTTCAACATATATTACCAAAACACTCGTGGATTACGATCTAAAACTCAAGAATTTTATTGTAATTTAGTTTGTTCACGCATTAGTATTAACAGAAACCTGGCTCAATAACTGTATTAATAGCAGTGAACTTTTTGATAAAAGGTACATAGTTTTCAGACGAGATAGAGAGATTTCGGGTTTTCATGCTAAAAAAGAGGGAGGAGGTGTTTTGATTGCTATATCGAGAAAGTACGCTGCTACCAGACAATGTTCTTGGGAGAGTGGGTGCGAAGACTTATGGGTCACTGTGAGTGTTGCGACAGGCTTTAAAATAGCTATTTGTGCTCTTTACTTGCCCCCACCTGTGCATTATTCAATTTTGGAGCACTTCTTGGATAGTTATAATGCTGTAGCAGAAAGAAATGATTATTGTACTATTCTTCTCGGTGACTTTAATATGAGCAATATAGACTGGAATCATATGATTAGCAACGACGTTACTCACACCCACCCTACTTTCTCAGGGACTAGTCCTAAAATTAATCAAGCCCTTCTTGATTTTATCCACATAAATAACCTCAAGCAATATAACAATGTATGCAATGTTAAAAATAGAATCCTGGACTTGGTACTTGTAGACCTTCTTGAATGTAAGGTGACTGAAAAGAGACTGCTCCGTGAAAAAAATAACTTAAGAAGAAGGTATGGTACGTACAAAAACCCTGTGGATAAGATATCCCTTCGTTGGTGTAGTAAGCGCTGTGACAGATTGGCAAGAGAATGTTACAACTCCTATATAAATAGCATTGAACAGAAAATAACAACGAATCCCAAGTTTTTCTGGTCCTACATTAAGTCTAAACGGGGTGTTGCTAATGCCTATCCAGCCTCAATGTCAAATGGCGGCAGCGAAACTGGTGATGGCAATGAGATGTGTAACATGTTCGGGACCTACTTTTCTTCAGTGTACAGTCCAGCTGCCCCTGCCTCCAACGTAGTTCAAACTTGGCCTTTTTTCAAAAGCCTTCTTTGCAACTCCGACAACTTTTCCTTGATCCAGATTCCAGAGGATAAAATAGCGAAGTACCTCAAAAGCTTAGACATATCTAAAGGTTCCGGCAGCGATGAAATTCCCCCTAACTTTATCGCAACTTGCGCTGACCAACTGGCAACCCCCCTATGTTTGATATATAACAAATCTCTCAGCACTGGTATTTTCCCTAAAAAATGGAAGCTGGCCAAAGTGGTACCGATTTATAAATCAGGTGCTGATGATTTGGTAAGTAACTATCGTCCAATATCCATCCTCCCGACATTTGCCAAGTTTTTTGAAGCAATAGTATGCCCTGACATACAAAACTATTTCAGGAAATATCTATCTGACCACCAGCATGGCTTTACTGCTGCAAGATCCACCTGCAGTAATCTAGTAGCTTTTGTTGAGGATATTGCAGCTTCGCTTGACTCGAACCAGCAGGTCGACGCTATATACACTGATTTCAGCAAGGCTTTCGACACAGTTGCTCATGAAGTGCTGATTCAAAAACTTGCTGCGTACGGTTTTGCTGGTCCTCTTCTTAAGTGGCTGCACTCTTACCTAACAGATAGATCCTTTTTTGTCGTGGCCAATGGCTATAAATCAGAAATCATGACCATAACCTCTGGTGTCTCGCAGGGTTCCCACCTGGGCCCTGTAATATTTATTATATTTGTAAATGACCTTCCTTACTGCTTCCTTGACTCCACGCCATTCCTATTCGCCGATGATTTGAAAATAGCCCGCGTTATAGATTCTTTCGCCGATTCAAAATTACTTCAGGATGACTTAAACAGACTTTTAGACTGGTGTAATGATAATAATATGCAACTTAATGTAGAGAAATGTTCCCAAATTACGTTTACTCGCAAGGCTAACTTCATTAACTTTAAGTACAGTATGAATGGTACGTGCCTTAGTGAAGTTGATGTGATCAGGGATCTGGGTATTCTTCTTGATAGTAAATTAACTTTTATTTCCCACATAGACAACATTTTTAGAAAAGCTTCAAGGATGCTCGCTTTTGTGTTACGTAATGCTAAATGTTTTCGCAAGCCTAGAACCAAGATCTATCTTTTTAACTGCCTCGTTCGTACTGTACTGGAGTACTGCGCGGTTGTTTGGCGTCCTCACTATGCAACACATAGTCTTAGGTTAGAGAGGATCCAGAAAAGATTATTATACCATCTTGCCTACTCTGCGAGATTAGACAAAAAAGTTCCGAGCTACGCAAAACGTCTTGAAAAATTTGGCATGACTTCACTGGTACAACGAAGAGATAATATAGATTTAATTTTTCTTTTTAAAGTTCTTCAGAATAAAATTGACTGTCCTCTGTTGTTACGTAAGTTTAGCTTTAACATACCTCACAATTATCCGCGTCACCCTATCAAACTTTTGCGTCCCCCATTCCGCAAAACTGTATCTGGGTCTAACTCCCCCATCCCCAGAATTTGCAGACTTCTTAATAATTGCGATGAATCTGTAGATATTTTTTCCACAACGCTTCAAAAATTCAAGAGCCAAGTCCATCAAAACTAACCACCATATTGCCTTTTTTTTTACCTTTGTCATCTTTGTATCTGCTGTGTTTCTTTCTATCCACTTTTATATCTACCCACTAGCTGTTGAGTGTTATTTCTGCACTATTATTGTATTTTTATTATAGATGTAATACCTTTGTTTTTGCATGCTGTGTCTATCGCATCATATTGTACACTATACTTGTATCACATTGCTTGTATTATTAGGATAAACAGTGTAACAATTGTAGATAGACCATTAAATAAATAAATAAAAATCAGAAAAGAACAGCGGAGGAGTAAGAAAAATTCATCGCGGATGCAGGCAAAGTCGTAAAAAGTACCCTACGTCCTTTCCCAGAGTTTAAGCTATTTTTATACCAAATTTCATCAAAATCGGTTGAGCCGTTTCATCGCGAAAGCGTAACAGAGTTACTTTCGCATTTATAATATTAAGAAGATAGAAGATTAAAGTATGGATCAGTATGGAAGTATGAATATGTACAGTCAACAACAAAAGTAAATGATCAAAATCAGAAATTCAATACTAGGTAATGAACGGAGTTCGCGTCAGAACTGTGTGGCATCGAAGTGATTCAAAAGTATGTGTGTAACAATCACATACTTTTAATAAATAAACTAGTAATAAATTATAAAAATTAGTGTTTGTAAATTAGAATTGAACTTCTGATTTTGATCATCTACTTTTGCTGTTGACCTACAAAGGAGAAACCCAAACTCCATAGAAACTTGGGCCTGGCGTTACAGGGCTGGAATTTGGCCAGAAATTAAGGCATTTAGGAAGGATTCACCAGCTCAATTTTCACGTCTCCCAACAATGGCCAAATTGGTAAAATCAGCCAATTTTTACCTACATTTTAGGTTATTTTTATCATTTGAGTTATAGGTTATGTTGGTTGAGTTGCTGTTGTTTTATTTTTATTTTGTGTACTAATTGAATATGTTGCTGTGCCCTACAGGGTCCACAATTGTGCCTAGCTCATAACGATAAAATGTAAACAACTTAAAACATTGTGGAATGCAATAAATGACGATGGATGAATGATGATGGTATGATATTGTGATAAACTAAGTACTTGGGTACCTATGAGAAAACCTCAAAAATATTATTTTCTCATAGGTACCTAAGTACTCAGCGCCTGCAGTTTATCACAATGAGGCTTTAGGTACTTACATACAAAAGGCTCAGGGGTGACTCCAGATTGATCTGATATTAATCTTAGTGAAAACTATATTTTAATAAATATAGTTTCTCTAAAGACAAGGCCCATTTACATCAAAACTGGCTTGTATTTGTTAATATTGCATCTACAAGAGGACTTGATAGATCTCAGATTACAGTAACATGAGATTGTAATAATAATTATAGTAAAATAAAATAAAAAAAACACTTTATTCTGATAAGTGGTTTTATTAATCATCCTTCCACAAAACATCCACTTTCAGTTTCATCAGCTCTATATTAATCGGGCAAAACAGAGTTCCAACAGTAGGTGTCCTTGTCGCAGAATATGTTTCTTGCTTAGTTGGCGATTCCCTTGATTCTAAATGAGGAATGTCTTGGTGATTATGTCATATTTGCTTGCACCCAACAAGAGTGACACATAACATTTGAAGCACCCACCTGAAAATAATTTCTCTAGAGTAAAGGATGCCTGTACACCATAGGTAAATAATTGTGTGATGAGCACTTGTGTTTGCCTTGTGTCTGGGTGTTGTTTATCTATATATGTATGTATTTAAAAAATGTATTTGTATATGTATATCAGCTGTCTGACACTCATAGTACAGGGTCTCTCTAGTTTGGGGTCAGATGGCCGTGTGTGAAATGTCCCCACATATTATTATATTATTTATTATTAATATAGATGTGTGATGTGATATTGCCCACTTTGAAAAGTAAAAGTCTGATCTAAATAAATCCTACAATTGAGAAATCCTGATGCAAAAGCTTGACTATTGTCACAATGTCATTCTAATTCTCATAAATGTTTTAACATACCAAATAACATTTTTAATGCCCTTGTTATTAAAACTAAACTAAATAATGTTACTAATAAACTGGGAATAAAACTAAGATACTAACCGTGCATGGTAGGATCCATTCTCTTATAACTTCATGTATTCTGCGTTCATGCACTTTACCAGTTCTAAGCTGATGCCAAAAAACTCTTCTCTGAAGAGAACATCCACAGTGAAGACACACTTGTTAATGTCCTATAGGTGTTTGCTCACTCTCTTCTATTCTATTTCCATCAAGAGATACAGCATTGGCATGATTCCATGAAGCTTGGCCGATATAGTTTTTATCCTGAAACAATCATGTATCATTATAGACTATTAAACAACGGAGTAGCACATTTGAGTAAACATAAGAGGCTTTATTACATTCCCACTGCAGGGACACAGGCCTCCTTTCTGGGAAAGATAATAAGCCTTAATTAACCAAGCAGGTTCAGTCTGGATTGGTGATGTCACATATCTATCTTAGAAAATGAATTTGTTGCACATACTGATATCTTTTATAAAATAAAACTATCAACAGACAACAAGCGATCAAACTATTCAGTTTGACTGTATTAAATAATTACATAGTACAAAATGTTATGATCAAGAATATTGGATATGTACCTACTTACCGTTTGAGGCGCCACCCATTCCTGAACAATTGAACAATCTTCGCCTTCCCATTGTATTGTCGGTCCGTTGCTATTCTGCAATTAATTCACAGGCAACGCACAGGCTCATGATGTTCACAAAAGAGCAAAATACTGATATGCGATTTCCAGAAAAGGTCAGCAGGAGTGGCAGAGTACAGTGCCAATGTTCAAGCGAGGGTCAGTCCGAAAGCAATCAATTTCGGATTCGAACAGAAGTCGAATTAAAAATCCCGAGAAATATGGAAAAAACATTAACTTCCTCAAAAATACATGAAGATATTATACGAAAAGCGAATGACAACAAAGTACTCTGTGACAATATTGATTGTTGACAGATATGACATATGACATTGACATTTGCAGTTTACTAGTGCAATCCGTGGTGCAATCGATTTTATCGATTATTCATTTTTTTATGATTTAGATGGTTATGTTATGACATTAAAAATCATTTATTGATTGTTTTATACTAGTTTTATTAATATTGAAATGGTTTTATACCTAATAAAAAAATACTAATACAATAGACTATTATTTTATAATTTGAAATAGTATCGATTTCCTTTAAATCGATCATATTCTTAGGGTACACTCTGTTGATTTAATGCCAGCGTTTGTGAAGTTAGTGATATATAATGAAATAAGAGTTTTAACTATTTACAAAAGTTGTTTGAAACTAAAAAATAGAAATCAACTTATTTTCTACAGTTGGCCATTGCTATTGAGGCTAAGATTTAAATAGGTTAATAAAGAAAAAAGAAGAGTTTTTTGGTACAAATCTGATTCGTGGAACGGTTAGGCCCAGAAACGGGTTTCTCCTTTGTATGGAACTCTCGGTGGGCGAGTCCGACTCGCACTTGTCCGGTTTTTAGGGTCCATAGCCAAATGGCAAAAAACGGAACCCTTATGGATTCGTCATATCTGTCTGTCTGTCCGTCCGTATGTCACAGCCACTTTTTTCCGAAACTATAAGAACTATACTGTTAAAACTTAGTAAGTAGATGTATTCTGTGAACCGCATTAAAATTTTCACACAAAAATAAAAAAAAAACAATAAATTTTAGGAGTTCCCCATACTTAGAACAGAAACTTATAATTTTTTTCATCAAACCCGTATACATGTGGGTTATCTATGGATAGGTCTTCAAAAATGATATTGAGATTTTTAATATAATTTTTTTCTAAACTGATAGTATGCGCGAGAGACACTTCCAAAGTGGTAAAATGTGTCCCCCCCCCCCCTGTAACGTCTAAAATAAGAGAATGATAAAACTAAAAAAAATATATGATGTACATTACTATGTAAACTTCCACCGAAAATTGGTTTGAACGAGATCTAGTAAGTAGTTTTTTTAATACGTCATAAATCATAAACCGCAATTTACCTACAACTCAAATATAAAAATAAAAAAACTTTTATATTATGTTACTTGCTGCTGCGGAACCCTTCATGGATGAGTCCGACTCGCACTTGTCCGGATTTTTTTTTAAAGATATTACTGAGCTCACGACTCCGTTGGCGCTGCCGCTGATAATGCCGATGATATTTTTTTAAATCGGTTAAGTAATTTTAGTGTCACTAATCCATTACAAACAATCAAATCTTTTCTCGTTGTAAAATTAGTTTAGAAGTCATTATCATCATCACGTCAGCCGTCCACACGCCCACTGCTGGACATAGGGCTCCCCCAAGGAGGGGTTCAGCCGTAATCGCCATGCTTGGTCGATGCATATTGGCGATCGCAGTAGGTGTTGTTATGGTACATCCTCTGGTCAATATCCCTCTGACTCCGTCTACGAACGCACCACTACATTTGCCTTTCCAATATATTTATTTACTTTGAAACATAGTGATGTCAATCGATGAACCAATATTGTCGATAAAACTAAATGGAAATAATTGTAATAAGGCACCAAAAATGTATTTATTTATTTATTTAATCGTTTAGGTTTTTCTTTTTTATAATTCGTGTAAATAAAGATTAATTGTTTTAATGTTTGTAATTGGCTGTAAGACCAGTCCATATTTTAAGATAAATTATCAAAGAGCTGTGGATTTTGTAAATCCATACTTATTTTAATATTATAAATGTGAAAGTAACTCTGTCTGTTCCGGTTTCACGATTAACCGGCTGAACCGATTTTGATGAAATTTGGTATGAATATAGCTAAAGACTTGGGGAAGGACATAGGCTACTTTTTAATCCACGACTTTGTCTGCATCCACGATAACCGACATTCACACGGACGAAGTCGCGGGCAAAAGCTAGTAATAAATAAATACATTTTAGACAGATTTGATCTGATTTTCAATTCCTATTCAATATCAGTGCGTTTAAAATATTGTTAACATCTTTGATTATATCGATCTATATTCTATATTCATACACAAATAAATGAAATTGAAGTGTCTGTTTGTAATGTCTAATTAACTGTTTTTTACTGAATGCACGAAATATTGATACGGTACTTACTTGTATATATTTTTTTTTAATTTTGTGTCTGTCTGTCTGTTATTTCCGGCAAAGGACAATGCCAGAAACTCTATAGACCTTTGCACCACTCAATAACAGTCATGTACAAGCATGCAATATGTAACATCTTACTGCTTATTTATTGTTAATAACTAAACATTAGTCTTAATGACAGCAGAACTTGCCGTTTCTGTTTAAATAAAAAAACTGTATTTGAATTCCTTTTAGCATTGATTTGTTATTCGCAAGTAATCATAATAATGTTAATGTTTATTTGCCAACGAAAAAGTTCTTTACATTTCCTTATAGTCTACAATATCAATTAGGTTCTCAAAAAAAAAACTATGTAATATTAGACACAAAGGAAGCATTTTGCTAATTAACTCCACACAACTCCACACTCGAGCCTGTCTCGTGGAAATAAGCCAAGAACGCAAGTTTGCAAGTTCGCAAGGCCTAAAGAAAAACAATTTATTATAATATGGTTCTTTAATCATGACAATTATTTTATTAAATTACATTTCCTGTAAATGGGTGGGGCAGGATCTGGCATTGTCATTTCTAAAATCGCTAATCAGATTTTGACAGGTCTTTCATTTACAGATAACTGATGTTATAAGGAGTAACATCGACTACTTATTTCCCTAATTCCTTATTCCCCTACGGCACACTCGTCACACGCCAATATTGCGTGTTCCCAGGCACTCCACTAACTACGCCAAGAATTGTGTACTGACTCGCATTGCTCGAATTTATAAGCTCGTTGGAGGTTAGACGAGGCTTTCAACAGCTCACAGTCGCCTGTAAAGCTCTTAGAGGACGCATCGACAGTCCCGAACTTCACGATCTTTTCTGTCGGCTGTTTGTTCCTGACAAGTACATCGGACATCTGTCGCCAGAGCTGAGTCCCCGGTGTGTCGCACTTTAAGAATGCTTAACGCTCTCCTGACCATCAATCCTGAATGTGATCTGTTTGCCGATGAATGGAGTGGAATTATGCGTGTGTGCCTGATGTTTTGTGAGAGAAGGTATGCTAGGGCGTCCTCCATTATATCTTAAGTATTATTATAATTTTTTCTTGTAAACCGTAACTGTGTTAATTAATGTAATTGGTGTTACCGTTTTAATTAACAATAAACAATAAACAAATAACTCAGAATTTTCTGAAGCTGATTTATTTAATTGTACTAAACGGGTGCGCCAAAGTTCACCTAAATTTTCAACTCCGATAATTGGAAATCCGAAAATGTTCTTCCTAACATTTTTCATCCTAACAATCACAATTCCTAACTACTCTGTCTCTAATGTTATAATTCCGAAGCATTCAACTTCATAATGTCAGTAGCAATAAACATCTATTATACCTACTTTTATTTGTTTTCCTATATTTTCTCAACATAACCACCTTTTACACTATTATTCAAAGTTATTTTTTTTTGTTTAGATTTCTTTTTATTCATAATAATCAGTATTATATACAATCATTTTGCGTAACTTTATTTTCACATAACATGTATAACGGTGTCCCCTTGTTTCGCAGACAGAAATTTCATAGAATTTCGTTTCCCAGAAAATGTTTCATATAAAATTTGGTTCTTGTAAATTTATTTCGACTATTATTGTTACAAAGACTATTTACTACAATGAAACATATTTCACAGAAACACAATTCAATGAATTTTTAATCACATTTTTTTGTTTAACAATCTTATCAAACAGTAGAATTATTTTTTAACGAATGTTGTTTGTTCAGTGTATTTTTCCATGGAATTTGTTTCAACGAAAATATATATAAACAGACAATAACTAAAATATTTTCGTAAAAAGTGAATATGTTGTGTTACAAAAGTTAATGACAGAAACGAATCGCTACAAAACCGACTCCACGTAGTCTTGTCTGCCCTAAACCTAGAGTGTAATTTAAATCTGCGTAGGCGTGGAGGGGCGAGGCGGCCCGCGAGCTGAGGAGCAGGTGGTTTTAACGCCCGCCGCCGCGGCTGAGGCTGGCCGGCGAAGTCGGCCAGTAAGCCGAATCTGACAGAAATCATGCCTGCTGCATGTTGCATGCTCGCTTGCATGTTGCATGCTTGCTTGCATGATGCATTATGCTGCATGCTTCCATGCCTGCTGCATGCTTGCCCGCTGCATGCTTGCTTGCACACATGCGCAGTAGGTTTCGCTAGAACTGAGAGAGAAGTAAGTATTCTGCGTATTGATTATTCTATGAAACGTAATTATAAGAAAAATTAAACGAAAGTCTATAAAACTATTAGCTATGAAACAACGTACAACCCATGTATAACATATAGGAATAATAGTAACATTGTACACGTAGTTAAATACATGTTTCCATATACACATTTCAATTAAATAGTTAAATATTAGCGGCTATAGCTTTCAAATAATCACTTTTATTGGTGTATTTTGCTTTAAAATTCAATATATATTTATTTCTATAAAAGAAACATTTACACTTGGTAAATATTTCTTTCTGAGTATGAGTGAAAATATTATGGTAATTATGTTTAGGGATAGAAGCGTTATGATAAAAATCAATAGGAGTTTAAATATATTTACAGTAATATTATTATTAATTGCAATTTTCGGATACGTGAGTGTTATGAACATCGCCGGTAGCACTACAAATAGTATGAATGAAAACTTTAGGATGAAAAATTTTAGGAAGAGTGATCATTCGGATTACAAATCCTTAGGAAGTACAATTTCGGGTAAAGAACTTTAGGTGAGCCAATATGGACCCGTACTAAACCGATATTCAAAAAACGCATAATTAATATAAACGGAGATAATTATATGACAAAAAACCAATCTTCTTCTTCTTTTTAATATCTTTTGTTATTTAACATTAATAGACTTTAATAATAAGTTCTTCAAAATTTTGATCGTAACCTGTAACTTTAATTTTATTTTGTATTGTATTGCAATGTTGTTTAATTTATGTAATTAAAATATCTGGCATTAGTTCGTTCGCAAGTTTTATATTATAAATACTTATACTAATATTATAAAGCTGAAGATTTTGTTTGTTTGGTTGAACGCGCTAATCTCAGGATCTACTGATTCGAATTTAATTTTTTTTTTGTGTTGGATAGTCCATTTACCGATGAAGGCTATAGGTCCATGCGAAGGGTCGAGTCGGTAGTAATATTATAAACGCGAAAGTAACTCTGTCTGTTACGCTTTCACGAACGACTGAACTGATTTCGATGGAATTTCATATGAAAGCAGCTTAAACCCTGGGGAAGGACATAGGCTACTTTTTAATCCGCGAGTTCGTCTGCATCCGCGATAACTGACCGTTACGTGGATGAAGTCGCGGGCTAAAGCTAGTGTAGTTATACAGGGAAACCTATAATTGGCCATATAAACTGTTATACGCTTACTTTGTAAAATAGTATGTATCGCTGTTGGTTACCTAAATAAATAAAATAAAATAAAATTTCCCAGTTTAGTTCACTGAGCTCAGTTCTTGATTAGTTTAGCAGGCGGTGGACGATTGGCTTTAACCTTAGCGCCGCCGCCTCTAGGCACACTGTACAAATGTACAAAAGCAAATAAAAAAATACGAGTGTGCTGTAGACTACATGACTGAAGTAAAACTTCTTTAGCTCAAACTCAAACTCAAAATCATTTATTTCAATTAAACCATTTACAGGTACTTTTGAATTGTCAGAGTCAGTCAGTCAGAAAGTTGAAGCTAGTTGCTCGTTCCAAACAGTAGGTTTCTATGGAGAAGAACGAGCAAGAAACTCCATGAACACTCTTTTAAAATCAGTTAAATTTTACAAATTTAGGTTACATCATTCATGTTGAACCTAAGGGTACAATGTGAGAACAATGTAACACGTCTTGCATGTTAAAAGAGGTCTAGAGAAAAATATAGTTATAATAACAATTCAAACCAAAATTTAAACTAACCGAGGCAGCTAAGAGATGACCAGTCCCAACCGACGGCGTCCGTTCACGAATATGACGCATGGATCGGCACCATTTAGCTCAACCATTTTGAAGGGAACCGAATGATCCAACACATGCGCCACCGGCAGCGAGACATTCAAGTGGGGAACCGATCACTTTTCCGAATTATTTTTGTCCGAATTTCATTTTGCCGAAAATTATTGACCGACGTCTTTTTTGCTATATGCATTATTTGACATTTTTTTTAATCATCGAAGTATCGTGTATCATAGGTATTATTTTACCGAACTATGTTTCTCCGATTTACAAAATAACTTTTTCCTATTGGCCGAAGCCTCTTTTGAACTATTTTCATTTGCCAAATGATTTATTTGCCATATTTTTACCCCGTCAAAACAACATTTTACGGAATATTTTTTAATCACAAATATAATTATAGCCGGTTACTTGGTAGTATTTTCAACATTAAATTAAAATAGTATCATAAAAAGTCAATATGTTACAAAATTTAGTGACAGAAACGAATCGCTGCAAAACCGACTTCACGCAGTCTTGTCTGCCCTACCGCTAGAGTGTAATTTAAAAACGCGTAGGCGCGGAGGGGTGGGGTGGCCCGCGAGCTGAGGAGCAGGCGGTTTGAAAGCTCGCCGCCGCGGCTGAGGCTGGCCGGTGGAGCCGGCCAGCAAGCCGAAGCTGCGGTGGTGAGCGTTAAAACCATCTGCGACGATGAGCTCGCGTGGGTCGCCCAGACCCCGTAGCGCCGGAGCCGTGACAGAAACAATGCTTGCTTCATGTTGCATGCCTGCTTGCATGTTTCATGCTTGTTTGTACGCTGCATGCTTGCTTGCATGCTGCATGCTTGTTTCCATGCTGCATACCTGCTTGCATGGTGCATGCCTGCTTGCATGCTGCATGCCTGCTTGCATGCTGCATGCCTGCTTGCATGCTGCATGCCTGTTTGCATACTTGAAGCAAGAATCTTTGTTTGCAAGCTTCTTACTGGGACCACCTGTTTTATTAAGTGCCATTACATTTTAATAATTAATGAAACAAAATAGTAGGAAACTGATCTGAAATTAGCTCTCTATAACACCAGTGTAATAAATACATTAGTTTTGAAAGCTCTTCAAATATTTAATTTCACTCAAATTGTCTTTAATTTTCATAAGTTTTTGATTTTTCGTTTCTTTAACGACGTATTTTTTTTTCTTGTTGGGCACCAGTTATCATTGACTCAATATCAAAAATATTTACTTCTAGGCGTTTGGTGTAAATTGGTAATTAAAACAGTGGTATAACGAATGTTCGAACAAATGTTATTTCGGCTAAGTGTAACTTCGGTGAAAAGTTTTTCGACCAAATAAAACGTCGAAACAACGAAAAAAATCGAATGGTCAACTGATACAGTGGCAGACGTGACTTCGATGAAGTAAAAAAATACGAAACGAGAAAAGTTGAAAAGTTTTAGGTGAAATGAAATTCGGTCAAATATTTTTCGACCTTATGATAGGTAACCATTCAAGTGAGCATGACTCTCCCAACCGCCAGGGCATATTCAAGTCAATGAGAGGTACCTATACCTCGTAAATGGTAGCTTTAAAGAACATAGTGCTCACATGTATGTGCTACGAAAAATTATATAATACGAACACATTGAGTTTATACAATGCACAGATATACACTTCTGGACACATCTATTGGCCCACCTTAGAGTTTAGGTTTCGATGGCCCCTACCGAAATATGATTGCTAGATTGAACAAAAACTGTTGATGCAGTTTTAAACCTGATACATTTTACCATCTTTTTCGATCGTATTATTTTAAATTTGAATTCAGAACACCATACGACATGGAGCTACGCCTAACAAGTCGGATATGCGCCTTGTTAAAGGCAATTGATTTTTGAATAAAAAACATGTTTTATCAAATAAGGTTTAATTTAATAACGCGTGTTGCCTCCATGGGCATCTACCACAGCTCTCATACGATTAGGCATAGAGTTTATCAACCGCTCTATGAAATTTTGAGGGATCATCTCCCATTCCTCTTCTATGGCAGTTTTCAACTCCTGCATCGTCTGGGCAACTGGCTGACGAGCCCTAACACGTCTTTTTAGCTCGTCCCACATGTGCTCAATGGGGTTCATGTCTGGGCTTCTGGCTGGCCAGTCCATAACTGTGATGTTCACATCCCGAAGATATTCCCTGACGATGCCGGCCGCATGGGCTCTTGCATTATCATGCATAAAAAGGAAATTTGGGCCCACATAGTCCGCGTAAGGTATCACGTGAGGTTCTAAGCACTCACGAATGTACCTTTCAGCATTTAATGTTGGCAGCCGTGGTCCTGTAACAACCTCAAGTTGAGTTTTGCCGCTCGCGGATATACCGCCCCAGACAGTCCATAAGCCACCGCCATAAGCAACCCTCTCTTCAAAGCAGCATTGTGCGAAACGCTCTCCCTTACGTCGGTAGACCTTCTTCCTTCCATCATTGCCATGTAACACAATTTTAGACTCATCAGAAAAGAGTACACGTCTCCAATCTTGCTGTGTCCAATTTAAATGACTGCGTGCGAAATGAAGGCGCGCTGTTCGGTGGGCTCGCGTTAGTTTGGGCCCATTAGCTGGCTTGTGTGGTACCATATCGCGTTCTTTTAACCTTCTCCGAACAATTCGAGCGCTCACAGATACTCCGTGGAAGTCGCGAAGTTGGTTTTGTATCTCAATGGAGGTAAGGTGACGATTTCTCAAGCTGGTCGTCACGATGAATCGATCCTGCCTTTCAGTTGTGACCCGAGATCGTGGCCTTCCTTGGCGACGAACAAAGCCGCCAGTCTCTAGGTACCTCCGATAAACGTTTCGGACCGCAGATCGACTTAAATTAAGTTGAGCACTCACGTTTCTTTGGCTGTGTCCGGCCTGAATAAGTGCCACAGCTTGGGCGGCGACTTCAGGTGAAGTATCCATAGATTATTGATAGAACCTCACCTTAATGTTAAGAATAAGTAATGTTTGTTGCGAAACCAAAGATATCAATCACTTTTTCAAGAATTAAATCCAAGTAAACCAATAAAACCAAGTTTTCTTAGTATTCGATTGTTTGATATCAACAAACAGGCTCCAAATTGTCTTTTGTTTCTTTAAATTCTGTGTTCGAAATTCAAAAAAAGACTATTGAATGAAATTGTGAATGTGCCAGGTTCAAAACTGCATAAAAACTTTTTGCTCGACCTAATATAAAATTTTAGCTAGGACCAAACGAAACTGAAAATACAAGGTGGGCCAATAGATGTGTCCAGAAGTGTATAAGGTGCTACAAAAATATCTGCCACGGCTGCAATGGGAGACAGTATTGTGTTTATAGATTACAATAGTAAAGATAAATTATTGATCATTTGTCATATTTTTTTTCATACAAAAAATTGTACGTATAAATTTGAATTGATTTACTCGCATAAAACCATCACGTAGACTTGCTGTTGCCGCACCGCACCGAATAGGTACAATTCAATCGTTTCGCAAAACGCCGGCGCCGTTCATACACTGTTGCCATTCTTATCATTTATCAAACGATGCCGCTGCGCATCGGCACTCGTCGGGACGTAGCGTCGTCAAAGAGCAGCCCCGCGCGCCCCCACCCTGACCCGCACTACCCCGTTCGTCGCAAGCGCCAGCCGACCGCCCGCTCGCCAGTCGCCCCCCGCCCGCTCGGAAGTTAGTTTTAATTAGCGGTTAGCGACGGGATAATCGCTCGCGCTTCCTTTAAAAATGCCTCCCAGACGACGGTATTCCAATCAAGAATATCTTGAAATGGTGTTGTGCTACCGCGAGTGTAACTCCATAACTGCGCATGCAGTAAACTTATACCAGCAGAGGTTTGGTGTGCGAGTGAGTCATCATACATATCATTAGAAGTGTGGAAGAACTAAAAAGGCGCATCAAACGCGCATTTAGGCAAGTAAAAAGTGAAACGAACACATTCAATAAAGTGAAGAGACATGTACGTAAGCGTGCCTACATTTGTGTGCAACGCGAAGGCGAAGGCAACGCCAAGTTACTGTAATTTATCGTTATTTGATACCTAAGTATTAATCTAAGCACCTACTGTTTAAAAATAATGAGAAAAAAAATGCGATTCTTACACTAACTTGTCAGTCCAAAGCCTGTTTTAAGTGTGATGGGAAGTTTATCATCTTATTTACCTACGTCAGTTTTTTTGGAAGAATGCGGTAGCTGGTAAGTAATTGCACTTTTAAAACACTTTTTTCCCTGCGTATTATTGTGTACCTAGTAGGTTAGATAGTGACGAACTAATCAGCTGATTTCAGTTTTCATTCACAGAACAGATAGAAAGAGATAGCAGTTGTTTTCATTGACGAAGCGACACATCGCGCGTAATTTGTGAAACACGTTATGCAGAGTAGAGTCAATGTTTATTAAACTACTTTATTTTCTCAAATTAAATTAACTATTCTGGGGTACGAAAGTTCTTCACTATTGTAATCTTTAAACACAATACTACCTCCCATTAAAGCCGTGGCAGATATTTTTATAGCACCTTATATATCTACATCTTCAGCAGCTCCAAAAATAGTTACAAATGCTAATCAATTAATCTATGAACACTTATGGCTGTGGAGCTAGACCAGCATCCAGCACAGCATTTTTATCAGTGATGTAATCACTCAATTTATAATATGCTCGGTTGCATAGTGTGCGTTTAATACAAGACTTAAATTTTGTCTCATTTAGTTGAACAATGTGGGGAGGTATTTTATTGTAACACTTTAAACAGTACCCCATGAAAGACGAATCTATTTTAGCCAGTCTGAAACCTGGTTGGACTAGTTGGTCCCTATTTCTAGTACCTATTATAATTATGTCTGTCACCTCTTTTATCAAAAAGATGCAGATTTTTTCTAGCGTACAAGATGTTTTCATAGATGTATTGACAAGGCACCGTCATTATGTTAATTTCCTTCAACAGTTCCTCGCGCATACGCAGATTGTAAATGGCTCTGATGGCTCTTTTCTGCAGAATAAAAATAGAATCGATGTCTGCAGCTCGGTCCCACAATAAAATACCGTAAGACATTATAAGTACTATGAAAGTAACTAAAATAGACCAGTCTCGCGGTATCCACATCAGTAAATTGCCGGATCTTTCTGACAGCATATGCTGCCGAACTTAGCCGTCCTGCGAGAGATGTTAAATGAGGACCCCATTGTAGCCTTGAGTCGAGCGTCATTCCCAGAAAAACGATTTTATCGACGAATTCCAGTTTCTCTTTATTCAATACTATGTCACACTCACTATTTTTGACATTTGGCAAATTGGGGGGAATTAGACAGGAAATGGAGGACTCAAAAAAATACAAATCTTCCATTTGAAGAAGAACAGTTAGCGTTAGCAGACGAGTTTTGGCATCATAATTCAAAAATAAGGAAGGGTGATTCGTCACAAATGCTTCCTAAATTTTGTCCTAAAAAAACAGTGCCAATGTCTAACGACTGTTTTCTGCGGTCAATTTAATGAAAACCAACACTCGTTTTATTCAGTTTTACCTACCCTACCCTCTTCATTTCACTCAAAAAAAGTATCTACGAACTTTTCAAAATTCAAATTCAAATTCAAATATTTATTGCTCAACACAGTACATAAATATACATTTCTTGGTGTTCATTGAATGCGCAGTCCACTGTGTTGCACCAATTTAGGCATGCAAAATTATAATTAAATTCACTGAGATGAGATTATCTAATATTATTCCATTTTATTAATTTAATATCATACCATATACCCTTTTCGGACGCAAATTTTACTAATTCAGATTCTACGTAATTTGGTCTACGCTTTTTTAAAAATCCTAGTTGGCAATGCTGCCGTCCGCTGACTAAAAGACCGTTAGGTGAATAAACCTGATTTTGAGCTACGGTCAAAAACGCGGGAAATTATTTCCCTAGAAATTGGTTACACACACTGCTATGTTAAATAGACCAAAATACTTGATAGCTGTTAAGCTTTCATTCTATGGGTTTTAATGAGTGCTAAGTAAAATAATATTGTTTTAAATTAAGATTTTGTGTTTTTGTCATGTTTATCTATTTCATGATGGGACCTCTTACAATACTAAAAAACGGCTGGCTGACATACAGCCGTCTTATAGAATTCAGTGAACTGCACCAGTGAAAAAACGTTATTAGACTTTAACTGTCTATGTTATTGTTTAGAGATACTAATATTATACAGATTTATGATCTAAAATACAGTTTCTGAATATAATGTGCACAAAAACTGTCTTTTAGTTTAGGAATTACTGGCTAACCCGTATTGCTTGAAAGTCAAATGGACCACTATGTGTTAAATTTTTTATATAATGGGATAGCTTCTTGTGGTTTTAAATACTTATTTGTACATGTAAAATGGCAGTTAAATAATTTAAATAAAACATAAAATAATTTGTGTTCTTTTAAGTATGTATGTATAATCAAATAAGGAAATTGAAATAATTATTGAAAATAAAAAGTGCTCACAATCCTTTGTGGTACATAAAAACAGAAAACAACTCAAAAATAATAACTAATTAAAAATTATAAATAAATGCATTGTATTGTGATTTGTGGTGCCTGTGACAGCTAACAAAAGAAATATCATATTGTTTTATGGCATATCTACTGAGGCGACACAATAGTGACCACTGGAGCTATATATTATTTATCATAATATAATAATACACATTTGTAACCGGTCACAAGCATCTTCATACAGTACAGCTACGTATAAACCAATAAAAATCGTATTATAAAAGCAAAGTTAAATTACTTCATTCAAAAAGTTTTTTTTTGTGATTAAATTATATTTTTATTATTATTAAACTAGGAGTAACTTATTCACTAATGAGGTCAATAATTACTTAATGTTATTGTGTTACCTAAATATTATACATTTAGCTACATACTTAAGAACCAAATTAACATTATAAATCTATTTGTCGCGTAGGTATTTTAAAAGATGACTGGAGACTTGCAGCCTACATGAGACGCACTGGTCATTTTTTAACTGATAATTTAAAAAAAAGCTTTTTACAAAAAAGACAACCGCCTTCAAAAAGTGAAAAATAACTTTAGCACAGAACACACATTGACTTTAGTTTCGGAAGTCGGTGGCAATACAAATCAACAAACAGAACAAAGCCACTGAATTTCGTTCTTTTTCTTTTTATTTTCCGCTTTTTAGTACCTCCTTCTCATTCAAATTTATTAAGAAGAGATTGAAAGTTAACTACTACAAAGATTGATGAAACTAAAACGTCGTCTATGTAAAATTTTTGGGTATTTGTTGATTTTTCAAAAAGTGCTGAATCAATTTCGATAAAATTTATATGGGACCACCCCTGAAGCATACCCTATCTATATAAAAAAGAATTTTCTCTCTCTCTTCTTTTGTTTATGTTTGCCTGAGAAATCGCGTAACAAATCGCGCACATACTTAATGTTAATTTAAGACTTATAGGTACGGTTTTCTCATGGATGCCATGGTCAGAACTGGACCAAATTAAAATGAGACCACACGGGAAGCACTAGCTTCCAAATAAAAAAAGAATCATCAAAATCGGTTCACCCAGTCCCGAGAAATCAGGTGACAACCATAAAAAAAAAAAAAAAAATACAGACGAATTGATAACCTCCTCCTTTTTTGAAGTCGGTTGAAAAGAATAGGGTGGTAAAATCGAAACAACTACTGAAGCGATACGCAAAGGGAGGTCACAGAAATTTTGTTTACGGATGAGAAAATCTTTACAATTGAGCAACATTTTAACAAACAAAATGACCGTATTTATGCTCAAAGATCTAAGGAAGCTTCCCAATTAGTCGACAGAGTGCAACGTGGGCATTATCCGACTTTTGTGATGGTTTGGTGGAGTTTTAGCTATGAAGGAGTGACTGAGCCATATTTTTGTGAAAAAGGTATCAAAACATCGGCACAAATGTATCAAAATACCATTCTTGAGAAGGTAGTTAAAAGCCCCTTAACAACACCATGTTCAATAACCAAGTATGGTCCTTCCAACAAGACTCGGCTCCGGGTCATAAAGCTCGGTCCACGCAGTCTTGGTTGGAAGAGAACGTTTCGGACTTCATCAGAGCTGAGAGCAGGACGGGGCAGTCACATATATTTAGCTTGGACCAAAAGATGATGGCTCCCAAAACTTTAGGTTTTGTTTGTAAGTAAATCATCTCAACAGATGTCGCTACAAAACCAATTTCATTATTACCGTGATTATTATATATTTTATGACATAAAATATAAAACCAAAATATCTTTTAAGTTTCCAATTAAAGTTGAGCTTATTTTAATATTTTTAAACATTAAAATAAATAAGATGATATCTTCGTACTGATCTTTTTTTGACTGGTACTATCTGTTACAAATTTCAAAATGGTTGCTGTATCACTGCGTATACGCATGCTTGTATCATCTTTTCCATTTTTAGTTTGTATTTCGGTTGTGAAATCTTCCAGAAAGTATCTACGACAAGTGATAATAAGCCAGTTCCGCTTAAAATGGTTTCGTTACCGTTGATAAGCGGTTGCACCAAATAATAATGCTCTATTTCTATACATCCAGTACCCACCTATACATCTATAGCTATCTACAGACGCTGGATTAGTTCGGGAACAAATTGTAGACAGCGCCACTGCGCTTGTTGGCATAAATATATCGTAACCCCGCGTTTACACCAAGGTATAATATTAGCTTAACTACACACATGAGGTAAAGGTCCTGTGCGTCCATAATATCCATTGTCAATAAATTCCTACACACATGAGGTAAAGGTCCTGTGCGTCCATAATATCCATTGTCAATAAATTCAACAATCAAACGATGCCGCTGCGCATCGGCACTCGTCGGGACGTAGCGTCGTCAAAGAGCAGCCCCGCGCGCCCCCACCCTGACCCGCACTACCCCGTTCGTCGCAAGCGCCAGCCGACCGCCCGCTCGCCAGTCGCCCCCCGCCCGCTCGGAAGTTAGTTTTAATTAGCGGTTAGCGACGGGATAATCGCTCGCGCTTCCTTTAAAAATGCCTCCCAGACGACGGTATTCCAATCAAGAATATCTTGAAATGGTGTTGTGCTACCGCGAGTGTAACTCCATAACTGCGCATGCAGTAAACTTTTACCAGCAGAGGTTTGGTGTGCGAGTGAGTCATCATACATATCATTAGAAGTGTGGAAGAACTAAAAAGGCGCATCAAACGCGCATTTAGGCAAGTAAAAAGTGAAACGAACACATTCAATAAAGTGAAGAGACATGTACGTAAGCGTGCCTACATTTGTGTGCAACGCGAAGGCGAAGGCAACGCCAAGTTACTGTAATTTATCGTTATTTGATACCTAAGTATTAATCTAAGCACCTACTGTTTAAAAATAATGAGAAAAAAAATGCGATTCTTACACTAACTTGTCAGTCCAAAGCCTGTTTTAAGTGTGATGGGAAGTTTATCATCTTATTTACCTACGTCAGTTTTTTTGGAAGAATGCGGTAGCTGGTAAGTAATTGCACTTTTAAAACACTTTTTTCCCTGCGTATTATTGTGTACCTAGTAGGTTAGATAGTGACGAACTAATCAGCTGATTTCAGTTTTCATTCACAGAACAGATAGAAAGAGATAGCAGTTGTTTTCATTGACGAAGCGACACATCGCGCGTAATTTGTGAAACACGTTATGCAGAGTAGAGTCAATGTTTATTAAACTACTTTATTTTCTCAAATTAAATTAACTATTCTGGGGTACGAAAGTTCTTCACTATTGTAATCTTTAAACACAATACTACCTCCCATTAAAGCCGTGGCAGATATTTTTATAGCACCTTATATATCTACATCTTCAGCAGCTCCAAAAATAGTTACAAATGCTAATCAATTAATCTATGAACACTTATGGCTGTGGAGCTAGACCAGCATCCAGCACAGCATTTTTATCAGTGATGTAATCACTCAATTTATAATATGCTCGGTTGCATAGTGTGCGTTTAATACAAGACTTAAATTTTGTCTCATTTAGTTGAACAATGTGGGGAGGTATTTTATTGTAACACTTTAAACAGTACCCCATGAAAGACGAATCTATTTTAGCCAGTCTGAAACCTGGTTGGACTAGTTGGTCCCTATTTCTAGTACCTATTATAATTATGTCTGTCACCTCTTTTATCAAAAAGATGCAGATTTTTTCTAGCGTACAAGATGTTTTCATAGATGTATTGACAAGGCACCGTCATTATGTTAATTTCCTTCAACAGTTCCTCGCGCATACGCAGATTGTAAATGGCTCTGATGGCTCTTTTCTGCAGAATAAAAATAGAATCGATGTCTGCAGCTCGGTCCCACAATAAAATACCGTAAGACATTATAAGTACTATGAAAGTAACTAAAATAGACCAGTCTCGCGGTATCCACATCAGTAAATTGCCGGATCTTTCTGACAGCATATGCTGCCGAACTTAGCCGTCCTGCGAGAGATGTTAAATGAGGACCCCATTGTAGCCTTGAGTCGAGCGTCATTCCCAGAAAAACGATTTTATCGACGAATTCCAGTTTCTCTTTATTCAATACTATGTCACACTCACTATTTTTGACATTTGGCAAATTGGGGGGAATTAGACAGGAAATGGAGGACTCAAAAAAATACAAATCTTCCATTTGAAGAAGAACAGTTAGCGTTAGCAGACGAGTTTTGGCATCATAATTCAAAAATAAGGAAGGGTGATTCGTCACAAATGCTTCCTAAATTTTGTCCTAAAAAAACAGTGCCAATGTCTAACGACTGTTTTCTGCGGTCAATTTAATGAAAACCAACACTCGTTTTATTCAGTTTTACCTACCCTACCCTCTTCATTTCACTCAAAAAAAGTATCTACGAACTTTTCAAAATTCAAATTCAAATTCAAATATTTATTGCTCAACACAGTACATAAATATACATTTCTTGGTGTTCATTGAATGCGCAGTCCACTGTGTTGCACCAATTTAGGCATGCAAAATTATAATTAAATTCACTGAGATGAGATTATCTAATATTATTCCATTTTATTAATTTAATATCATACCATATACCCTTTTCGGACGCAAATTTTACTAATTCAGATTCTACGTAATTTGGTCTACGCTTTTTTAAAAATCCTAGTTGGCAATGCTGCCGTCCGCTGACTAAAAGACCGTTAGGTGAATAAACCTGATTTTGAGCTACGGTCAAAAACGCGGGAAATTATTTCCCTAGAAATTGGTTACACACACTGCTATGTTAAATAGACCAAAATACTTGATAGCTGTTAAGCTTTCATTCTATGGGTTTTAATGAGTGCTAAGTAAAATAATATTGTTTTAAATTAAGATTTTGTGTTTTTGTCATGTTTATCTATTTCATGATGGGACCTCTTACAATACTAAAAAACGGCTGGCTGACATACAGCCGTCTTATAGAATTCAGTGAACTGCACCAGTGAAAAAACGTTATTAGACTTTAACTGTCTATGTTATTGTTTAGAGATACTAATATTATACAGATTTATGATCTAAAATACAGTTTCTGAATATAATGTGCACAAAAACTGTCTTTTAGTTTAGGAATTACTGGCTAACCCGTATTGCTTGAAAGTCAAATGGACCACTATGTGTTAAATTTTTTATATAATGGGATAGCTTCTTGTGGTTTTAAATACTTATTTGTACATGTAAAATGGCAGTTAAATAATTTAAATAAAACATAAAATAATTTGTGTTCTTTTAAGTATGTATGTATAATCAAATAAGGAAATTGAAATAATTATTGAAAATAAAAAGTGCTCACAATCCTTTGTGGTACATAAAAACAGAAAACAACTCAAAAATAATAACTAATTAAAAATTATAAATAAATGCATTGTATTGTGATTTGTGGTGCCTGTGACAGCTAACAAAAGAAATATCATATTGTTTTATGGCATATCTACTGAGGCGACACAATAGTGACCACTGGAGCTATATATTATTTATCATAATATAATAATACACATTTGTAACCGGTCACAAGCATCTTCATACAGTACAGCTACGTATAAACCAATAAAAATCGTATTATAAAAGCAAAGTTAAATTACTTCATTCAAAAAGTTTTTTTTTGTGATTAAATTATATTTTTATTATTATTAAACTAGGAGTAACTTATTCACTAATGAGGTCAATAATTACTTAATGTTATTGTGTTACCTAAATATTATACATTTAGCTACATACTTAAGAACCAAATTAACATTATAAATCTATTTGTCGCGTAGGTATTTTAAAAGATGACTGGAGACTTGCAGCCTACATGAGACGCACTGGTCATTTTTTAACTGATAATTTAAAAAAAAGCTTTTTACAAAAAAGACAACCGCCTTCAAAAAGTGAAAAATAACTTTAGCACAGAACACACATTGACTTTAGTTTCGGAAGTCGGTGGCAATACAAATCAACAAACAGAACAAAGCCACTGAATTTCGTTCTTTTTCTTTTTATTTTCCGCTTTTTAGTACCTCCTTCTCATTCAAATTTATTAAGAAGAGATTGAAAGTTAACTACTACAAAGATTGATGAAACTAAAACGTCGTCTATGTAAAATTTTTGGGTATTTGTTGATTTTTCAAAAAGTGTTGAATCAATTTCGATAAAATTTATATGGGACCACCCCTGAAGCATACCCTATCTATATAAAAAAGAATTTTCTCTCTCTCTTCTTTTGTTTATGTTTGCCTGAGAAATCGCGTAACAAATCGCGCACATACTTAATGTTAATTTAAGACTTATAGGTACGGTTTTCTCATGGATGCCATGGTCAGAACTGGACCAAATTAAAATGAGACCACACGGGAAGCACTAGCTTCCAAATAAAAAAAGAATCATCAAAATCGGTTCACCCAGTCCCGAGAAATCAGGTGACAAACATAAAAAAAAAAAAAAAAATACAGACGAATTGATAACCTCCTCCTTTTTTGAAGTCGGTTGAAAAGAATAGGGTGGTAAAATCGAAACAACTACTGAAGCGATACGCAAAGGGAGGTCACAGAAATTTTGTTTACGGATGAGAAAATCTTTACAATTGAGCAACATTTTAACAAACAAAATGACCGTATTTATGCTCAAAGATCTAAGGAAGCTTCCCAATTAGTCGACAGAGTGCAACGTGGGCATTATCCGACTTTTGTGATGGTTTGGTGGAGTTTTAGCTATGAAGGAGTGACTGAGCCATATTTTTGTGAAAAAGGTATCAAAACATCGGCACAAATGTATCAAAATACCATTCTTGAGAAGGTAGTTAAAAGCCCCTTAACAACACCATGTTCAATAACCAAGTATGGTCCTTCCAACAAGACTCGGCTCCGGGTCATAAAGCTCGGTCCACGCAGTCTTGGTTGGAAGAGAACGTTTCGGACTTCATCAGAGCTGAGAGCAGGACGGGGCAGTCACATATATTTAGCTTGGACCAAAAGATGATGGCTCCCAAAACTTTAGGTTTTGTTTGTAAGTAAATCATCTCAACAGATGTCGCTACAAAACCAATTTCATTATTACCGTGATTATTATATATTTTATGACATAAAATATAAAACCAAAATATCTTTTAAGTTTCCAATTAAAGTTGAGCTTATTTTAATATTTTTAAACATTAAAATAAATAAGATGATATCTTCGTACTGATCTTTTTTTGACTGGTACTATCTGTTACAAATTTCAAAATGGTTGCTGTATCACTGCGTATACGCATGCTTGTATCATCTTTTCCATTTTTAGTTTGTATTTCGGTTGTGAAATCTTCCAGAAAGTATCTACGACAAGTGATAATAAGCCAGTTCCGCTTAAAATGGTTTCGTTACCGTTGATAAGCGGTTGCACCAAATAATAATGCTCTATTTCTATACATCCAGTACCCACCTATACATCTATAGCTATCTACAGACGCTGGATTAGTTCGGGAACAAATTGTAGACAGCGCCACTGCGCTTGTTGGCATAAATATATCGTAACCCCGCGTTTACACCAAGGTATAATATTAGCTTAACTACACACATGAGGTAAAGGTCCTGTGCGTCCATAATATCCATTGTCAATAAATTCCTACACACATGAGGTAAAGGTCCTGTGCGTCCATAATATCCATTGTCAATAAATTCAACAATCAAACGATGCCGCTGCGCATCGGCACTCGTCGGGACGTAGCGTCGTCAAAGAGCAGCCCCGCGCGCCCCCACCCTGACCCGCACTACCCCGTTCGTCGCAAGCGCCAGCCGACCGCCCGCTCGCCAGTCGCCCCCCGCCCGCTCGGAAGTTAGTTTTAATTAGCGGTTAGCGACGGGATAATCGCTCGCGCTTCCTTTAAAAATGCCTCCCAGACGACGGTATTCCAATCAAGAATATCTTGAAATGGTGTTGTGCTACCGCGAGTGTAACTCCATAACTGCGCATGCAGTAAACTTTTACCAGCAGAGGTTTGGTGTGCGAGTGAGTCATCATACATATCATTAGAAGTGTGGAAGAACTAAAAAGGCGCATCAAACGCGCATTTAGGCAAGTAAAAAGTGAAACGAACACATTCAATAAAGTGAAGAGACATGTACGTAAGCGTGCCTACATTTGTGTGCAACGCGAAGGCGAAGGCAACGCCAAGTTACTGTAATTTATCGTTATTTGATACCTAAGTATTAATCTAAGCACCTACTGTTTAAAAATAATGAGAAAAAAAATGCGATTCTTACACTAACTTGTCAGTCCAAAGCCTGTTTTAAGTGTGATGGGAAGTTTATCATCTTATTTACCTACGTCAGTTTTTTTGGAAGAATGCGGTAGCTGGTAAGTAATTGCACTTTTAAAACACTTTTTTCCCTGCGTATTATTGTGTACCTAGTAGGTTAGATAGTGACGAACTAATCAGCTGATTTCAGTTTTCATTCACAGAACAGATAGAAAGAGATAGCAGTTGTTTTCATTGACGAAGCGACACATCGCGCGTAATTTGTGAAACACGTTATGCAGAGTAGAGTCAATGTTTATTAAACTACTTTATTTTCTCAAATTAAATTAACTATTCTGGGGTACGAAAGTTCTTCACTATTGTAATCTTTAAACACAATACTACCTCCCATTAAAGCCGTGGCAGATATTTTTATAGCACCTTATATATCTACATCTTCAGCAGCTCCAAAAATAGTTACAAATGCTAATCAATTAATCTATGAACACTTATGGCTGTGGAGCTAGACCAGCATCCAGCACAGCATTTTTATCAGTGATGTAATCACTCAATTTATAATATGCTCGGTTGCATAGTGTGCGTTTAATACAAGACTTAAATTTTGTCTCATTTAGTTGAACAATGTGGGGAGGTATTTTATTGTAACACTTTAAACAGTACCCCATGAAAGACGAATCTATTTTAGCCAGTCTGAAACCTGGTTGGACTAGTTGGTCCCTATTTCTAGTACCTATTATAATTATGTCTGTCACCTCTTTTATCAAAAAGATGCAGATTTTTTCTAGCGTACAAGATGTTTTCATAGATGTATTGACAAGGCACCGTCATTATGTTAATTTCCTTCAACAGTTCCTCGCGCATACGCAGATTGTAAATGGCTCTGATGGCTCTTTTCTGCAGAATAAAAATAGAATCGATGTCTGCAGCTCGGTCCCACAATAAAATACCGTAAGACATTATACTATGAAAGTAACTAAAATAGACCAGTCTCGCGGTATCCACATCAGTAAATTGCCGGATCTTTCTGACAGCATATGCTGCCGAACTTAGCCGTCCTGCGAGAGATGTTAAATGAGGACCCCATTGTAGCCTTGAGTCGAGCGTCATTCCCAGAAAAACGATTTTATCGACGAATTCCAGTTTCTCTTTATTCAATACTATGTCACACTCACTATTTTTGACATTTGGCAAATTGGGGGGAATTAGACAGGAAATGGAGGACTCAAAAAAATATAAATCTTCCATTTGAAGAAGAACAGTTAGCGTTAGCAGACGAGTTTTGGCATCATAATTCAAAAATAAGGAAGGGTGATTCGTCACAAATGCTTCCTAAATTTTGTCCTAAAAAAACAGTGCCAATGTCTAACGACTGTTTTCTGCGATCAATTTAATGAAAACCAACACTCGTTTTATTCAGTTTTACCTACCCTACCCTCTTCATTTCACTCAAAAAAAGTATCTACGAACTTTTCAAAATTCAAATTCAAATTCAAATATTTATTGCTCAACACAGTACATAAATATACATTTCTTGGTGTTCATTGAATGCGCAGTCCACTGTGTTGCACCAATTTAGGCATGCAAAATTATAATTAAATTCACTGAGATGAGATTATCTAATATTATTCCATTTTATTAATTTAATATCATACCATATACCCTTTTCGGACGCAAATTTTACTAATTCAGATTCTACGTAATTTGGTCTACGCTTTTTTAAAAATCCTAGTTGGCAATGCTGCCGTCCGCTGACTAAAAGACCGTTAGGTGAATAAACCTGATTTTGAGCTACGGTCAAAAACGCGGGAAATTATTTCCCTAGAAATTGGTTACACACACTGCTATGTTAAATAGACCAAAATACTTGATAGCTGTTAAGCTTTCATTCTATGGGTTTTAATGAGTGCTAAGTAAAATAATATTGTTTTAAATTAAGATTTTGTGTTTTTGTCATGTTTATCTATTTCATGATGGGACCTCTTACAATACTAAAAAACGGCTGGCTGACATACAGCCGTCTTATAGAATTCAGTGAACTGCACCAGTGAAAAAACGTTATTAGACTTTAACTGTCTATGTTATTGTTTAGAGATACTAATATTATACAGATTTATGATCTAAAATACAGTTTCTGAATATAATGTGCACAAAAACTGTCTTTTAGTTTAGGAATTACTGGCTAACCCGTATTGCTTGAAAGTCAAATGGACCACTATGTGTTAAATTTTTTATATAATGGGATAGCTTCTTGTGGTTTTAAATACTTATTTGTACATGTAAAATGGCAGTTAAATAATTTAAATAAAACATAAAATAATTTGTGTTCTTTTAAGTATGTATGTATAATCAAATAAGGAAATTGAAATAATTATTGAAAATAAAAAGTGCTCACAATCCTTTGTGGTACATAAAAACAGAAAACAACTCAAAAATAATAACTAATTAAAAATTATAAATAAATGCATTGTATTGTGATTTGTGGTGCCTGTGACAGCTAACAAAAGAAATATCATATTGTTTTATGGCATATCTACTGAGGCGACACAATAGTGACCACTGGAGCTATATATTATTTATCATAATATAATAATACACATTTGTAACCGGTCACAAGCATCTTCATACAGTACAGCTACGTATAAACCAATAAAAATCGTATTATAAAAGCAAAGTTAAATTACTTCATCCAAAAAGTTTTTTTTTGTGATTATATTATATTTTGATTATTATTAAACTAGGAGTAACTTCTTCACTAATGAGGTCAATAATTACTTAATGTTATTGTGTTACCTAAATATTATACATTTTGCTACATACTTAAGAACCAAATTAACATTATAAATCTATTTGTCGCGTAGGTATTTTAAAAGATGACTGGAGACTTGCAGCCTACATGAGACGCACTGGTCATTTTTTAACTGATAATTTAAAAAAAAGCTTTTTACAAAAAAGACAACCGCCTTCAAAAAGTGAAAAATAATTTTAGCACAGAACACACATTGACTTTAGTTTCGAAATTCAGTGGCTTTGTTCTGTTTGTTGATTTGTATTGCCACCGACTTCCGAAACTAAAGTCAATGTGTGTTCTGTGCTAAAGTTATTTTTCACTTTTTGAAGGCGGTTGTCTTTTTTGTAAAAAGCTTTTTATTTTCCGCTTTTTAGTACCTCCTTCTCATTCAAATCTATTAAGAAGAGATTGAAAGTTAACTACTACAAAGATTGATGAAACTAAAACGTCGTCTATGTAAAATTTTTGGGTATTTGTTGATTTTTCAAAAAGTGCTGAATCAATTTCGATAAAATTTATATGGGACCACCCCTGAAGCGTACCGTATCTATAAAAAAAATAATTTTCAAAATCGGTTTACGTTTGCCTGAGAAATCGCGCAACAAATCGCGCACATACTTAATGCAAATTTAAGACTTATACGGTTTTCTCATGGATGCCATGGTCAGAACTGGACCAAATTAAAATGGGACCACACGGGAAGCACTGGCTTCCAAATAAAAAAAGAATCATTAAAATCGGATCACCCAGTCCCGAGAAATCAAGTAACAAACATAAAAAAAAAAAAAAAAAAAAAAAAAAAAAAAAAAAAAAAAAATACAGACGAATTGATAACCTCCTCCTTTTTTGAAGTCGGTTGAAAAGAATAGGGTGGTAAAATCGAAACAACTACTGAAGCGATACGCAAAGGGAGGTCACAGAAATTTTGTTTACGGATGAGAAAATCTTTACAATTGAGCAACATTTTAACAAACAAAATGACCGTATTTATGCTCAAAGATCTAAGGAAGCTTCCCAATTAGTCGACAGAGTGCAACGTGGGCATTATCCGACTTCAGTGATGGTTTGGTGGGGTGTTAGCTATGAAGGAGTGACTGAGCCATATTTTTGTGAAAAAGGTATCAAAACATCGGCACAAATGTATCAAAATACCATTCTTGAGAAGGTAGTTAAAAGCCCCTTAACAACACCATGTTCAATAACCAAGTATGGTCCTTCCAACAAGACTCGGCGCCGGGTCATAAAGCTCGGTCCACGCAGTCTTGGTTGGAAGAGAACGTTTCGGACTTCATCAGAGCTGAGAGTGACAGCTGTCAATGCTGATGTAAACATAGTCCGTGTATTATAAATCTTAAAAAAATAAAAAACCTGTTATTAATCTAACTAATAAAGTTATCAAATTGTGTGTGTAGTGAACATAAACACCAGTGAATGCTCGCAGAGTGCTACATCGAGCCCAAGAGAAATAAACTGAAAAACAAAACAATCACAATATTGTTTATAAAAACTGTTATCAGTGTTAGTGAGCGTATTTTACCGATGGAAAAATCGAAAACAAATTATAAATTAGCATAACTATACTTAATAAGTTAAAATCAGTGCATACTTTTTGATATACTTATACACAAAAATAACAAAATGAATCGGTTGTAATTTCAAATCTTATTCAAAGTATCAAACCAAAGACAATATCGTAATTTTGCTACTAGTGAGGGACAAACAAATGTTACTAAAGAACGAATGATTTCATAGACTGACCACAGACACTATAAAGAATCATTGAGACAATGAAACCAGTGTTGCAAGCCATCAGGTAAATTAAAATTGATGTAAGAGATTTCGTTCAGAAACTTAACTCTTGAGCATACTTGTGACTTGGACACTAGCCTTTTGAGACTGCGACTTATTACACGTAGCAAATAAATATTTGACTAAAAGTAAAAATGGATAATGTTACCATGCGCAAACAGAGAAGAAGACATTCTGACTGCGACATTTTGAATGACACTATTTTTAACTCTACACTTCTGGAAATTTCAACGCAAAGCGAAAATGCGACACCTATTGTCGATAATTCCATCATTATAGACCTGGAAAAGCAGTTAACCAATACCAACTCGGAACTTGTTGCTGCACACATTGAAATTGAAAATTTAAATATAGAGATTAATACATTGAAACAAAGACTAGAAGATAAAGAAAAAGCTATAGGCCTATTAAAAAAGATTAACACCCCTAGCACACTGTGTCACACACCCGTGCGAACGCAAACTCGCACACCATTAAGAAGGAAACTTATCACTAGGCAAATAACAACACCCAGAGTCTCTCCTCTTCATTCAGCTAGAGTAACATGCAGAGAAGTTTACAAACACTCTAAAATTAAATCTCAAGGCAATAACAATACAGAAAAACCTGAACCCTGTGCACCTGTATACGACGATGAAGGCAACTCTACCTGTTGCAAAATTGACCTAGCTAAAATAATAACCACTACAAAAATTATGACACCAATGCCAAAAAAAGAAAAGATCAAGAAAAATATAGTTGTATTGGCCGACCAGCAAGGACGCTACATCAGAAATATACTTCAAGATCTTGTCGGACCCAAGTACAAAGTTACTTGTTACTCAAAACCGGGTGCCATGCTGATGGATGTGTTAAATGGTCATGACCAAATGACAAAAAGTTTAACAAAAAATGACCATATTGTAGTATTAGCGGGTATTAATGACCATGCATATAGTTTGACTCGTAATTTAAAAACCTGGCTAGAAAAAGTCAGAAATACAAATGTAATCGTTTCGGAAATACCCTCAAAAAATTATTTGAATTTACGCCAGCTAAATAATGGTTTTAAAACTATATGTTGTCAATTTTCAAATTCAATATACATAGATATGAATTACAGTCGAGAAATAAATTCAAAAAGAAAAACTGTATTAAACTCTCTCGCAATATTTTGAAAGAGATATGTCACATTGAATATAAACTAAAATTTGATGAATACGCCCAAAAACTTAACATTAAAAAAACTTATAATGACCAATGTACTCAGACTGACCTAACAACCTGTGACAATAATATAATTTTAGTAAAAGATGTAAATGTAAACAATCAGTCCAAAGATTGTAATATTAATAATTCAACTGCAAAAGATAATGATTTATTTCGTGTATGACAAACTAATTGTAATGCATCAAAACATAAACGGGTTAATAAACAAAGCAAATCTTCTCACTGTACATTTGAACGAGCTCGAAAAAATGGATAAAACTGTAGACATCATTTGTGTAACAGAGCACAATATGAACAAAGAAGATCACATATTCCTTACGATACCAAATTACTCTCTTGCGGCCAGCTATGCTCGCAATAACAGAAATGGTGGATCATGTATCATCATAAAAAACGATCTAAACAAAGAATTAAATATATTGATGAGTTAAGTATCCCAAATTTGATAGAATGCTGTGCTATTAAGCTAATTGAACATCCTATTGTTATTGTATGCTTGTATCGTGTGCCAAAATCTCGGATAAGCGATATAAATATCTTTCTTGAAACTTTGACTAATATTCTTAATAAAGAGCTACGTCATAGAGAATATTAAAAATAATAATTTGTGGCGATTTTAACATAGATCTTAAAAAAATAACCTATTCATCATCTGAATTTGAAAATACTATCCAAAACTTTAACTTAAAATTTGGTACCAGAGAATCAAAGCGTCTAAGTAGCGATACATGTATCGATAATATCATTAACAATATTAGGGGTAGCAAGTGCGACATCATCGACTTTGCTCTTTCGGACCATACTGTACAAATTTTATCATGTCCAGTTAAAAAAACCTGTCGAATTAAACAATGGTATATCTTTAGAAGAGATTTTAGTAACAGCAATAAAGAAAAATTTAAGCAGTGTATAGAAAGTCTCACTTTTTCTGACGTATATGGCGAAAACGATGCCGAAATAGCTTTTAATACATTTTTTTATCACTTCCTGTTATTTTATAATCTTTGCTTTCCTGTAATAAGAATAAAAAATACACCAACCAAAAGACCTACATGGGTCTCATAGCCAAATGCTGCCGACGGAAGAGAGAATTGTTATGGACGTATCGCAAAACGTCTAATAAAGCGGATCATGATCAATTTAAAAAATATTCTTCAAGGCTGAAGCGAATAATTAACTTGACTCAAAAATCGCAAAATGACTACAATATAAATCAATCGAATAATAAAACTAAAACAACTTGAAAGACAATTAACTCCACAAAACATAATATTCCTAAAGAAGAAATTGTAAGAATAAATCTAAATGGAAAATCTATAACGGATCCGCAACAAATTGCTGAAGTTTTTAATACTTACTTTGTTAATCTTGTTAAACCGATAAACCCTCCAACATTGAATGATTTGACATCACATAATAATATAACGCTGACATTGATTGATAATAATAATAATTCCTTATTTATAAGTCCTACAATTCCAAATGACATATTTAAAATCATAAAATCTTTAAAAAATACACACAGTACTGGATACGATAATATATCTACGTCAATTATAAAGTACGTCGCACTGTCCATTAGTCCGGTTCTAAGTATAGTGATTCATAGTGATTAATCTATGCATCCAAAGCGGAAAATTTCCTAGTAAGTTAAAAGTGTCAATCATCAAGCCTTTGTTCAAAAAGGGTAATAAGGAGGATATCTCTTGCTACAGGCCAATAGCTTTAATCCCTATTTTTTCCAAAATCATAGAAAAAGTAATCTACAATAGCATTTATAACTATTATGAAAAACATAATCTTTTTGTCAGTGAGCAAAATGGATTTCGCAAAAGCAAGACTATCAATATGGCCATTTACGATCTTCTTATTAGGATTTACAAAAATATGAATAATAGGACACCAGTAACGGCTATGTACATGGACATGACCAAAGCTTTTGACCATGTGAATCATAAATTACTGGTCGAAAAACTGTATAGATATGGCATACGGGGTAATGCTCTAGACTTGATAAAATTGTATTTAAGCCAGAGATTACAAATAACTGAAATAAATAAGCTTTCTTTTGCGACGAAAACTGAAATGCAGTATTTATCAAATCCGAGTGATTACATATGGCGTGCCGCAGGGTAGCGTTTTGGGTCCTTTGCTTTTCCTTATTTATATAAACGATTTACCAAGAGCCGTGAAAATTCCGTTAGTCCTTTTTGCTGATGATAGCACTGCTGTATTTTCTCCGACTGACATTAACACATTTGAAAATGACATAAACGATACTTTAAGGGACATTATAAATTGGTTAACACGTAATAATCTCATAATAAATTTAGATAAAACAAAAATAGTCAGTTATTCCCAAAGAAATTCCCTTTGACATTAAATATAAAGTAGGACATGAAAAAAATAGAGGAAACAGATACCATCAAATTCCTAGGACTATGGATTGACAAAAATATGTCATGCAAAACGCAAATTGGTACGGTGTGTAAAAAACTAAATAAATTTTCCTACGCTTTATACAAACTATCTAAGATTGTAAATCAAGCAGCAGTACTAACCGCCTATCATGTCTATGTAACTTCTACGCTTAGATATGGACTAATTTATTGGGGGAATGCTACAGACAGGGAACTCGCTTTTAGGGCACAAAAGAAGTGTCTTAGAGCTGTTTGCGGCATACGTGCCCCAGAGAGCTGTATGCCATATTTTAAAAAGCTTAAGATTTTAACCTTTCCTGCCCCTCTACATCTATGAGGTCGCTATATTTGTAAAGACCAATAAGGAAAAGTTTGGTAACCTGCACTCCCGTCGACATGCCGACAAAATAACAAATATGCCCTCAAAAACAGCCCTACTGTCTAAAAGTTTCTTCGGAATGTCTTCACGAATTTATAATAAGCTTCCTAAGCAAATAAGAGAAATTGAAAATATTTATATGTTTAAAAAAAATATTTGACTTCTTGGTAAATAGACCATATTATACAGTACATGAATTTTTGTCCGAAAGATGCATGATGAGTTAATGCCAAACCGTTTTATGTTTTGATGCAAATTGAATTAATATAGTTTATCACATAAACATAGGTCTAAGATAATAATAATAATAATAAAAAAAACTAATTATTGTATGCCTAACATGGTGGAGCAGTGCAAACGCACTTTAAAACTCAATAACAACTCTATAACCACTGTCTCACAATAAAGATCTTTGACTTTGACTTTGACTTTGAGCTGAAGACTGGCCGTCGTCTAGTCCCGATCTTAATCCGCTGGATTATGATTTATGGTCAGTTTTAGAGAGCACGGCTTGCTCTTAACGCCATGATAATTTGGAGTCCCTAAAACAATCCATACGATTGGCAGTGAAGAATTTTCCCATGGAAAGTTCCCGTGCTTCTATTGATAACTGGCCTCAACGTTTAAAGGACTGTATTGTAGCCAATGGAGACCACTTCGAATAAGCTTTTATATTTTAAATTGTTTTATATTTATGTATTAAACTAATACATTGTAAAAGTAATAAATATTATTTGCAATAAAAAAAGTTTTTTTTCTTCGTGACAATATTTATGGCAAGACTAAGTATTTCTGGATACGACATATGTATAAATTGCAAGCCTCACAGTTATCCGGAATCATTGCATTGTGAGCTGTATCTTTGGCATGTAACTCATACGCTTCACAAACTTCGCACACCACCCAGTGATACCACAGCCATCACCACCAACTCTGCTTCCCTGTACGAGCTCCCCTGGGCCGTGACCAACATGTCGCCTTCGTAGCACGTCCGATGTTCCTACGTGTGAGCCAACGATCGAGATGCCAACATCACCCCACCCCAGGACCGAGCTTCCTCAACCAGGGATTTCACCCGCGCTATCTCGAGTAGATGGTAGAGCGCTCATACCGAAAACAGTACTAGCTCTTGTCCGGTCTCTCTGTGCACAAGTGGCTGACGAGGCAGGTCGCTCGTGCAGCACTATGGCTTGGTACGCGGACGGCGAGTCTGTAGGGTGTCCCGACTTCTTGAGCAGGATTAGGCGGCCAGATTTCCGCAAAGTGGAAAACACCACGCTCAAGGTACGCTCTCAGTTGGAACTCTAGCTCTTTCAGGGCATGGGCTAAAACACGGCCTTGGACCCAGTCGGGCCCCGGAGCCACATTAAGGCCTATTCAGACCTAAACGGTATTCGCTACCGTCTGCGGCAGAGAAAACCCAGTGGATATGCGGTAATATTACTGTTCAGACCTAAGCGGTATTCGCTACCGTCTGCGGCAGAAAAAACTCAGTGGGTATGCGGTAATATTACTGTTCACACCAACACGGATTTCGCTATCCTCGTGGGTAGAATAACGCGCGGTAGTCGAGTTTCGCTCAGAGAGGTAAGAAATTTTCGCCAGTTTGTCATTTCTGAGTCGCCAAAGAATATAACACGTTGTAATTTCTGCAGAGCATCAGCATCTGGTAACTGCAGTTGTCATGTTAACCCCGCTTGCGGAGTGAGGGGCGGGATGCATGCCGCTGCTCCCGCGCGGTATGTACCTCTACCCACAGCGGCAGCGAATATCGCTCAGGTCACTCTAGCCGCGGTACTTAATACTAAATACTTGAGCGAAACCCGCGCGGTATGTACCTCTACCCACAGCGGCAGCGAATATCGCTCAGGTTTGAATAGGCCTTAATGGCCGCATCTCTACCTGTGTCACCCCTGGGACGCTGATGGCGTTATTTTCTGCAGAATGCGGCTGTAGGCAAAGCCATGGAAGGGGGAATGTGCTTCACTGTACCGGGAAGAACCTGCTCTAGCAGCTCGGGTAGGGAGACTCTCCGTAAGTGGAGGCGCCGCGATCCGAAGTTTCTTTCGAACCGCTCAATGGGCATACCGGGAAGGTACATAGACGTCTTTTAGCGTAGGAATGTCAGTTAACCGTCTTTTGTATTGTTTTCGTTGACATAATACTTGAAACAATCACAACTAAATAATGGTCACTGTCTTATAGAATTGTATAAGCTCCAAAGTCTCGTTGGCTTACCAACGACTATCCAGCTAAGTGTGAGTAACGGTTTTGTAGAGCGGTAATTGAAGAAAACTGTCTTTTAAATGTCATAAATGTCAATTCGATTTGTATTACAATAAATCATTAAAATGCCTTTAAAGTGATGTAACGGTTTAATACTATTGTTGTTTCATGTAACCGTTTTCTAAGATTGCATAGTGGATTAGTATTAATTTTGAATAGACTGTTACGAGCGTGTAACCGTATTGTAGTATAATAAAGTGATATAACCGTATTTAAGTGTTGAACGATCTCAAAAAGTATGTAGTTAGCTGTGTGTGTAGTCTCCATATCTTGTAGCGTAATAAAGATAGATAAATATGACTTAGACTGATTGTTAGAGAAAAAAATGCTCTTTTTCGTAGTATATATAACTCAAAATTTACAAAATGTCACTTAACGGCCTTTTAGTAAACGGACGGCAGAATGGCAACACTTCCTGCGCACTAGCTAACAAACGCAAACAGTCCTTCCTTGACAGCGATCGAGCATTAGAGTA
This sequence comes from Charanyca ferruginea, assembly GCA_947361185.1. Taxonomy (NCBI): domain Eukaryota; kingdom Metazoa; phylum Arthropoda; class Insecta; order Lepidoptera; family Noctuidae; genus Charanyca; species Charanyca ferruginea. The sequence goes on from OX376080.1 coordinate 3,019,859, forward strand.
TTAGTGTATTAAATTAAACATCAATCAACAAATTAACAAAATAATGGGGGAAAAAAATTGTTCGTTAAGGGGCTATTAACCGACTTTCACAGATTTTAAACTGACAATCACGTCAAAATGTGCAGTGTAAATGATTTGAAAAAATATATGTTAAACTAGAACATTCTCTTAATCACTTAGTAGGTGAATATTTTTAATTATATTCATATTATATAGTTTAATTAATACGTGAAGTTGTGTCTGACGCGGACAAAACATTGACAATCACACAAAATCTACCAGGTATAATTAAACGAAACTTACACCAACTTACAGACAATTTTATTATCTATCTTTTAGTATACGCCTTTTTTTTAATTTTGAAAGAATACTACTTTTATTTAATTTTTTCGACTAAATTTTGAAAGTTTTGGACGCAGACTGCGTCCGTTCTGCATCAGTTTTGCGTCCAAAACTCTCAAAGTTTAGTCGAAAAAATTAAATAAAAGTAGTATTCTTTCAAAATTAAAAAAAAAGGCGTATACTAAAAGATAGATAATAAAATTGTCTGTAAGATAGTGTAAGTTTCGTTTAATTATACCTGGTAGATTTTATGTGATTGTCAATGTTTTGTCCGCGTCAGACACAACTTCACGTATTAATTAAACTATATAATATGAATATAATTAAAAATATTCACTTACTAAGTGATTAAGAGAATGTTCTAGTTTAACATATATTTTTTTCAAATAATTTACACTGCACATTTTGACGTGATTGTCAGTTTAAAATCTGTAAAAGTCGTATATCGTCGCCTTAATAATGATCTCAGTACTTTTCATAAAGAGATCAATTCCAAAAAAATATTTCATATCATACCGAGCCATGATTGACTTATCGTAATTACCATAGACCATAGACCATACCGAATTCTTTTTTTTTTTTTTTTTTTTTTTTTTCTGTATGGCATCTCGCAGTTCAACCTGAGGGTTGGTTACTGCTTAACCGGACAATCCTGTGGTGCCTTAAAAGTGACTTTTAGGGCCTCCAGCCAGGGCAAAAACTTATAAACTAAGTGACTACGCTAAGGGCACCCCCTGCGGGGTACGAGCCTCGGCTTAGGTCGCCACTGAGAGAGGGCAGCAAAGGGACAGGCTGGATCGGGTCTCCATTAATTAGGGGCTATTTTAAAGCTAAGGGCTCAGCGACGCGGGCTGGCGCTAGTAAGGGTCGGGGGGGGGGGGGGTTACGGGGTCGTCGCGAGGGACCTCGGCGGCGAGGTCGGAATGACGGTATTTTGTGTCTGTGTTTGACTAATGTGCTAGTGGCCCTATTTCTTTCCTGAAGGAGGGTAATAGCGTCATCTGGATCGGACAGGGTATGACGTGGACGTCGGGTCCTGCTAATACGGGAAGGGGTATATCGGGCGGCCGCTACGACGAGCGGGTTGCGGTGTTTCTCCGCTTGATCGAAGAAGCGCTTGCAAGCGCACTTCATGAACTGACGGATGGTCGGGAGTTTGAGATCGAGATGAAGGTTCTCGTTGCGAACATAGAACGGGGCGCCCGTTATTTTTCGCAAGAAACGGTTTTGCAGGGTTTGCATTCTGTGAAGACGGTATGCCTTTACGTGTGCGAATACAGCACAGGCGTAGGTCATGATGGGACGAATGCACGCGGTGTAGGTACGCAATTTGCACTTGAGTGACAATTTGCTACGTGCATTCAACATACAGTGAAGTCTACCTTGAGCGAAAGCGGCGCGCGAACGCGCCTGCTTTATGTGCTCCGCGAAGGTTAGGTGGCGGTCGAGAATGACTCCTAGGTATTTGGCTTGCTTCTCCCAAGGGATAGGCTCGCCGAACATGGAAATCGGACTGGGAAGGGAGGGGTTGATGCGCGGTTTGGAAAACAGCACTGCCTGACTCTTAGCGGGGTTGACTGTGATTCTCCATCTCCGGAACCAAGCGCCTAGTGCGTTTGCGGAGTCTTGGAGGATGCGGGCTATGCGGACAGTGCAATAAATGGCCGTGTCATCGGCGAATAAAGCCAAATGAGCCTGTCTGCTCTTTGGAATGTCACTGGTGAACAGCGTGAAAATGAGAGGGGAGACCACGGAGCCCTGGGGGACTCCAGCACGTATGGGACGTGGAGACGAGAGTGCCCCTTCGACGCGATAACGAAAGGTGCGATTCGACAGAAAGTCTCGTAAGATCAGTACGTAGAGTTGGTTTTTTTTTTTTTTTTTTTTTTTTTTCTTTTTTTTTTTTTCTGAATGGCATCTCGCAGTTCAACCTGAGGGTTGGTTACTGCTTAACCGGACAATCCTGTGGTGCCTTAAAAGTGACTTTTAGGGCCTCCAGCCAGGGCAAAAACTTATAAACTAAGTGACTACGCTAAGGGCACCCCCTGCGGGGTACGAGCCTCGGCTTAGGTCGCCACTGAGAGAGGGCAGCAAAGGGACAGGCTGGATCGGGTCTCCATTAATTAGGGGCTATTTTAAAGCTAAGGGCTCAGCGACGCGGGCTGGCGCTAGCAAGGGTCGGGGGGGGGGTGTTTACTACCCCCCCTTAAAGGGAAAAGTTGCGGAGCCCCCCCCTTTTCGAGTTTTTTAAATTTTTAAGTCTGAGGAAATTTTTCCCATTTTATGAATTAAAATTAATAGTAAGTGTAAAAAACCATGGGGGACCCCTTAGGGGGGAAGGGGGTTCTCCCCCTACAGAAGGGGGAATCCCCCTTCATAAAAAAAAATGGCACTGATTTAAAGAGGCAGTTGTAAATAGCGGTTTTAGTAAGTTAAAAATTATAAATGGCACGTTTCATAACTAGGTACCAGCCAAGCCAAACCCTAAAATATTTTATGCATGGTCGAGGGTGGGCTTGGTCGACGGAGCCCCGCTTCGCGGGGCTCCTACTTCTAGGTGGTTTATAAAAAAATAACCACGAAGGGGATGGCGGGGTCTATTCGCTCGCTTCGCTCGCTCACACGACCCCGCCATCCCCTTCTAACCTAACCTATCCGAGTCGGGGTGCCCTAAAGTCCAGATTGCAATCAGTTTCTCCTATAAAGTAATAATAAATAATAAAATACTAGCCAAACCCTTTAAATATTTTATGCATGGTCGAGGGTGGGCTTGGTCGACGGAGCCCCGCTTCGCGGGGCTCCTACTTCTGGGTGGTTTATAAAAAAATAACCACGAAGGTGATGGCGGGGTCTATTCGCTCGCTTCGCTCGCTCACACGACCCCGCCATCCCCTTCTAACCTAACCTATCCGAGTCGGGGTGCCCTAAAGTCCAGATTGCAATCAGTTTCTCCTATAAAGTAATAATAATACTGACGATGACAGTGACAATACAAATAGCGTCAGTTTTACGTTTCGTTCCACAAGCCGACAAAAAACGGTAAACACTTAACATTTTAATTTTTTTTATTTCGTACTGAAAATAATGCTGTAATTTATATATAAACTGTTAAATATATGTGTGCATGAAAACTATTTAAACTAGTACAAAATGTTATTATTTACGTAAATTTATATAAAATAAAATGTTACCAAACGTAAGACAACTTAACCGTTGGTGAAACGAAAAGTTCAATAGCGATAATTCTATATAATCTGTGGTAGGAATTGATATAAATACTGCAAAAATATTTATTTTCAACATTTTTTTTCTCAAAAAGTACGCGTCTCCGCATGTTGAGACTAGGGATGGTGCGTATATACTGGTACAGGTATAAATACCCAGTATGCGTTTACCAGTACGCAGACCGGGTATGAACAGCAGAGACCAGGTCCGTACTCGATAGGTACAATGTCGAGCTACTAGAAGTGTTCACAACGGCTATATATTAAAAACGCGTTATAACGATATGCTATTTTTAAAACGCCTAATATTTTTTCAGCTATAATATATTAGTATTCGATCTTTCGATGTATAAAACGTCGTCGAGCGCCGCGTTATTTCAACGCGTGCGCTGTTAGTTTTATGTACGTAAAGCCACGTAACGCTTATGGACCTATTTTAATACCTATATTTCTTAAAATTGCGAAAATTTGGAAGCATTTTTTTTCGGGGCATTTTGATCGTTAATTCTACTCGATCGTTATTCTAAACTAACTATATTTACACAAAACTAACTTCCACCAAAGTACACCACCAAAGCAAGCCAAGCTCCATCAAAGTAGTTCAATAATAAAAAATAATAATTACAATTAACACACAAATCGCTTAAATTGTAAATAACTCACGTCTAAAAACAACATAAAACGACAAGCAAGTCGTCCGCACTGATAAATAACATTGAACCTAATATCCAATAAAACGAAATAAATAATAGTTTGATAGGTTATTTATTTGGAATCTATCAATCTAGTTCTTATTCAGTTTCGCTAGAGCATATTTTCGCATAATATACATAAAATAACTTCGGGACTAATATTTTAGCTAAAGATGAAATTCTAGCTCTTACATAGTTATAATAGAGCATAATTTGGCATGTGACATGAAATATTAAATATCGTTTTGCCGTTCGGCGCCAGAGGCGCTGCGTTCAAAGTACTAAATTTAACCTTGACGTGGCGTTTGACGCTTCATTCACTTGGGAAAGTTGGACTGGAGTAAATCTAAGAGATGGCGCTATTAGAAATTAATACTATCGTGTTCATTCGTAAAAATAATAGGTTGACGTAAATAGCTTTATTACCTAGTTTAATAAATAATAGGTTATATGAATATATTTTTTTAATGGGTTATTTATTTAGCTACCTAATATAACGAACACCTTTACGAGCTACACGCCGAACATAATCGTATGACGGTACGCGGTACCAGGTACTACGTACTTATTATTATCTACACCACTCAGTATCGGGTATGACGTCATACCCAGTACGGTGGGTGCGGCGGCCCAGTAGTTCATAGAGTCCGTCCAACAAAAAAAGTCCTGCGGAAATACATGGAACTAACAAGATTTGTTAGAGGATAGCATACAGTCTCATAGAAACTAACGCCGCGTCTGCGGAACTTCTTTCGTTGGACGGACTCTAACGCTCGCGCTCGACCGCCCGGCCGCGAAGTTACCCGAATGGTTACGGCGCGCCTCCCGAATACGCCCGATTAAGCCCGTATTGGAAGTTTGAAACGTAAGATTTTAGGCATATTATTTTGATTTGAATTACTTTTTTCCAGAAAAATGATTCTTTACGCTAAAATAAAGATAGAGGATTTTAGAGTGTATGAAAATATTTTTATCGATTTTGATTTTCTGTATATATAAAATAAAATAAAATATATAAACTTCGGATGGTTCACGTTCATTCAAAAAAAATCATCTAAATGTTCCAATGGTCGTTCAATAAAATTAAGTCTCCAAAAGACGACCGCTGAAGCCAGGTCTCGGAACATACCCATAGGTATTTTGATACTGGGTTTTAGTACTGGGTATATGGCCATACCTATACCTTTGAGGCCGGGTATAGAATTTTGCAGGTATATCTCATGCCTAGATGAGACTTTACCTTTCTGTACAAAAATATCAACCCCCAACTCGACGGCCGGCAATGGAAAGCTTAGCCGAAATCGGACTGGGATACCGAATTCTAGTTGCGGACGCTACATAGGTAAATGCTTGTAACGAAACCATAGCGCGATCTAACTCGATCCCAACGCCATCTATCGAGCGTTGAGACAATTACTATTGACTCGAGTTTTGTTGAATATTTTTTCAAAATTTTGTAGTTTGTGTGAATATTGTGAAATCGTATTTGTAAAAAGGCTAACAAACCTCCAGATATAGTAAATTACCTCCAAAAATAGTAAATGATCACCAACATTTAACCCCATTTTGGGTGATGCCCGATCGCCCCAAGTTCCAAGTTCCCCAAAATAATTTTCCATACATTCATTCCCAACGTCCCCAAATGTAAAATTAATTAATTTGTAAAGTTCACACTTGACCATTCCTCGTACTGACGTCTCCAAAAGTGTTAGAATAAAATCAGCTAGTTACATTTAAGCTTATTTTAGAAGATCTCTATTTATAATTTGTACATACTATGTGTTTAGATTGTTTCGAAATATAATTATCCAGCGGGTGGGGAAAAATGTAGTGTAAAGGAAGAATTTAGATTGTGTTGGAGGCATCTAGCAAGCAATCCTTTAGCTCGGGAAAATTGTAAGTAAACACATCATGAGTTGTTTATTGTTTATTGATAATTAAAACGGTAACACCAATTACATTAATTAACACAGTTACGGTTTACAAGAAAAAAATATCATAATACTTAAGATATAATGGAGGACGCTGTAGCATACCTTCTCTCACAAAACATCAGGCATACACGCATAATTCCACTCCATTCATCGGCAAACAGATCACATTCAGGATTGATGGTCAGGGGAGCGTTAAGCATTCTTAAAGTACGACACACCGGGGACTCAGCTCTGGCGACCGTTCTAGATGACGGCGGCGCAAACAAATTGTGTCGACGGCTTTGGCGATGTCCGATGTACTTGTCAGGAACAAACAGCCGACAGAAAAGATCGTGAACTTCGGGACTGTCGATGCGTCCCCTCAGAGTTTTACAGGCGACTGTGAGCTGTTGATAGCCTCGTCTAACCTCCAACGAGTTGAAGCCCAAAACTCCTAAGAGGTAGTTAGTAGGGTACATGAAAGGAAAATAGTGATACGTCTTTTTATACAGTACTCTCAGGAAAGTCTTTTGTACCTTTTCTAGTGCTAATGTTTGACTCGCTGTGTAGGGATTCCAGATACAGGCACCATATGCAGCCTCAAGTTTACTACGAACCAAGGTGGTGTATAGACGTTTAAGTACATTTGGGTTGTGAAAATCACGGGCATTTCTCAAAACAAAACCCAAACGCCTAAAAGATTCCTTGGCAAGAGAGGAGACGTGGTCTCTAAAAGTCAGACCGGTGTCAAAGGTCACGCCCAGGTCCTTTATATTGGTGACACGACTTATCACTTCACTACCCAATCTGTAGGCTATATTGGAGTGGTGAGTTTATTTAACAAGCTCTACTCATATATGGCATCAATGTCCCTTTGTAGGAGTATGCAATCCGCAACCGTATCAATTTGAAAAACCAATTTCATGTCATCAGCGTAGAGCAAGCATTTTGCAAACTTAATCTTATTTATAAGATCATTCATCAGACCCGCGCGGCCACGGAGATCTTTAAAACTAAGCGTAGCAGAGACCTAAAATTCAGGTGAAAAACAGATTGAATTTGTAAAAAAAATTTAAAAATACAGAAAAAAATCCTAGGTTTATATTTTAGTAGCTGCAAGACAAAAACCCCATGGCCGCGCCATTGAAACGGTGAATAATACTCTAGCACCGATATCACGCTGAAAATGCATCGCGGACGTCTGAAATTCATTGTAAAATCTAGATTTTAATTTGCCGAAAATGTAAAAAATATACAAAAAATACCTAGGTTTATATTTTAGGAGCTGTAAGACTCAAACCCCATGGCCGCGCCAACCTCCTCCTTTTTTGAAGTCGGTTATAAAACAAGTACCTATCTGTTCTGCTAAAATGATGTTTTAAACAAAATAAATAAAACGAAGAGGGTTTTTTTAACAGTATTTATTTATTTTTATATATATAGACATCAAAGCACACAGTGCAACGTTTTAGAACAAAAAATAGCCATGTTTGAAAAAATATGGTGAAATATTATTTTTCAGAGTGAATCTATTAAAATTTATTTTAATAAATGAAGCATTCTAAAATCTTTCATTTACTTAATAATTGCAGTTTCAAGTCGCAGTCGAATTGTAAAGCGTGTTACGTTCTACATTTTCTTAAAAGCAACCAGTGCATAGGTATGTACGAAATAATGGTTTGTCTACTTAAATAAATTATTATTTAGGAATGTTACTCTTCAATATTCGTCATGGAACGGGTAATCCGGATGGTCGGTACTGAAAACAAAATAAATAGGTTAATTAGATATAATTTATTAACATCACGCTTTTTCTTCTTGAAGGCAGTGGTAGAGGTGTTACTTTAAGAGGACTTCCGGATTTATTTGAAAAATAAAATACCGGAATTTCAGGATTTAATAACAAATAAATTTCTAGACAAGGGGGATTCTTTTAGAAACACTGTTTTTTTAGATTTTGTGTGATTATCAATGTTTTGTCCGCTTCAGACACAACTTTACGATTTAATTAAACTATTTAATATGAACTTAATCAAAAATATTCACATACTAAATGATTAAGGGAATGTTCTAGTTTAACATATTTTTTTTTCAATTCATTTACACTACACATTTTGACGTGATTGTCAGTTTAAAATCTGCAAAAGTCGCTTGTTAGCGCCTTAACAGTAAGTTCTTAATCCGAAATTCCCAAGTAAGTAGGTATACAAAAATAGTTAGATACTAACTCTCCCATCATGCACACGCGTCCATTGCACTCCAGAGAAGCAATTGATTTGATATCGTCCAACGTCAGCTGGAAGTCGAACACGTTGAAGTTCTCAGTGATTCGTGACTTGGTGACGGATTTAGGAATCACTACGAGGCCGCGGTCGATGGCGTATCTGGAGAAGAAAATATAAAGTTGAAAAGCTTTTTAATAAAAAATACAACCGCCTTCATAAACTTTAAATTCATAAGTCGGCTTTGGATTTTGTGTGTTGTTTTGTACCGCCAGTCGCCGAATTCAAAGTTATTTTTTACTTTTTGAAGACGGTTGTCTTTTTGTTAGAAAGTTTTTGTTACGTTTTGACGTGATAACGTCTTATAAACACCGGCTGCACGCACGAAATAGTGTCACGTTCCGCCTGGAACGGTTCGCGCGTAACAAGCGCTAGAGAGGCTCGATCAGCCCAGGCAATAAGCTCCGCCCACCTCGACGGAAGCCATTATTTGCTTATGTTATATATGTTAGCCATTATGTTTCTTTATGACGTTATCACGTAAAACTATCGTCCGTAAACAGACGACCATTTTTTTTGTGCCTACTTCTTATCACACAAATTAATTCGGAGACAGTGACACCAAAAAATGTCAGTCATCCCTTAATATCCCACTCTTAGGGGTGAAATATTTTTATGAAATGGCTTTCAAAAGGTTAAAAGTGGAGAAAACACAATAGTCTACTGAAATCCATTTAGAAACCTTGGAAATGTTTGTAGCTTTTGCTGTCTCTTTCTAATATGTTAATAGAAAGAGACCCCATGCCCTCCCGCAGGAAACCCCAAAGGAACAGTGTAACTTCTTTATTTGATAAATTCAAATAAGGAAGTTACACAGCAGTTCCTTTGTTTTCTAACCTGATCAACACTTGGGCCGTGCTTTTCCCATACTTTTCAGCTACAGCTCTGATCTTGGGGTCTTCCAACAGCTGAGGGTCGTCAGGCTTAGCCCAGGGTCTGTCAGGGGAGCCCAGCGGGGAGTAGGCGGTGACTGCGATGTCGTGCTGCCTGCAGAAGTCGATCAGAGGCTGCTGGTTCAGGTAGGGATGGACTTCGATCTGTTAACGAATTGAAGAGGGTAAAAGTGTTGTGCCATTTTTGTGTACAATGTGGTTGGATTATTTTATCATCACTACATTTGAGTTCGTTCGCGCCTATCTCAAAAACTGCTGGTCCAATTTTGTACAGGCTATATTTTATTATAAAGAGCGGCCAAGTGCGTCTCGGACTTGCCCATTGTTGGGGGTTAAAAACTCTATTTTTTTTTTCATCAAACCCATACGTGTCAAAGGCAAATTGCTTTTATATTATGTTACTTGCTGCTTCGGAACCGTTCATGGGCAAGTCTGACTTACACTTGGCCGCTTTTTTATATATATATATTTTTAAATAAGACCTAATACTGAGATACAAATTGCAAAATACGTAAGAATATTGAAATTTCGCGGGCTACCTTAGAGCTTTCACCTTACTAATTATAGTCAGGCTTGCGTTTGGTCGCAACTGACCTGGGCCTCAAGTCTGTTATAGTGTCAGAATGGTCTATCATTGATTTCATAATTGTTGATTTTGACAAGTTTGGTAATCTACTAATATAATGGCGCATTATGACTTTCCAATGGTCAACCACTGACACGACATTGAAAGAAATGATATAGAATGGTAATCTCGTACAAAGTGACAACTGAATGACTGACTTAGGCGGTAATCTGCTAAAATTTTGACAGTTACTTTGATAAGTGACCTAGTGCAGTCATTGCTTTTAATTCGACCGACCAATGATCGACCATATGAATTTAGCAGATAGCGAACTTTTAGCAAAATGACAATGGAATCGTGTTGGAATGACGAAATTATAAAAATAGCAGACTTGGCCCCCTGGGCCTGTAGACAAAATCCCTTTTCTGTTGGCGTTAACGACAACTGAAAAATCTAATTGTATGGAGTTGACGTTTGCTTACCAGATGTCACGTGATGCAAATATGTCTGCTGCATACGATTTGATGTTTCCATTGGCGTTAACGATAACAGATAAGGGATTTTGTCTACAGATTTTGTCTAAATGATGATGCGGCCTAAGCACGCTGGAGCACGCTCGATTAGGATGAACCGGTTCACTCGTGCCTTGAAGATACCTAGATTATAGGTACTTATCAGGGAACAGAGAGGCGGGCAGTGAAATCCACAGTCTGGCAGTTCGCAAAATAAATGTGGAAGCAAAGCGCTTGGTTCGAAACCGTGGAACTTCAACCATTTAGCGGTGACGCTTCGCCGTTATACAAGCTGAAATCTTAATACCTACTCCATTTCCCACAACAGAATGATTTGCCCTCAGTAGTACCTACTATCGATATATAGACTTAAAAAATAAAAATATTTTTATTTTTCAAATACCTTATTTTAAAATATATGCGTCGACTCCGATAACGGTCCTAAACCCGTAAAAGTGTGAGTGGAATATTGGAATAACTTTTAGGTAAACTTATTGAGGACCTCGCGCGCGCAGTCAGCAGTTCGCGTTGTTCACTATTGACTCGGGGTCGCTAGTTTTCCACAATTCCACAGATCATATAAATACTAAAGTAACAATTCTAAATATGCCGTTTTTTAATAATTTAATTTAATTTTTCAACCGACTTCTAAAAGAAGGAGGTTCTCAATTCGTCTGTTTTTTATTTTTGTTGTATATTTGTTACGCGATTTCTCCGTCAAATGTAAAGCTATTTTGAAAATTCTTGATGAATAGGGTATGCCTCAATTGTGGTCCCATATAATTTTTATCGAAACTGATTCAGCACTTTTTGAAAAAATCGACAGAAAGCAAAAAAATATACATGGATGATATTGTAGTGTTCTCACCTTGTACTTTCAATCTCTGTTTTGACTGTGTTGCCATTTCTTAATAGATTTGGATGATAAGGAAGTACTAAAAAGCGAAATGTAAAAAAGCTTTTTTACAAAAAAGACAACCGCCTTCAAAAACCAAAAAGTGAAAAATAACTTTAAAACAGAACACACATGACTTTAGTTTCGGAAGTCGGTGGCTTGGCTGTGCTATTTGTTTTGCATTGCCATAGCTTTTTTATTAATCGATTTTTCAAGACAAAATCATTTCGCTTCCGGAAAATGACCATTAAAACAGCGTGTATATTTTTATGATTTACATATTTGTTATCATGACTGAGTTACTGTGTGTATGAGGTAATCAGGCCAAAACAGTTCATGAATACGCAATTATAACGAGAATATGAACAAAACTTCTTTGAAATTGCAAGGATACGAAACAAACGTGGTCTTGTATTGAGATAATTGATGAGAATAAGTACTATTCTGATAACTTTTTGACACGCAAACGCAAATGCGACTAAAGATTAGATCACTACCCATGATCAAATACTTGGAAAGAACGGAACACATTGATCAAATATACAGGCCGTCCCACGGATATGCCACATGGAGGGAAAGTACCTTGAATATTGTAGATGGAACATTTTACTGAAAGAAGACTTTATTTGAATTTAAACTGCATTCATAGGCATTTAAATAATTACATGGTTGAACCGGGAATCGAACCCATTACACGAGAAAAATAATCACTTTAATAATAGCTTTATGATACCGATCGAAAGGCTTCATCATATGGATTCTTTTTTGCTAAATAACATAGTGTCAGAAATAAAAGGAAGACCATGAATTTTAAAATTTTTGCTCAGAAAAATGAAAACCTGACATACATGTATACCTACATTGATAAATTGATTAATTTTGTATTAAAAATGTTAAAATTCATGGTCTTCCTTTTATTTCTGACACTATATTATTTGGCAAAAAATAATTCTTATGATGAAGCCTTTCGATCGGTATGATAAAGCTACAGGTTATTTTTCACGTGTAACGAGATTCGATTCCCGGTTCAACCTTGTAATTATTTAAATATCTATGAATGCAGTTTAAATTGTTTTTTAAATTCAAATACAATATTCAAGGTACTTTCCCTCCATGTAGCCCTGTACACTAGCTATTACCCTCAACTAACGTAACGTAACGTAACTGTCAGAGTTGACGACTTCTCGGAATCGAACCGGCAGTTTCGGAGTTTAGTGTATTTAAATCGACAAACTTCAGTTTCACCTTCTAATATTAGTAGATGTGATAAGCGATGCTATTCTGCTACCATCTCCCTCGGTGAACACCTAGGTGAAGTGAGCTGTCATCCTTCCGTCTGCTTCGTCAATCCCTAGCTTCGGGGCGAATGACAGCTCACTTCACCTAGGTGTCCACCGAGGGAGATTGCATCAGAATAGCACTAAAGATCAGCAGTGCTATTCTGTTACAATCTCCCTCGGTGAACACCTAGGTGAAGTGAGCTGTCATCCGTCCGTCTGCTTTGGCAATCTCTAGCATTGGGACGGATGACAGCACACTTCACCTAGGTGTTCACCGAGGGAGATTGTGACAGAATATACATTCTGACAAGAAAATATTAATTGTGCGAACAATATGACCACTTCGCGATTCGAAGGCCAATTCCTGTAACAAAACGTTCAAAATCTAGAATGGATTTCGAACGTTTTTCAGTATTACCCGTTTAAAAATACCTTTATTTACGCTCAGTCTACCTTCAACTCGTAATCAGATAGATTAGGAACATAGGCGTGTTGTTTTAATGACAACACATTAATGGTGCCGCAAAATTAGAAAATCTAATCTACAAGTGCTGTGATAAGACCAGTTTCAGATAATATATGAAAGTAGCCACGCCATTCTAGCCTTACTGATTTATTTTTTAGAATAATACAGGAATTAGAGGGTATGCGTACTTACTATCTTATATATAAAAATGGCTATGTTTAACGAACCCCCAGATCTACTAAATGATCACCAATAATAGTAAATAAAATAAAACCAAAAATAGTAAATGGTCACCAAAATGGTGTTTCCTAAAGTATTGTAGAAATGTAAAAAGCGATTTGATTCGTAGGGGGTCACAGTTCTAACCTAACCTAACCATGTCGGATCCGCCCCAGGGGGGTCATAAAGATTTTGGTTATTTTGCACACTAAGATGTGGTGACCATTTAGTACATTTGGTATAATTTAGTATATTTTTTTGGTAAGGGAGCTTAAGATCCTAAAGTATTTTTTGGTGATCATAATATTTATACCCTATAAAAATCTTCTGTAGGTACTTGTGTAAGCCAAGTAGATAAAGGAATGTTTATACGTCGCTAGTTACCTATAAACTTCTTAAGAGCGCGTATTCGATTCGTGACGAAAACTTCATGTTTTTGCGTTTTGCCCAGAGTAATATCGTAATTATGTGAGCAGATTATTTAAAGACCATTTACAGTTTTAGAAAGATTAAGTCTTGATTTAGACAGCTACAGAGTAAAAGTATAATTTTTAATTATGGTTTTTTAAAGCGAAGACAATTCTTTCATATCGTTTTAGGAAAATAGACGTCAGAGTTAACTTTCAGGACTAATACAACCATTACAATATGCCAAAATATTTTGTTTTATGCGTTTTTCCAACAGTTTATACAGTCATAAAGACAGCTATAGAGCCAAAATTACGAAAATATTACTATTATGTATTAAAAAGCAATGTTGAAAAAGTAGAAAATCGGTTCACTTTGTAAATTTTTATTCACCAGTATTTGAATAAAAACATAACTGATATATTTATTTTATGAAAGTAAATGTTATGCTTAATATACAGAATATTTTTCAGTCCATTATACGAGCTCATTTATTTTAGACAATTATTTTAAAAAGCACTGTAAAACATCGCGCGCTGTCGTTTGCCCATCAATTTCAATGATTCGTGCTTATTTCGTGCATATTGTTTTTTCTGATGCACACAAACAGACCATTGTATTGTACTAGTGTGTGTCAATGCTGATACGCCGTTCTAGCAATCGTTTAGATTTTGAGTTGCGCTAAATCGAATACGCGCCCTTATGTGCGTTTAAGTACATACCTGCAACATAGCAGGTTTAATCTTGGCGACCTCCAACACCCTCTCAATCTGTCTCTTATTGAAGTTTGACAGTCCAATGCTTTTCGTCAGACCTTTCTCCACCAGCTTTTCCATAGCGCTGTAAGTATCCACGAAGTCTACAGGTGACGGAATTAGTTGTCCATCGTCAGAGACTCTTGGGAAGAGTTCGTCACCTTCCTGGAACAAAGGAACTTGGTAAAATAACAATTTTGTACAATTACACATCCTCACTTGTGAGGTGAGATGTATCCATCGAACGTCTTGTGGTTCAGGGGAAAGTCGAAGGTACCAGAAGGCTAATTCACGTAATTTTATGACGCGCTGATGAAGTTGTAGTGCAGTTGCAGTTAAGTTCAAGTTTGAGTGATAAACTGTATTCTTGTAATCTTTCAACTGCGCGTAAGCTACGCGTGAACTGCACGTCAACTGTACGACAACCAAACTCTACCAAACTTACTGTAGCCACTTGAGAGAAAAAATATTACTCACTAAATAATCGATTAGAATCGATTACATTTCAACGAATATGACGTAAATAAAACTCCAGTACAGATTTTAGTGCTTTTTAACTTTCATTTTGAGACGTCAAACGAATAGTAGAATACCGATCATGTTGCGTTCCGAAGCACGCACCAAAAACGCGCAACAGTAGAATGCCGTTATTGCGCGAACTTGACGCGAGCGTGTCTGACAGGTGACAGCTGTAGAGAATAAGAAAAGCGTTGTTTTGATCGAAACTTAACTGCAACTGCACTGCAACAGAGTGCTGTTGAACTGTTGAGAAGTGTCTTTAGTTACGTGAATTAGCCCACAGGCCACGAAGTAGATCGCCTATAAAATGAACTGATCAGGTCAAGGCTGCACTTTGCAAAATGGAAATACAAATCATACCGGCCATGGAGGTCACGCTCGTTGTTTCTCCATCAGTCGGTGAGAGAAAGACTCTGTTTGCATCGAATTAACGTTTTTGACATGATAACGTCTTAAAAATCGATAAACACCAGCTGCACGCACGAAAAAGTGTCACGTTCCGCGGAGCAAGCGATAGAGAGACACGATCGGCCAAAGCAATAAGCTCCGCCCACCTCGAAGGAAGCCATTATTTGTTTATCTTTTACATAAAAATCTTCTGTGCGTGTGTATGAAAGTGAACTCCTCCTAAACGGCTGGACCGATTTTGATGAAATTTGTTGTGTGTGTTCCAGTGGATTCGAGAATGGTTTAGATTCACAATTGGACCCGGCAAGTGGCGCTGTAGTCGGGTTGCAGGACAACGTCTGCCAGCCCCGTTAGTGTTATATAATTATGTTTCTTTATGACCATATCGCGTAAAACTATCGTCCGTAAACCGACTTTACAGACAACCAATTTTTTTCTTTACCTTAAACGCCTGGGGCCAGTGCATGAGGTACAAATCCAGGTATTGGAGTCCTAGGTTCTGAAGGGTGGTCGTTATGGCTCCTTCAACGAGATCCGGCCGATGGAAAGTGCACCAGAGCTTCGAAGTTATAAATATGTCCTCCCTGGAATCATTTGAGAAAACGTTAGAAATAATAGCAGCCTATAATCGTCCCACTGCAGGGCAAAGTCCTCTTCTCATACAGAGAAGACACGAGCATTGATGACCACGTGCGCTCAAGGAGGATTGGCGCATTGTTTTTTTCAGAGTGATATCTCGTTTTTATATTATTTATTTAGGTATTTATTTATAGTTAATTAAAACGGTACAATACCAATTACATTAATTAACTTAGCATGTGCTTTACGACCAAAAATTTATAATATAGGTATGTCCTTTATACCCCATAAAAATACGCCCTGAGCAGGTACACAAAGGCGTAAGCCCAACTTTTTATAAATTATGCTAAGACAGGGGCGTTTAAATAACTTGAATTGTTGTTTAACGTGGAAAAGGCTAATATTTGTACAATCATTTTTCTAATTGGTATTTTATTTATTAAGTAGGCATCTATTTTTCGATAATTATTCAGGATATTAATAGAAACTTAAATTTTGATAAGAAATAAGAATCGTTTATTTCAGTTTTCTATTTAAATAAAAACAAAAAAATACTAAAAGTTCTTAAGTTAAGTTTCTTCATCATTTCTGACCCATATTCTTTTTTCAGTTTTATGTTTTGCTATCAAGTCTCTTTGTTACGTTCTGCTTCATCAGATTTCTCTTCATCAGAACTCTTCTTCATCATTAGTTCTAAGCTTTATAATCAGGACTCTTAGTTATAACTTTCTTCAATAGTTTTTAGCTTTATTATCAGCTTCCTTAGTTTATTTATTTATTGCATTCCATAGTGTTTCTGAGATGTTACATAAAAGCTTATATTAAGTACAATTATGGACCCTGTTAGGGCACAGCATATTTAGTTACACACATTACATTCGAGCATTAACCAATCATTTGCATATTATAATTTTCATGATGTAATTAAATTAATTAGAAACAAATTTAATGCACATTAAACACAAACAATAAAAAAAAACAATAATAATAAAAGCATGATGTCAAAAATAATAATCAATACAAAAAATAAAAATTGGATTAAAATAACACTGGTTGTAAAATATTTCAATCATATATTCTTAGTTATAACCTTCTTTATTAGTTCTAAGCATTACAATCAGGTCTCTTAGTTATAATCTTCGTCAATAAATTCTAGCTTTATGATCAGGTCTCTTAGCTATTATCTTCTTCTTAAGTTTTATAATCAGGATTCTTAATTATTATCTTAATTAAGTTCTAAGTTAATCTTCTTCATTAGTTTCAAGCTTTACAATCACTACCCTAATTTTCGTCTTTATTAGTTAAAAAAAATATCTCTCCATTGTTTTCTGTTCGTTTGTTTAAAACTTTCTAATCGTCTTCATCTTCTTCGTAAGTTTGATTCAATGTGTCATACGCATCAGTGTTCCATTGCCATTGTGAAATCTTTTGGGTGTAGTCCCGTTGTCGCAGAGACGTATTATATCCTGGTATTTGGCAGTGGCAATAGGTAGCCTGGATTATATTAGGTCCTTACATATGAAATTGCCGATACTTAATACTGGCAACTTTGAAATCAAATATTTTGTGTTTGATTAGGAATTCCAAATTCAAAATTATTTCAAAATAAAGACTAAAGAATATTGTTTTAAAATTCGTGTTTCATTTGTTTTATCGTCATTTGTTTGGGCTTGAAAATTGCTATTGCAACAACAATGGAGAAATTAAAAATTCGCGATATTTACGAATATGAGTTCCACCGTGGCACCAGTGCAGCAGAAACGGCTCGAAGGATTAACGACGTGTACGGGCCAAGCACCGCTAACGAACGAACGGTGCGTTTTTGGTTTCAACGTTTCGGTTCTGGAAATTTTGATTTACAAAATGAGCCTCGTGGAGTACCGGATACTCAAGTGAATAATGAAGAATTAAAGGCGATAGTTGAAGCGGATCCATCTCAAACCACTTCTGAATTAGCAGCAGCCTTTGGAGTAAGTGACAAAACAATCATTATCCATTTGTGTCAAATTGGAAAAGTAAAAAAGCTCGAAAAGTGGGTACCGTACGAATTGACTGAAACACACCAACAAACACGCGTCGGTTGCTGCGCTTCCTTGCTCAATCGTCACAATAATCAGGGAATTTTAAATCGTATTGTCACTTGTGATGAGAAGTGGATCGTGTACGATAATCGCAAGCGATCATCACAATGGCTTAACCCTGGAAAACCGGCAAAACCTTGCCCCAAGCGAAAACTGACCAAAAAGAAGATTCCAGTTAGTGTTTGGTGGTCCTGTGGTGGTGTCATCCACTACAGCTTCATGAGATCAGGCCAAACGATTACTGCAGACATGTATTGTCAACAGTTGCAAACAATGATGGAAAAGCTCACCATTAAACAACCGAGATTGGTCAATTGCTCTAGCCCATTGCTCCTTCAGGATAACGCTCGACCACATACTGCACATCAGACGGTCGCCAAGTTAGAGGAGCTGCGACTGGAAACTCTGCGTCACCCACCATACTCTCCAGATCTTGCCCCAAACGATTACCATTTATTCCGAAATTTGGACAACTTTTTACAAGGAAAAAGAATCAATTCTGATGAGGCAGTTTAAACAGCCTTCAAGCAGTTCATCGATTCTCGCTCCCAGGGTTTTTTTACCAAAGGGATCAATGAGCTCCCGATAAAATGGCGAAAGTGTATCGATAACAATGGTGCATACTTCGATTGACTAAATATATAATTTCTTTTAAAAAATTTATTTTTAATTTATTGATACCGAGCGGCGATTTCATATGTAAAGACCTAATATAAGAGCTTCAAAGTGACGCTGTCTTCCACTTGCTGGTTACTTGTGGCCTTCATAGTTATCACTTTATGGTATTTCCCTTTTGGTTGCACTTTCCCCTTCCCTTTTCATTTACCTCGTGGTGTTTGTTATTGCAAACGAATCAGCTTCTCCTTCCAGGGAATATTTGGCTAACATTTGGTCTGGATTTGTATGTCCCGGTAAAAGGTAATTTACTTGTATAATTTCCAAATTAATTGCGGTTCTCAAGAAGTAATTCATCACAGTTAAGGGCGCGTATTCGATTTAGCGCAACTCAAAATCTAAACGATTGCTAGAACGGCGTTAGCAGTATTGACACACACTAGTACAATATAATGGTCTGTTTGTGTGCATCAGAAAAAAAATATGCACGGAATAAGCACGAATCATTGAAATTGATCGGCAAACGACAGCGCGCGATGTTTTACAGTGCTTTTTAAAGTAATTGTCTAAAATAAATGAGCTCGTATAACGGACTGAAAAATATTCTGTATATGAAGCATAACATTTACTTTCATAAAATAAATATATCAGTTATGTTTTTATTCAAATACTGGTGAAAAAAAATTGACAAAGTGAACCGATTTTCTATTTTTTCAACATTGTTTTTTGATACATAATAGTAATATTTTCGTAATTTTGTCTCTGTTACTGTCTTTATGACTGTATATACTGTTGGAAAAACGCATAAAACAAAATATTTTGGCATATTGTAATGGTTGTATTCGTCCTGAAAGTTAACTCTGACGTCTATTTTCGTAAAACGATATGAAAGAATTGTCTTCGCTTTAAAAAACCATACCTAATTAAAAATTATACTTTTACTCTGTAGCTGTCTAAATCAAGACTTAATCTTTCTAAAACTGTAAATTGTCTTTAGATAATCTGCTCACATAATTACGATATTGCTCTGGGCAAAACACAAAAACATGAAGTTTTCGTCACGAATCGAATACGCGCTCTTAAGTAGGGATTGAATAAATTAACCGACTTGGTATTACATGGATCTCTCAACTTTTTACGGTAGAAGAACTGAGTTTTATAACATGTAGTGAAGTATGGATACGTATTGAAAAAGTCACATCGCTATTCCTCGTGCCTGGTCCGTGCCGGATGGCAACTGTTGACAACTGCGCTATTACGACATTACAAAAGTAGTAGGATTGTAATTAATCCTCTTATTACCCGACTGCGCCTGCGTTGCGAGAAGGAGGGTTATGTTTTTTGTTACTGTGATTTCTGTGATTTAACTTACCTCTTAATAACTCCTTCGATAAACTTCTCATTGAGAGCGGCCCCTACTTCCTTCTCGTTCTGATAGACGTGTGCGCAGTCGATGTGGCGGTACCCAGCATCGATGGCGTCCTTCACGGCTTCCGTCACTTCACCAGGCTTGGACTGTCGGAGAAACAAGATCAATAATCAAGAAAAGACATCACTGGAATAAGCTCAATTTTAAGAGTTCCGTACAAAAAAGGATAGGATCTTATAGGATCACTCGTGCGTCTGTCTGTCCGTCCGTCTGTCACAGCCAATTTGCTCCGAATCTACTTGAACAAATCAGGTGACATTTGATAGGATGGTGTAATCCTATGACCCAAATACAGATGTGCAAAGTAAATATATTTTATTTAAATAAGCGTCATTTTCGGGTGACAAATTAGGAAATTAAAAAAAACTATATGTGTGCTCGCCAATTCACCATGGACCAGTATGTTAGACGGCTAAAACGTCATCATATTCTAGGCTAGAAGACCGACAGTAGCTCTAGGCAGCAGATGAGTAGATGCTTCCAATGGGAAGCCACTCCGCATGACAGTTTCACAGAACAGATTTGCTCATAGTCTTAGGGCTGATTGCAAATAAACACAGAAAGTAAAAAAAAAAAAAATATGTGTGCTGGGACACATAGTAAGGCTGCCCGCCCACGTCGGACTTGTTGTAGGACCGATTATCGGATCGGTCGATTATTTCATAGTTTCATGAGACTGACTTTTTGTGGGACATCTGCGTTGTTATATTGGAGTTCATATGTTCCATTTCACTCCGACAAAACTTGGAGAAAGAGGTCAACCGTCGAATCCGACTCGGCTGGGCAGCGTTCGGAAAGTTGCGTGGTATCTTCTCGTCCAACTTACCGCAGTGTCTCAAGACGAAAGTGTTGCCAGTGATTACGTACGGGACCGAAACGTGGGCGCTTACAATGGGCTTCATCAGAAGACTTAAAAAAGTCACCCAAAGGACAATGGAGACGGCTAAGTATGCTTTGAGTTTCCTTGCGTGATAAAATCAGAAATCAGGACATCCGCAAGAGAACCAAGGTTACCGACGTAGCCCCAAGAATTGCCAAACTTAAGTGGCAGTGGGCAGGGCACATTGCTCGCAGAACGGATGGCCGATGGGGCCGAAAAGTTCTAGAGTCGCGACCGCGAACCGGAAGACGTTGCGTTGGAAGGCCTCCCACTAGGTGGACCGATGACCTGGTATAAAGGTTGCGGGGATCCGCTGGATGCGAGTCGCACGGGACCGGTCAATGTGGCGACACTTGGGGGAGGCCTATGTCCAGCAGTGGACGTCTTTCGGCTGAAATGATGATGATGATGATGAGTACGCGAACGGAGTCGCGGGCAGAAGCTATAGTTCAAAATTTATAGTAACTGAGGCAGCTATGACATGGCCAGTCTTAAATTTAACTACCTAAGTATGAAATATGATTAGGGTATGAAAGATACAACTCCTTTGCAAACAGTATCAAAATTCATGAATGTCAAATTATGTTTGCTAGCCTGACTACCACTACCATCCCAGAACACCACAATCGATTTACTTATATTCCAAGAAACAATAGTTTAGTCTACCTCACAGATATAGATAGACCTAGATAACGCAAGAGCAACTACTTCGCGTGCCTAGTTTCGTGCCTAGCTTACGTACAAAAATCGTAAGTAAAAAAATGAAGTAAACGTTTCCTTACATCGGTAAGTCATTTTGTGATTAATATTATGCGTAATTAATGTAACTAACAATTATTTTTTAATCTAATACCCTCAGTAATACCAAATTTAAGAAAAACAAAACATTGTAACCTCATATAGGAAGTAAAAAAAAGTTTTTTCAAAAAAAAGAAAATCGCCTTCAAAAACTAAAAAGTGATAAATAACTAAAGCACAGAACATACATTACTTTACTTTCGGAAGTCGATGGCGGTGGCTTTGTTTTTGTTGTTTTGTATTGCGACCGACTTCCGAAAGTAAAGTAATGTGTGTTCTGTGCTTTAGTTATTTATCACTTTTTAGTTTGTAAAGGCGGTATTCTTTTTTTTGAAAAAACTTTTTATTTTTCGCTTTTTAGTGTTGCCATAACATCCAAATCCATTAAGAAACGGCAACACACTTAAAAGAGATTGTAAGTCCTCTAATGATTGAAGAAACTAAAACGTCGTCTAAGTAACCTTCTGGGAATCTGTTGATTTTCTCAAAAAGGGCTGTACCAATTTTGATAAAATTAAAAAAATTATATGTAACCTTTTCGGAATAAACCCCTTTCGAACAAAAAAAAAATTTTGCAAATCCGTCTATATACGACAAAGTTATGCCTGAACATACATAAAAAAAAATATATATAATTATAAACATTCGAATTGATAACCTCCTCCTTATTGAAGTCGGTTAAAAAAATGCCACGCTTGCTTTTCATACAGATCGTGATACTTGCTACTTGTAGACATCTATATCTGTGGTCTACCTAAACACAATGCGATGGAAAAATTGTGTTGAATATTCTAGTATTGACTTCTAAGTACTAAAGTGGTCTTATACCTATTAATAATTCATAAAGTCTACGATCGTGGTGACCTACTACTTTATAGGTACAACTATCCGTATCTTCGTTAACCTAGCACAGTAATTTAATATCTAGGTAGGTACTTAGATCTATTTTACATTAGTTGTAACCGGGTATTCAAAATGAAATTTACTAAAACATTTTCAGGTAACAAATACCCATAGAAAAATACATTAGCATAAATATAAGTACATATTATATCAATGCAATAACAATTTTATTGTGTTAGTAAATAAAACTTAAAATTATGTTAGTATCACTTAAGGCGGGTTGCTTCAACTAACCATTACTGACCGGTAATAGTCAAAAATGGCGCTAACTATCGTCAAATCATAAAAAATGGGTTGTTTCACAAAATCATACGTCAGAAAGTTACTATTACCATAACCGACCAGTCATCGTAATTTTGTGTTGTCAAACAGCTACTTCAAACATCAAAATATTATGGAATCTCTTTTTGAAAAACTTTAACTGACGGATTTTTATGTCATGAAACAACCCGTTACATTTAACGTACGTTAAACATCGCACGTCATTGTAACTTTTTAACCGTCCGTATGTAACGTCACAGATGATACAATACTAAAGTAGTAACGTTAACCGACTGTTTGAAACAACCCGATCTAAGTTGCACTAATAGTAGGGGAGACGTGGAAGATCGACCTTCACCCATCAGATAACTTGGTGAGACATATTTTATCTATACTATCTATTCTAATATTATAAAGCTGAAGAGTTTGTTTGTTTGTTTGTTTGGTTGAACGCGCTAATCTCAGGATCTACTGGTTCGAATTGAAAAATTATTTTTGTGTTGGATAGTCCATTTATCGAGGAACGCTATAGGCCCATGCGAAGCCGGGCTGGGTTGCTAGTATCAAATATAATTTATTATCAAACATGCCTTTGATAACTTGCCTATATCGAAAAGTTTTCATAGCTATTTTTAATTGAATTACTTTTAATCAGTTTT
Source organism: Charanyca ferruginea (assembly GCA_947361185.1). NCBI lineage: Eukaryota > Metazoa > Arthropoda > Insecta > Lepidoptera > Noctuidae > Charanyca > Charanyca ferruginea. Next base: position 3,043,437 of record OX376080.1, read on the forward strand.
CTTTCATCACCTACACTCTTTTCATAACCGAATGAATTTCATCTCAACTGATAGTTTTTAACACACAGAATATGCCTAGGTAGGCTTGCCTACTTATTTCTGTGCATGGCTACCTGGCTGGCTGGTAAGTCAATATAGGTAACTACACCGATCTGTTAACCAATCGAAATTGTTATCATAAGTAGGATATTTTAATTACCAAACTACTAAAATGGACCAAAGTTTTTTAGGCAATAGGAATGAAACACGTGAAATATTTCCGTTAGACAGTGAGTTTGCGAATACACCGTACCACAGTAGTACTCAATAGCAAATCTATCCTCGCGAGGTGGCGCCGTCTGTCGTGAAATATGTACCTACTTACCTAAATTAAGATGCGAGTATTTAGCTAGATGAATGCGCAAACGCTCGGCAAATTATTAGGTATCAGAAATTAAGCTAGATACTTAAGAGGAAACACAAGGGCCGTTTTTCCATACAAACTTAGTCCCCTGTTTCCTCCCTGGATAATGCCAGTAGATCAATTATTATTTTTTTAAATATCCATGGCTACTATTGGCATGTCCCTATGTTTTCCTTTTTTTTATAAATTTATTATTAAAAGAGATATGAATATTCAAAAACCTAAAAAATTGGCATGATTTTCCGCTGTGTTCAAACATTCAGAAAACAAATTTGACTTGATTATAGAAAACATAGGACCACGGCAAAAGCCTTTCTTTATTTTTTAATGTAAAAAGCAGTTAAATCGGTTAAGTTTTGGAGAAGAAATCAGGGGACTACGAATCATTGATTTTGTGTACTTTTAATTGGTATTTTCGGTCAAAGCTGCAGTTGTCTCTATCGCGCTCTGCGGTTCGTGTCCGGGCATCGCGCGACAGCAATAGATTTTACAAATACCTAATTTTCAATTCTCTAGCCCGTGGTATTTCCTCTTAAAAAAAGTAATAAGACCTATGAAGAATGTGTAATGCGTCGCCTACATTCTGCCTCCTTAGTGCTAATTATTTAGCTTTTAGTGCGACGCGCGTGACTGGCCGTCGTAACACACCAGTGCGAGTACGTACATCGACAACACGGACACGTCCGCACAAAATATAAGGGCATAAACTGCGTTACGCGTGTGCACGCACGTGAGCACGTCGCGGGCACGCTTCTGGTGCACGCACGTGAGCACGTCGCGGGCCACGCTTCTGGTGCACGCACGTGAGCACGTTCGCGTGCTTATGCGCGGGCATCGGCGCGTCAGTTTTCTCAGTACAATTTTGACGTTGGAGGTGTACAGTCGAGTAATTATGGATAAATTAATGTTGTATTATTTATCAAGACGACGGCGACGACGAATTGCCAAAAAAAGAAAAACAGTACTGTACAAATGTCTAGCCATGCTTTTGATTTAGCGTCCCGGTCTTTAAATATTTCGCTAGATTGGTCCCATATGGCAGGACGACACTGAACTTCAACAATTACCCTTTCTGTATCAAAATTTGTCATTTTTTGTTATGGGCCGGGCACGCGCGTGCGGTCGGTTCGAGATAGCGCTGTCAACTGAACAAGCACGCGCGTGCACCCGCTAGCGGGCTTCGCGCGTGGACCCGTCCAACGTGATGCGTGATCACGTCGCGTGCATGCGTGCCCCGTTGCACGGAAGTATCACGCGACGGGCGCCCGACGGGCTCACGAGCGTGTGCACGCGCATGGGCACGCGCGGGTCGGTTTTGTGTGGACACGCGAGAGGCACGCTTAACGCAGTTTATGCCCTAAAGGTTACAGAAGGACCGCTCGCGCCATCTTCAACAATAATTATCTAAACTTGCTAGACTCACTAGGGCTGCTACTGTATTGACTCTGTAGGTTTTATTTGTGACAGTATGAAATTTTATTGACACTGGTTGGAACTCTGCAATTTTTATAACAGAATTTTCCTGTTCGTCATGAAATGTCAATGTCTCTCATTAATTCATTTAGACAACACGTGCTTGAGACTGCTTGAGAATGCCTATAAACGTAACGTCAATGTGTGTGTGCGAAAAATGGCGATTTGTTCTGAGTGGTCTCTCTGCTCGGGCGCGCCGCCGCCGCAGTCTTAGGGTCAAGACACACCGGAATGGCAGCGCAGCGGTCGGCAGTTTTGTTGGCAAACCATTTTCAACTTTATCTCTAAACGTCAAGACATAGTATCGCTCAAAGATTTGCGTGCGTCGAGCGGCAGCTCGTGTCGCGCCGGGCGGCTCTGCGAGCCGATGACCGCCGAAGCGATACTATGCTTTGAGATTTAGAGATAAAGTTGAAAATGGTTTGGCAGCAAAACTGCCAGCCGCTGCGCTGCCATTCCGGTGTGTTTTGACCCTTACGTACTTTGTGACGTCCGTCTGAACCTGCGATAGTGGCACTCACTATTCCGTGACGCCAACAACTACGGTCAAGATTAGGGTCTGCAATAATAACATAATAACGTAATGATTCCATTTTTGTCGTGGTAACAAAGTCGGCAAATATTCTTTTAACCAACTTTCCAGAACATATCTGATAGTGGCTGAGCCACTCGCCAGCGTTTCCTAAGATACAAGTCATCATCGCCGTACTTACCAAAGAGCGAGCTAGCAGAAGATATGCCTAAAGTTTTTTCAAAAAAAAGAAAACCATCTTCAAAAACTAAAAAGTGATAAAATAACTTTAGCACAGAACACACATTACTTTTCTTTCGGAAGTCGGTGGCGGTGGCTTTGTGTTTGTTGTTTTGTATTGCCACCGACTATCCATATCGACTATCCATATTTGTATCCTAAGCACGTTTTGACAACTCAAAAAATGTATGTCAATAGAGTTGCTTACGCAAAGCTAACCTCAGTAAACACTATTAAATCGCGGTAAAATTCCTATTTTATAGAAGTTGCGTAACGAGTGTTTTGTTTTAATAAATTATCAAAAATGGATGATAATTAAAATTAATAAATAATTAAATAAACCTTTATTTCAGACTAATGTCCATAGTTGTGTTAGTATTTTGGTGTTAGTTACAATATTACTTATGTACATAGGTTAGTATTGTTAGTTTTCGTAATTGCTTACTTAATTACAATTTCAAACCTAAGACAGTCTCCACCCAGTGGCTCTGGAAGGGGCAATCCGGTCTGGCAGCAATCATTTTCAAAATGCTGTTGTCACTACCATGCAGGCGCTGCAGTAAGGAGGCCGCTTTCTTTCGCATGATGGCGTGAAAACCATCTGTGCGAGCCTCCGCGAACATCCCCGACGCACTACAGCGCCATGGTAGTCCCAACAGCATCCTGAATGCATTATTAAATTGAACACGCAGGGCATTGTAGGCTCGGCGCGTACATGACACCCACAGGCCGCTCGTGTAAAACGATTGACAGAACGCCTTAAAAAAAGTTACTTTCACGTCTGTAGTACAACGAGCGAACCTGCGGGCAAGCATATTGCTCCTCACAGACAACGCCCTGCGCTCCCTCTCTTTATCTACGGCGTCCCTTAGGTCGCTCGTAACAATGTGGCCGAGGTACCTAAAGCTATTGACAACCTTTAGTGCTACGCCGTTGAGACTTATGGGCGGAACAAGGCGTGGCTGCTGCTTAGGTGCCTTAAATACTAGAAGCTCACTCTTCTTTGAGTTATATATCAAGCCATGCTCCTCCGCATAGGCCTCGCAAATCGATAGCAACTTCTTCAACCCGCCTATCTAATAACGGACGTTTAACTATTATGGAATTAAAAAAGCAGGAGTGTGATTCTGTAAGACCTCATTCTAAACTTCAATCTGAATTCACTGTGAGTTTCTTGATTGGCATTCTAAAAACTCGGTTGATAATTCGAATTTACGCTAGCGCCACCCTTGCGAACGTGTCAGCGAGTTGAACTAAATTGACAGGGAGATTTTGACAAATAAAGTATGAGATGACGTAAGAAGTGGCATTCTGTAAGGTAATTTCCCCGTCACTTCGAAGCTCACTTCGCACTCGAACCCGATTCAAAGTGTCAAATATATCAAGGTCATTTTGAACCTTACGTATGCGAAGTGAGAGTGAATAGCGATGTGAGATGCGAGTTGTTGTTTGAATTTTACAGAATCGACCTACTGCTCCGGAAATCTAAAAATATTAAATTTTGATGCACAGACAAAAAGTATTATCATAATATGATCGTTGTTTACGTTTTCGTTCGGTGGTGCCTCTAACGAAACAGTTTGGCAGTAAGATTTCTAATTTATTGGTAGTCCTATACTTCACAGATTAACTATATCCTTACTATGGAATACAATGATGACACGAAATATTACGCGATGGAAATTCACCTTCCACCTACCAGGGGGCCAAGTCTGCTATTTTTATAATTTCGTCATTCCAACACGGTCTCATTGTCATTTTGCTAAAAGTTCGTATTCTGCTAAATTCATAATCAATGGTCGATCATTGTTCGGTCGAATTAAAAGCAATTACTGCACAATGACGTTTTATTGGTAGGTCACTGATCAAAGGAACTGTCAAAATTTTAACAGATTGACTAAGTCAGTCATTCAGTTGTCTTTTTTTTACGAGATTACCATTCTGTATCATTTCTTTCAATGGCATGTCAGTGGTTGACCATTGGAAAGTCATAATGACGCCATTATAGTAGTAGATTACCAAACTTGTTAAAATCAACAATTTATGAAATCAATGCTAGGCCATTCTGACACTATTGTAATAGCAGACTTGAGGCCCAGGCCATAAAATATTACATCATGTTTGCATTGTGCAAATTGGGTTTAATTTTGCTACAAAGAACCAGCCTACGTCAATTTTTTCCCCCTTTATCGAAGATTCGAAGTACCTAATTGTAACAATTAAAAAAATAAAGTATTTGTTTTTTTGACGGCTGTAAAACTGTCGCTCGGAGATAGTTTTTTATTAGTGTTAGCGTTTATATGCCGACGGACTCGAGTGAGAACTTGGCGGAATTTACGGATTGCTTGAGTGAGATAAGTGCGATTATCGAAACCACTAATATTGAAACTGTTTATTTGCTCGGTGATTTCAACGCCCATCCCGGTGAGTCATTTTGTCATGAACTTTTAGATTTTTGTACCGAGCAAAAGTGGATCAGTGCGGACATAGAAAAAATAGGTATAGGTCGGACTGCTATACCTTTATTAGTGACGCACATGGTAGTAGGCGATGGTTGGACCACTGTGTTGTCTCACAATCAGCTTGGTTAACGGTAACTGACATAGGCGTAGTTCACGATGTGTATTGGTCTGATCACTTTCCCTTATTTGTTGAATGTAGGTTAGACAAAATTAAAACAAAGACTGAAGCTACAAAAACATCTAGTAACAAAGTAATTTGGGGAGAAAGGGACAGTGATCAGATTAATGCTTACTATGAGATGTGTAATAGGCAGCTAAGGTTGATTGATTACGATCAGGGATTTGGTCTGTGCAGCAATACACATTGTAATAATATTGCACATAGGCAAGTACTTGACAATATGTATGCCAATATTGTGTCAATTTTGTCAGAAGCCGCTATCCAGAGCCAAGTGGTAACTCGGTCAAACAAGCATGGTGGCCGTGTTGTCGGGTGGAATAAGCACGTCCGAGATGCCCACGCGAAGGCCAGGCTTAAATATCAGCTGTGGTTATGGCATAATAAACCAACCTCTGGTGACATCTATGAGGATATGTGCAGTTCACGTAAGGTATTTAAAGGTAAATTAAGGTGGTGCCAGAGTCACCAAGAGCAAATTAAGTAAGATATTATAGCCTCACATCGCGAAAACAACAACTTTCAGAAGTTCTGGAAGGCGACGAAAAAACTGGATGTTAAGCCTGGTCTTCCCGTGAGTGTTGGGGGTGCTGATCACCCTGAAGGCATTGCCAATATGTTTGTTAAACATTTTAAAGTGGACTCACCGCGGGGCTCACCGCCGCGAGTGCTCGATGACAGAAGCTGTCGTGATACTGATCTTGTTCGTTTTTCTGCCAAACAAGTGTCCAACACAATCAACAAAATGACTAGAGGAAAGTCCCCGGGTCACGACGGTCTAAGCATTGAGCACTTGCAGTACGCCGGTCCGCACATATCAAGAGTTTTGGCTATGTTTTATTCGCTCTGTATGTGTCACTCATATCTCCCCCCTGATCTCATGAGAACTATCGTAGTGCCGATTATTAAAAATAAAACTGGCGACGTGGCTGACAAGTGCAACTATCGGCCCATCTCCCTGGCTACGATTATCGCAAAAATATTGGACAGTCAGCTGGACGTGCGTTTAGACAGCTTTTTAAATCTACACGATGCGCAATTTGGGTTTCGTAATGGCCTAAGTACGGAGACCGCGATTCTGGGCCTCAAGCATGTGGTGCAATATTACACAAAGCGTCCTACACCAGTATATGCTTGTTTTCTAGATCTCTCCCGTGCCTTCGACCTGGTCTCGTATGATATTCTGTGGGAGAAGCTACGGGAGAGAAAAGTGCCGGCTGAACTGTTGCGTATCCTCCAGTTTTGGTACTATAACCAGATAAATCGTGTGAGGTGGGCCGATAAGTTTTCTGAGCCGTATACTTTGGAGTGTGGGGTGAGACAAGGGGGTATAACGTCGCCAAAGCTCTTTAACCTCTACATCAACGACCTGATCGTTGGGCTTAGCAGTAAGAAAATCGGATGCCGTATTGATGACGTCAGCGTCAATAATATCAGTTACGCTGACGATATGGTGCTGCTGAGCCCAACGGTCAGGGCGCTCAGAGAACTACTCACGTGTTGTGAGTCCTATGCTCAGGCGCATGGCCTACTGTATAATGTCGCAAAAAGCGAATTCCTGGTCTTCAAGGCTGACGGTGGCAAATGCCCAGAATCCGTGCCTGCAATAACCCTGAACGGTACCGACCTTAAACGGGTCCATCAATTTAAGTACCTGGGGCATTACGTAACTGACGGCCTTGATGACCAGGTGGATATCGAGCGCGAGCGTAGGGCGCTGGCGGTCCGATGTAACATGTTGGCACGCAGGTTTGCACGGTGTAGTGAACAAGTTAAAGTAACTCTTTTTAAAGCTTACTGCCAAGTGTTCTACACGTGCAGCCTGTGGACTAATTATACCCATCGGGCCATCAGCGCCCTACGAGTGCAACATAATAATGGTTTCAGGATGCTGTTGGGGTTGCCCCGTTTCTGCAATGCATCTGCTATGTTCGCGCACAGTCACGTTGATGGCTTCCATGCCATCATTAGACAGAAATCTGCCTCATTGCTCTGCAGAGTACGGGCGAGCCCCAACTCCATCCTGAAAATCATAGATGGGAGATGCGACTCTTTGATAATGCATAGCATTATTAAGAGATGTATACCTAAAATAATCTTGTCGCAAAGTCATAATATTAAGCTTTACTAACATAGTCGTAAGATTTCTGTTTACTAACCCACTATGGATGTTACTAGTCCGAAATAAAGGTTATTTTATTTTTATTTGTTTTGTTTTATTTTTTTGCCAACAGCTTCTGTATACTTAATAATAATAATAATAATCATTTATTTCGAACAACAAGACTCATAGTGTTAGTAACAATATACTACATAGAGTACATTAGTTCTTAGGATACATATTATTAAGTCGCGGATTTAAACAATAGCCAATTACAGACCATACCACAGACCATTTATAATAGCATTACAAAAAGAGGCTCATAGAAGCAGGAATTCAAAACATTTTATTTCAAAGATAAGTTAAAACAATTTTAGTTAAATTTAATTTGACATAATTTTGATAAATAAATCTAAGATAGTACACATGGTAATAATATAAATAATAAATGAAGGATGGCACGGTTGACATTTGTCGGGCATGTCACCGGCCGGGTGAATCAATCCGTCATATTATCTCTGGATGTTCTCGTCTTGCTAACGAAGAGTACTTGCACAGGCACAACCTTGTGGCCAGGATTATCCATCAGCAACTTGCTCTGAATTACAACCTCGTGGAATCAGAAGTTCCATACTACAGGTATGTGCCCGATCCAGTTCTTGAAAATGGCAATGTCACATTGTACTGGGATCGATCCATCATCACTGACAGGACTATTGTAGCCAATAAGCCTGATATAGTGGTGGTGGATCGATTGGAGAGGCGCGCAATGATTATTGACATAGCTGTTCCTCATGACGAGAACCTCATGAAGGCCGAGAAAGACAAGCAGATAAAGTATCTTGACTTGGCCCATGAGGTTGTCGACATGTGGAATGTGGACTCAGCGATCATTGTGCCGATAATTGTTACAGCCAATGGCTTAATTGCCAAGAGCCTCGACCAACATCTAAGGAGGCTCTCGTTAGACGGCTGGATCAAGGGCTTGATTCAGAAGGCAGTACTTCTGGACACGGCCCGCATTGTCAGGAGGTTTCTCTCTCTGGAGCCCTGACCGCCGGTAGCTTGGACCCTGTTCCCGATACCGGTGAGGTACTATTTTTTTATATTTTTAAATGTTTTTGTTTTTATATGAATATTTAAAAATGTAATTTAATATGTATATAAAATAAATGAATGTGAATAATAAATAATAATAAATAATATAAACAGAATAAAAGTCTTTTAAAGATTAGGTAACATTTTAAATTTGTTAGAATTACAGTGAAACGAAATATGTTCCGGTCAATACCCGGAACATAACAGAAAACCTAACAGAAGCAGGGATGAACAATTTTATCCCTGCTTCTGTTAGATTTTTAGCTATAATTTTAAATTGCAATTAATAATGTACAACTAAATGAAAGCTACATAATTTTAGAAAATAAATTATGAAAATGGTTACAAATACGCGCGACAGCCACTGTAAAAATAGATTGTAATAAATTCGGTGTAACTAATAACTACTAACTAAATCTGTGAGTCTAACTAATAACTTTAACATGTTTATTGTACTTTTGTTACAAAGTGTGCATCAAAAAGAACCTTTTTAACTTCTGTATAATGCTATTGTAAATGGAGTATAGCTACTTATACAATTAATAAAATATAAATTAATTACGGCCAGTAGGCCGTAATTAATTTTGCTTCGTCGGCTCATTTCGGCAGAACTAAGTTCACCGAATTTTGGTCGCGTAATTTCTAGCAGCTACTAGTTATGCTTTGAATAAATATCCGTGTGCATTTACATGAAACATTGTCAAATTCACGATCATTGAGTAAGTACACAAAAATTTCCTCTGTGCGTTTTTCATCGCATTTAGAGTCAATTAGTTTCGGCATGTCAAAAGCTTTTGACCTTGTTCATCATAAAACACTTATTATATTAGTTGTTCTTTACTATCTCAAATGGTTCTTATTCTAAATATAATAAGAACTAGATATCTTTGTTAAAAAATATGTGAAGATTTTAAAATGTTGTAGACAAATATTTGTGCAAAGACACATGGTGTCCCTACAGGCAGGGTTTTCGGCCCACATTACTTTTTTGTTTCATCATAGCTAAATCACCCTTAATAAAATCACTTTTCAACTTTTCATGTTAGCTGAGGGGAGGTCTATTCTTGAGCCAAAGGCCCAGCATTGCAGTATAACATGGCAATGCTATCAGCTTTTTGAGCACTTTTCTCATTGACAACGATGTGAATCGGTTTTTTTAACGATTTTTAGTCATCTTATCATTTATTGCATTTAAGAGACATAAACCGCAAAATAGCATTTAAGCGACATTCAGTGTTATTTTAGTGGCTAAATGTATTATCAACCATCGCGGTAATAAAATTGAATGAGGCTATTCAGGTTAAGCACCTGAAGTATCATAAAGTAGTTACAGATCAATTTTTTTTATTTAGCACTTTACACTAAAAATGAATGGTTTGAAATGACAGTAATGACAATGCCAGATGTACAGAAAACCCACCCATGTACAGAAAAAGTAATCTAATGTACCTATGTTACACAAATAAAAATGATTTGATTTGATTTGAATGAAAATACTTCTAACGAAAATAAAACCTTTTTACAGGAAATTGTTTTTCTGTAGAACTTGCGGATTACGAAATACCTACTTACAAAATACAAACTTATTATACCTAAAATATAATTTTAAAGATTATAATAAATAATAACAATATTGCGTAACGTATAATAATATGTTGTTTAAATTGGTTTAGAGGTTACTACGCAAAAAATTATAAAAATCAATTAGGTTGGTTTAAAATAATCATAATTTCGGTTCAAGAATTATGTATTAACGAAATGTTATTGACACGTGTAGGTATGTCAATGTCATTCATTCGCTCTCTGTATTCGTATTGTTTCCGCTCGCATCTTACATTTTTTTTACTGTGCTTTTATTGTTTTCCCTACCGATTACTTTTACTTCTGACTTCGGATCTCTATTCTCGCTGACTTTGCTGCTTACCACGAATCGTTGTACGATGTTGTGGTGCATAAATTGTAACCGGAGTGTAGACAGGATGTAAATAAGTAGTTTCTGTAAAAGCAGTACATAGTAATAACACACCAATAATTTATTATAACGATTATAAACTGCACCTAACCTGTAGTCAATGTAATTATTGTTTATAAGATTTAAATAGAAACTGCAAGTTCCACAGTAACTAAGACTAATGTTTAGTTATCAGCAATAAATAAACAGTAAGATGCTACATATTGCACATGACTTTTATTGAGTGGGGCAAAGTTCTATAGAGTTTCATATATATATATATATATATATATGTATATATATATGTATAAGAGCGTGTATTCGATTCGTAACGAAAACTTCATGTTTTTGCGTTTTGCCCAGAGCAATATCGTAATGATGTGAACAGATTATTTAAAGACAATTACAGTTTTAGAAAGATTGCCTAAATCTTGATTTAGGCAGCTACAGAGTAAGAGTATAATTTTTAATTATGGTTTTTTAAAGCGAAGACAATCCTTTCATAGCGTTTTACGAAAATAGACGTCAGAGTTTCAGGACGAATACAACCATTACAGTAGGTACGCCAAAATATTATGTTTTATGCGTTTTTCTAACAGGATATACAGTCTCAAAGTACATTACAGAGCCAAAATTACGAAAATATTACTATTAGATATGAATTAAAAACCAGTATTAAAAAAGTACAAAATCGGTTTATTTCAACAATTTTTTTTCACCACTATTTGACTAAAAATATAACTGGAAAATTTATGAAAACTCAAACTCAAACTCAAAATCATTTATTTCAATTAAACCATTTACAGGTACTTTTGAATCGTCAGAGTCAGTCAGTCAGAAAGTTGAAGCTAGTTGCTCCTTCCAAACAGTAGGTTTCTATGGAGAAGAACGAGCTAGAAACTCCATGAACACTCTTTTCAAATCAGTTATATTTTACAAATTTAGGTTTCATCATTCATGTTGAATCTAAGGGTACCTACAAGTGAGAACAATGTAACAAGTCTTGCATGTTAAAAGAGGTCTAGAGAAAAATATAGTTATAATAACAATTCAAACCAAAATTTAAAATAACCGAGGCAGCTAAGAGATGGACCATCTTTGAAGTCTACACTATCAATTAATAAAAAGTTTGGCTTTTCGCTTTTTAGTGTTGCCTTAACATCCAAATCCATTAAGAAACGGCAACACACTTAGAAGAGATTGTAAGTCGTCCAGTGATTGAAGAAACTAAAACGTTGTCTAAGTAAGTTTTTTCGGGAATTTGTTGATTTTCTCAAAAAGGGCTGTACCAATTTTGATAAAATTTATATGGGACCTTTTCGGAATAAACCCCTTTCGAACAAAAAAAGAATTTTGCAAATCCGTCTGTCTATATATGACAGAGTTATGCCCGAAAACACATAAAAAAAAATTAAAAAAATATAAACATTCGAATTGATAACCTCCTCCTTTTTGAAGTCGGTTAAAAAAAGAATCATCGACATTGGACATCACCGAAAATAGTTATGCGTCGTCAAACATAAAAAAAGAAATATACGTGTTGAATTAAGAACCTTCTTCTTTTTTAGGGTTCCGTATCCAAATGGCAAAAAACGGAACCCTTATAGATTCGTCATGTCTGTCTGTCTGTCCGTCCGTATGTCACAGCCACTTTTTTCCGAAACTATAAGAACTATACTGTTGAAACTTGGTAAGTAAGGTAGTGTCGCCGAAGATGGCCCGGCTCCTAGGATAGCCCACATTTAAAAAAATACAGTTATGATTATTCGAAACATTTGAAATTTCGTGGGTGTATGCTATTGGTACTATAGACAATAGTGCAAGTGTGTTTCATTACCGGTGCGTCGCCATTTTGGAGACTGATGGCAGTTTGCTTGTTCATGTCAAGACGATACACTTTTTATTACCTGCATTATCTAAATCCTTTTGAAAATTAACGAATTTAAAACAAATCTCTTTGCTCTAAAATGTGAATATTCATATTTAATCTATTTATAAGCGAAGTACAGGTGAGTGTTATTATTTTATTTCCTTTTTTTGTATTTTTACGAGATTATACTCAACCCGGGTGTAATTTCCTATCATGGCCCATAGTATAATTCCCTTGATGAATGACAACAAAAAAATAAATTTTAGAAATAAAATCTGATTTATTTTTATTTTTGATAAGTTACTTTCAATATTGATCTCGAAGTAAAATTTTATTTTATTTAGTGATTTGTTTTTATTTTATAGTTGATTTTCATTTTGATAGATTTAAGATAGCCCACATTTAAATTTTTGGTTGATTTTTTTTACCTTTTATGAATAATGTTAAGGGATGTATGTGTTTTTATTTCGATGTTTTATGTTAAAAGTGTTTAAGAGTTTATAATGCATATACTTTCATTAATATTTTTCGGGCCATCTTCAGCGACCAGCTTCCCAAGATAGCCCAATAACAAGTTTCTAAAAAGTGTTTACATTTGTGTTAAAATGGCAAAAACTGTACTACTTTTTTAGATATCTTGTTTCTCAAATAAATATATTACAACTTCCATTATCTTTTTTCTTTACTTTACTTATCTGCAAGATTTTACGAGGTTTTGAAATTAAGCGGGCCTTCATCGGCGGCTGTACCTTAGATGTATTCTGTGAACCGCATTAAGATTTTCACACAAAAATAGAAAAAAACAAAAAAGTTTGGGAGTTCCCCATACTTATAACAGACACTCAACATTTTTTTTTATCAAACCTATACGTGTGGGTTATCTATGGATAGGTCTTCAAAAATGATATTGAGGTTTTTAATCATTTTTTTCTAAACTGAATAGTTTGCGCGAGAGACACTTCCAAAGTGGTAAAAAAATTAGTATCCGCCCCCCCCCCCCCCCTGTAACTTCTAAAATAAGAGAATGATAAAACTAAAAAAAAATGTATGATGTACATTACCATGTAATCTTCCACCGAAAATTGGTTTGAACGAGATCTAGTAAGTAGTTTTATTTTAATACGTCTTATATCGTAAACCGCAATTTACCTTTCATTCAATCAACTCAAAAATATAAATATAAAAAAAAAACTTTAATAATGTTATATTATGTTAGCCGCTTTTTTTAAATTGGTGGAAAAGGAACGTGGCTGTGTAATGTGTGCTGGTGTAATTACAGGAAACACCCCAAATTGACCATCTACAAGCGATAACGCTAATAGAAAACTAATCAAATGTATGAGAATGACGTCATCTCAACGATAAGTCACGTGATCGAAAATGGATTACGACGAGGCGTTCATTATTGTAGAAAAAGATACGATACGAATCGTTTGTAACTTGGCTAGAGGGGCTGGTATTACAGATGACATGACATGAAGTACCCGTCAGCTTGTATTCCATCAATAAACAAGCTTCTTTAAAAAAAACTAAAAAGTAATAAATAACTTTAGCACTGAACACACACGACTTTAGTTTCGGAAGTCGGTGGCTTTGTTTTGTAGGTGGTTTTGTATTGCCACTGACTTTCTAAAACTTCTTTTCTTTTATGTAAAAAAGCTTTTTATTTTTCGCTTTTTATAGTACTTACCTCCTTATTATTAAAATCCATTAAGAAACGGCAACACAGTCAAAAGAGAGTAACTTAAAACATCATCTGTTTATGTACAATATTTTGCTTTTTGTCGAATTCTCCAAAAGTGCTGAATCAATTTTGATAAAATTTATATGGGACTATCTCAGAAGTATACTCTTTCAAATAAAAGTAGAATCTAGAGAATCGGTCCACAAATGGGGGCGAAATCGGTGAACATACCTACATAAAAAAACAGGACAAGTGCGAGTCGGACTCGCCCACCGAGGGTTCAGTACATATTTGTAGGTAGGTACATATCCATACTTCTATACTAATCCATACTTTAATCTACTTAATATTATAAATGTGTTTTTTGCGACATAAACGGGCGTATCTTTTTTTCACGTTAACATACAGGATTGATTTTTTTACAGCATCAAGGGACCATAGATTTGAGTATAAGCTTTTAATTTCAACTCGATATCTCCACGCGTTCCCGAGATAAAGGGTCCTGTCTTGACAGACAGACAGACGGACAACAAGAACATAGAACCTCTTCCTTTTTAGAAGTTGGTTAAGAATAATTAAAATCCTACCTTCCAAGTTCCAAGACCGAGGACAGGGCACGTGCGTCCATTGTTCAAGATAATTGGAACGTTAACTGACATTTTGGTAACACGTGTGCACTCAACGAAGTATAAAACAATACTGAAGCCGACAACCGATCGTTCAGTTTATTTCTTTACTACCGGATAAATAAAGGTGTGGTTCTCAGAGCGCTACTGTGCGACATTAAGTAGACTTTAGTGATTAATTTCTCTTTCGTTATAAGTTAAGTGCTTTGTGCTTGCGTATTGTCAACGTTAATAAATTGAATTATAAAAAACTGGCAATACAAAACAACAAACAGAACAAAGCCACCGCCACCGACTTCCGAAACTAAAGTAATGTGTGTTCTGTGCTAAAGTTGTTTAGCACTTTTTAGTTTTATAAGGTGGTTGCTTTTTTTTTTTTTGAAAAGAAGCTTGTTTATTGATGGAAAACCAGCTGATGGCTACTTCATGTCATGTCATCTGTAATACCAGCCCCCCTAGCCAAGCTACAAACGATTCGTATCGTATCTTTTTCTACAATAATGAACGCCTCGTCGTAATCCATTTTCGATCACGTGATTTATTGTTGAGATGACGTCATCGATAGTATCGCCTTAACCCGTGGGGTGTCTGGGCTAGAATAGCACCCCCCCCATTTCATCCCGAGGGTGTCGTTGAAGGCGACTAAGAGAAAATCCGAAAGTCGGGCAGCAGCGGCTTCTGTGTACTTAACAACTTCACTGCGATTTCCAAGACGGACCTTATGGGTAAAGCCTTTGTTCAACTGTGGACGTCTTCAGGCTGATGACGAGTATCGCCTTAACATCTAAATCCAATAAGAAACAGCGACACAGTTAAATCAGAGATTGGAAGGCCTTCAAAGATTGAAGAAACTAAAACGTCATCAATGTAATTTTTTTGGGATTTTGTTGATTTTTTCAAAAAGTGTTAAATTAATTTCGACAAAATTTATATGGGACCATTTCGGAATAAACCGCTTTCAAACAAAAAATAATTTTGCAAATCCGTCTATATACAATTATAATATGTGGGGACATTTTCACACACGGCTATCTGACCCCAAACTAGGGAGACCCTGTACTATGGGTGTCAGACAGCTGATATACATACACAAATACATTTTTTTTTTGTAAATACATACATTATATAGATAAACAACACCCAGACACAAGGCAAACACAAGTGCTCATCACACAAATGTTTACCCTGGGCGGGAATCGAACCCGCAACACGCTGCGCAGCAGTCGATCGCTCAGCCACTGCGCCAACCGTGTCGTCAAAACATAGAACCTCTTCCTTTTTATAAGTTGGTTAAGAATAATTAAAATCCTACCTTCCAAGTTCCAAGACCGAGGACAGGGCACGTGCGTCCATTGTTCAAGATAATTGGAACGTTAACTGACATTTTGGTAACACGTGTGCACTCAACGAAGTATAAAACAATACTGAAGCCGACAACCGATCGTTCAGTTTATTTCTTTACTACCGGATAAATAAAGGTGTGGTTCTCAGAGCGCTACTGTGCGACATTAAGTAGACTTTAGTGATTAATTGGTTCTTTCGTTATAAGTTAAGTGCTTTGTGCTTGCGTATGGTCAACGTTAATAAATTGAATTATAAAAAACTGGCAATACAAAACAACAAACAGAACAAAGCCACCGCCACCGACTTCCGAAACTAAAGTAATGTGTGTTCTGTGCTAAAGTTATTTATCACTTTTTAGTTTTTCAAATTCAAATTCGTTATTTCAGATAAAATAAATTCAATAAATTATCCATATTTGGGTAACACAGTTTTTGTAGCGGTTTTTATTTTTTGAAAAAAGCTTTTATTTCGCGCTTTTTAGTATCGCCTTAACCCGTGGGGTGTCTGGGCTAGAATAGCACCCCCCATTTCAATCCCGAGGGTGTCGTCGAAAGCGACTAAGGGAAAATCCGGAAGTCGGGCAGCAGCGGCCCCCGTGTACTTAACAACTTCACTGCGATTTCCAAGACGCCTGCCCGGCGTGAGGATTATGGCAACCCCCCTTTCTTTATGGGTAAAGCCTTTGTTCAACTGTGGACGTCTTCAGGCTGATGACGAGTATCGCCTTATATCTAAATCCAATAAGAAACAGCGACACAGTTAAATCAGAGATTGGAAGGCCTTCAAAGTTTGAAGAAACTAAAACGTCATCAATGTAATTTTTTTGGGACTTTGTTGATTTTTTCAAAAAGTGCTAAATTAATTTCGACAAAATTTATATGGGACCATTTCGGAATAAACCCCTTTCGAACAAAAAATAATTTTGCAAATCCGTCTATATACAATTATAATATGTGGGGACATTTTCACACACGGCCATCTGACCCCAAACTAGGGAGACCCTGTACTATGGGTGTCAGACAGCTGATATACATACACAAATACATTTTTTTTTGTAAATACATACATATATAGATAAACAACACCCAGACACAAGGCAAATACAAGTGCTCATCACACAAATGTTTACCCTGGGCGGTAATCGAACCCGCAACACGCTGCGCAGCAGTCGATCCCTCAGCCACTGCGCCAACCGTGTCGTCAATTAATGTCATTATTGTTGTCAGATTTAAACAGAAACTGCAAGTTTTGCATTCACTAGAACTAATGTTTAGTTATCAGCAATAAATAAGCAGTAAGATGCTACATATTGCATGCTTGTACATGACTTTTATTGAGTGGGGCAAAGTTCTATAGAGTTTCTGGCATTGTCCTTTATATGGGACCATTTCGGAATAAACCCCTTTCGAACAAAAAATAATTTTGCAATATAGAGGAGATATGCCCGAACATAAATAAAAAAAAATACATACATCCGAATGGATAAACTCCTCCTTTTTGAAGTCGGTTAAAAATGGGTATTTTCGAGTATGATTCTATGAATAGCGGTGGTTTTAGCCGGTACCGGGTGGTGGCATGCCGGAACTAACAGTCCGGCATGCCCCTCTGTCACCCCTACGATGGGGGAAGTTCAAGATTATTTCTACCTACAAATTTGTATTTCAATTTAACCTTTCGAATGTCTTATGTAGTTATGTTACACAGTCCGACATAAGCAGCGGAGGTTTGACCTTCAACAGTTTCGCCCGACAGTCGTTGAGTTAATGTGTGTATAGAACTTATAATATTCATTTGATATACATATTATATAAAAACATAACTGATATAAAGAAAGCTTAAAAATAAATTAAAAAATATGTCGGATCAGTCAGGATTTAGTCCGTTAGATTCAGTCATCATGTGGGCAGAATATGGGATCCTGCAATGAAAACACACTGGAGCACACTGGGTATAGAATACAGTACACGGCGTTTATTAAAAACACATTTTACCACAATTAATTTAAAATAAACTCAGACACTATAATTAACATAGACATAGGTTCAGTTAGACATAGACATAGGCACTTCACTTCAACAACGAATCGTAAGTACAGTTTCGGGACGTATTAGCTCCGTTGCGATCAGACACTGGATTCTGAATGTCTTCCTCGCTGTCGGCTGAAAACATCACGACTCTGTAGAAGCGCGCCAAAATGGTGGTGGTTGATCACGTGTTTTCAATAATGGCGCGCTTGCGATCCGTTGTGTTGTGTGTCCGTGTTTTTTCGTTTCACGTTCATACAATTGACCGGATACGACAAATAAGTATATAATATTATGTGTTGGAGGGCTTACAGGGCATTAAAAAACTCGTCCGCATCGCAACTTATAATATTGAAAAATATTACGTACAACTATCTGATTCCCGCGACTTCCTCCGCATCGGTGTCTGTGGGTTTTTTTTTTTGCGGGGGACTATTTCTTTTTCTAAAATAAGTAGCCTAAGTTACTCCTTATAACGTCAGATATCTGCGAGTGAAAGTTCCGTCAAAATCGGACCAGCTGTTTCGGAGATTAGCCGGAACAAACAGACAGACAAAAAGTTGTTTTTAGGGTTCTGTACCTCAAAAGGAAAAACGGAACCCTTATAGGATCACTTTGTTGTCCGTCTGTCTGTCTGTCTGTCAAGACCCTTTATCTCGGGAACGCGTGGAGGTATCGAGTTGAAATTAAAACCATATACTCAAATCTACGGTCCCTTGATGCTGTAAAAAAAATCAACCCTCTATGTTAACGTGAAAATAAGATATGGTCGTTTATGTTGCAAAAAACGCATTTGTAACATTAAGGGCTGATTTTTCAATAGTCAGATAACTTTTATCTTCTTATATATAAAAATGAATCGCTAAATATGTTGGTAAGCGCATAACTTGCGAACCGCTTGACCAAATTGGATAATTCTTTTTTTATAATATTCCTTGAAGTACGAAGATGGTTCTTACGGAGAGAAAAAAAAAAAAGAAAAAAAAAAAGAAAACTTTTGTAGGGTAGGTGTAGGGTAGGTGTAGGGTAGGTGTAGGGTAGGTGTAGGGTAGGTGTAGGGTAGGTGTAGGGTAGGTGTAGGGTAGGTGTAGGGTAGGTGTAGGGTAGGTGTAGGGTAGGTGTAGGGTAGGTGTAGGGTAGGTGTAGGGTAGGTGTAGGGTAGGTGTAGGGTAGGTGTAGGGTAGGTGTAGGGTAGGTGTAGGGTAGGTGTAGGGTAGGTGTAGGGTAGGTGTAGGGTAGGTGTAGGGTAGGTGTAGGGTAGGTGTAGGGTAGGTGTAGGGTAGGTGTAGGGTAGGTGTAGGGTAGGTGTAGGGTAGGTGTAGGGTAGGTGTAGGGTAGGTGTAGGGTAGGTGTAGGGTAGGTGTAGGGTAGGTGTAGGGTAGGTGTAGGGTAGGTGTAGGGTAGGTGTAGGGTAGGTGTAGGGTAGGTGTAGGGTAGGTGTAGGGTAGGTGTAGGGTAGGTGTAGGGTAGGTGTAGGGTAGGTGTAGGGTAGGTGTAGGGTAGGTGTAGGGTAGGTGTAGGGTAGGTGTAGGGTAGGTGTAGGGTAGGTGTAGGGTAGGTGTAGGGTAGGTGTAGGGTAGGTGTAGGGTAGGTGTAGGGTAGGTGTAGGGTAGGTGTAGGGTAGGTGTAGGGTAGGTGTAGGGTAGGTGTAGGGTAGGTGTAGGGTAGGTGTAGGGTAGGTGTAGGGTAGGTGTAGGGTAGGTGTAGGGTAGGTGTAGGGTAGGTGTAGGGTAGGTGTAGGGTAGGTGTAGGGTAGGTGTAGGGTAGGTGTAGGGTAGGTGTAGGGTAGGTGTAGGGTAGGTGTAGGGTAGGTGTAGGGTAGGTGTAGGGTAGGTGTAGGGTAGGTGTAGGGTAGGTGTAGGGTAGGTGTAGGGTAGGTGTAGGGTAGGTGTAGGGTAGGTGTAGGGTAGGTGTAGGGTAGGTGTAGGGTAGGTGTAGGGTAGGTGTAGGGTAGGTGTAGGGTAGGCGTAGGGTAGGTGTAGGGTAGGTAAATAGGCAGGTAAGTAGGTAGATAAGGACAGGACAACGTCTGTCGGGTCAGCTAGTCTAAAGAATAAAAATGTCGGTTTGACAGCTTATGTTTAGAAAATATGTCAACCCGCTATTTTTATTCCTCAGATAAAAGTTATCTGACTATTGAAAAATCAGCCCATAGTAGATTAAAGTATGAGTAGTAGGTATGGATTAGTATAGAAGTATGGATATGTACCTACAAATATGTACGGAACCCTCGGTGGGCGAGTCCGACTCGCAATTGTCCGGTTTTTTTAGTTATTAGTAAAAGTACGTGTAAAGATTTAAATGCATTTATTATGTAAAAGCTACACAAACGTGATAGTAGAACCATATTTAACACAGACTTGTAATTAGAATATACACTAAAGCTATATCTCTATATTTCCGGGTAGCACGGTGTATTGGCTTATCGCCAGATAAACAAATGCCCGGATTAAAATAAACTGTTGTGCTTGGAAACCATGATGATAAACAACTTGCCATTACGCAAGCAAAACGGGGAAATGTCAAAAAGAAAAACGGTTGTAGTATTTAGTATTTACGGGGCGTAGCTACCGCCGTATCAGCCGTATCAATGATACGGGGCCCCCGGACTGCAGGGGCCCCAACGTGTGTAACCATTTCATAAAATGTTACCCACAATCTCACTCAAACTTAGGTCGTTCGCTCTGAGCAGTCATTATAAGTAATTATTTCTATGCCTTTTTGTGTAAACAGGAGCCAAGGGTTTATGCTGAAAACCAGCGTTTAGCAACCCTTTAGGGGGGGACCTAAGCATACCTAATGCTGACGCTTGAACCTTTTGCCCTCCGGTATTATAGTTCTATGTATGAACTACTACAAGCTGTAATGCTGGAAACAATAAACTTAACTTTATTCTATTCTATTCTATTCAAAATATGAACCAATTTATTTTATATTCAAAAAGATATCCCGCTTTTGGGCTTCGCCGTATCGGGCAGAAGGGCCTCTGACAAATTTTGATACAGGGCCCTTCTAGGGCAAGCTACGCCCCTGATTTACTAGCTTTTGTCGAAGTGATTGTCGGTTATCGCATATACAGAAGAAGTCCCGGATTAAAAAAGCGGCCAACTGCGAGTCGGACTCGCCCATAAAGGCTTCCGTAGCAGCAAGTAAAAGTTCTTGTAGTTCGTTGTAACTTTGATCGATGTTTTATATTAGAGTTGATAGAATGAAAGGTGAATTGCGGTTTACGATTTATGACGTATTAAAAAAAAAACTACTTACTAGATCTCGTTTAGACCAATTTTCGGTGGAAGTTTACATGGTAATGTACATTATGTATTTTTTTTTTAGTTTTTGTCATTCTCTTATTTTAGAAGTTACAGGTGGGGGGACACATTTTACCACTTTGGAAGTGTCTCTCGCGCAAACTATTCAGTTTAGAAAAAAATGAATATCATTTTTGAAGACCTATCCATAAATATACACGTATGGGTTTGATGAAAACAATTTTTTTGAGTTTCAGTTGTTTGCATGGGGTACCCTCAAAATTTATTGTATTTTTTAAATTTTTGTGTGTAACGTTTAGTTGTATAATTATGTTACACTTACATGTCAGCTGTGAAGTCACCTTGTATAAATAATTAATAAAATCTTAATGCGGTTAACAGAATACATCTACTGACCATGTTTCAACAATATAGTTCTAATAGTTTTGGAAATAAGTGGCTGTGACATACGGATGCACAAACAGACAGACATGACGAATCCATAAGGGTTCCGTTTTTTGCCATTTGACTACGGAACCCTAAAAAGTACATCTGTTCTTGAGTTTAAAGCTTTTTAACCGATTTCAAAAAGGAGGTGGTTCTCAATTCGGTTGGTTTTTTTTTATGTATGTACATCGATTACTCTGAGATTTATTATCCGATTTACGTGATTCTTATCTAGTTTGCTGCGGAATAGTTGCCATTTAGTCCCATAAAAATTTAACATTGTTTGGCCCGGTAGTTTTCATTTTATGAACATTTTTTAATTTTTATGTTTGACCACGCATAACTTTTTTCAGTGTAGTCCGATTTCGATGATTCTTTTTTTAGTTGATAGCGTATACCTCAAATTTGCATACCGTATATATACCTTATAAATTTCAAGAAAATATTCCACCACTAAGGGTTGAAAATTAAGGGATGACAGATTTTTTTTAGTGTCGCCGTTTCGTAATTCGTTTCTATGATGAAAAGTAGGCACTAAAAAGCAAAAAAAAATTTTATAAAAAAAGACAACCGCCATCAAAAAGTAAAAAATAACTTTCAATTCGCAAGTCGGTGGCAATACAAAACAACAAGCAAAACCAAAGCCACTGACTTGCGAATTGAAAGTTATTTTTACTTCTTGAAGGCGGTTGTCTTTTCTGTTAAAAATTTTTAACATTTTATTTCAGATCTAATTACAAGATCCATATGTTCTTAGTAAACGACCCTAATGTTGGTAAAACCGACAATCTATATTATTATACTAAATTGATACGACTGACACCTACGTGTGCAGTTGCTCGATTCTGTAAAATTCAAACAACAACTCGCATCTCACATCGCTATTCACTCTCACTTCGCATAAGGTTCAAAATGACCTTGATATATTTGTCACATTGAATCGGGTTCGAGTGCGAAGCGAGCGTCGAAGTGACGGGGAAATTACCTTACGGAATGCCACTTCTTACGTCATCTCATACTTTATCTGTCAAAATCTCCCTGTTAAATTGACAGGGAGATTTTTTTTAATTTTTAATTATCAGCCGAGTTTTTAGAATGCCAATCAAGAAACTCACAGCGGATTCAGATTCGAAGTTTAGAATGAGGTCTTACAGAATCACACCCCTGCACTATCCAGTGACCGATTCAACCGAGTACCTATAGAAACGCACCGTTTCCGTATAATGGCATGAAAACCACCCAGCCCGCATTCGGTGAACATCCCGGAAGGTCTTCGAAAGCGTGGTAGGCCCAACAGCATCCTAAATACATTGATGTACTGGGGTGTGATTCTGTAAGACCTCATTCTAAACTTCGAATCTGAATCCGCTGTGAGTTTCTTGATTGGCATTCTAAAAACTCGGTTGATAATTCAAATTTACACTAGCGCCATCCTTGCGAGAGTGTCAGCGAGTTGAACTAAATTAACAGGGAGATTTTGACAGATAAAGTATTGGATGACGTAAGAAGTGGCATTCTGTAAGGTACTTAATTTCACCATCACTTCGATGCTCACTTCACACTCGAACCCGATTCAAAGTGTCAAATATATCAAGGTTATACTGAACCTTATGCGAAGTGAGAGTGAATAGCGATGTGGGATGCGAGTTGTTGTTTGAATTTTACAGAATCGACCTATTGGACACGCAGGGTGTTGTATGACCTCAGCGTATTCCTGACCCACATACTGCACGTGTAAAAATACTGGCAGTATGTTCTGAACAGGGTTATTTTGATTTGCGTCGTACAGCGAGGAAATCTGTGGATCAGTGTATTATCTCAGATAGCTACGGGTATATTAATATCGCCTTGCGTTCCCTTTCTATGTCTAGGACATTATTCAGGTCATAGTGACTCAGTGACTGAGGTACTTTAAAGATTATGGCAGAATTTGTACAAAAAAAAAAATGTTTCGAGAAGTTGAAATTCTAATTCTTATACTCTTGGTTATCTAAAAAGTATCTTCAGGCATTTACAATATTTTTAAAACCCCGCAATAAAAATGGATGTTAAAAGTGAACAGTTTATCGAAAATCTCATTATTTCAGAACGAAACGGTGACTGACAGTAACAGTGACACTGACAGCCGCCGTATTGCAATTCTTACACTGAACTTGCACTGTTTTAAGGGAAATAATGTCACAAATAATGATTATTTATTATTTTCCACTTACTTGTCTGCCAATTTGGTAGATCTGTTAATGTCACTTTTCATTTCCTTTTTTTTATAAACACAAAATGGGCAACGAGATGAAACGAAAATGTGTTGTTTTGAATTTCGAGATATTTTAGCTATGCGGGGGTTTAAAAATATGGTAAGTAGGTATATCAATCTACTCCTGCTAATGTATTCTCCACATTGGAAAATGTTTTAAACCCTCTAAATGTATTTTTTTTTCATACAAATGATTGTATGGATCACGCCATGATTCTTTGTCCAACTGGTCGGATGTGGCAGATCCTACTTGATACACTTCAAAATTTACAGTCAAAAACGTCGTATCCGACGTATAAAAGTGAAAAAAATCCATGTAATAAAAAGGGCTTCATGTGCGAATTTTACCACTTTTTTTATAAAAATAAATCTATTCTATTAGTGGAACGGACAGTAGGATATTATGACACACATTCCAAAATGCATAATCCTAACCCACAAGCATTTTTATTACACTTTTAAAACTTAAATTACTCTGCCTGGAAAGTTGCATATTTTTAGATCCTACATTATTGATAGGGCGCATCGAGATTGTTATATTTTTTGAGAGACAACGGGGTCTACCCTGCCACAACACTGTATAAAAATAAAGAATAGACAAGATTTTTAATGTTTTTTATTACTCGTATTGGCATGACTCGTGGTGTATTTAATTAATGTTGTCACAGAACTTGTCTGCATGCGATTTCGTCTGCTTGTGTGCTCTGTAGCGATGGCGGGACAGCTGCCGTGCAGACTTGAACGCCTGAGGACATTTGTCACACTGTAACAAGAATGATTATTTACTTAATATTAGCACATTATATTACAGAATAAGCACAGTATATACATATGAGTACTACCGTACAGTAGCGATACGCTCCGCCTCCCTGCGAAACTGTTCCTCACCTCTCCCCGCGTCGAACTACTGCTCTGGGAACTGCTTTTAGTTCGAGCAGCGCGTAGATACGCACACACACGCACGTATTTGTACAGTCTGTTATTTTCGTAGTAGTGTAACCTATACAACTACCAAAATATGTACTGTACAAATTTGTGCATGTGTGTTTTATTATGTCGTTTCGTTTCTATGGAGTGACGTGGGTGTGATATAAGGCTAGTATTTTGTAATTAATCTCTCTATCAGCACGCCAGTGGTCAATGAAACGGTAAACAATGAGACTATTTTTGCTGCCCGAGTAGTAATTTCTCCTATACCTTCTATTTTTTTTTTATTTATATATTCTTGTAAATGCAAATTGTTAACATTATTTTTTATAAAAGAGTATGTATGGAGTTTCTTGCCCATTCTTCTCCATACGAAACTACCATTTGGAATGGGCAACTAGATTCAAATTTTACAATATGACGTTCAAAAGTGCCTTTTAATGGTCTAATTGAAATAAATGATTTGACTTTGACTTTTACCTGTCATGGGTGCGTTCACAAATATGCAAACTCACATACACAAAGAAATGGCATGTTATGCCAGTGTAAAGTGTTTCGTTTGTTCCATAAAAGTGACATTAAATGTCACTATTATGTGGAACAAAATGAAATATTAAATAAATGGATTTTATTGAATATTCCGTCCAGTGGCGTAGCGTGGGTGGGTAGCGGGGGTGAATGCGAAACATTCACCCCCCCTTCCCCCAAACTCTAACAGTCCGATTTCAATGATTCTTTTACCTTTCTGATACCTTACAGTTTGTCCCATAGAAAATCATGAAAATATTCCCCCTCTGGATGGTAAATTAAGGGATGACTCAATTTGTTTGGTGTTACTGTTCCTATTATTTTGTTTGATAAGAAAAGAGCACTAAGAAGCGAAAAATAAAACTTTTTATTAAAAAAAAATAACAATGTTTCGTACACTTGCGGTTTCGTTTGGTACGTAACATAAGGCTCGATTTGGGGTTAATTAGCAATTAGATTGTTGACACCATTAATCAATAATTCCAAAATATAACTTATCTTAAAATACACTTTATTTTAGCCCCGAAAACCCGATTAATGTTCAATTAACTGTACAATTCCATTTTAAGTTGCTTTAAAATCAATGAATAGTTAGTCAATTGAGTTCGTAAATAAGTGACATCACAGGCCGCTATTGTCATACAAAATCTATGGAGGAATCTCGTTTTGACAGCTCATAAAAAGTACCTTGTCAATTGATTGGTGGTGTCAAGTAGGTACCCAATTGCAAAAATCGTGGCGTTGCCGCCGCCCCCTCCGACCGCCGCCGCCGCGACCTTGCTAAGTTAAAACCGTACAGATCGATCAGTCAAAAGCTTAAGCTACGCTAGCCGCGGTCGGCCTGCGGATGGGTGACCATCCCTTTCATACAGAGTTCACTCCGTGCCTCGGAAAGCACGTAAAGCCGTTGGTCCCAGCTGTCATTTGTAGATCTTTGGCAGTCGTTATGGGTAGTCAGAAGCCAGAAAGTCTGACAACCAGTCTTACCAAGGGGTATCGTGTTACCCAGTAACTGGGTTGTGGAGGTCAGATAGGCAATCGCTCCGTGTAAAACACTGGTATTCAGCTGCATTCAGTAAGACTGGAAGCCGATCCCAATATAGTTGGAAAAAGCCTAGGCAGAAGATGATGCACCTTGCTAAGATTCCACTGTCCGTCCGTATGTCAGTCAGCGGGCAGTATCTTTAGAACCGTTATAGGTACACTAGACACTTGAATTTATTACAGAGTGTCTAGGCACACAGTCGACACTCCATAGAAACAACAAGATATAATTGCCTACACTACTACTAAAGCAACAGACTGTACAGATACGTGCATATGTGTGCTTGTCTACGCGCCAGTACGGACAAAAAATATAAAATTTAAAAACTAAAACCCGACCACAACAAAAAGTGATCTAATAAAAAGTACAAAACAAGAAAATATTTCACACAGAAATCAAGACATAGGTACAAAATGGTCAAGGTAAGCCGTGGTTGCATGCCTGTATCCCATATGAGTGCGATGAATATGAATATAATGGCATGCAACCACGGCTTACCTTGACCATTTTGTACCTATGTCTTGATTTCTGTGTGAAATATTTTCTTGTTTTGTACTTTTTATTAGATCACTTTTTGTTGTGGTCGGGTTTTAGTTTTTAAACTTTATATTTTTATTTAAACCATTTTGGAGTCACAGCTAAGTATTATATATTTAATAGGTACTAGTGAACCCCTTTCCAATGATACTAAACACGGTATGCGTATCTTACTTTATTTGGTAATCTTTCCTTTTTTTAGAATAATTTGTGACAAATTACCACTAAATATTATATAAATTTGAAATGTACTAGTGAACCCCTTTCCAATGATACCAAACATGGTATGCTTGTCTTAATTCTTTTTTTTATATTGGTTTTTTTGTCCGCTAGAGGGCGCCACATTGGATTCGGTGATACGTCATATAGCCTATAACCAGCGGACGATCAAGACGCTTCTAACGATACCTCATTTGTTCAGTTCTGAAAAGTAGTTTAGGAGCTATGAGCGTACAGATGAACATACATACATACATACATACATACATACATACATACATACATACATACATAGCCTGTCAAACTCATAACCCTCCTTTGGCTTTGCCGTAGTCGGGTAAAAAACGCAGTTCTCAGAGCAGTCGTTCGACGCGGGGAGAGGTGAGGAACGGTTTCAGAGGGAGGCGGAGCGTGTCGCAACTGTGGAGTGGGGGAGTACCTAGAGAGACTGAAAAGCGATTTGGTTCTGGCAGATGTTGTTGGTGCTCGTAGATGGTCACAGTTCTAACCTAACCTAACCATGTCGGATCCGCGATACGAGACGTAATAATAATAATATAATATTATGTGGGGACATTTCACACATGACCCGGTACTATGGGTGTCAGACGGCTGATATACATACACAAATACATTTTATTTTTTTCATTTTTTTTTTCTCATAAACGTTTTACGTTTCTTATATATATATATATATTTATATAGATATATATTTTATTAGTTATATAGTTTTGTTTATGTACTTTACCTATTTTGTTATATTTTTTATATGCACCTGCCGTGTTATCTCTTCACCACCCTGGGTTGGCTGGTAGAGAATGCCTAAGGCATTAAGTCCGCCTTTGTACCTTTGTGCATGAAGTGTAAATAAATAAATAAATTATATAGATAAACAACACCCAGACACAAAACAAACACAAGTGCTCATCATACAAATATTTACCCTGGTCATGCAAACTGGTCGAAAGCATTTGATTAAATAATTCTTCTAAACACTCCGAATTTGTTCCAGAACTATTTTAAAATAGAAGTAGCGAAGTACAGGTATACAGAAGTCACCTGCACGGTAGCGACAGTCCGATGACTCTCAATATGTTGGAGCAGACACCGGCGGCTGTGATACGAAGCACCGCACTCGTCGCAACTGAACGGACGCTCGAATGTGTGCATGCGACGCTCGTGAAGCTGCAGAAAGAGATGGATGCACTCAAGAAGCTTATAGATAAAACTGGAGGCAACATTCTTAAGACCTCTGCCTCGAATCTTGCGGGCAGCGGGGCGGCGGCGGCAGCGGTGACGCGGTGGCGGGCGGGCAACGCAGACCCGTTCTCGAAACGAGCGGGCAGATCGAGCGGCACTATAGCGGCGTAGTGTTGTGTTCGTGGTTGTGTCGTCGAGATATTTGTTTTTATTCACGAACGAAATGTTTGAACAACGGCGACAACATCTTTTTGATTCAAATTTATTTCCTAATGCTAAAAATAAATTGCACAACACTGCAATGCAGACGCGCGGGCGGTCACCGCTTGACTGGAGCGCACCGCTCGTTGCCCGCCCTCGCGCCGCAGTTTTCGAGGGGGTATTTTGGTAATCTACGCGGCCAAAAGTGGTATTTACAAACTATAGATAATGTTGATTATGACGACTATCAGAGCTAGGGGATAGTCTCGGGAACAATAAACCGCCCTCCCTAGCTTCGCTACCTGCACTAGCCGCGTCATACATTTAGTCGAAATTCGATCGTTCAACTTGTTGTTTCTATCTGTTCTCGGCGCTCGTGCAATACCATTAACTTTGAAATGAAATATTAAATATATTGTGTAAATTTAAGAAGTGTTTGTGATGGATTCTCATGTAGCAGGTAATCATGCTGTTTTTTATTAAGTTTTTTGTTATTTTCATCATTACAAAGATAAGATATAATAATTTGAAAGTACCTACATGTTAGGGCGATTTATCGTTGTACATATTTTATGTCGTCGTCTATTTGTTATACTATCAAGTTAGATTAATAATAATTCTTATAATTTTTAGGTTCACGAGGTACCTACCTCGGCAGTGAGAGTAGTGTACCTCTTATAAGTTGTTTGAGAAGCTTAAAAAGAAGAAAAATGAAGTGTTTTTCCAAGAAACTATCGCGCTTCTCATGCCTGGGGAACCCAATGATATTTAATAATAAAACCTCTTTATAAATCACATTAACTATTTTTTCTACTAAGTTATATCCTTCAGAAAAGAATAAGATCATAAAATAATTTTGGCCGCGTAGATTGTCAAAATACCCGTCTGTGGGCCGGTCCATTTGATTATACGCATTAGATCCTGCCGTCGCCGCGCCGCCGCCGCCGCCCCGCTGCCCGCAAGATTCGAGGCAGAGGCCTATTACCGAAGTGAAGACGACTGTGGCCAGCCGTTCTCTTTCTGAATGCATACACAAGAACGAGACAGTGTTTTCTTTTTCTTATGTGTTGCCTTCACTTTTATCTATAAGCTTCTTGGATGCACTGCACTTGTTTCCAGAGTCATCTATTTTTATTTGTCCGTGTGGTGTCGGACGTAAAGAATAGCACCATCCCATATCTTCCCGTGGGTGACGTAAGAGAATGGGCGTTCTCTGTGCATTTGTAACAACCATACTGCGATCGCCAACCCGCCTACCAAGCGTGGCGATCATGGCAAGACCCCCCCTTGGGTAGGCCTATGTCCAGCAGTGGACGTCTTTCGGCTGAAATGATGATAATGATGATGATATTTATTTCTGTGTATTAAAAACTACAGCTAACTTATAAAGGTGAATATACACCTGAGCATTTTGATGCAATGTAACGTTCTTACGACTAGTACAATACAAATAAAAGCTCAAATCATAAAAGCACTCTGCTTCTCTTGTAATGTAACGTTCTTGCGAATGCTCGACGCTGTGTTCTACGTATTGCTCAAGGTGAGTGAGTATTTACCTGTAACAATTCTTTCTATTTTGCATTTACATTTCGTTTGAAATATCGAATCTGCAAGCGTGTCTTTTCTTGATGAAATGTTACACAAATCGGCTCGTTGGTTTGTAAAATCAAGTTTTAACAAAGCGTCGGGAGTCATGTTCAATCTTCGGTTCGTAAGACGGTGACAGTGACACATTACAGCGGCTCGATGTTCTGTTACAAGTAAATGCTCAAGTGTAAGTAACTATGGCTTATTAAAGATGAGGATACTCATCTTTAATAAGCCATAGTTTAAGAAAAATATCACAAATTCATGTTATAGAACAGTATTAACACTGACATAAGTTCCTAATTATTTTTTGTTATTACAGTACCCTTCGTCGCATCAGTGGATATATCAGTCTCTTTCCCTCACCTTGAGTTGAGCGCTATCCAGAGCGAGATAGCTGCAGTGTTGACAGTGTAGTTCTCTTGTCATACCGTGGTAGGACCTGCAGTGACGTTTCAGTTGCGTGGTGGAAATAAAACTCTTGCCGCAGAACTGGAATATTTAAGTCTCATTATTATGGAGTTACATTTTCTTTTAGAACTCTTATTTATTTAGTGTTTATTTCAACAAGAAAGACATAGTGACAAAAAAGACATAAAAAATATGTTAGTACAAAGTAATATCATTTTATTTAGCATATTCTGCTGGCTTTAGGCATCGGGTAGACATGTGTCTAAAGGCCTACGTAGACCGGGACGGCATGGCAAGGGATTTTGCCGTCAGTTAGCGCACATTAGCTGCTTAGATACCGCAGCATTCCAGCGCCTTGCCACAGCGTGCCGCAGCATGGCAAAGCGCGCCTCGGCAGCCCCTGCTGCCCGATACACTTTTAGTCTTCAGTCTACCCCCGCCTCACTCCGTGTTATGTCACAACGAGCGCCGGAGTCCTTGGCATGCTGTTGCCTACCACAGTACGACACGGCATCCCGCCGCGGGAGCCCGTGGCACGTCTTTCAATACCGTGCAGTGAAATCCCTTTCGATGCCACGGCAACATTTTAAGGCATAGCAATTAATATCGTATTTCTATATCGATACGTTTGAATGTCCATTAGTAAAAAATTTAATCCCATGCCTTGCCGTCCCGGTCTGCGTAAGCCTTTAGAATGGATTTTCAAAGAATCATGGCGAGATCCATCGTTCATTTGTATGAATAAAATAAAATAATTTAGAGAATAAAAAAAAAGATAAAATCATTTTAAATATTATTCAATGTGGAGAATATATTACGAGGAGTAGATTGATATATCTGCCATATTTTTAAACCCCCGCTTATTTCAAATATTTCGAAATGAAAATAACACTTTTTCGTTTTATCTCGTCGCCCATTTTGTGTTTAAAACAAAAAGAAAGTGACAAGTGGCATTAACGGATCTATCAAATTGGCAGACAAGTGATGTGAATCGTTGTTTACACTGGCGGAGTAAAAAAAGTACATTGATTAATCAATATGTGTGACATTATCCATACTTCCATACTAATATTACACATGCGAAAGTAACTCAGTCTGTTACGCTTTCACGATGAAACGGCTGAACCGATTTTAATGAAATTTGGCATGAAGACAGCTCGAACCCTGGGGAAGGACATAGGCTACATTTTAATCCGCGACTTCATCTGCATCCACGATAACCGACATTCACGCGGACGAAGTCGCGGGAAAAAGCTAGTTTCCCATAAAACGATGCAATTCCAGAGTAAGAAACTGTCAGCCACCGTTTCGTTCTAAATTAATGAGATTTTCGTTAAACTATTCACTTTTAACATCCATTTTTTTTGCGGGGTTTTAAAAATATTTTAAATGCATAACGATATTTCTTAAAGATATTTATATTCCCAAGAGCATGGAATTAAAATTTCAACTTCTCTAAACATCTTTATTCTTTTTTGTACAAATCCTGCCATGATTATTTTTGTAGGTAACTAATATTTTCAGGACACTATTGGTGCTCTTACGTAACCTGCCTAACATTGACCCAACTCTCTTTCTGATGACGCCATAAAAGTCATCAACGTGGGCGTCTGCGAACATTTGTTAAGCAATCCAGAAGCCCCGAAAACTATCTTTCGCGATAGGGAATGCTCTGTCTCTTTCTAATAACCTTATTTTATTGAGACAGCATGCCCGGGCCCGGAAAAGAGACACGCTTTTTTAACGCATTTGGATCGGTATTTTCAATACAATATTAACGAAGGTTATATTATATCCGCTTAGGTGTATAGCGACAATAAGTAAAATGAAGTAAATTTTTAATCAGCCAAATTCAAATAAAAGTTGTATGCTTAGTTACGGCTAAGGGCCGAGTCACACCGGGATGGCAGCGGCTGCCAGCGGTTGCCAGCGGCCTCGCGCGACCTCCACACCCCACGCACCTAGTTAGTTAGTTAGTTTCTACATTCGGCAAGGAAACTCGGTGTGTTTGGAATGAACATGATGGAATTGGTTTTTATAGCACTTATCGTGTAACATATCCCGTCACTATACCACAGAGAAATGGTGCGCTAAGTGATGCGACGGGCGTGAGTAGCGCGCGGCAGCCCGCGTCGCCGCTCGCGACCTTTTCAAGCTTTTCAAGCGATACTGGTCTTTTAGATGTGCAGATAAAGTTTAAAATTATTTCACACTGAAAGTGCTCGCCGCGCCGCTGCCGGCCGCTGCCATTCCGGTGTGACTCGGCCATAAGGCTGTACTGGTAGCAGGTTTGAATTGCCTCTGACTCTCAAACTAGGTAAGTTCCTGTTTTGAATATAAGCTCGTAGTTTACATACTAAAGTGTGCATAGAGTAATAGTTTAGGGTAGTTTAATAAATGGTTTAATACTTACTTCACACACAAAATTGAAACCCAAATGCAGTTTCGCATGACTGATGAAGCATTTCCAGTTACTGACCGACTTCTTACATATTTTACATTTCACTGGCCCTTCAGCATCCAATTTACCATCTACGATGTTTAAATATTGCTGTCTCTTTTCTTTTCTCGATAGTTTTTTGACAGTTTCGTCTGGCGACCATTTTGTTTCGCCGCCATCTTGATCTAACCTGTCAAATTCTATTTCTACTTTCAGTTCGTGAAATCCGTCGTTATTTTCGAAATCTGCGTCCATTTCATTGCTTGTGTTATGGTTTTCAATTATTGTTGTTATTATTTCATCGTTTTTTACTATATTTCCGCCATAACCAGTTGTGTTTTCAAAGTTTCTTTGGTAATTCAATTCTATTAATTTTTGTTCACTTTGCTGGCTCGTATTTCGGAGTTGTAGAGCTATATGGACGTCGTGTTTGCATTTTTCGCAAATCTTTTGCGGAAAACCATCGTTAGGTTTAACCTATAAGAAGTAAAAGATTTTTACGTTACCGCCATTGACTAAACTCGGTAAAATTACTGTAACACACTAACAGCTTACACCTAAGCATCTCTAATTAATTTGATTGTCGGCTCATCACTCTCATTGTGGACACTAAACCTAAACTAGTCTAAGACTAGTCCGAAACCAATCGAGACTACTCCAAAACTAGTCGGGACTATAGCCCGCGCGTAAGTGCTTGTCATCGCCTGGGGTATGTGAGCGGTGAGACGGGAGAGGGCGCCTTAAGCGCTTACCACACGCACATAAGCTTCACCACAGTTTTGCCTGCGCAGGCCGGTTTGTACACGGAACACGGACCGTATTGTACCAATCACACGCTCCGTGTTCCGTGTACAAACCGGCCTGCAAGATGCGCGGCGGTCGACGGCAGACTGAGTATTGCCTACATACCCCACCTCACCGCTCACATAACTCAGGCGGCGACTAGCACTTGCAGACTAATAGTGCAAAACTAGTCCAAAACTAGTCCCAAACTAGTCGAGGTTAGTTCAAAACTACTCAAAACTGGTCCGAAACTAGTCCAAAACTAGTCGAGGTTAGTTCAAAACCAGTCAAAACTTGTCGAGACTTGTTCAAAACTAGTCGAGATTAGTTCAAAACTAGTCCGAAACTAGTTCAAAACTAGTCGAGGTTAGTTCAATACTAGTCAAAACTTGTCGAGACTAGTTTAAAACTAGTCGAGGTTAGTTCAAAACTAGTCCAAAAATATTCCGAAAAGACTCAGGCTAGTCATAAACTAGTTCGAAACTTGTCGCGTCTTTGTGACATTGTGGGAAGCTTCCGCACTCTGCATCGCTAAATACTATCTACCTATAGGTACATATTTTTAGAAAAAAAAAAAAATGTGATTTATAAAAAAAAAATATGTTACCTGAACTGAATCTCGGGATTTTCATGAAATTTAGTATCTATGCATTGGGTTTCGGGGGCTATAAATCAAGCTAGCTAGATATTCTTTTTAAAAAACACGAAAAAAAAAAACCAAGCAAAACTCGGTCGCCCAGGTATTTAAATAATACTAAGAAATAAAGGGCATTTTACTAAGGTATACATCATTGTTATACTACATTGTTATTCAATTACATCAAAGTTACGAACAATAGCAAAATAAGTCAATGAACTTTAAAACTTACTTTCAAACCAGTTGTAAGAAACAAAACATGGCTAAAGTTATCGTGTTCTTCAATATTTGTGAATAATAGCAATAAATGCTCTTGAGATAAACACAATCTGCACAGATCGTCACACATTTTGTAAATTATCTAACTTGGTTCTTGTTAATTTCGTCAGTCGAGTATAGCAGGTTTTGACAGAAGCAGGGTGACCAGATGTGAATTAAAATTTCCTACCAATGTGTTGGAGTTGCCAGTTACTTTTTATTAGAAAACAATTTTGCTTTCGGTCTGTTAGGTTAGGGCCGATGATTGTAGGTACTGGTCTCGTATTCAACAAATCACTAAATCTCCTTTTACTAAAATTACTGATTCTAAAAAAAATTCATAAATTGGGTTATTCCCTGAGTACCCCGATCTCCGAGGCCCCCGTCCCGGAGAACCCCGAATGCGGTAAATATGACTACATTTATTTTTTCTATTGTTTTCAAATTGTACGGTCGACATAAGAAGCGGTTAAATGCATATGTTTGAAATACAAAAAAAGACGAAAGAATTTTATTTGAAATTTTGTACAATGTAAAAAATAGTTTTAATAGGGGAATTACAGTTTTACCAAAATATTTTAATTTTAAATGTTTAGCACCTAAACAATAAATTATTATAAACACTTCATGATTTCCGCACTTGTAACTAGGTCATGACAATGACCCCGATAGATCGACGTAGGTACACCGCGACGACGCACGGCGGTGTTGTGCTGCGTCTGCAGAATACTCTTAACTAGAGCACGCACGCGCGATTGTACGTCTGTTCACTATTGTAGTTAAACAACAACTGAGTAGTACATAGGTAATAAGAGTTTTTATTTAAGATATCGTCTGCTGACGGTACTTTTAAGCTAAAGCGACTTTAATTGCGTTAATCAAGATAACAATAAATCGGGATCCTCCGGGACGGGGGCCTCGGGGATCGGGGTACTCAGGGAATAACCCCATAAATTGACGTACCTACATTCCTAATGTCTGACAAAAAATTATATTCAGGAAAAGACAACCGCCTTCAAAAACTAAAAAGTGAAAAATAACTTTAGCACAGAACACACATTGACTTTAGTTTCGAAAATCGGTGACATTTTTCTGTTTGTTGTTGTTTTGTACTGCCACCGACTTCCGAAACTAAAGTCAATGTATGTTCTGTGCTAAAGTTATTTTTCACTTTTTAGTTTATGAAGGCGGTTGTCTTTTTTGTAAAAAGCTTTTTATTTTCCGCTTTTTATTACCTCCTTCTCATCGTAATCTATTAAGAAACGGCAACACGGTTAAAACAGAGATTGAAAGTTGACTACTCCAAAGATTGAAGAAACTAAAACGTCGGCTTTGTAAAATTTTTGGGTATTTGTTGTTTTTCAAAAAGTGCTGGATCAATTTCGATAAAATTTATATGAGACCACCCCTGAAGTATACCCTATCCATAAAAAAAAGAATTTTCAAAATCGGTTTACGTTTGCCGGAGAAATCGCGTAACAAATCGCGCACATACTTAATGCAAATTTAAGACTTATATGGTTTTCTCATGGATGCCATTGTCAAAACTGGACCACACGGAAAGCACTAGCTTTCAAACAAAAAAATAATCATCAAAATCGGTTCACCCAGTCGAAAGTTCTGAGGTAACAAACATAAAAAAAATGCATGCGAATTGATAACCTCCTCCTTTTTTGAAGTCGGTTGAAAATCAATAACAATCTCTTGCGTGTATCTACTAAATTATTTTATAATGACAATGTTCCTTGGAAAATAATATTTTGTCCTTACCTCTTGTCATTACTAAATTATTGTAAATTAAAGTTAAGTTCATGTTTGTGTGCGCTAATCTCCTAAACTAATGGTCCGATTCTGAATGCATATATTTCATTATGCCGACCTCACATGGCATATTTGTCCAAATATTCGCCTTATTTAGATAATCCAAAATGGACTTTATTTTAATAACAATAGGGTAAATTTTGTATTATCCAAATAAGTTTAATATAAATCAAGTATCTGTTGTGCTAGATTGATGTTTTAAAAATCTTCTGTGCGTGTGTGTGAAAGTGAACTCCTCCTAAATAGCTGGACCGATTTTGAAAAAAATAATTGTGTGAGTTCCAGTGGATTCGAGAATGGTTTAGATTGATAATTGGACTCGGTAGGTGGCGCTGCAGTCGAGTTGTAAGTAGGACTTTTTATTTTAAGGGCAGGACAACGTTTGCCAGGCCCGCTAGTCTATCTATATAATAAAAAGCGGCTAAGTGCCAGTCGGACTCGACCATGAAGGGTTCTGTAGCAGCAAGTAACATAATAATATAAAAGTTTCTTTATTTTTATATTTGAGTTGATTGAATGAAACGTAAATTGCGGTTTACGATTTATGACTAATGTGAAACGAAATATGAGTAGGTAATGTATATCATACATTTTTTTTAGTTTTATCGTTCTCTTATTGTAGAAGTTACAGGGGGGGGGACACACCTTTTACCACTTTGGAAGTGTCTCTCGCGCAAACTATTCAGTTTAGAAAAACATGATATTAGAAACCTCAATATTATTTTTGAAGACCAATCCATAGATACCTCACATGTATGGGTTTAATGAAAAATATTTTTTTAGTTTCAGTTCTATACGGGCAACCCTCAAAATTTATTGTTTTTTTTTCTATTTTTATGTGAAAATCTTAATGCGGTTCACAGAATACATCTACTTACCAAGTTTCAACAGTACAGTTCTTATAGTTTCGGAAAAAAGTGTCTGTGATACGGACGGACAGACAGACAGACATGACGAATCTATAAAGGTTCCGTTTTTTGCCATTTGGAACCCTAAAAATTAATCGTTATTTGTTAGTCTCGCTAAAACTCGAAAACGGCTGAACCGATTTGGCTAATTTTGGTCTTGAAATAATGCGTGGAAGTCCAGGGAAGGTTTTAACGGTAAAATCAATTGACAAGACAACGTCTGTCGGGTCAGGTAGTAATAAATAAAATGAAGAAAGTAATTTGAACAGTATTTATTTATTTTTAAATACAACAAGCACTCAGTGCAACATTTAAGAACAATAGCAGTATTAAAAAAAGTATCGTGAAATACATTTTTTCAACTCTAAACTATTCTATTTCATTGTAAATCTATTGAAATAAATGATTTTTATAATCTTTCATTTACTAAATAATTACAGTATCAACTTGCAGTATAATATTTATAAAACAACGATCTACATTTTTTTTAAAGCATACAGTGCTTAGGCACAAAGTTATTGTCTTTGTCTATACTTAAATAAATTATTATTTAGGAATGTTACTCTTCAATATTCATCATGGAACGGGTAATCCGGATGGTCGGTACTGAAAACAAAAATAAATAGGTAAATTAGATATTTATAATTTATTAACATCACGCTTTTTCTTCTCGAATGTAGAGGCAGAAGCTATAAGAGACTGTAAAATTATACATTACTAGCTACCCGACCCGGCTTCGCATGGGCCTATAGCCTTCCTCAATAACTTGACTATCCAACACAAAAATATTTTTTCAATTCGAACCAGTAGATCCTGAGATTAGCGCGTTCAACCAAACAAACATACAAACTCTTCAGCTTTATAATATTAAGTATAGATACGATTATTCCATGGCAATAGAGACATGTGACGCTTATGCGCTAATTCAATTGAGTTATTCAATTGTATTGGCGCATAAGCGTCACATTTATTGATTTAAAACCAACTGAAAATCGAATTGTAAAGTTAATTTGAATATTAGTTGGGTTTTCTGGGCTAATACAGTAAGTTAAATAACAGTGGACCTTTTCTAAAACTCGTCAAACAACATCATAAAAAATTAAAAAAAAAAAAATTATCAGCATAAAAAACAACAAAAATGTTCAGTGTTTCATTTACGTTTCCGATTTTGTATGACATTTAAAAAAAAAGCTTACTTACAAAAAAATAACCGCCTTCTAAATCTAAAAAGTGGTAAATAATTTTAGCACTTAACACACAAATGACTTAAGTTTCGGAAGTCGGTGGCTTTATTCTGTTTAATGTTTTGTATTGCCACCGACTTCCGAAACCAAGCGAAAAAAAAAATTAAAAACATACAGACGAATTGAGAACCTCCTTCTTTTTGAAGTTTGTTGTAAAATACCTTTTTTATTTATGATGGGAATATTTTTTTTTTCTATCTATGAACGACGTAGTACCAGATGTAGGAAACGCATTTCGTTAAATTATCATACTGTATAATTAGTGTTCTTATAGAGAAGTTGTGTCTTGTCATTTTTAGTTTATGTTGCAAACTACCCAATCATCATGTCAACCTTTAGACGCCCACTGCTGGGCATAAGTGATCTCCCCCAAGGAGGGTTCGGCCGTAATCACCATGCTTGGCTGATGCATGTTGGCGATCGCAGTAGGTGTTATGGTACTCAGAAGGACGCTGCTGCCCATCCTCTGGTCAATATCCCTCTGTCACCTTCTACGACACCCACGGGTAGAAATGGGGTGGTGCTATTCGAGACCGGGACCACACGGCGTACTACCCAATTTGGTGAATAAAAATACTTACTCTCCCATCATACACACGCGTCCATTGCACTCCAGAGAAGCGATCGACTTGATATCTTCCGACGTCAGCTTGAAGTCGAACACGTTGAAGTTCTCAATGATTCGTGACTTGGTGACTGATTTAGGAATCACTACGAGGCCGCGGTCGATGGCGTATCTGGAGAAGAGAAGATAGGTCATTATCAGAAAGTATGAAGGGTAGAGACTCAGATTATGAATTCGCAAGCGTATTGTTATTTATTTTATAACACATTAAGGGGTCTCTTATTTCACCAATTTCAATATCGTAATGTATGTTATTACGTACTAGTGCGTTATTGTAATGTAAAACGCACGAGTTTCTTTTTAACAAGGTAAAACGTACGTACGGTTTATCAAGATGCTCTGTCTTAAAACAAACGATACTTTTTTAAATCTTAGCCAAACATTTTTATGAATAAAATTAACTTTGGGAGATAAAACATAAAATATAAACATTTAATTCTTTTACAAATTGTTCAAATTTTTCTAACTGCTTTAAAAAGTGATTAAAGATTTATTCGTTTAAGAAAGTCGGAGTTTTATTTATTTCCTCGCAAATATGTTATAAAACGTCGTATGACATACGTGCGCTTTGGTAATTACAGCCTCTGCATTCTTGTAGCCCTCGTCTACGGCTCGGGCTAGCAATATCGCCTCGACTGTAATTTTCAACTTACCGCACTAATATCATATTGTACTATTATGCTACAAGCAAAATATTATTACTTACTTAAATATGATATGTATAGATTATTATAAAAGTGTCAGTAAGTAAATTATAAAATTAGATATGGACTTTGTTCATTTCATTTAAGTAACTACTTATTTAATATAGTCTTTTCGCCATAAGATGAGTTCCCTGACAGTTCTTGTCTGACAATTGTAGTGACATGACCTAACGAAATATAATCGTTTTTTTTATAATATCGATTCAGTTGGCAAATAAAATGGAATCGGATTATCGATTTTAGATTTTCAAAATATTTTTTTAATAATAAATTGGTTATCCTACTTCCTACTAATATTATAAATGTGAAAGTTAATATGTGTGTGTGTGTGGATGTTTCTTACTCTTTCACGCATAAAGTACTGTACGGATTTTGATGAAACTTTACAGTAATATAGCTTATACATCAGAATAAGACATAGGCTACATAACATCACGGGAGCAGAGCAAAAACCTGGGCCTCAAGTCTGCTATTACAATAGTGTCAGAATGGTCTGTCATTGATTTTATAATGGTTGATTTTGACAACTTTGGTAATCTACTAATGTAATGGCGTCATTATGACTTTCCAATGGTCAACCACTGACACGCCATTGAAAGAAATGATATAGAATGGTAATCTCGTACATATTGACAAATTAATGACTGACTTAGTTTACGAACTTATTACTACTTCAGATTGCTTATAACACTTATAAACAATATGTAAAAATATATTTAAATGAAATCTGGCATAAATAAATGTTCAAAGTTGACAATGTCATTATAACACAATTCTATCACGAGACCATTGACCGAACAATGATCGACCATTATGGATTTAGCAGATTACGAACTTTTAGCAAAATGACAATGGGATCGGGATGCGATCGACGAAATTATAAAAATAGCAGACTTGGCCCCCTGACATAACGCGGGTGAAACCGCGATTACAAAATGGCCGCTCCGATTCATCTATTTTTTTGTCGATTAGTGTATTGAGTAGTGTCAATCTCTATTAGCCGACGTTCCGTTCAACGCATTAGACATTTTTAAGATTTATACTTTTTTATTTTATTTTCTTAATTTATTAACAGTTAATTATAACTACAATAATTTACTTAGTAATTTACGAAAGGGAATATTATTTTTATCATTTCTTTTTCAATTTTTTTGCCAGTTTATTTTTTATTCGTCTAAAATAGTATGCGTGCCACGGAAAAAAAATAACTGTCAGGGAACTCATCTTATGGCGAAAAGATTATAGTAGTAGTAGTTATTATGTTATGTTATGCCAAGTCGAAGTGTAATAGTGGTGTAATAATTTAATAATGTTTTTGTTTTTATTTTTCTAATTGTTGTTATTTTAAGTATAGTTTAATTAGTATAAGGGCCTCTTTCACCACCCTCAAGTAAAGTGTCGAGTAAGCTAACCGCCCGTTAAAGTCACCCGTAACATCATGTGCGAGTTTCACGACGTTCGAGTAACACTAATCATAAGATTAACAGACCCGTAACTTACTTGCCAGGACATCTGCCGATTAGCATGCTTACTTGACAGTTCAAGTGTTCGTTGTCATTTTGTGTAGGTACTTATCAAATAACATCAACGATTACTATAAAATATGTGTGCGTGTTTTTAAATTCTGTGTTGATTATTAATAAAAATGCATTTATTTGACTAGATTTATCGTCAATTTACTCGAACATTTTAGAATTTACTAGAATTAGAACATTCTACGATGCAATGAGTGCCTGGGAGTCGTGTTTTTAAATTCTGTGTTGATTATTTTACGGACTTAGATGAACCTGTTTTTTTTTTGCTAGATATCGTCTATCGAAGTATGCAGTAAACCAAGTACTTAACTTGATAACACAAAATCAGAATGTCGGAAGGGATATCAAAAGCTTGCACTTCTATTTTTTTTAACTTTATCCATAGTAATAAAAAAATATACGTAAGTAAAATAACAAATAAAAATAACACGCTTTCCAAACCAGACACAAAAACACCACGAGACAATTGACAACATCTGTTAACAACGTTTGACGAGTAACATTGCCGTATAATTGAACGAATGCAACGTATGATTTGTTATGTCATTCACTTAACCAGTAAGTTGTTACTCGAAGCTTAGTTTTCGTTTGTGAAACTTGGCAATTAACTTTAACTGGGAAGTAACTAATCAACGCTTTACTTGGAGATGGTGGAATAGGCCCTAAGTCTACTGTCGCATTACGGTAAACCCTGTAATGATAGTTTAAGCTGGTACAAATAAATAAATGAAACAAAAGGCAGATAGACCGCGCAGAACACTGAGAGTGAAGTCAAAAGAGCAAATTCAAATCAAAAGCGAATACTTACCTACCTACAATTTCGTGATTTTATTCGCTTTTGAATTTGTATTCGTATTTGTTTCTTTTATCGATGTGGCGTTTCGTGCTATACTAACTCGTGTCAATACATCACTTGAATTTTGAATTTGTTTTTGGCTTCACTCTCAGTGTTCCGTGTGGTCTATCTGCCTTTTGTTTCATAATCTGAGGGTAGAGGTAAGATACACTATCTCTTATGGGGGGAAAGTTGAAAAAGTGACCAGCTCTAAGCAGTAAATAATAGTCAAAACCCCAGAGAAACTCCATCCACCATCACCCAACTTCGTTCAACCCAAGGAATACCTGCCACTCGGAAGTGATTTGCAGTGGCCTATGCTGCGATAAATGTGGCTACCTACTGGGGCCAAGTAGTCTAGCATAAAAGAATACCATCGATTCGTAAAGAAGAAGAAGCAGTTGTTGACGAATTGAAGTATTAGGGCGTTTGTGCACTACAAGGAATTTTACTGTCCGGCAGTCCGATTTTGGAATTTAACCTAATCTGAATCTACGAGACTCTGTATCAGACCGTAAAAAATCGGACTGGCGGACAGTAAAATTCCTTGTAGTGCACAAACGCCCTTAGGGTGTTACCTACTACCAATGACGTATTATAATAATATATCATTGGTTACTACACCAATCGATCGATCATCGATCGATGCCATCGGTCGACATCGATCGTCGTTGATCGATTGGTGTGGTAGCTTTGGCTGATCGACGGATACCGTTCGACAAACTAATCGATCGATTGCCGGTCGACGGCATCGGTCGACGTTGATCGATTAAGTACGGCTATTATCTATCACTAATAATAATGAAGCAGCTCGATTGACGTCGACAATCGATCGATTGGTCTGGTAGAAACTATCGATCAACGTCGACTAATCCATTCTACCATCGATCGATGTTGTCGATCGATGATCCATCGATTGGTCTGGTAACACACTTAAAATTTTTACCCGGTCGCGATTGCAGCGCCACCCTTATGTAGCAAATATTAACGGACACTTTTTCATACACAGAGATAGTGCAACTTAACCTCTACCCCGGTAAGCGAAGAGTCATACAAAACATAAAAAAAAAACAATATAAAAGCCATGGTAGTTAAGAGATGACCAATCTTGGCCAACTAATCTTGGGCGGGTTGTTTCAAACAGTTGGTTAACGTTACATACGAACGGTTAAAGATTAGTATGTCGTGAGGTGAGATGTATATATATATGTATGTATATGTAAATGTAACGGGTTGTTTCATGACATACGAGTACAAATCCGTCAGTCAAAGTTATTCTAAAAGAGATTCCATAATATTTTGATGTTTGACGTAGCTGTTTGACAACTCTAAATTACGATGACTGATCCGTTATGGTAGTAACTTTTTGA
The DNA here is from genome assembly GCA_947361185.1 of Charanyca ferruginea. Taxonomy (NCBI): domain Eukaryota; kingdom Metazoa; phylum Arthropoda; class Insecta; order Lepidoptera; family Noctuidae; genus Charanyca; species Charanyca ferruginea. The sequence continues at coordinate 3,087,166 of OX376080.1, forward strand.
CGTATGATTTTGTGAAACAACCATTTTTTTTTTATTTCACGATAGTTAGCGCCATTTTTGACTATTACCGGTCAGCAATGGTCAGTTGAAGCAACCCGCCCTTAAAGAGATTCCATAACATTTTGATGTTTGACGTAGCTGTTTGACAACTCAAAATTACGATGACTGATCCGTTATGGTAGTAACTTTTTGACGTATGATTTTGTGAAACAACCATTTTTTTTTTATTTCACGATAGTTAGCGCCATTTTTGACTATTACCGGTCAGTAATGGTTAGTTGAAGCAACCCGCCCTTAAAGAGATTCCATAACATTTTGATGTTTGACGTAGCTGTTTGACAACTCAAAATTACGATGACTGATCCGTTATGGTAGTAACTTTTTGACGTATGATTTTGTGAAACAACCATTTTTTTTTATTTCACGATAGTTAGCGCCATTTTTAACTATTACCGGTCAGTAATGGTTAGTTGAAGCAACCCGCCCTTAAAGAGATTCCATAACATTTTGATGTTTGACGTAGCTGTTTGACAACACAAAATTACGTTGACTGGTCGGATATGGTAATAGTAACTTTTTGTGACGTACGATTTTGTGAAACAACCCATTTTTTGATTTGACGATAGTTTGCGCCATTTTTGACTATTGACAGTAAAGTATAGTTGAAACAACCCGCCCTTAACTGCCATGGCTTTTATATTGTTTTTTTTTTGCGCGTGCGTTTCTAAAATGGAGAAAACAAATCATAGTCCAGTGAAATCCATTTTAGAAACCTCGGAACTGTATGTCGGCTTCGCTGTCTCTTTCTGATATGGTTAATAGAAAGAGACACCATGCCCTCCCGCGAAAGAAACAGTGTAAGCTTCGTTATTTGAATTCAGATTGTTTTCTAACCTGATCAACACTTGGGCCGTGCTTTTCCCATACTTTTCAGCTACAGCCTTGATCTTGGGGTCTTCCAACAGCTGAGGGTCATCAGGCTTAGCCCAGGGTCTGTCAGGAGAGCCCAGCGGGGAGTAGGCGGTGACAGGAATGGCGTTCTGCTTGCAGAAGTCGATCAGAGGTTGCTGGTTCAGGTAGGGGTGGACTTCGATCTGTTGAGGAGTTGAAGAGGGTTAGTATCGAGAAGTGTTATACCATTTTGGTGTACAATATGATTGGCTTATTTTATCATCACTATATATAATTTATATATACAGTATTTTGTAAGAACTTGATTTTAAAAGAGTGTCCGTGGAGTTTCTTGCTCGTTCTTCTCCATAGAGACCTACCCTACGGTTTGGAACGAGCAACTAGCTTCAACTTTCTGACTAACTGACCGACACCTTGACAATTCAAAAGTGCCTGTAAATGGTTTAATTGAAATAAATGCTTTGACTTTGACTTTATAAATTAGTAAGTCCCTGTGAGTGAGTGTTTGTTCGTTAGGGCTAATATTCGAAACTACTGGTTCGAACTTGAACACTCTTTTGCGAATAGGTAGCTGCGTTGTCTCTATGCTATAGGGTATACTATAAGTATTATAAAAAAATAGTGGTCGGTAAAAAAATTCACGTGCACGAATCGTAGCATGAAAACCAATTTACAAAAACAAAACAACCGCCTTAAAAATTAAAAAATAATTTTAAATTCGCGGTTGTCTTTTTTGTAAAAGAGTTTTTGTTTCCGCTTTTTAGTGCCAGTGTATCATACAAATTAATTACGAAACGGTGACACTAAAGAAAATTCAGTCATCCCTTTATTTTCTACCCTTAGATATATTCTACCCAGAATACTATAATAAAATTTATTTGGCACCAACTTTCAGGTATACACTATCAATAAAAAAAAGAATTATACAAATTGGACTAATCTAAAAAAAGTTATGCGTGGTCAAACATAACAAAAAAAATAGAGTGTCGAATTGAGAACCTGCTTATTTTGAAGTCTGTTAAAAATAAAATACAATCGTCGTCCGTTTATGAGTACCCAGTCTGATTATCTACTCGTAATCAGATGGTTTTGAAACACACCCGTGTTATTTTAATGACAAGACATTAATGGTGCTGCAAAATCAGAAAAAAAACTAATCTACAAATGCTGTGATAAGACCAGTTGGTTCAAGATATCAGAGTTGTATCCTAGGTAGTTTTAGCATGACTGATATTTAGGAGCGAATGATGAAGTTAAAAGACATGCAAGACACAAGGATGTTTATAATAATATCCATCCTATTTACTTAGATAAATCATACGCAAATTAATATTATTTCTGTTCTATACAATTCTTCCATTACGGATCCACCATACCATTCACCTGGTAGTATGGTACCACTCACCAAATCTAACTCAAATGATTCACCAACATTAGAGAGGATCTGGCGCTCGACGGCCGCTGCCGCGGCACCGCTCGCGTCCCTCGCTCTCCTTCGCGATCTTACTTATGCACAGTTTCTAACCTAACCTAACACAACCCATTTTTTTTTTTTTTTTCAGTAGTATAATATTAGACCCACAATACCACCAGAGGTATGGCTCGTAGTATGGTGGGTTCGCACCTTAATTCTTCTATCACCAATTACGGGGGCTATAACCCTGAGATTCGTCGTTAAGCCTTAACATGATCGGCTGAACAAAATCTGGACAAGATCTGTAGAGATCGTCGAATAACTAAAAATACCAAAATACGCATTATGAATACCCTGGTTTTCCCGATCTTCCTCTATGGAAAGGGGCGATGGACATTGCGAATGCAGCGTAACTTAGGCGCTTTTATATTAGAAAAATAGGGTCCCACAAAATAAAATTAAAACCCCCGCTGATAACCGCCAAATAAGTTTCTTGTGTGCGTCTAAGAATACCACATACCTGCAACATAGCAGGTTTAATCTTGGCGATTTCCAACACCCTCTCTATCTGTTTCTTATTGAAGTTCGACAGTCCAATGTTTTTCGTCAGACCTTTCTCCACCAGCTTCTCCATAGCATCATAAGTGTCCAAGAAGTCTACGGGAGACGGGATCAGTTGTCCATTTTCAGAGTCTCTAGGGAAGAGCTCTTCACCTTCCTGAAACAAATGAACAGGGTAAATTCCATACTAATAATAAAAATGTGAAAGTAACTTCGAGGAGATTCGCCGAAGAACTAAGGTCATCGACATAGCTCTCAGAATATGCAAGCTGAAGTGGCAATGGGTTGGCCACATCGCTCGAAGAACCGATTTGAAAGGTTCTCTCCTGGCGACCACTGCCCGGAAGACTCCGCGTTGGTAGGCCTCCCGCCAGATGGACCGAAGACATCGTCAAGTTCGCGGGTAACCGGTGGATGCAAGCGGCAGGCTGCTGTGAGTTGTGGCCTATGTTCAACAGTGAACGTATTTCGGCTGATGATGATGATTAAAGTAACTTTGTCTGTTACATTTTCACGACGAATCGGCAGAACAGGTTTTAATTAAATTTGGCATGAAGATGGCTTGAATTCTGAGGAAGTATATTGTTTTTTGATCTATGACTTTGTCTGCATCCGTGTCTCCCTCGGTCGGCTGTATTGGGGTGGTACACATTCGTCAGATTCCTTTTTGTTAGAAAAATAACAAAATGATAAAGAGTCGAAAATAAATAGTAAGAAGCTGCATTAAGGTCGAAATAACAATTTACGACTGTCTGCAGCGGTTACGAACCTAACCAAACCGAACCTCGGGGTACCCCTGACGACGACCTATATTAGCCTAAGTTTTTTCTGTCCAAAGACGAACTTCTTTTTCGTCAGAAAAAGTAAACAGCCTATAATTTATTCTTTTTTTTTTTATATTGTTATAGGCTTGCGTTTGACCGCAGCTCACCTGATCTTAAGTGATGATGCGGCCTAAGGTGGAGCACGCTTGCCTAGAATAAACCGGTTTACTCGTGCCTGACGAAAAAGGCGACGAAAAGACTGTGTCGGTACCAGCCGAACTCTAGATGAAGTGAGCTGTCATCCAAACCTATTCTATTTTTTTTTGGCTAGTCTAATATCCCACTGCTCGGCAAAAGCGGGAGGCTTTTGCCGAGCTAGCCAATCTTTCCAGGTATTCTTTTCTTGCGCCACCTTTTCCTGGGCCAGCCCTGGCAGTCGTTATAGGTATAGTCAGAAGCTAGAAGAATCTAACAACCAATCTTAGTTACCAAGGTATCGTGTTATCAATCAACTGGGTTGTAGAGGTCAGATAGGCAGTCGCTCCATGTAAAACACTGGTATTCAGCTGCATCTGGTTAAACTGAAAGCCGACCCCTTGGAATAGCTATAATAGGCAGATGATGACTTTTCAAATTAGAAATTCAAATCACACCGGCCATGGAGGTCACGCTCGGTGTCTCTCCATCAGTCAGTGTGAGATGGAACTTGTTTAGATCGAATGGTAGTACCCAACTAATAAGGCGCGTCGTGAATCTTCGTTCGCACAGAAAAGAAAGTATGGCCCCGAAGATTAACGAAAGAATGCTTCAAACTTACAATAAACCTTAAATCACTACAATAATGTTCATAATACACTGCAGCTGTTAGTTCCGTCTCACTCGCAAGTCACGCCCCTCCGCACAATTACACTTCGTGCCAATTTTATCGGGCCACCAGTTTTCATCAAATATATAAATAATTTAAAAATATAGGTTATTTAAAATATACGATTTTATTGAATAAACAAATAAGTATTTATTTAATAAACAATAGAAATGTATGGCTGGGTATGAAAAATTTTCCAATTCCTTACGATAAGTTTTTTTTCAATTTACCCTTTTTCGGCGTTCTAAAAGAAGGCCCCGCAGTGTTTTCACTCGTATGCTGATCCTTCTCTTTAAAAATTCTCATTATTGTTCGTTTTGAAATTTGTGTACCTTCGGCCGTACGGTCAATAATTTTCAAAAACCGATCTTTTATAATTGTCGTGTTCTTAATTAATAATAATAATAATAATAATAAGGAGGCTCTCGTTGGGCAGCTGGATCAAGGGCTTGATACAGAAAGCGGTTCTCCTGGACACGGCGCGTATAGTCAGGAGATTCCTCTCTCAGGAGCCCTGACCACCGGTAGCTTGGACCCTATTCCCGATACCGGTGGGCTACTATTTTTTATATTTTTAAATGTTTTTATGTTTTTTTTTTTTACTAATATTTAAAAATATAATACAATATGTAAATAAAATAAATAAATGAGAATAATAATAATAATATTTATTCAAAAAAATTACAAGGCATAACAAGTACAGATTGCTTAAATGTAAATTATAATACTAAGATGTCCGTGCCTGAACTAGGTAATCCTGTGTTTCAGGCGAGAAGAGCTAAAGTAATTTTATAAAATTAATAAATAATCACAAAATCAAACAAAAAGAAAAATGTACAGTAGACAAATAGCTGAGTAGCATAACTAATGTAGTAACTAATATTTCTATATTAAATACAATATAAATTAAATGTTAGTAATATTTACTTCATCACAATTAGTAAATTCTCTGTATCTTCATACGACATACTTTGGAGAGCATCCTTGAGAATTAGCTTACAATTTGTGTAGTTCACGGAATAGATGTTTGCTTTCGCGTTTAGTCTATTATAAAGGAGAGGACCGAGGAACAGATAAAATTTGGATATAAATGCATGTTTTGTTGGTTTTTGTGGACAGACTATATCTTTACGTCTTTTACTAGTATTTTGAGTGCTGTAGGGTAAAGCTCTGTGTTGTTTTAATACAATGCCCATTATAAATAGCTGTCGAACTGTTAGTACTTCACAATATTTGTATAAGAGGTTAGTAGGAAAAAGGAAAGGCCGGTAAGTAGAAACTTTGAGGATCGCTCTCTGAGTTCTCTCGATGATTAGTAACCTGGTTTTACCCGCTCCACCCCATGTCGTAATACAGTAAGTTAATATTGATTGACAAAGAGCAAAGTAAACTTGTCTAATTATTTTCGGGTCAGCAATATAGCGTAACTTTTTAAAAACAAATATCAACTTACGCATTCTATTATTTAAAGCCTCTATATGTTGTTTGAATGAAAGTGTTTCATCTAATATAACGCCAAGGTATTTTGTTGTATTTGCCATTTTAATGTTAGGACAAACACATTGGTTATTTGTGGGAATTGTGCAATAATGAGCATATAAACTTGAGTTAGTGACAGTTGATGTTTGCTTGCGCATTGAAAACTTAATGTAATTTGTCTTGTCTGCATTTAATGTTAATGAATTGTTTTGAAGCCATTTATTAACAACATCAAATCCGTGTTGCGCAAGCTTGTAGACATTTTGTTCTGAGTCAGCCGAAAATAGAAGAGCAGTGTCGTCAGCATAAGAAACAATTAAGCCGTGATCAAGATTTAGATTACAAAGATCGTTTATGTATATCAAAAATAGTGTAGATGCTAAAATACTTCCTTGAGGTACTCCGAAGGACGTGTTTTTTTTATCATCGCTGAGAACATTACCAATCTTTACACATTGGGTACGGTCTTCTAAATAGCACTTAAAAAGATTCAGCTGGGTGCCTCTAATGCCTATGGCTTCAAGCTTGCGCAACAGAATAGGAATAGAAATCGTGTCAAAAGCTTTATCGAGGTCCAGGAAAATGCCTATTGTGTGGTTACCATTATCAAGTTCTTGAGCCAGATAGTCAGTCAGATGGTGTACAGCGTCGTCTGTTGACATTTTAGGCCTAAATCCGAACTGCCGACTCGATAAAATTAATTTATCCTCCAAATATTTGAAAAGCCTTTTATTTATAATTTTTTCTAATATTTTAGACATAGAAGGCAGTAAGGAAATAGGTCTATAATTAGTCACTTGATCTTTGTTGCCTGATTTATAAATAGGAACAACAACAGCTTTTTTGAGACAATCGGGAAAACGACCTATGGATAAACATTTTTGGTAAATATAAGTTAGAGGCGGCACCAAAATGTGCCTGAACTGTTTGATAATTTTACTTGATATGTTATCCCAGCCAGCTGCGCAGTCGTCTTTTAAACTCATAATTAACGTTTCTACCTCAGTCTCGTCAGTGTCTAGCAACGCAAAGGATGATAAAATAGTGCTATACGTAGACGGTGTGCTCGTTAGATGCTGTGGAAGGCTCTGAACTTTTTCAGCTAAACTCTTTCCAACATTAACAAAGAAATTATTTGCAATGTTGGCAGAAGTTAAATGTGATGAGTGTGCTTGTAACAAACCTGATGATGACTGATTTTGCTTCGAGATATATGTTACATTCTTAATGAAATTCCAGATTTTTTTACTATTCGTGCCTGCCTTTTCTAGTGCAATTTTATCGTAGTTGGTTTTAACTTTTCTTAGAAGATCATTACAGAAGTTCCGATATCGTTTATAAGACAGTTGCAAAATTAAAATATCTGGACTAGATTTGGCTTTCATATGCAGTTTATCTCTATTTTTCATACAGCGAATGAGACCTGTCGTGATCCACGGCTTTATGTTGTAGTTTTTGCTATTTTGCCGAAATGTGACTGTGTTTTTATGAATTGCATGTTGTACATTTTCGATTAGGTACAACAAACAAAACTGCGGATCAGCAGAATCGTAGACTGGGTCGAAGTCGATATTGCGTAAGTCTTCTTCAAGTTTATTTACATTCAAACTAGAAACTGTTCGAGGGACTACTTTAGGTAAATTAGAATTTAATATTAGTAGGGTAGCATTGTGATCGGTTAATGTTGAATTAGTTACAAGGGCGAGTGCAGGAAGATTCGACTTAAGTATTATATGGTCCAAACAGGAACCACTTTGATGTGTAGGAAGCGTGTGAGCGGGAAGCAAACCATGGAAGGCACATAGGTTAAGGTATTCCTCAGCGGATGCGTCAGCACTTCCGGGAAGAATGTTGATATTAATATCTCCAATTAAAATGGTGCTTTTGAAAGATGATAGGTTCTGCAAGGTGTCGTTTAGCGAGTCAGTGAAATTGTCTATATTTCTAAAAGAAGGGGGTCGATATAAGGCAAGTATCGCTAATTCTGATCCAATTTTAATTAACAATCTGTTACAATCGTGCATATTTGGTTCCTCGACAGACACATTGAGATGACTTCTTGCATAAACTATCAGCCCATCATTCTGATTGTATGTTATACTACTTCTATACATATTATATCCCGGGATTAGTGGTATGTTGTATTGTTTGGCCAGCCAACATTCAGTTAAGACAATAAAATCACAGTTTATATCTAAACGTTGTAGAAAAATGCTAAAATTGTCGAAATTCTTAAAAATACAACGAATATTTTGGGTTAGTATAGTTAGTGGACTAGTGTAAGAGGAGAGATATTGTTTACAGTGTTCAACATCACATACCTGAGAATCAGATACAGAGAAATTGTCTATGTCATGAATTAAATTATTAATCATAATTACAACTATAAATAAAACAAACAAAAACAAGAGCTCAAAAATACGTAATTAACGGCGCTCTTAGGCGCCTCCATAATCAATAGAATTTATGTACCTCTTTTCGGCCATTATTTTCGCCGGACAGTCAGCAGCGCTTGTCTTGTGATTGCTGGGCTTTTTAAAGTGCAAACAAGTAGCGCATTTTGGTTCCTCAGCCTTTTTTGTGCATTCTTTAATGGAATGACCCTGATCACCACAGTGGCCACAGGTGTAGGTGGACTCCCGACATGATTTAGCCGCATGGCAGTACTGCTGACACTTATAACAGCGTGTGACTAGAGTAAAGTCTCTCACAGGGCATGACGACCAATTTATAAAAACTCTGTCTTTCGATATCAGGGCTTTACGTATCTGCAGATACCTCTATTATAAAATTACAGGTCTCAGCTTCCTTCTTACCTGACTTATGGCTTAACTTAACGGAGGACAAAAAGGTCTCGAGGTTGCAATCCTGAAGGTTCTCGGCTAGATTTTGGTGAAACAAACAAGTAAAAACTTCCTTCTCTTGCATGATTGAGGGCACTCCAATAATTACTACTCTAGGCTTCCTTTTTTGGGGCTCGTCGACTGTAAGGCCTGAATTTGCCAGCTGCATCGATTTTTTCACCTTTTCAATGTCGTCCTTTGTTTCAGTGCTGATTATGACACCGCCATTTTTAGTCTTGCATAGTCCTCTTACTTGAAGTTTCATTTGCTCGGGGCATATAATTTTTTGGACAAGTGATTTTGTCTCCTCACTCGACTTCAGTTTGTCGTTAGGGTATATGGCCACTGAACTTAAATTTAAGGGCTGTATAAAATTGTTCGTACCTTTTTTAACCATGTCCGCAAAAGAATTAGTTCCCGCCACAGGTTTCATTGTAGCTCCAATGGTCAGCTTAAGGTCTTGTATCTGTTCCGACAGATCAAGTTGGTCTTCGAGTGTTTGAATGGTGGAGTGGGCTCGGACAGCTCTCAGCTTAAGGGACTGGTACTGAACGGCCATCTGCGATGTACCATGGCCAACTTTTCGACACAGGTTGGTGACTCGCACCTTTTGATCCGAGTTTAATTTACTCTCCGCTGCAATAGAGCACACTTCATTTAAGCACTGCTCAATGGACGACATCCAGCTCTGGATTTCCGGCGTAGATATAACATCCTTCATGGTATCGTCTCTTTGGCTGGGCGTTTGAGGGTTAGGTGCGGGTGCTGGCTCGGGCGCCGGAGCAGGCGCAGGTGCGGGCACGGGTGTAGGAGGTGGGCTCCGAGCACATCTGCCACCCCGGCTGAAGGGGCTGGTTGCCATTGTGATACACGATATTTAGTTGCTAATTACCTAAACACATTTTCAATGTAGCGATTTACACACATATTATGTCTACGTATGACAGTTTGCTTTACTACCGGCTATTTGGTAAAACTAGGTCACGATTCAGCAAATTATTATTTATTTATTTTAATAATTAAACTTCGACACGTCTGAACGCAATGAAATTGCAATCTTCAATCCAATTAAGACTCATGAGCTTCTTTTTTCATAAACTCGTGCTCATTGAAAATTATTTCCCGAGCTTGACTTTTAAGTGGTTGCCCCCTTTTTAAAGAACTCGTTTAAAACCATAAAAAAGAAAACACTTTTGTTACCACTAAGTGTACTTTTGCCTGCTGCGTGTGCACTCGGATCAGAAGTATGGCGGCTGACCAATAGCAGCACAGGAAAAAGAAGTGCGGTGCGTGGAGCGTGCCGATTGCTCAATAGCATTTCCCGCGCTTTGAAAATTCATCTTCTGCGCAGGTACATCGGTAAGCCATATCAGTTGGGTACTACTGTACGTAAATTTATTTACCTTTAACGCCTGGGGCCAGTGAATCAGGTACAAGTCCAGGGATTTGAGTCCTAGGTTCTCGAGGGTAGTCATAATAGCTGCTTCAACGAGATCCGGCCGATGGAACGTGCACCAAAGCTTCGAAGTTATAAATATGTCGTCCCTGAAATCAATTGAGAAAACATAGAAATAACACCAGCGATGTTTATCTTGGACATCACTGACATTGGTGAAGGACCTGGCGGAAAACCTGGTCTTATAGTTAATCATCATCATCATCAGCCGCAAGACGTCCACTGTTGAACTAAAGCCTCCCCCATAGAACGCCACAACGAGCGGAAACGACATCGAGAGCGAAACGTAAGGTTATGTGTCGTCTCCGTTAGTTTTATCGGGTCGCCCTAATATGAACGGCGCTATTGAAATACATATACCAATAAGCATCCGATACGTTTGTCGGTCCAATAAAACTGCCGGTCCGACCCAATGTGAACCCGAGCTGCGGCCGATTATTAGAATATTCAAAATAAACTCCACGGACACTCTTTTTATTTTATTCATCAAGTTTTTAGAAAATCCTGGTTACATCTGTACTAATATTATAAAGCTGAAGAGTTTGTTTGTTTGTTTGTTTGGTTGAACGCGTTAATCTCAGGATCTACTGGAACGAATTGAAAAATTCTTTTTGTGTTGGATAGTCCATTTATCGGGGAAGGCTTTAGGCCCATGCGAAGCCGGGTCGGGTAGCTAGTTATAAGTATTCGTCAAGCGATGAGGTAAACATTACATAAATACAATAGGTCTTAACAGCAGTAGCGGTAATTAGGTATAATTGCAAACAAAATACCTATATTAAATTTCATTATTTGTCGGTAGATGAGGAGTGGTCTACAGTTATATATAGGGTTGCCAACTCTTTTTCGGTCTTAAATAGTAGTTCTAATATTTTTACCCATAAAAATATAGTAGATAACGAAAAGATGAAAAAAAAATAGTAGGTTCCAAAAATTAGGTAGGTACTTAATTTTTTTGAAGACAATATTGTGAATTTTTGAACGCATCTGTCCACTTGACATTGCAGAATCATTAAAAATAGGTATTGACGTTTTGTTTTACGTTTACACATTTTATAACGAATATTATGGCTAAGAGTTTGATTTGATGCCTTTAAAATATAGTAGTTTCGCCTACCTTATCTTTTTTTCAAAAATAAAGTAGTCGGGCCTCTAATATAGTAGGATACTATATTATATAGTAGGGTTGGCAACCCTAGTTATATACGAGTATTTGTGAATATGTGAACATTACGTATGTTCTTTTCTTAACTTGTAATACTTTGTAAATACTCTTATAGAGTGGTTTCTATGCTAGGTACATCGTATTCATTCGTACAGTTATTTATGATTCCTGTACTTTAAATACAAAATATTGTAGAAAAATATTTTAAAAGTGTAAACCATCTGTCCAATTTGGGGTACCCCAAGCCCCTAGCTCGCTTCGCTCGCTCTTGCTCTCAATAAAACTAGAGATAAAAAAATTAAAATAAAATATTGTAGGATGAAATAACCGCTAAACTTTATTTTTATTACTGTTCATGTTTTACTAATGGTTTAGAACTTTAGACCCATCTCGGCACCCATGAATTAATTTATCATACCCACGAAACATTCCCATATTTATTCATAGATGGGAATATGCTGAGATCGGACTAAACCGTAGAAATTTACCAAACACTAGAAGATTTAAAATAACTGCCCATATTTTTTTCAATTGATCATAAATATCTTCCCTAATATTTAAATAACAGTTGTAAAAAGTAATAATTTTTACCACTGTTATTTAAATATTTTAAATCCTCATATTTGTCATCCAATACATGATTATCTGTGACACAAGTTACCTCAGAATAACGCCTTCGATAAACTTCTCATTGAGAGCGGCCCCTATTTCCTTCTCGTTCTCATAGACGTGTGCGCAGTCGATGTGGCGATATCCAGCATCGATGGCGGTCTTCACGGCTTCCGTCACTTCACCAGGCTTGGACTGTCGGAGAGAAATGAAATATTGTGAATCGGTTTGAGAAAAACCACAGAATACAGGAGCGTTGGCCGTTTCGTGCGGGGGTGACGCATGTTTCCAACTCGGACATTTTTTGTTATATTTTACTTTTTATTAGAATTAACTTGTTTAGTTGTAAGTAATATTGTTATACATGTCAATAGTACGAACATGGAACGACGAATCGCAAGCGCGCCATTATCGAGAACACGTGATCAACCACCACCATTGTGGCGCGCTTCTACAGAGTCGTGATGTTTTCAGCCGACAGCGAGGAAGACATTCAGAATCCAGTGTCTGATCGCAACGGAGCTAATACGTCCCAAAACTGTACTTTCGATTCGTTGTGTTATGTCTATTTTATTTCATTTAAGGCCGAGTTTATTTTAAATCAAGTTTGTGCTAAATTGTGGTTTTAATAAATGCCGTGTATTTTACCCTATACCCAGTGTGTTTTAATTGCACGAAATCCATATTCTGCCCACATGATGACTGAATCTAACGGACTAAATCCTGACGATCCGACATACTGATACAATACATGCGTCGGTTTTCGCGTGATTAAATGGCTTTTCTTTCTTTCTTTCTTTAACCGACGTAAAAAAAGGTACAGTTTCTTATTTCGACTGTAGGTATGCTTTTCTTTTTGTATGTTTGTTACGTGATTTCTCCGGCAATTGTATATCGATTTTAAAAATTCTTTTTTTTTATGTTTTGGATATGCCTCTTGGGTCCAATATAAATTCTATCGAAATTGACATTTAACAAAAGCCAAAGTACTTAAGTAATTGACATTTTGGTTGGTGGTCCCTTCAGCAAAAGTTTTGTTAAGGACTTTCAATCTTTGTTTTAACTGTGTTGCCCTAATGGATTTGGATGATAAGAAGGTAGCTACTAAAAAGAGGAAAATGAAAACCATTTTTACAAAAAATACAACCGCCTTCAAAAACTAAAAACTGGTAAATAACTTTAGCAGAACACATCGGTTTAAAGAACTTTATTTCTCATTAAGACAATCGTCACTTACATGAGAACAATAAATCTTATTACTAATTTTATAATAGTGCAGGTAGAAGAACAAAAAAGTAAGTATGTTTATTGTCAAGCGAGTTCACTGCATTCCTAAGATAAGGTGGTGGCACAAGTTATAAGATGTTGCAGTTTTAAGCGAAAATAACGATGATACAATAATTAATATAATGTTTCGTCATTGGAAATATAAGTAAATAAATTCTTTTTAAATATGTTCAGTGAAGTCGCTTCTTTTACATCATTTGGAAGTTTATTCTAAAGCTGCGCTCCTCCATATGTTAAGTTATTTTTCCCGTAGTTAGTTCTAACTCTAGACAAAACCAGGTGACAAGCTCGACGAGATGAGTATTTGCTTATTTCACCTTCTGTTAAGAATGTAATGCGTGAGTGAATAAGTTTGTGAATTATTTTATAGATAAGTATGGATGTGTTATATATATAAAGTTGTTTGATGTTTAATAGTTTGGTCTCTATGTAAATAGTTTTTGACGGTGTTAAGAAGTCATAATTGTGTAGTATTTTAATTATTTTATTTTGTAATATTTGTATTGGTTTTAGACTAGTTTTAGGTGACACATGACTTAAACTTAGTGTAGATAGCGTAAGAGAGACTTAGTTTCGGAAGTCTGTGTCAATTAAAAACAACAAACAGAACAAGAGCCGCCTACTTCCGACACTAGTCATATGTTCTGTACTAAAGCCGTAAGAAACTATTATTTAACCTGTGGCTAAAGTTTTATATCACTAGTTTTATATGACGACACAGTTGGCGCAGTGGCTGAGCGATCGACTGCTGTGCAGCGTGTTGCGGGTTCGATTCCTGCCCAGGGTAAATATTTGTGTGATGAGCACTTGTGTTTGCCTTGTGTCTGGGTGTTGTTTATCTATATATGTATGTATTTACAAAAAAAAAAAAAAAAAAGTATTTGTGTATGTATATCAGCTGTCTGACACCCATAGTACAGGGTCTCCCTAGTTTGGGGTCAGGTGGCCGTGTGTGAAAATGTCCTCACATATTATTATTGGAACGAAGTTCCTTATCGCGCGTTGTGAAAGGGGGCTAGACGGAAAAAATTCTTACGAAAAGTTGTCACGACACTTTTTTGCTATTTTTATTACTTCACAAACGCAGACAATTCGAACGGAAAAATTGAATCGTTGGAACTGTCAAATAGAGTTCATTATTAGTTGAATGGCGGCTTTTCTATGAAAATATTGGAGCGAATTAAAACCTTATTTTTACACATTAACCGTGAAATTCGGTTGCACATAGCTCCTATTGTCCGGTCGGGCACCAGCCTATACGTTTCTCAGAATAATTTTATCATACCTAGTTTGGTAAAATTTCAATTTTTAACCGTTTACGTTTACAAAATAAAGTCCGAATTCGCTTTTCGTAGAATATGTTTATGTATTTAAAGGCGGCGCGGCGAACTCTTTGAACTAGGTACCTACGGCGATATGTTTAGTACCTAAGTTTATTCGCTCAAATAGTGGCGGTACCTACCTCAATGACCGATGATGTTCATGTTGATGTTGATGTTGTTGTGATGTTCTGATGATAATAACGACCTACGAGATAAATCCACCTTTCACTGTGAGACTGTGTGGATTGTGAAAACGAGTGTAAATTTTAAGTCGATAATTAAGCCATAGAATACGTAGGTTAGGTAGGTAGGTAGTTACTGTACCTACTTCTATGTTTTGTTTAGTAGGTACCTATTGAAAGTTTGGGTTTGGTAATCATGAGCTTTCTATCGGTCGCGGTCGTCAGTAGGTAACCACTGCACCTTATCGCTCTAGGTCACAGAGTACTTTTCTCTAGGTTTTACTAGCGACAATAATATTTTTTTTTATTTGATTAAAATGTTTTGGTTTAAATTAAGCCAGTGGGAGCTTAGGTGGGTACCTAGGTAGGTAGTGGTACTTACTTTTATCATTGGCGAATTATTTGTAGTTGTAAGTAGGTAAGTGAGTAGGTACTCTTTTGCTAGAAATAGAAAGGCAGGCAGGCGTAGGTACTTATAGGTGCTATAGGTAACCTATTTAAATAAATTAGAGCTATTCACAAACACAGTTTTAATCAACTTTGGCTTAATTAAAAAACTTACCTATTAGGTATAAAATTTACACTTCCCTGTATCGAAGCAACTGCTCAATATGGAGTCCATTTCGCTCGATACATAAACGGGCACGTTTAATTAAATTGTCTTTTAATTACATTATATTTGTTAATAATAAAAAAAATATTATTATAACTTAAAAAAAATAAAATTTGATTACAATTCCTTCACTAATTAATCGAAAGGAACTTCGTTCCATCCGGGTGTCCCTTGACACCTCTCAAGTTTTTTTTACTTTTTAGATTTTGAAAGCGGTTGTCTTTTTTGTAAAAATAGATTTTTACACCTGGGGTGTTAATCTGTAAGACCTTATTCTAAACTTCGAATCTGAATCCGTTGTGAGTTTCTTGATTGGCATTCTAAGAACTCGATTCGACGAGTTCCAAAAGTATTTTCAACTTTCTTCATAAAAAGTTTCGTTTTTTATTTGAATGTTTTGATAACAACAAACCGATAATAACGCCATCTTAATGAAACTGCTTGAACCACACCGTAATCAGTGTTGTCATTTCAATCAGTGATGACAGACTTCAAAAAAAAAAAAAATGTGTTAACATTTAAGCACAGTGACATCTATTATGCAAATAAGTAACTATCAACAAACCAATCAATCGCAATATTGCCGCTAATTTCAATACGCTTGCTACTTGTTCAGTTGTCCTTGCGGTTTAAGCGACCGATTGACATTCTGGAGATTCGAGTTCGAGCCCTACCGACGGATTGCTGTTTTTGGGATTTATATTTATTTAGAACTTATTAATATGAATTTTCTAGAGAACATTACTTTTCGTCGCACACGCACACGCACGCGTTCAGAACACTCGGAACCAAGCGATACTGACATCATTTCACAAACATTGAACTGCACAACAAATAGTGTGCCAGAAATGTCAGAAGGCGACGAAAGTGACCAACAGATAGGGATATTGAAGGATAAAGTTGAACAATTAACATCACAACTTACTAGCGCTCACAAGGAAATTGAACTATTATCTTTAGAAAATAATACATTAAAGAAGAATTATGAAGATCTGATGAGGAAAAATGAGATGTATAAAACAATCGCTAGCAGTCCAATTAAACACAAAACCTTAACACCAAAGAGAAATACGAAAAAGAATTGCTGTAGTAAAACGAAGAATGCACAAACTGCAAGTAACGAAACTAGTTCTACAGATGATCTATTTATACAAAAAAGCAGCGAAAATATAAATAATACAAACGTATCAAGCATCAATCAAAATCATGGTCGCACTATAACTGCAGACTCCCTATCACCAGTTTCAGCATCGAACAAGAAGCACAAAGTATGTCTCGTCAGCAGTGAAATTTCCAACAGGCTATACAATTTAATGGGAGAAACGCTATTATGCAATTATGAAATCTGTCATTACCATCAACCCAAATGTGGAATAGAATGTATCTTAAATAGTATTGATGGTAAAGTACGTAATTTT